>OX276461.1:30740227-31452534 GCA_946251905.1 Cryptocephalus moraei
ATATATATATATATATATATATATATATATATATAGAACTTTGTAGTCACGGCTGAATTAGTTAAAAAAATTAGAAAAAAAAATTATACAACTCAAAAAGAACGTCAACGTTCTTTTTGAGTTGTATAATTTTTTTTTTCCAAGTGTCAAACATCGTTATCATTCAGAGCTTGGTTATACCACCCTGACGAAGCTAATAAGCAGAAACACGTGTCGGTGGTTACTAGAATAGACGGGTAAGTCGATAATTTTCCTTTGTACATTTGTTCCGTCACGAATTTCACTACTAAATTTCCTTCGACTAAAGATTCGTGACAGTTGGCTATAGCTGGCCACCGCGTCACGTATGGATTGTTGTCCTCGAAGGGAGGATCTTTCCTTTACAGACGCAAAAGTGCTTTGCTGTCAACTGTTGACGTTCTTTTTGAGTTGTATAATTTTTTTTTCCAAGTGTCAAACATCGTTATCATTCAGAGCTTGGTTATACCACCCTGACGAAGCTAATAAGCAGAAACACGTGTCGGTGGTTACTAGAATAGACGGGTAAGTCGATAATTTTCCTTTGTACATTTGTTCCGTCGCGAATTTCACTACTATATATATATATATATATATATATATATATATATATATATATATGAGTTCTGAGGTCATTGTTAAAAAGTAAATATTCAAAAATGGCGGATGGCTTAAAAAATTCAATTCAATGAAATTTATAGCAATTTTGCTCTGACTGACCTACATAAAATTTCAGATGTAGATGAAAACGAGTGTAATGTTAAAAAGTACATACTTAAAGTGATAGACATGTAACGAGAATTTTGTAAAAACACTTAAAAAATGACGATTCAATGAATTTCAAAACAACTTTCCTCGGCTCGAACTATATGGGGTTATAAGTGTTGACTAGCCAAGAATGCGATGTAAAAAATATACAAAAGTGGCGGATATCATGAGCAAATTATTTCAAAAAATTCTTTAAAAACGAAGTTGCCCAATGAATTTCAAAGCAGCTTTGCTCAGATTGACCTATGTAGGATGTAGGGTTACTGAGTGAGGTCACTGACAAATAATACGATGTAAAAAAATCTATATTCGAAAATAGGGGTTATAATAAAACCCCTAAAAGATGGTATACGGACATATTACAAGCAATGTCGTCTAGATTAGCTTATATGGGATTCCTGAGATTAATTTTTAAAATATGCGATATTAAAAATGGACACACAAAATGGTTATACAGGATGGTAAAACTTCCATACAGTTGATACAAAAAAAAAAATCATAAATAGAAAATTAAAATATAAAAATGTATCTAACACATTGGATCTTCACTCGAAATCTCTTCCTCATTTTGACCTCTCACTTAAATTTCATTAGGCTGTAGAGTATCTCTTCCGGAATCCGGACTCATATTACTTGCCATGATCTGTTTCGCATTCGCAAAAAATGATTTGCAGCAGGTCACATGGGGCATGATTTTGAATTATGAGTGGTACAGTGGTTGAATCCCCCACATATTTAATTATACCGTTCTGCTTGCAACTAATTGTCCAATCGAACCTATACTAAGAAATACACCTTTTAAAATATTGCTGCACCTTCTGTGCCTTTTGTGATTAACAAACTGTTAATAAGCAAAAACTGAAAAAAAGAAACGTTTACTATTACATACGAAAACTAACTAACCTGAATGCGTACAGTTCTATTTTATATTAATCTATCAATATTTAATTGATTTCCTGTATTTCGCCTGGCTCACCTGCGTCGATTCACCGTTGGCAAATGCTTGATTTTCGACACATATTTCCACGAAGGACACCTTCACGAACACAAATACACCGTAGAAATTTATTTATTTTCCTAAACCGCTGAACAATAAAACGTTCAAGGAAAAAACTTTTCCAGCTAAATATTTTCGCCTCAATCAAGGTCGTTAGATGCAACTTCTCAGCACCTCCCACAAGGCCATCCGCTGATCCCATTGCGAAAATGGCAGTGTAGGCACTGCGCTAGGACGGAAATCGTAGTGAAACGTGGAATCACAAAAATAGGCGGAGAAGAAAAATTACGCCTTGAACCACTAACGATTTTTCCTCATTCATTCTAAGTCACGGTTAGCAATAATCATCATTTTTGTAAACACCATCTCGAATCTGAGAGCGAATTAGACGCGCCACATTCGATTGTTTTAATTTAGTGGCGTGAAATTACGATTTCGCATAGTACGTACGGAACTTTGGGGAAAATGTAAACCTGACGACGTAGAGAAGGATGAGAAAAATTGTGATAGCCCAGTGATATCAGGAAATTCACATAGGTATTGTAATTCGTGTCATTTGGCATGGAAAAAAGCAGCTTTATTACTTGGAAAGAGTAAACCGCGAGTGGTTCATATTTTTTGGCGGCGTTTTTATTCAGTGTTACAAAAATGAAAAAAAAAAAATATGCATGTAGCTTTCACTCATTTGCCGATAGAGGTGTAATCATTCTGACTTGCAATTTATCGAAAATCTGACATTTTGAGATGTCAAAGATGAAAATCGATTATTTATTTGTTTTAATACTTGCAAAATTTTTTCGAAATGTTTAATTTCTCCCAATATTTATCAGTCCCTGAAAAAAAAATCGTGCTTTTAACTTGAAGAAAATGTGTTATTATTAATTATTATAATTACTAATATATTATTGTAATTACTAATTATTATAAACCGTGAAATTTTCATAAAAAAATATTTATTCGTTCCTAATTCTACATTTTTACTAAATGTACCCGAAATGTATAATTAAAAATGAGGCTCTTAAATTCGTCATAGGGAGCAATTTTCTCGTCGAGGCATATTTAATTTTCTTACAGATAAGTCGAATTTTTGTTGTTTTTCACTTTCAAGATGGCATGTGAAGAAGTATGCGATTTGTGAGTTTTTTTTTTAAATACTTCAGCGACAGCTTGAAAATTATTTATATACTTATGATTTAACTGTCGTCTTGACGTTCCAAGTTACTACAAAATTGTCACTGGCAAAGTATTGACACAATTAGACCATTTCTACAAATCAATTTATTTGTCTAGCATAATTAGGCCCCGAATTTTTTTTTTTCACGAAGTTGCCAATTTTTCATTTATAAAAGTTGGGAGTTGAAATCGTGTGAACCAGGAGGGCAGGCAATATTTGGGCAAGGAAATGTATGGGCTGATATCGAAAAAAATGCTTAATTAATGTTTTTAAAAAAAAATCCAAAAAAGTTTCCAAATCTGGTAAAAACTAATAAAAGTTATCACAAAAACGGGATTTTGAAAAAATGTCATGGTAGCTTTTTAATTTTTTTAAATTACACCAACAAAAAATACAGTAGAGTAATAAGTTACAAATGAAGTTCGACAGGCTTACCATTGTTTATGTAGAAAAACTTTTTCGTTAAATCATCATTAATAATTTAGTAATATCGACCAAAAACCTAGAACATACGCATCTACCATTGTTTAATAGTAGAGATAACAGTATTATAAAAGAATATTTGCTTTTGCATTGAAATTGAATTATTTAAGTATATAATGATTTCTAATTATAGAATATATTTATACACGTTTACAATGGTATTTGGTATTTACAATAATTGAGTAATATAAAATCATTGTGCGCTGATTGTACATGACACAAAAATAAAACCAAACGTTTCCTACAATTTAATGAGTAATAAAGAATGATTATTAAAAACGAGATAAACTTTTTTCCAACCGCTGCAATGATTGATGCAAAGGGACGATATTTACCACTGATTGGATGATGTGCCGATAGATTTATAAAATTTATTTTATCTGATATTATTTGAAAAGATCGGGGAATTCATTGAAATACTCACTCCATTGTCAAGTAAACAACAAGAAACATAATTTTTTTTATTGGCACTCTATTTTGCCTATTTCAAACACGCTCTGGCGTGCGTAAATCGGGCTTTTTCGCACGCGCATGTTTTAAAGTTGCCATGGAAACGCACCAACAACGACGAAATCAACAAATAACAGAGCGTTTTTTGCCGTAGCGGGGCGACCCGATTGGTGGCACGACGGGCCAGCACGAAGCGTCCCGAGTGTCGTTCAAATTAATTATATTGGGTATTTGGGTATTTTTACACTATTTATGATTTCAAAATTAGGTACCAATAAAAAAAAATCGCGTATTAAGTATTCGTGGATAACTGCTCTTTCAAACACTTGCGCGTGTTTAAAAGAGATCAAAGCTCAATATCCGCTCATACTTTAATATACTATTTTATTTTAATTAGAATAGTTGTTTCTTTCAACATAAATATAGGTATACTTAAAAATATAAATATAAAATTTTGGTACTATTTGGAAAATATGTGACTTGAAAGAATTAGACTTGCCTAGTAGCCCAACCATAAACAAAATTTCTGGTTGAAAATAATCGTTGGATAAACTCTTAAAAAAAGTTTTCTCTCATTTTGTGGGTAATGGAATTTTGCCCAAACCTTTATATTCCAAAATAACTTTCTATCTCATTGTTCCCCTCTTTCCGATATAAGGTACTGCCAGGGCATTTTTACCATTGTTACTGCTCGACGTTTTGATCAACATCACATGTCAAATTTTCCGTCCTGATAACATAGCCATGAATATGTTCATAATTATGAACGAAACGTCGGCATTGTGATAAATCTCAACAATTAGTTGTTTTTATTCTATTTGGGGATTATCAAGAACATTCCCGACAGTTATACCTATATATAAAGGATAAGTTGAAAATTAGCAAATAAGTCTTAATAAAACAAAAAAAAATTTTCAATATTGACGAAAAGTGACTGGACAGATTTACTACCAATTGTCCAAATTGTTTGGTAATATTGCATGTAGAACTTATAATTTATTTATTGTTTTATGTCAATTATTGAAGAAAAATTCCTATTTGTCCAATTATGAATGGTCCAAAACCACTTGGATAAAATACGATCAATATTTGACTTATTGCCTAGGAACTTATCATAGTCTCGCTATAATTTATCAATGCGTAGAATAACAATTAAGGATGGAGCTTTCATATCAATAATAGTTACATTATGAGGCGTTCCATTTAAATTCCTGTTAAAAATAACTTTCAAATCGAAAAAACAGTTTGGCGTATCGAATATTTTGATACTTAATTCAGAAAAAATCGCGATAAATATGGGAAACGCGATAAATTAAATAACGCAGTTCTTCGTAGTTAAAGTTACCACGGATACCTAACGAATTTTCCCGAAAGAATTTTTTAAAAGTTTATCTTACGAGCTTGGAAATATTTCTGGAATGACCCGAGCCTAATGACTGCGAGAATATGTCTTAATAAACGTTGATTTTATTCCTGCCAAATTTCCTACATCATTAAATTTGATTGATGAATCGCGGATAGAAAAAAATGTCGTAAAGCGAAAGAACAGAAATCCTTGGTTAAAAATAGATCGCAATATAATTGTACATGAAGCCATAAAAATATCTCGAAACAATTAATGATATTCGCGATGTTTGCTTTACAATAGGAAAAATGTGATTTTTATGATCAAACCGCTCGGAACATTACTCAAGTTTTTACAATAACTAAGTTTTATTATTTTATTCTATAAATAGTTGCTGTCCGATAAGTCCCACGATACTTCATAGTGAAGATTTGTTCACGGTTCTGGATCTAAATAATCGATTTCGATTTTACTCGAAGTAATTCCTTGCCAACATTAATCGGTTCACTTTTTGATGCGGAATCATGAAGGTTTCTTAGACAATAAAATTTGCGATATTTAAAAATATCTCTGGCGGTTACCAATTGATTTTAAAAATGTGATAGTAAATTAATATAATTGGACAGGCAATAAGAGTTGTTACTGTTTGCACGTAAGAAGAAAATACGGACCATCAAAATAATTAGTTTTGGTGCAAAGTTACCTCACTCACAACATGCATACTTTAAAGTACCATGTAATACTAACCCTATGACTATTTCACCACAGATGAGAGACATTAAAGCTCTTATCGGTACCTGAACAGAACTCTTGTGGTGTTGTTAAAAAGTTAAAGTTTCTAATGTAACTTGTAAGTTTCCAACAAACGGTCAAGTCGTTCAAAAATACTGGAAAACTCATAGAGCCTACGTTATAATACAAAAGATAGAACATTGTCAGCTCATTTATAACTATTGTTCTAGGCTATTTTCATATTTTAAATTGGCTCAAAATTTTTGCCGAAAATAAAAAAAGACGTTATGTGTTTAAATTACCATAAGTATTCGTTTATAGACTATTAAAAAGAGTTAGATAGTTAAGATACCAACTCATTACTTCATTGTTATCGTGGGTGTTTTATGCAGCGTTGTCGTTCAGTGTTCTATGACAAAAAGCTTACAGTCGGCAGTGAACTATTTATTTTTATACAAATACTCGACCATGACTCTTGCAGCAAACTATGCTACTTGTTAAAAATGATTTCAGCACTGTGCCCACCGGATTAATTATTTAACCGGAGTTTTCTTCAATTACACATTTTTATCATACGTATACATACATATTACAGTTTACGGTTCATTTGTCTTGACATCCTGTTATGCAATATTATTTTTGGATTACTTCTTTTTTGTGTTATATACTTAATTAAACAAATTGATCATTATTTGGTTATTGATGATTATTGATAATGTGATGTATACTGTGTGATTTATTAATTATATATATATATATATATATATATATATATATATATATATATATGCAGTTTCAGTAGGAGATGAATCTCCGTCTAGGGTTGCAGTCAGGATAGGGACCAAAGTCAGGGATAGGAGCCAAAATCGCTCCGAAAGCTTGGCTATTTTGAAAAGAGCTTTTTCTTTCTTGCCCCCCCTATCCTGACTGCAACCCTAGACGGAGATTCATCTCCTACTGAAACTGCATACATTAGGACAGTCAAGACTCATAGATATATATATATATATATATATATATATATCATTGTTTTGTTTTGTATTGTTTTATTTTCAGTTTCGAAGATTGATATATATATATATATATATATATATATATATATATATATACTTGTATGCAGTATCACTCCGCGTCCGGACCAAGAACGTTCTTACCCTGCGTCCGGCGTATATGAGGCGTATATAAACGGTTACGTTGACGGCGTCACTGTGCGTCTTTGACTACAGACAGGTTCACTCAGCGTCGTCTATTTTTAGCACATTTATACATATTTAGGTATATTTAATACGTCACTCAACGTCCTGATGTATTTGACTATCTATGGGTTTACTATGCGTCGTCTATTTTTAGCACATTTATACATATTTAGGTATATTTAAACTGCTAGTCTGCGTCCTATAAAATACGTTTAATGAGTGGCTATTTACCCTGAATAAGACTTTCGGGTTTGGGGCAGAGTACTGCTAAATCGCGAAAAACGATCATTTTTCTGTTTTGATCGGTTAACTGGGTTAACAAACAATGCAACTGCCAGTTAATAACAATGAAACCTAATAATGCCACTTAACTACTTAATTTTCTAGAGGTTAACGGTACTCAAATTTCAATTTATTGTGTATAAAAATTAACTTTAAATTTTCGGTCTAGCAATTTAAAAATTTTTCAAATTCAATAAATAAGCGATCATTTAGTAAAAATTTAATTTTTGGAATAAACTTTTAATTGATAGTGAATAAGTCTTGACGTCGAAAACTAATTAAAGTCCCGTAGGTTCGTAGTTGAGAATCTTATTTGTTTTTAAATAATTAACAATTATGTTGCAAATAGATTTAAATTAATTTGAATTTTATTGCGTTAATTAATGAAGGAATCTTTTTTGTAAAAAACCGCTCGGATTTATTAATGCATGGCAGTTTTACAGGTGATTGACAGCGTGAATCGTTTTTAAACTTTTTAGTAGTTTCTTGCATTTTTTGTTACTAGTACTAACGATCAAAACTCGATCACAAAAATCATTTTTCGCAATTCAAGGGTTTCCTTACAACATTTTTTCTTCCATTTTTCCCAAGAACCTTTCCCTCGAAGATATAATTAGGTTATTAAAGAAGAATTTTATTATCGATAGTTCCCGATATTTGCCCCTCTAGACCAGGGAAATCAGATATTCCCGCTTTTCCCGCCCGAGAAGCCCGCTGAGTCCATCTAAGGTTTTTTGTGTTAATTAAGTTATTGCTAATAAATGGCAAAAAGAATGATTTGTTACTTTATTTTAATCATACGTGAAATTGCTGCATGTAATTAAAAAAAAGGCAATCTAGTAGAGCATAAAAAAACCTTCAAATTGAGCTATGGTACATGTTTTTTACTGTATTTGTTGCTTAATTATACAATGAAAATGAAAAAAGACGGAATTCCTAAATTATTTATTACTATTGCAAAAAGGGCTCAGTAGTTTTAATTTTTTGTGAAAAGTAGGGTATTGTGTTGCTAAAGTTTCCATAAAAATTTCAAAGCGATTCACCAAATAGGTATTGCAAAATTAATTTGTTTATCCCAGACACTTAAATTTGCACTAAATTTCTACGTAAAAGAATAAAGTTAGGGCAGTTCTAAACAGTGCTGTTTGAAAAAGAAGACTTGCTCTATCAATATACTATGTTAAAATTCATAAATTGTAATTTTAACAATACAATAAAACTTCACTGCAAAAATACTGCATTTCTTAGCTAATAAACAATAAAATTATAATAACTTTTTTGTTTTCAACTCTAGAGAAATGGTTTTCTATTATCCTAAAGGGTGGTATTCTTACACGATAAAAAAAGTTGCCCTACGACCAATAGGAACGGAGTTCAGAGACACGTTAGCCCTAAAAAATTAAGTTTTTCATGTTTATATTCAAATTTAGTATAATTTTTTCTTATAGAATATTAACAATGTAGTTTGTATCATGTTTATAAACATTAAGAAACAAAATAATGCCATTTTGCAGTTCAGATGTTTAACTTTCAGTACAAAAATTTTCAAATCGATTCCATTAAAATTGAGCTGTTGGCAAAGCTTTATTTACGAAGGGTTTTTTCAAGCCAGCCAGAGCGTGCACTGTGGATGCTCAAATTGAAGTAAAGTTGCATCATCAAACTGATGGAGTTTGTTATATCTCAGAAACTAATTAACATAAATTGGTGTTTTTCTCAACATGTATTAGCTTTTCGGGTACATCAAGAATATGCAATTTGTTATTGGTTAATTGTAGAAATAATCATGATATAATCATTTGTCTAAAAACTTTTTTTTAAACCGTTAAATATTGATTCAAAAATTTGAAAAAATTATGGTGTTATTTCAACACATGAAGAAAGAAAGTCCCGTTGGGAAAAAAGATTTTAATGCTTTTTTCAAAAAGCTCACCTATTGTTAATTACCTATTTTTTTTGGCACCCACGGCTACATTGAAAGCTGGATAATTCTTGGTAATCACCGTAAAAATTTTTCGCCTATTGGAGTCCTTTCTATGAGTGTACTCAATAAGATGATATCATAAAGTTGTTTAAATTTTGTTTATTTGGTTTATAACGAATTTTCTAACTTAACAAAAAATGAAAAATCCTACAATAATTGTTTTGTTAAAATTTTTTTTCCTCACATATTGTGGTATACTTGTTGTTTTTATATTTTAAATAGGAATTAATTATTGCGGGTAATTTCTTTTATCGATATTTGTTTATAAATTGTTTATCAACAAATGGTTTTATTGGTTTGGAAAAAGTTTTTTTACCATTCTTTGTTTAGGATCAATGACGATTTTTAAATTTTCATTAAACAATTTTTTTATTGTTCATAATCGTTTTTTACATTTGCATTACTTAAATCATTAGTTGAAAAATAATTTTGTCTTTAAAAATCATTATAAATGGCTCTTAATAGAATGTAAAAAATAATAATTTTTTCATTAATAATTTCATTAATTATTTAGTTAACAATGTGTTATGAATAATATTTGAGTGTCCCAATAATTTTTTTCTAATACAACTAAAAATTGCAAAAACAACATATTCAACAAAGGTGAGAAAAAAGTTTCTGTAATTTTAACTGAATTTTCAAAATAACACGATATTAAAAGTGACGCGTCTACTTGACTTATTAAGCAATAAAGGCTCGTAACTTTTGAATTATTAACGATAAGACAGTGGACATTCAGGATGATTTTTGAGAGCATTCGTTGATATTTGACATAAAATTTACAAGTCTCTATCTACAATGGCTCTTTGTTTACCCTCGTTTGTTTTTAAAATAACCTTCTATTTGCATCATTCATTGCTTAAATTTTTTTAAACTGTTGAAGTTACGATTACTTTCATGCAGAACAATTTGATACGCTTATAACTGGGCAATTACATAGATTGTTAATTTAGTCTTTAGCATTAATTTTTAAGATTTTTATTATAAACAAATGCGTGTAAACAATGTACCATTCTACATACAGACTTGGGGTAAATTTTATGTTAAAGATCAAATAATGTTCTCTAAACTAATCCTGAATGTCCATTTTTGTAACTTTAATTATTTAAAAGTTATGAGCGTTTATTGCTTCACATTAATATCCTGTTATTTTAAAAATTCAATATTACAGAATAGTTATTTTTGTACCAAGGGCATGATGAAGGTGTTGTTGATCGAGGACAACCACAGTTCAAAAGGACGAGGGCCGATAGGTCTCGAGACCTTTTTAAACTGTGGTTTCCCGAGATCAATAACACCCAATTATGCCCTAGGTGCATACGTTTTATTTCTCACTTGCAAATAATCGGTTGTATATGTTAAAAACCGAAATCACGTCTACGTTGTCATGTATGACATGTATGTCAAAGTGACGATGAAGTGCATCTATGGTGAGGTTATTGAAAAAAAAAAACTCGTAAAGCGTATTTATGGTGATATGTGTCAGATTCTGGACCAAATGATAAAAATCATGTCAAAATGACGTTTTTTGACGTTCTAGTTCGCCCCAGGGGGGCGTTCTTTTCCGCCCTAGAGTCGAACGTCATTATGTACCGCGTATAACAGACATAAACAACCGATTATGTGTAAGTGGAAAATAAAAAAAATCTCAGCTTTTTCTCAGTTGAATATGATTGTTTTTGTAATTTTTAGTAGTATAAGAAAAATATTATTAGGACACTTAAAAGTTATTTATAACAAATTGGTAACTAAATAAAGAGTGAAATTATTGATGAAAAAAATTATTATTTTTTACTCTATTAAGAGCCATTTATAATGATATTTAAAGACAAAATTATTTTCAACTAATGATTTTAATAATGCGGGAAAAGCGGGAAAATCTTATTTCCCTGGTATAAAGGGGCAAATATCGGGAACTATCGATAATTCATCTTTAATACCTTACTTATATCTTTGAGGGAAAGGTTCTTGGGAAAAATGGAAGAAAAAAATTTGTAAGGAATTCCTTGAACTGCGAAAAATGTTTTTAGTGTGTTTATCGAGTTTTGATCGTTAGTAATACTAGTAACAAAAACTGCACAAACTACTAAAAATTTAAAAAAATTCAAGATCTCTAATCACCTGTAACACTGCCATTCATTAATAAATCCGCGCGGTTTTTACAAAATGATTCCTTTATTAATTAACGTAATGAATTACAAAGCATATTAAAACTATTTGCTACGTAATTGTTAATTATTTAAAAATAAATAAAATTCTCAACTACGAACCTACCAGACTTTAATTAGTATTCCACATCAAGATTTATTCAGAATCAATTAAAAGTTTATCCGCACAAAAGTAAGTTGCCAAAAATTTTATTTTTGGAAAATGAATTAAACTGAATTATCGCCTATTTAATGAATTTGAATTTTTTTAAATCGCTAGCCCGAAAATTTAAAAGTTAATTGTTATACAGAAAAAAATTTAATTTGAGTACTGTCGACCAGAAGAAAATGAAGTTGTTAAGTGGCATTATTAGGTTACATCATTATTAACTGGCAGTAGCATTGTTTATACGTTAACTCGGTTAACCAACAAAACAGAAAAATAATTGTTTTCCGCCACTTAGCAGTACTCTGCTCCAAACCCGAAAGTCTCATTCACAGTAAATAGCCAATCATTAAACATATTTTATAGGACGCAGAGTGGCACTTTAAATATACCTAAATATGTATAAATGTGCTATAAATAGACGACGCTGAGTGAACCGTTTCACTATTCGCAGTATACAATCGGACGCTAAGTGATCCACCATAACGATTTATATATTCGGACGCTTGGTAAGCCTACGCCATATAACTATTGAATACACGTATATAATTCGACGCCGACAACGCTACGCTTGGTGAAAGTCTGAACTACGATTTTATACAGGGATCATTTTTAGGTGTCAGAGCACCTCCGGCTTTTTTTTGCTCCATGGTAATCTAACCATCCTAGGGATCACATAGACAAATTTTTAGGGTAGGGTTACTGAGCGTCCGTATATCCGGACGCTCAGTGACACTGGACGCAGCGTGAACCTAAGATTTAACATGGGCGGACGCACAGTTGTACCATATATATATATATATATATATATATATATATATATATATATATACATTGTATTATATTATATTATAATACAAAGTTACAGGGAAGCAACCTTGGGTTAAGTTAATAAAACACCCTTTCTATTCTCATGTGAGACCTTTCGACTGTATTTTCAGCCTTCTTCAGTCATTGGCTATAAGGATGCAAATATATTTATAAAAATATAATAAAGTAAGTGATGTAAATTACATACAATAACGAGGTTATGAAAACTCACTACCCCATTCACAGGAAATGGTAACAGAAAATATTGGAATCCAGTTACAAACAAACGATCCAAATGTTAACATAAAAGGCCAGTTAACAAAAAAGTACACAAATCACTTGTCCAATGTCAATATGTCAGTATAGACAAACATCTTATACAAATTAATACAGGACATCACAAAATGTTGGGTCGACATAAACGATTACTGAGATCAAACCCATTGTCTTAAAAATTAATACTCTTACTATTGGAAATAAGACAAACATCTTAAAATACAAATTGATATAAGACATTACAAAATGTTGGGTCGATATAAACGATTAGTGAGATCAAACCCCTTGTCTCAAAAATCAATACTCTCACTATTGGAAATATGATCAAAAGGCCCATAATCGCGTCAACCCTTGCGGAAATGGGTATCATGCTGGGAAAGTGGTGCAAAAGGTCGGATCGGGATGCGGTTTTCTGCATTCTCTTCCAAAACGATTATCTCGGAATGTGCCTGGGTAGAATTTCCCCGGGGACCGAAAATTGCATCGCTGCAGGCCAAAGTGCACGAGAAAAATGCATTATCTGGGAGGCCTTTTGGAAGATTTTCAAATTTGATAAATAAGGGTCAGAACTCGCCCGGATCGGGTATTCGGGGGTTTTCGAGGCCGCTGATCACGAATATAATGTTAAAATTGACCTCCGAACACCTGGTGCACCAGAACCTGACCCTAAACGTCATCTCCGGGAGTTTTCCTGACACAATCAAAGAAGGTCAACCAAAAATAATTTTGGGGGGCTTTTTTGGCCCGCTGAATCCAAATTTGGCATCGGCGAGCACCCCACTGGCACCTGGTGCACCGAAACCCGGGCTAGAACGTCATCTTCGAGAGTTTTCTTGAGAAGACTGCCAAAAATCACCCGAAAATCATAAGAGGGCGGTTGTGTGGGGCGGTGGTTCCGAATTTCACGTCCAAACCAACCTTCTCGACCCCTGCCGCGCTGGGATTTTTATCTTTACATCTTGTGGAATTATTGATTCTACTTACATAATGCGAGGAGGAGAGAAATTAATGTAAAGTAAATAAAGAAGTCAATATATATACAATTTCGGATTAAAAACTTTTTATTTAATTCAGATCAAATTCAACCCAACTCAAACTTTCTCTCCCTCATAAATTAATAACATCAATGTTTATATACGTTGCTGAATATCAACTCCATCATCAAATGACACATCAGAACTCTTCTCATTTTCTTCCTCAACAACTGACATATTGTGAAGGGGACAGTCTTCTTCATCTAAGCCCTCTCTCTCCGCCGCTATAAGGGTTTCTACTGAATATTTGTCAGTGTTGGTGCAGCTAGAGCCTTCACAATTTTTACATGCAAGATTACAAGGGAGACCGTGCTTCCTGCAACTACATGACATCCGATCACAATTTCCTGCGCATCCACAAAATATTAGTTCCAAAATATCATCAGGTGCAGGTTTTGTGTCATTTGTACAGGGACCAGTGTGTCGTCCTTCATTCTCATCCACCCCCATTCTGATGGGTCCATGGTCACCTGGTCTCCGTGCAGCCAATTTTGGACTTGCAAATAAACTCTCGGAGATGACGTTCTAGCCCGGGTTTCGGTGCACCAGGTGCCAGTGGGGTGCTCGCCGATGCCAGATTTGGATTCAGCGGGCCAAAAAACCCCCCAAAATGATTTTTGATTGACCTTCTTTGATTGTGTCAGGAAAACTCCCGGAGATGACGTTTAGGGTCAGGTTCTGGTGCACCAGGTGTTCGGGGAGTGGTTTTCGACGTGAAATTCGGGACCACCGCCCCACACAACTGCCCTCTTATGATTTTCGGGTGGTTTTTGGCAGTCTTCTCAAGAAAACTCTCGGAGACGACGTTCTAGCCCGGGTTTCGGTGCACCAGGTGCCAGTGGGGTGCTCGCCGATGCCAGATTTGGATTCAGCGTGCCAAAAAACCGCTCAAAATGATTTTTGATTGACCTTTGATTGTCAGGAAAACTCCCGGAGATGACGTTTAGGGTCAGGTTCTGGTGCACCAGGTGTTCGGAGGTCAATTTGAACATTATATTCGTGATCAGCGGCCTCGAAAACCCCCGAGTACCCGATCCGGGCGAGTTCTGACCCTTATTTATCAAATTTGAAAATCTTCCAAAAGGCCTCCCAGATAATGCATTTTTCTCGTGCACTTTGGCCTGCAGCGATGCAATTTTCGGTCCCCGGGGAAATTCTACCCAGGCACATTCCGAGATAATCGTTTTGGAAGAGAATGCAGAAAACCGCATCCCGATCCGACCTTTTGCACCACTTTCCCAGGGGTTCGCAAGGGTTGACGCGACTACCAGTAATGTTATTCATTATGCTGATGTATATAATTTTCCGGTCTGTTTAGGTTGTTCTGAACATTAACTAGGTATATAAGGACGAGCGTATATAAATATGAGGTTCACTCTAAACTGACAAAACCATAAAATATGAGGGATGCTTTATAACACAATCGGGTGCAGGTAAATTATTCGAAAATAATTGTTCGAAAACAGTTATTCGAAAGGTACAATTATTCGAATGAACAATTATTCGAAAACAATTGTTTGAAAGGTACACTTATTCGAAATCAATTGTCCGAAAGGTACAATTATTCGACAACAGCTGTTCGAAACATTGGTAGATACCAATTCCGAATAAGCAATTTTCAAAAAACATTTTATTCTTTAAATTGCAGGTAAAAGAAATATATAAGAAATTCGTAAACAATGCCTATTGTAGAATTTAGAGGATTTTAATATTATTAACGAGAAACGGATATAGGAAAAATTAATTCTAGAACAATTTTAAAAATATTAAACTTTAATACCAGTACAATTTAGAAAATACAATTTTTCTAATAATGAAAATTGTGACATAAACCTCTAATATATTCGATAATATTATTTCGGTTAAAATTTGAGACAATTCTACGAAGTCTTTCCGCGTTGCCTTTATGTATATTATATACAATGTGTTTCAAAATGATTGTCATCTAGTCGGCTATGAAACTCCCATGTATAATAAAAAAACCCGCCTTGCGAAAATAGGAGTTTCTACTAGCTATACATAACCTCAAAATAACCTACTTAACCTCTTTCAACTTCTGGTTTTTCTATGTCAAAAGAAAACGAATTCTGAGTATTTGTCTATTAATGTAGCATTTCTTTGGATCTGAAAAGGGCCGTTAATTACCAGCAGTACTGATTGCCAGTTTCACAATAAATGTGAGTTATTGTGTCAACAAATTTTTTATTTCTATATTAGGGCCTGTACCTCCAACAACAAAATTACTTCTTATATAAACATGTTTCGAATTATGAAAACATTATATTATATATCCCACGTTACGCTACTGGAACCATCGATTTCTAAATCATCAACCTCAGAAGATCGAAATGTGTTAAACGTCATTTTGCATAATGATAAACGGAGGGAATAAAAACACTGCCTGACTAGTAAAAATCTGGTTGGCAGTCATTATGTGGAGGAAGAAATTTTCGAAGAAATATGCGTAGAATAAAAAAATAGGAAAGGATGGTATTACGAGAAATAGCCAGAGGGTACGCCGGGCTGCCGCATTTCTTGCATATTTAGTTTTGTCGCTTTTTCTCCGAACATGTAGAGGAATAGCGGCACAGGTCTGCATTTCGCAGATGCAACTTAACAGTTGATCATGAAAAAAAATTTTTGTTTTATTTAATTTTTCTATTTTAAAAAAAAAGTAACTAGATTACTTTTTCTATTGTGAAAAAGAGCAGTTATTACTTATAAAACTTTAGTGCATTGAAGAATGAATATCCGGCGAGGGAAAGCAAACAAAACTATCATGATATAATTCAGATGTGCTTAATAACTGTGTTTTTTACTGTGCAACATTTTTATCCCACTTGTTGAACTTAATATTATTATAACATAATCATTATAATTTCTAATATTTGTTGGAAAAATATGTTGCGCAAAAATAATACTATGAAATTCTTAATGTATTAAGAAGGCAATGAGTATTCTACACTTCAATTCACAGCATTAATTAGTTTTCAAAACCCATTTTAAGTCAAATTTTAATAACACCTTGTACATCTACAAACACTTGCTTACTATGCTTAACATTTATCCAGTTATGAATATTTTGGCCTTTGTCCGTGGCATCATCACACACGGGCATTAATTCGTCCCACGGGAGACCAGAGACCCCTTCATATCCCACCCATCTCTGAATCCAAATAGGCAATTCTCAGCAGGCGCGCTTGGAGTTGGTGGCTCAGTACTGCTCGGAACCCAGTATTGCAACGTATAACGCAATCCGCCCATGGATACAGGTGATGAATATGAAATTCGACGCAGAGGACTTGGCGGAAAGGGCACCTCATTCCCAGAGGAACCCAAGGGAGAGATAAACAGAGTTACTGAGCCCATTAAAGCAATCGCCTAGTGAAAGAAAACCGCAATTAAAAATAAAATGGCCCTCCACGTCGGAGGTTTAGACGTTGAACCGCACTCCACCATATTAAAAAAGAAATTATATGTAAAATCTCAAAATTTAGGCTCAGAACAGGATGGATCAAAGCGACGACGACAGGTACGGAAAAGGACAATGATAATAGGAACATGGAGTATACAAGGAGTTGCAGGAGGGATGAACTCTTTAAGCGAATCAAGCGCATAGATGTGAACATAGTGGGCTAACAGAAAACAAAATTAAGGGACAACGTACAGAAAAGATAAGTGGTTATGAAAATAATTATAGTGGAGTATCAAAAAAACAATGAACCCACAGTGGAGTTGTCATTGTTACAAAAACAAAATTTAATACAATATTATCAGCTAAGAATATAGCAGAGACAGAATCTTGCAAGTACAGACCAAAGGTCGCTTCGTAAAGATTATCGTTACCAATTCATCCAATAATGAAGCTTGTTGACGCTTACGTCAACATTATTGAAAGAAATTTTAGGTGAAGAAATCATAATTTATTGTAACCGAATTTAGAGAACTTTTTACATAATTTAATCATTGAAATTAATACGCGTTGTTTTACAAAACAGAAAAATAAATCATAATTAAGAGCGAAGATAGTTATGTAAAATATTATTGGATTGTTTTATCGTTCGCACACGAATCAATAACACTAGCGACCATTTCACGTTACTAAAGGAAAACAATTACGATTAAATGTGAACCGGTCAAGTTCAATTCTCCATACTCAGCTGACTAAGCATAACACGACGTTTAGGTAACGTGATAACAATCGCTCCTCGAAAAGGTCAGTCTGGGTGCAAGGTAACAAAACAAATAATATCTCATGTAGCGAATGTAAAATAAAAAGTATAATAGTTCTGAAATTTGGGACACTAAATTAGTACCTATACGATGTATGCTCAAAACGACGTGTGTTGTTAATCTTGAATTACTTCACCCTAACCTACAAGCTCTCACGTTACGCCCTGAGAGTTCTACGAGATCTTCAAGATACTACAACCTTTAACTCCAAGAACTTCAACCCGGACCTGCACGTTACGCCCTCAGGTCTACACCGGAGAAGTACGTCACGCCCTCTCTCCACACCACGAGAACTTCAACTTTAAGAACTTCAAGAGATCACGTCACGCCCTGATCTCCAACTACGACTTCAGTCTCCAGCCTTACAACCTGGAGACAAGATTCATCTTCGCAGCCACCCACGAGCTACGAGAGATATCTACACAGTCCACTCTCTACAGAGACCATTTCACACTTCGTTCATGGTCCTTCGAGCCCTTCAAGTCCAGCGACCCAAGAAAGCTCCTGAGTAAGTCAAAAGCAACTTCACCAGGACACCAAAACTACAAATACTACAAGTTCGACAAGACGGACCATTTCACACTTCGTTTAAAGCTGATGCATTGAAAAAAGATATATTGTACTCCCAATTGACAAGGTCTATTGAAAACATAGGTAACTGCAAAGAAATAGTCTTACTAGGAGACCTAAATGAAAGAACAGGTGGAAACCAATAAAAATATAGTGGAGAATATGGCGAAGACAATAAATAATAATGGTTAAAGGTTTTTGTCTGACAGATATCTTTCAGCAAAATGACTTAAAAATATTAAACGGCTGGTTCAAACCTGCGGGCGAACTTTCGACTGCAAATATTGAGGGTACCTGCTTTAATCGAAGGGTAAAATAATCTTACAAGAAATTTAGGCGTCGGCTTAAGACAGGTAGGTAGGAAGTGTATCGGTAGGAACGGTTCAAGTTCAAGCCCTTCTAATCTTTCCGTGATAAAGTTGGGATTTCCCGTAATTTACCCTTACCCACTTTCCTTGCCCTTTAATATTGTCGGATAAAGATGGTATTTTCCGTAGGTATTCCTTGCCCTCTTGTCCTGTAGTAACAAATAAATTGTTTTCACGTATATATCCCCTTACTTTCATTCCTAATTCAACCACGAATACGCAGGCTTGTTAAATTTCTTTACAGTCGAAAATTCCTGTACAATAAAACCACCTTTTCGGTCATGCTGTCGAAAATTCGCATCAACCCATCGTAAAACATCTGGTCCCGTCGAAATTTCTTCTGTCCGTTCAAAGAGAAGGATATCCACAAATACACGTGGATGAAACCAAATGTTAATCTTAAATCCATTGTAGACTATTATAATCAAGCAAACAACAAAACTAGTGCTACAGGATATTAGAGCCATGAGAGGTGCAGAGTGAGGATCAGACCTTCTTCTGCTGACGTCTAAAAGCCCTTTCAAGTTTATTCAAGATTCAAGAACCAAATCATACACCCAATCATTGAGAGCCATTAATTTTCAATACAACATACATAGTCTTAACCATAACTCCAATCGCTTCGTGTACCAACTAAGGCTGGGAGGAAAATTTGCCGCTATTAAAGAAACAACTGCAGAAGAGATGTATGGAAGGTATCCACAAAGCGGTCAAGGACAACTCGCCGCGACCAACTAGCTGCGGCTGACTAACCGCAGGGACAACTCGCCGCAGACGAGTGTTCAATAACTATGTGGAGCGGATTTTAGATTTAAACTCCTCAATTTTCAAAGACTACTTATCCGGAATGTTTTATGTTTTTGTTATTATAGAATGTACCCGTATGCCTCCTTCTACAAACTTTTCCTAATTTGCATTTAAAGTTAGAGCTGCTGATTGGAAAGTTTTTTAATCCGTTTAATGAACCTAAGTAATTTTAACGCGACAGGTTGAAAGGCAATCGCAAAGAGATACTATTATTTTTATGTGAATATGTGAAATGCAGATAAAAAATGACGGAAAAAAATGAAGGTAAAACAGACAATTTTTATCAGAAATGGATGGGTTTCAAGTCTTAATCCAAAATTCGTTCTTTTTACAAAAATTATAAAACAACGTATATTACAAATATGTGACATTTGTTGTCAGTGACAATTACCCAAAAAATTACAATATTAATACTAATCTAAAGGCAAGTCCCTGAAAGGAGATATATTAAGAATCTTGACTTGAAAGTACACATGGTGTTTACTAATAGAATTGTTTTTACCCGGAAAGTTGATTTCGCATTAAAAACTGTGCGTTTTATTTGCGGTTGCGGCTTTTGGACGAATTACTTCTCGCCCTATTATTTTACCATTTGAACAAATTAATTTAACAAATAGAAGAAGAGGAATTATCCTAGCTCAGGAACCTGTGAAAATGGTTTGATGTCACGTCATCTGACCTATTTAAGACCTTAAAATAGCAATGATGATAGTCGACCTCAGAATTGGAGTCGGTACATGAGGAAAACGATTTGAACTAAAATCCGCTCCAGAGTTACCTACTCTATAAATATTCGTCTGCGGCGAGCTGTCCCTGTGGCGAGATGTCCCTGTGGTGAGTTGTCCCTGCGGTTAGTTGGTTGCGGCGAGTTAGCCGCGGCGAGTTGTCCCTTTCCGTTCACAAAGCACCCCACGAAACATTAGGAGAAAAAGAAACCCATAACAGAAAGTAAAAACTAGAACTACTAGAAGTATGGTGGAACGATAGAGTGCAAAAGCAAGTATAAAATAAGAAAAAAGCTTATAACAAATCTTTGAACCCAAATTCAGACAATAACTGGTCAGAAAACTGGCGAAAAGATAGGAAAAGGCGTGCGGAATATACGAGCAAATAAAGACCGGAAAATATTTAAAATATTGAGAACACAGAACAAAGATCACGCGGGCATTATTAGCATGCGAGAATGGATAAAACACTACCAAGAAGTACTAACTGAGGATAGAGCGGTCTTTACTGAGAACCCACCGTTAAATGAAATGGGTAATGATAATATCCCACCTTAAATCCCCAACCAAGTGCAATATACAATAATACCATGCAAAATAGAGAGGCACCTGGACCAGAATCAATTCATATAGAATCGATTAAAGCAACACCCTCTAAATTTTTTGGAGTATTGGCAGTAACTTTTGACAAATGCCTTAGGGGTGAAGAAGTTCCTAAGGATAGAAAAAGGCCATAATTACGTCAATGTTAAAAAAAAAATAAACAGAAAATATTGTTCTAATTATCGTGTTATTGGTGTAAATGTCATCTATGTCAAGAATTTACGGTCATATTCTACGAAAGAGAATAGATGAAGAAATAAATGATTCAGAAGAACAAGAAGGGTTCTGACCTAGACAATCCTGAGCTGATGGAGTATTCATTTTTAAAAACCTAATTGAGAAAACCGTAAGAGGTCTTACTACCCATCTTGTTTTTGTAGATCTCCAAAAAACTTATCACACAGTTCAACAAAACAAATTGCAGAAAAGTCTGATTGATACTAGGATAATTAAGCTAAGTAATAGTAGTTAAATCATTCTACAAATGATGAACGGCAATGGTAAAAATGAGAAATAAACTATCTCAAAAGTTTGAACTAACCCAAAATCAACGGAAGGGATTCACACTTGCCCTTACATTTTTTAAGATTACAGGATTCTTCGCCGACGACCAGGTGATTGTAGCTGGAGATGAGGAAGATGCTCATTACATGCTTTGCAAATTGAAAAAAGCATATGAAAAGGGGGACTCACTTTAAACATGTATAAAACGAAATATCTGAAGTTGTTAACGGGTGTCGCTACTTTAAACATTTGGGAATAACTTTGTCGTCAAACGGCAGAAGCACGAATGATATAAATAAAAAATTGGCCAGAGCAAACGAGCCATAAGGCAACTAACTAGCATTCTGTGGAATGACAATATAACAAGCAGAACAAAAATATGATATATCATTCCATTGTTGAAAGTATCACGACGTACACATGACCGTCCCACGTATTTTCGAAATAAATACTCATAAAATATTTTAATGACAGGAGTACTTCAAATGTTACGACGCCAGCTAGAAAGTTAAATATAAAAGTTCATCACAATCATTTAGCCGTTTTTGATGAAAATGGACCACGGACGAATTAGCCGATCGGGCAGACAATCCAAAAATAGTTTCCGCGGATTTATAATAGGTAGAATTAGAGCTTTCTAGATTTATTTCGAAAAAGTAAGTTTATGTTGAATATGAATAAAACGATAATTCTACTAAACAGTATCGCTTTGGCATATACTATTTAGTCAATAATTATTCCTTATTTGTCTCTATACCTAAATTAATTCTGAATTGCGTTCGTGGTATACTTCATAATCTAATTTCTTTAAAATTAAAAAAAAAAATAAGTACCGTGCATCAAAATATGAAATGGATAAGACTAATTTCTGTACGTTTAACTTCACGTACGAATATTGTCACGAAACAACACATTTATTTATTTCGAAATTTTTTTATCCCGAGGCACAACCATGTTATTTCTCGTCTCGTCACATTTCAAATCCACAGCGAGGCACGAACAATTTCACACTGTGTTTAAACACTCCCTTTATACGCATAGTCACAATATGCAAAACAATATTTTTCAGGATGTATTTCGGCGACTCTAAAAATGCAGAGGTGGGAGGTTGACATCCTTCAAGACACCAGGGTTCCAGATTTTATCTGCCCATGTGAATACGATGCTATTATCGTCGAATGTTTACTTGAATAAGACACTATCATGATCATACCACCGGGATGAAAACTATTTGTTGACTGATTCTTTGGATGGGCTACGAGGACGACAATTATGGATATTGAAGTCGGTAATATCTCTTTTGGGTAAAGCCATAGATTAATTTTATACATCAGGAAGTGAGTAAGTGACAAGAGATTGAAGTCTATAATAACTTAAGATATATGTGTATTTCATGAATATTATATATCATTTTAATTCGGTCACCGTGCTCTGTACTTACTTGTTGACAGACCATTGAGTTTACATTTCTTTTAGCTAGTTGGAGCTATAAATCCATAAGCAGTGTGTAGCTAAAAATTCATTAGGTGTTGGCCTCCAACAAGAAGTACATGTTTGAAAGAAACGAATAGAATTGGAGAATTGGATACTGAAGAACAGAGTGGATTTAGAGCAGGGAGGTCGTGTACGGACAACATATTCTGCTTAAGACAACTATTGGAGAAAATATCAGCGAGAAATCTGGAAACTCATTTGGTATTTATAGATTTGAAGAAAGCGTATGATACTGTGCCAAGAAATAGAATGTTGGCCAATAGAACTAAGAAAGAATAGAATAGAATTAGACTTCGAACACGTTCCAGACCTCTAAAAGACTCCTGCAGGGATGTTGTCTATCACCTGCGCTGTTCAAAATTTATATGACATATATACTACGACACTGGACAAGAAAATGCGGTTCAATGGGGATTCAAATATACGATTCTTACCTGTATACTTTGCTTTTACCAAGTGGTCATCGCTGCAGACAAAGACGACGTCACCTATATTACTATAAAGCTGAAATAGCAGTATGAACGATGGGGATTAGAAATGAGTCTAGAAAAAACGGAATATCTTGCGATAGGAACGGAAGCGGAAGAGATGGAAGACGAATATATATATAATACATTATATAATATATAATACATTAAGGAATTTAAAGAATTCAAATATTTAGGCGCAATATTCGATAAAACCACGAGCTGTGATAAAGATATAGAATAGGTATCGAGATAATCAAGGACGGAAGGCTATAAATCAACTAAATAGCATATTGGTGGAGTAAAGGAATGAAAAGCACGACCAAAAAACAATATACCATACTATCATAGAAGGAATTACACTATATAACTCGGAAGTATGGGAAATTAAAGATAGGCAAAGTAAAATAATCCAAGCCTTAGAGATGGATGTACTTAGGAGTTGCATGATATCTAGGTTACAACACATCCCCAATCAACAAATAAATGAAAAAATGAAAACAGAAGGTGATATCATTCACCAAATTGAACAAAGGAGGCCAATATGGTAGGATATATGGTACGGGCACGTACAGAGGGTGGAGGAAATAAAATGGCCAAAAAAGCTAGTCTAATATAGGCCACCCGAACGACGGAAGAGCGGTAGGCCGAGAAGGACGTGGGAAATGGACGTAGAGAAAGCAATGCACTAGACAACTTCAAGAAGAAGATCTACATGATAGGAAAGCATGGCGAGGTGGATGCAGGAAACGGCGGATGGTGTAGTCTAAACCTGCTGCATATATATGGTGGAGTATTGATCCACTGTACGGCTATTGTCGAATCAGACCACAACATTTCATACATAAGCAAAAGACGAGACTCTCGAGAAGTCTTTGAATAGCTAACAATACTGCTACACATAATTATAATCGGTATTGTAAGCTCTTTATAATGAACAACGCGTATTTTTGACGAAATTAGTATAAATGCTACAAAGCGAATCTACAGAGCGAATGTACAAGCATGCTCCGCATACTGCCTGGCTTGCATCATAAAATCTGTAAATTTGAATATCAATTGTGACCTGTAAGGCAAATCTTATAAAATGTCCTTAATTGAAATGTCCGTACGTTTGTCCAGTTCAATGGCACATATTTTACAAAGATGAAATCAAGAGGCTTTGTGAAATTTCCAAAACAAAAATTTCTAAAGCAACTTTTTCACTTTTTAAGCTCTCGCGTTTTATTTTATATGTATCAAAACATAAAACAGATAATGATATTACCTCGTGAGTTACAGTAGTAACTGTTACAATTAACAGTTACAATGGTTCTTCAAATGAACCTCTCGAAAACTAAAGTAATTTTAAGGATGAAGGTCTCATAACGGTCTGAAAGAACGAAAATAGTAAATGTAGTTCAGAAAGCTGCAAAACTTAAATGGCAATTTGCAGGCCACCTAACACGGGACACGTTCGGTAAATGGCACAAAAAAGTATTAGAATGGCGACCATATAACTACCCCAGGCCTAAAGGACGCCCACCGATGAGAAGGGTAAATGATCTCAACTTGACGGACGGTTTAAACTGGATGACCGTAGCAAGAAATAGAGAACAGTGGAAGAATTTAGAAGAGGCATATATCTAAAAATGGATTTAGATGCTAATGAATAGGAAGAAGCTACAATGGCAGTTTCAACGAATCCTAATTGCAAATATTCTTCATTATATTTTCGAGTCTATACGTTTCACTTATCATCATTTTTCAAGTAAAATTACGTTTAGGTATACGTTTCACATAACATAATTTTTCATGTAAAATTTTTTAATTTATAGGTAGAGTTTCCGGTAAATTAAAGTACACGCTTGTGGTTCATTCTCATTTTCATTTTTCCACATTTGACAATGCGGCTGTTAAATATTTCAACCACAAATTGATGGATCGCTATTAAAACATCGGTCGTTTTTCTTTCGTTCAAGGTCATTTAATACTGAATATTGAATGAAACATTCACTGTAAAATTTCACAACTGTAATTAATAAACCAATTTTAAAGTGCTCAAAAGTCGTAAACGACATAAGCGAACCATACACGATAGGAAACGCAAAAAGCAAACTTAACGAATGCTTTTTCGGGCACTACTTTCAAACTAAATAGATTCTTACAATTTTATAACTGTGCAGCGTTTTTCCGGGCTATTTGGCCGTGGTCCAGAAAGGTTTTAAGTAACCTGACGTTTTGTCTGCTTCTGCTGCAAACATCTTCAGAGGCGATGTGGTAGTCTTCTAAGCGTTCAACTTCTTCGCAAATTGCAGAAAGAAAGGCGATACGAGATCTTAACAAAGATCTGAGCATTATTATTCTGGCCGCAGACAAAGGTACGGTCATCATGAACACAGAAGCCTACATAGAGAAGATAACGAAGTTGCTGGATCCAAACACCTACAAAAACCAAAAAGGGGACCTAACGGCAAAAATAGTAAGAAAAACCAACGACTTGATCAAAAAATCCACCTTGGAAGAAGAAGTGAAAATGGCGATACAGAGGTCTGAGGCCTTACCCTTACGACTATATGGCCTGCCAAAAATCCACAAAGTGTATTCCAAAGTTGGATCACCAACGTACCAACTAGATAAACACCTTACCACCTTGCTAAGACCTCATATAGGAAAAACTGACACTTACATCAGAGACTCAACACATTTTATAGAAAAATTGAGAACTATTACCCTTAACGCCACGGATCTACTCGTGAGTTTTGACGTATTCTTGTTCACACGGGTTCCGGTTAAGGAAACATTAAACTACATCTCGAAACTATTCCCAGAAGACATCACGGTCCTCTACGAACATTGTCTCATCACTACATACTTCCAGTGGAACAACGGGTTTTATGAAGAAACTAATGGAGTAGCCATGGGGAGCCCATTAAGCCCGGTAGTGGCTAATTTCTTCATGTAAAAATTCGAGGAAAAAGCGATAAAAACTGCAAGTAAAAAGCCAAAAAATTGTTACAGGTACGTTAACGATACGTTTGTTATTTGGGAACATGGAGAAGGAGAACTAAAAAATTTCTGCGACATTTGAACATCATAAATCCAAAATTCCAGTTCACGATGGAAAAAGAAGAGAACAATTGTATTGCCTTCTTTGAAGTCCTCGTCATTAAAGAGAAAAATGGAACATTAGAACACACAGTATATAGAAAACCAACACATACGGACAGATACCTGCACAAGAACACCAACCACCATCGAAACCAAAAAAGGGGAATGATTAAAACCTTAGCTACTAGAGCCACACGCATCTGCCAAGGGTAATCTTCAGGAGGAGAACAAACATTTAAAAAAGGTGTTACAAAGAAATGGATATACAAAACAAGAGATCAACAGGGCCTTAAGGAAAAGTGAAAAAACTACGGGAGGCAGAGAAATGTAACAACGAGGAGTGGTATACCTACCTTACATAAAAAAACATCACAGATAGAATATGAAAAGAGATGAGAAAGAAGGGAGTTAAACCGATATTTCGCCCCACCCGAGGAATACAGGAGAGTCTAAAGGGGCCCCAAGGCCGAGAGGAACCATTTATCAACACCAGGGGTATACAGAATACCATGCAAATGCGGAAAAGTCTACATTGGCACCACAAAACGATCCACCAACACAAGGATAAAAGAACACAAGAGGAACTGCTGCCTAGGACAAACAGAAAAATCTGCGGTAGCAGAACACAATTTAATGGAGCCTGGAGACCATCAAATCCTGTTTGAGGACACACAGATTTTGGCCAACACTCAACATTTCCACACACTACTACAGAGAGAAGCAATTGAAATTTATAAACACAAGAACAATTTCAACCGGAAAGAAGAACCTTTAAAGATAAACAGGACCTGGATTCCCATACTTAACAGAACGAAAATTAAGGCTGTTCTCTCACTTGATGTGAATCCGATTGTGAGAGGTACACAGTCCATATCGTAAAATGTTGTTAAAACGTCAACGAAAATCGAATGTTGCTTTCTTCACAAAGTCGCTTTCATTCGTATTCTTTTTATTACACCCGACAATAGTCGGACCTTTCAGTTTCACAATTTTAAGCTGTAACACGTGTGTACTGATTGTATTGTGTTCGCCAAAATTTCGAATATTTATAAAATTGTTTGCATAAATACACATTTGTTTTTGATCTAAGAAAAAAATTCATTAGGGAAGAACATATCAGCATACGATTCTCTTCAAACTGTAGTTCTTTTTTTAACATTCGAAAAATGAATTTTTTCCTTTCGGTTATTAATTTTTATTAGGGATATGCCTACCTACAACATAAAAGTGCAACCTACAATTTGTTTGGATATTGATTCTAAACTTGCTACCAAATTTTTTTTGTAATCCAATGAAAAATAAATTATATGTATTGCATACCGTAAATGAGTGCTCTGAGAGAACAGCCTTAAAGCATTAAACAGGGAAACGGTCAAAGAAGGGACAGGTATACGAGAGACCGGACAAACAGGCATCTTAACAGATAATCTTGGGAGCACAAAAACAAACGCAGCAGGTTTAGGAATGTCAAGTGTCACGAAGTGTCAAGTCGAAGATTCAGTCGAGGATAATTTTTGAAGCAGTCGAACGCTTAGAAGAACTTAGAAGACTTAGACCACATCGCCTCTGAAGATGTTTGCCGCAGAAGCAGACGAAACGTCAGGTTACTTAAACCTTTCTGGACCACGGTCAAATAGCCCGGAAAAACGATGCACATTTGACTCCGGCCGTGAAAGCCTACGCTCTTGGATAATTTTATAACTATTGTTATTAATAAAAGTAAACACATTTTGAACCTTTTGTGTGCTGTAAATTTGCGGGCCACCAAAAGCTATTACAAACTAAAAAAATAAAATACCGGGGACTCCGAAGGGGAACCATGGTGTTAATTAATTTACACGACGAATTCGAAAAACTTTCAGGTGTCCCAAGCGAAATGACTGTTGAACTTTCTTCGCCAATCCTGCCTGTACTTTCGGTTCTTCGTAAATCGAGAGCCTCACATCCGCCTTGTTTTTGTTTTACGTTATAAGTTGTAAGTTTCCTAGTGCGATTGTTATGTCCGAGTCATTATGAGATCGGTCGTTAATCAGTCGCGAACATGGTAAGGTCTGTCTGCCCACACATCGGTGGAGTGACATTAAAAGCGACCCGCAATATCTTTCAGATCTTGTGCTATGATAGACTTGGAAACTAATATTGGTACTTAAAGATAACGTAGAAACGGTTGCGAAAACGTGCCAGTAGATAAATATAAATAAACAAGCCGTACCCGGCATGCGTCGCAATGCCACGTAAAGTTTAAAGAAAAAAAAATATACATGACCCGGTGAAATTCCTATCATCTACATATATTTTTGAAAAATAATGTCAAAACAATACAAAATTTTTATCTACATTAAATTAAATGCAAAACAGTTATACACATAATCAATTTAAGGCTTTCTGATGTACTATATTTTTTTCTTTTTTTGCGGTGCGTAAATTTATAAAGATGATGGTTTTACGACTCGCGAACACGCGACGTATAATTGTCCATGCGCGAAACCGGGAAACTCCAAGTTTATTCCGCAAACTGTCCTTGTATTAGCAATTGTATATTATCTTTTTAAATTATTAATAAATAATTTATGAAAAACTACCCTGAAGTTAGGTATGAAATTTTCCTGTACAATATGCGTTGCACCAAACGACGTCATTTAAAAGCAATTATTATACGTTTGGATGTTGGCCAAGAAATATTTAGTCATTTCCCACCCCAGAAACTAAAGAAGGTAATGGATGTGGTTGTGGGAACAATTACGGCAATTTTACTTTACCACCAGCACAACATAATCCAGTAGCTTCACCGCTGCATTTTAACGCTTTACAATATTGACAAACGATTGTCATTTCTCCAATCGTTACGGATTCTTCGGCACAATAATCTATTTCCGGGTCGTAGTGGAATGCTACTCGTTCCAAGTTTACAGGAACACTGCGTCTGCGGAATCGCTCTTTTTCATTGTGTCTTGAAGTGCGCTCCATGTTTTGGGCATTTGTTGCTCGTAGTACGTGCATGACCATCTTGGTGTTGATTCTGCCATGTCTTTTTCAGCTTGTCTAAGTTTTTTTTTGTTTGTTTGTTATTTTTACCTTTAGTTCGATTCGTCGGTAATTCTGTTCGGTCTGTTGTTTGGGTTTCTTCACTTCCGGTTTTGGGTCCTGTATTTGTACCTCATAGACTTGTTTCTTGGGTGTTTTATTCGTTTGACGTCAGGTACAGTCGAATTGTCTTGTAGTTTTCCTCGATCCTTTTGAAATAGTGTGATCTTATATAATTGTGCTGATCGTCAAACCCAAGTTCATGGAACGCCTCGTTGTTCTCTTGGGCTTTCCCCCATAGTGCTTCTAGGTGATCAATCCTTTTTTGTAAGTATTCCTTGGTTTTTCTTGCACTTCCGTTTTTCTTGCAATTATTTTGTAGTTATATGATTTCTTGGGATATTTTTTCTTGTTCTTGAATCAACTCATCTTCTTGTTATATCTTGTCGTAGTTGAAATTGTGAATTTTTTAACTTAATTCTCTGGAAAAGGTGGTTGTGACTTACTCAGGACTTTGCTTGTCTTCTTGACTTCCCGCCGTTGTGTTGACGTCGAAGTTCTTGAAGTTTTGGAGTTGTAATCACTGGCGGCTTTTCCTCCGGCTGCAGTGATTGGATATATCCGTCGTTTCAAATTTGTAGAATTTGTAGACTCGGTGTCCTGGTGAAGTCGCTTTGACTTACTCAGGACTCTTCTTGGTTTCTTGACTTTCCGCTTTTGTGTTGGCGTCGTGTAGACTTTGTAGACTCGGTGCCCTGTCGATCTAAATGCTGTTGTATAAGATGTGCCCGAACTCGTTCGATTCCTTTATTTACGTAATTCTGAACATAATTCTGTCATACCAATATGAATGTTATTTGTCTCTCACCGGTCGTCAGTCGTCAGTGCGATTTGGACATGAGAGCTCGTCTCGTAGCACATTTGATTGACTTCGACGACCTAAGTCCATCTTCTCCTTGGCATTTTAAAATCAATAAAATTCTCGCGCACTGACAAACTGATGATAGATTGTAATAATCGTCTTGACATTTATTTATTTGACAACCAACTGACACAATACTTTCATTTGTTTGATTATAAATGTCAAATTACAAAACGTACCTTTTTCAGTATTTCCCTTACTTATTAACTTATTATTTATGTTTCTCACCGAAAAACCTTCCCCGAACTTCCACGAATATTTCAAGATCAAAATTAGCAAAATCCGTCCAGCCGTTCTCGAGTTCAAGCTAGACAAACGAACAGCAATCCATTTTTATATATATAGAGATATCCTACATAGTCGCGATACATATCGTATCGCCGATCTTTTCTACCATATTAGTGTAGTGTAGATGTAACGATATTTACCCATTTCCACATAGTTCTAGTTTCTTCGTTAGCTTTTGTCCACCTCAATTACCTTCGCTTTATAATGTACAAGCCGTACCCGGCATGCGTCGCAATGCCACGTAAAGTTTAAAGAAAAAAGATAAATAAAAATTATTGATGACCCGGTGAAATTCCTATCATCTACATATATTTTTGAAAAATAATGTCAAAATAATACAAAATTTTTATCTACATTAAATTAAATGCAACACAGTTATACACATAATCAATTTAAGGCTTTCGGATCTACTATATTTTCCGTCTTTTTTTTTTGCGGTGCGTAAATTTATAAAGATGATGGTTTTACGACTCGCGAACACGCGACGTATAATTGTCCATGCGCCAAACCGGGAAACTCCAAGTTTATTCCGCAAACTGTCCTTGTATTAGCAATTGTATATTATCTTTTTAAATTTTTAATAAATAGTTTATGTAAAACTACCCTGAAATTAGGTATGAAATTTCCCTGTACAATATGCGTTGCACCATACGACGTCATTTAAAAGCAATTATTATACGTTGGGATGTTGGCCAAGAAAAATTTAGAGTCATTTCCCACCCCAGAAACTAAAGAAGGTAATGGATCTGGTGCTGGGAACAATTACGGCAATTTTACTTTACCACCAGCACAACATAATCCAGTAGCTTCACCGCTGCATTTTAACGCTTTACAATATTGACAAACTATTGTCATTTTTCCAATCGTTACGGATTCTTCGGCATAATAATCTATTTCCGGGTCGTAGTGGAATGCTACTCGTTCCATATTTAAAGGAACACTGCGTCTGCGGAATCGCTCTATTTCATGATGTCTTGAAGTGCGCTCCATGTTTTGGGCATTTGTTGCTCGTAGTACGTGCATGACCATCTTGGTGTTTATTCTGCCATGTCTTTTTCAGATTGTCTAAGTAGATTTTTGTTTGTTTGTTATTTTTACCTTTAGTTCGATTCGTCGGTAATTCTGTTCGGTCTGTTGTTTGGGTTTCTTCACTTTCGGTTTTGGGTCTTGTATTTGTACCTCATAGACTTATTTCTTGGGTGTTTTATTCGTTTGACGTCAGGTACAGTCGAATTGTCTTGTAGTTTTCCTCGATCCTTTTGAAATAGTGTGATCTAATATAATTGCGCTGATCGTCAAACCCAAGTTCATGGAACGCCTCGTTGTTCTCTTGGGCTTTCCCCCATAGTGCTTCTAAGTGATCAATCCTTTTTTGTAAGTATTCCTTGGTTTTTCTTGCACTTCCGTTTTTCTTGCAATTATTTTGTAGTTATATGATTTCTTGGGCTATTTTTTCTTGTTCTTGAATCAACTCATCTGCTTGTTATATCTTGTCGTAGTTGAAATTGTGAAATTTTTAACTTAATTCTCTGGAAAAGGTGGTTGTGACTTACTCAGGACTTTTGTTGTCTTCTTGACTTCCCGACGTTGTGTTGGTGTCGAAGTTCTTGAAGTTTTGGAGTTGTAATCACTGGCGGCTTTTCCTCCAGCTGCAGTGACTGGATATGTCCGTCGTTTCAAATTTGTAGAATTTGTAGACTTGGTGTCCTGGTAAAGTTGCTTTGACTTACTCAGGACTCTTCTTGGTTTCTTGACTTCCCGCTTTTGTGTTGGCGTCGTGTAGACTTTGTATAGTCGGTGCCCTGTCGATCTAAATGCTGTTGTATAAGACGTGCCCGAACTCGTTCGATTCCATTATATACTGTTAAACGTAATTCTGTCATACCAATACGAATGTTATCTGTCTCTCACCGGTCGTCAGTCGTCAGTGCCATTTGGACGTGAGAGCTCGTCTCGTTGCACATTTGATTAACTTCGACGACCTAAGTCCATCTTCTCCTTAGCATTTTAAAATCAATAAAGTTCTCGCGCACTGACAAACTGATGATAGATTGTAATAATCGTCTTGACATTTATTTATTTGACAACCAACTGACACTATACTTTCATTTGTTTGATTATAAATGTCAAATTACAAAACGCACTTTTTCAGTATTTCCCTTACTTATTATTTATGTTTCTCACAATAAAAACCTTCCCTGAACTTCCACAAATATTTCAAGATCAAAATCACCAAAATCCGTCCAGCCGTTCTCGAGTTAAAGGTAGACTAACGAACAGCAATCCATTTTTATATATATAGAGATAAAAACTGTTTTTCTACAAATTCAATAAAGGTGAGCCAAAGTTATGTCTCGTTAGTATTGGAAGAATAATGATAAAAGTATGACATTTAATGGTTTTGATTGATGTACTGTGCACACAAATTAATAAGCTAGTGCCAATAAAATTTGACAGTAATGGTACTTGAATGATATAATATAATATGGTATACAAGATAAAAGTAGATTAATACAAATTTACGCCAGATAAATATTAAAGTAATAAAATTCCTATGCACTCTTAGCTGGTGCTTATGTGCCTATTCTGAACCTACGTTTATGACTATAAATGTTCAGAGTTTAAAGTTGCGAACTTCTCGAGACGCACCTCAGAATAAATCTGACAAAAGTCAATTTCACCCCTATTTTTCGCCCTCTCGCAAAGAAAAAACTGGGATAATCGGGTATGATAGGAACCCAATATATAACCGCACCACCTCTCCAGTTTGTAGCCATTTAGTAATGATAGCATTTTACCTCATATTTTTCATCCCCTCGCAAAAGAAACTGCGGGTTGTAATATTTATCAGAACCCGTTGGAAACCAAAACTATAAGCGTACCAAGTTTAAATTTCTAGTAATTAGGGCACAACAAATTACATTAAATATTTTTTATTAATTTTTAATATTATTGATAATAAATATATTAAATATATTAATAATACATATTAAATATATTATTGTAATAATAATTAATATTTTAATTAAATTATGTACATAAATTGTGTTAAATAAATTACATTCCCTTGTTACCCCCGCAATAAGCAAAATTCGATGTTTATAATAGTACTCAAAGCAAAAATGACACTATTAGTAGTAATACCTATAATTAGTGTTAATTAAGTACAATTAGTAATAAAAAAATATATCAATCGATCCATTTCTAATCCGTCTAGTTAGTAGACAATATATGTAGTTACTCTATGACCATGATTTATTTGCATTAGGTATTATTTTGACAAAACTTTTCAAAAACTTTTAAACCCTTCAGTGAAGAAAAACTGACAGTCCTAAGCCTAGAAAAAGCGTGAATAATATATCTATTGTGCAGAATTCATCATTACTCATTACTCTGTATATTTATCAATGTTTCTCTTTTGCAGTCTTTAGGCAACATTATAGTTTCCAGCCAATATATTTGATCGCAGGAGGAACTCGATCCGACAAGTATATAACCTGTCTACCTGTAAAACCTGGTAAATCAAGCTACATCTCGGGTAAACAGGTGGCCCTTTCCAAGTTTTTCAAATTTCCAAGGCCGTTCGCACGCACGCACGCACGCACGCACGCACGCACGCACGCACGCACGCACGCACGCACGCACGCACGCACGCACGCACGCACGCACGAACGCACGCACGCACGCACGCACGCACGCACGCACGCACGCACGCACGCACGCACGCACACACACACACACACACACACACACACACACACACACACACACACACACACACACCCACACACACACACACACGCACGCACCCGCACGCACGCACGCACGCACGCACGCACACATACTTTCAGGTTTACTATTAGATATTACTTCCTCCTGTTATTAATAGATTACAGCTAATTTAATAAAGTTGTAGAACGCAAGGTACATATATCAGGTGAAAAGGAATTGAAACGCATATAAGAGAAAGTATTGGGGAGGGTAATATACATATACACGTGTTTGAAACGGTACAAATCATTAGCATAATTTAATGAGCAATGCCAATTAATCTAACTATAAATACTAATTATATATATATATATAGTATATATATATATATATATATATATATATATATATATATATATATATAATGTGTCCAGAATATGAAAAAACAAAACAATGTAAATTTTGGGGGGTCACATATTATAAACTTATATCTACTTGAGCTTACTTATATACGGATATAAACAGTGTCCCCGTAATTATTTAAAATTTTGATTAATAACTATTAAATAGAAAATTAGCAAAATCAAATATTATCCGTTGATATATACCTATGCAATTCTATTAAAAGAGAATAATGTGGTAACATAACTACTTAAAGCATCTTTACAAATCTTAGAGAAAGTGCTTCAAAGACGAGTCTCAAAAATCTGTTGATCTTTTGTATACAATTGCAACCAACTACGAAAGCATATAAGCGTATCGCCATTTATCGATAGACCTAAGTACAAAACTTTAAAACTGCAAAAAAATTGTAAGATGCCATTTAAATAAGTTACTATGAGTTATTTGAAGTTATCAAGTTAAACAATGTAACAAAATAAAAGTTAAACTAATAAAGTTGTGAAGAAACTTATGAAGTTAAAACTCTCAAACCAGAATGTCCTGTTTATATATAAGTTTGATTAATGAGTTTATCCGTGTAAATACTGGCTTACTGTATCAACAAAAGAAAAAATAATTTCGAAATAAATTTGAAACGCAGATTGAACAACACAACCAAAATGAAATTCGGAAACATAAGTTAGTACTTTTTGTTATTCAAAAGTGGTCAGTCTTTTGATTAATTAATGATGATATTTTGGGGCCTTTTTACATTTCACGCATATAGCCTCTTATTTATGGAATGATTTATTTATTGTCTTTTCAAAAGACCATACCATTTTAACGAATCACTTCCTAAAATTGTAACTGACATCTTGGAACTAGTTATTTAAAATACTTTCTAGTAATATGTAAAAAAAAGGTTAATTTTTACCGTACATATGTATGTGTATCTAATATGTGTTTCAAATGTTTTAGTCACACATTTTACATTACTCAATTTAAATTCAAATAACATAGAAACTAGCTAAGAAACATTCAAAAATCATAAAAAATCTTTTAGAACAACAAACTGCTTAAGCAAATAGTTTTTCTTCTTTTTTCAAGTATTTCAAAAAATATGTTCATTTCCCGGCGAAATTTATAGTCGCCAAAGCATAAAAATTATTATTTCAAAAACTATTTGAGATTTCGTCCTGAATCTTATTGGTAGGTATGTTTTAATAGCAGAAATTTTCTTAGAAAAACATTTAGCTCTTATTAGAAGTAACTTATAAAAATAAGTAATCACATTTTGTCCCATGTTCATAACATACTCTAAAATTTCCTGATGTATCGGACGACATTTAAGTATTGCTAATTATTTCGAGAAAAAAAAATCGCATAAAACAATGAAATAATAATCACGATGAATTTAAAACCGAAAGAACAACGGCGCTGTGGTTAATTGGGGAATGAGTGAAGCAGGCGCTGTTTCCAAATTATAATATCGGGTGGTGAACTACTTAACACGTGCGTTTGGAAATAAGATGTCATATTTATGTGAATTGTCTTTCCTAATTGTTTTCCAACAAACAATAAAGCGAAAGAAATTATGCAGTACTAATTATAAGAATTAAATAAACCACTCTCTTCTAGCTTCCATTTGAACACCAAAAATTACCTTTAAAAGTGTTAAATTTTCTTAGTCATTAAGTCATCGTTGAAAGTTTATTTTGCTACAGAAACTACTTCGATTATGCTTACGGCATTATAATTGCCGGAGTAACAATTTTAAAAGTATTTCGAAAGTTTAAAACAAACATTTTTAAATGTCTTTTTTAGTCTAAATTTAAGTTAGATAAAATATAATTCATGTACCTATCATTCATATTTTTTAATTGTGCATAAATTCTGCCTCATTACTTTTTGCACGAAAACAATTAGACAAAACATCGGCGCAAATATAAGTTTTCACGCCTTTTTACTATGCATCCATAAAAGATTTAATATAACTCCGATAGCATGTACTTTGTATGATATTATGAATTGTTTTATAGAGGCATGAATATACATATAGTTAATTTTATTTTTTAAACATAAAGAAACAAAATCGATATTATAGACACTATAATCAAAAGTCAAAAATCAAAAATCATTAAACATTATTTGGAAAATCATCAAGGCCTGCATTGTTTTCGATACCTAAGCCATTCATGCATCATCGTCACCAAGATAATGATTATCGGTTCAATAGCAACTTCGACAAGATTTTCTATAAATATTTTTTTTCTTTTTTTACATGGTCCACGCAAATATTCCAATAAACTTTTTGTCTATTTTTTCTTCGCCTGTAGCTCCAAACATCAGTAATTTTAAATATGTTTAGTTTTGTTAACTTACTTTTTACATTGACAAGTTAGCTCATCTAGCATCGAATTCGCAATGTGCGACAGGTAACCACAAAAGTGATTTTATCACGACGAAGTTCTACAGTTATTTTAACCCTCAATTTTTTTTTTCAAAATGATTAGGGGCTGTATAATCCCAACAGTCTTATAGGTTTCATAACTAAACTTGCATAAAAGTAAGTGATAATTTCCTTTAATTTATAATTAATTGTTTAATCAAATTTAAATTAATACTTTATTAGTTACGACAACTTTTGACATTTTAAAGTTTATGTTAATGACTACAAAAAAAGTTTATCCGGTGAAAATAATTTGATACAAAATACCAGAGTATTGACAAAAAAACGCAGTTTCACCAAAGTAAATTCAAAAGACTGAAATCGTGTCATGAATGTGCAAAATATATTTTTTTTATTGGTACGCTATTTTGCCTATTTAAAACATGCTATGACGTGCGTAAATCGGGCTTTTTCGCACGCGCGTGTTTTAAAGTCGCCATGGAAACGTATCAACCAATAACAGAGCGTTTTTGGCCGGAGCGGGGCAAGCCGATTGATGGCACGACGTGTAGCGTCCCGAGTGTCATTCAAATTAATCATACTGGGTATGCATTTGGTTTTGGTATAAAAAATGGTACCAATAAAAAAAATCGTGTAAAGTATTCGTGGATAACTGCTCTTTCAAGCACTTGCTCTATTTCGAGCACTCCGGCTACGCCATCGTGCTCGAAAACTCGCGCGTGCTTGAAAGAGCTCAATATCCACTCATACTATATGGATAATACTAATGGATACTATTAAAGTATCCATTTTCTAATGTAACGCGTTGTATAACGCCGATATAATATTTATGATCAACTGTTTTAATAATTCTCATTTTCGTAATTTTCGAAATTACAAAAATATAACTTAAAATATTTCAAAAATCAATTAATTAACTAGAAAATATTTTGAATATCGCCGCTCAAAAGAAGGACTGTAATTTAAAACAACTGTAAGACATTTATGAGTTAATAAATTGGAATTAAAATGAAAGTTGTTCAAAACATCAAATTGTACGAAGTATGTGAGTGCTCTTTTTCCGTAGCTTTTACGACAAATAAATTATCTGCCATAAACAACGAACTGTAGAAATCAACTCATTTGAAAATAAATTACAATGTAAAAAGTGTTCATCGTGAATATTTTTAATCATTTACATTGAATTGTAATTAATTTTCGGGTGTTAAATGATTACACTCAGTTATTAAAAATTCGGCAGTTATAATAAAAAGTAAGTTTCATTAATCGAAAAGTAAATAATATGTAAGTAAAAAAGTGATGGATGTGGATAAAAATTGGCTTTCATTTAAATGTGGATATAAAAATATATTTATAATATGTATACTTATGTAATATTAAATGCAATTTGAAAAACAATGTAGAATGTAGTTAAAATAAAGAGTTGAAATGGTACCGGTGTAGCCATTATTTATTTATTACCTAGAAAATCAGACATGAACCTATTCAATTCTAAACAACATTATTTTAAGTTGTTAAGTGAGTCATTTATTCACAATTGTGTTTACTTTCACAAATTTATTTTTTGTGCTAATTAAATATTTACATTACACCTAGAATTATTTCATTCCAACTTTTTTGAATTATTTATTTATTGAAATATACCACCTGAAACATTCTGGCGTGTTCCAGTTGTCTCTCGAGATCCGACCGGAGTATGCACCATTCTGTAAATCTGCCAGAGTATGTCGCGTCTGGCGTAAGAACGTTTGGAGGGGCACATGGGAGGGGCGCAGAATTTCCGTATATTAATTCAGTCATAGTCGATATAGGAGTAATTGATTTAGGATATAGAATTATTTCTCAAAAATATTGATCCCATTAAAATACCCCGGTTAAAACAACCAATTATTTCACTTGAATTTTTCAACTTACAGATTTAAGAGAGAAGTAAGTGTTTGCTAGCCTTAGAGAATAGCAAATTGGAAAGATAGGCATGGTCAAATATGTAAACATTGTGTAAAATATTCCCTACCGTATGGACAATATTAACCTCGATTTGTCTAAATTGTTTGCTAAAGTAACGAAGTTATAGGAGAACTATTAAGGAAAGGAAATAAAGCATCGAGTTCAAGGTAGAAAAGCACTGGAAACACGCCGTTTGTCTAAATAAAATTGCTGGGAACTGGCGAGCGATGTGAACCATGACAGAAATGTTATGACAATTTCATATAAATTAATCTTTTTTTCATCATTATTAGCGGCCGTCTAACGCCAATGCCACGGGTATTAGGAATAATTGTGCTTCAGGGAAAAAAAGTAATCATGTCGAATATTTTTTTAGTACTTCTTCCTGTACAGATCGTATATGAATCGAATGAATCGTTCACATGAAAAAAAAAAACCAACAATTTTATGGATGTCAAAAATTAATTAATGTGATATTCACTTCAGTTGACTTTCAAAAATATTGCAAGACAAACGGGTGAAAATTAAATCTGATCTGTATGATTTACGTTAGTTATATTCTAACTATCACGATTGATTCCTTTTACAAAAAAAGTTAAATACGTGTAATTAATCTACCAGTATATTAAAACCCTATAACTATGATAATGAGTAAAACAAATAAAATGACAATAAGGAAATTGACAGCTCCTGAGATATACTTAACCTAATGCTATTTTAACACTGTTTACTGTATTGGCTGAATAGAAAAAAAATTATATGCACAAAAGCACCATCACACCTAACGGAGTGAAGTTAGCAGACAAAAATTCAGCAGCCCAATTTTCAATGTTTCATGCCTAGCAGCCATCTTATCAGTGACTTGTTAACAAAGAAATGTAATATTATGACATTTAAAAAAATCTATTTTGTTATTAAAAAAATTGTTGCATCAATATTAATAACAATTGGAAACTGATAACGAAATATTTGTATCATATTATCATAAGACAAAAAAGCCAGATCGTCCTTTTACAAAAATATTATCTAGTATAATAGGAGAGAAACGACTGTAAAAAGGTGAACACTTTGCAGATGGTATAAAAGGGTGAAATGGTTATTCGAGGACTAACTATTAATTAGCGCAACTAGCTACTACTAAATAATTAGTAACTGTTTAACACCCTTAGACCCTATGTAGGTAAGTCAATCACCCTTTCACAAACCATTCTCTACTATCGTACTATTATTTGCGTAAAACAACGATTTGGCTATTTTTTTCTATCAACTTACTTCCGTTTGTACTATGATACAAATAGTTTTTTAGTCAGTTTCGGATTGATATTAAGTCTATGCAACATTTTTTTAAACAAAAAAAGATGTCACATTGCATTTCCTTATTGAAACGGCACTGATAAATAGGCCGCTCAATATCAAATAGCTGTGAGAAGTGCCACACTCAAAAATTGGCAGCTGAATTTTCCGCTACTAACTTCACATCCGTATCAAAACTGATAAAATTAAACTTTGACAACATGTTACCACGTCAACCAACATGTATTTTTTAAGTTGGTCTTTCGTGTACATTCCGTGAAGATTAGCAACAGATTTAACATCAAACATTAAAATAACCTGGCTAGTGATCCAGACAAGTCCTTAAGAACTCTTACTGAGAAATGTCTTATAACGTCAGGTTACGGTAACTATATACAAATTCAAGATGACATAACAGCTTGCAGAGTAGGTATGTATTATGATTTTAATTGGTTATAAATTTATTTAGAAATCCACGTACACCAATAGATATGGTATGAAGACCTGTCCATGTCTTTACCATTGTCAGTACCATATCTATACCAAACAAGAAAAATTTCCGCGTTTCAAGCAAACACTAGAAAATACAACAAGTATAGTAAATAAATTCTAGTTTTTGCATGTGATGATTTTAAAAAAGAGTAAAAATAACATCCCACTGTTACATTTCAGAGTAAACTTAAGAAGTCAAAGAAAATTTACAACCACATAAATCTTCGAAACAAAGACCGACACCCAATGATTACGACCCACGACCGAGTATTTATTCCAGCAGCTCAAGTGATGCTGGTCTCGTGTTATGAGACTAAACATGCGTAACGGTTTTCTTTTTGCATCCAAAATTGACTTTGGAATGAGTATAAATTTATGAATACCTTTGGAATATTACTTTCGAATGAATATATTGTCGCGAACGACATTGCTTAAATCCGGAACGAGACCACGCACCCTCAGAAAATCGTGAATTGCCAAAAAAATTACCTTGTAAAGGAATTTCCTAGCGAGGCACATATGTTTAGTTAAACCGAGCAGCACAACACGAAACTATAAATATTTCACTAAAATAAATCAAAGCGAATTAAACGATCAAAATCAATTGAACTGTTGTACCTTACTATAAGTAAAATTAAGTGTCCGCCGCCCGTTTTGCTGGGGGGAAGATAATCTTCAAGGTTCCAAGATTCCTGCACTTAACACTTTTCTTAACTTTGTCTTTGTTATATAACCATTGTTTATCTCAACGTCTAACTTTGTCATTGCCGTCCCTTACGTTGGGGCCATCTATCTCTCTCTCCTCAGAATGAACCACTACTAGCTCCTTTTTGCCAATAAATGAGGTCAATTCGTCTTCTCTTCGTCTGAGCTAACACCCACCTCCCCCCACTCCCCCAACTAGAGTACCCCCCCTGGGTCCTAAGCACTTAGGAACGTGACAATATTGACATTCATTTTGAATAATAACTCGTGAATAATAGAATAAAATTGTTATTTCGCCACGATATCTCTAATATTGACTAATTGGTAACTAGTTGTCATTAATTGAAGAATTTTTTCCTAAACATTACAAAGTAATGCTTCCATTTTTAAGTATTTATTTAAGGATTTAAAATTTAATGATTTGAAGACAAAACGTCTAGATTGGGCTCTTCGTAATTGCAATTTTAGAGTTTGTTGGAATCATTCCATGCTTAGCATATTAATAGTATAGTAATTAATAGTAAATAAAAGACAAAAACAATTCAAATTACAACGAATAAGTTACTGAAAATTTAAGCAAGCAATTGAAAGCAAATACCGTTATGATATTTGTTATATCTAAACAATAATTTATTAACCAATTACAAATTTTACTCACAGTTTACTGCCTATCTTTTCGAGGGAATAATTTATTTACGAGTAGTTTCACCGAGTTATTACACTGGTGAATTAAATTTAAATGTAGAGCTTGTGGAATACAAAACACTTTAAGTGACGCTAGTGTAGGGTGATTCACATATAAAGTATTATAGTTCTTCACCTTTGTGACAATTTTTGCTACACAGTACACAATACTTTTTTTAGGTACGCTCTAAAAATATTCAGTTGCACCGTACCAAACAATAGAATTTCTTTTTCTTTTCTTTCAGAATGTTTAATTTCTTTCCTTCTCCAAACATACACCAATCTTTGATGTTTACCAACATCTAAAATGAATTATCATTAACGTTGCGGGTCCATAAATTAATTTTTTGTACCTACGGAAGTCGATAATTTCGCTACGTCACATTAGGACTTAAAATTAATGCTCGGAATTGTTTATTTTCGCGAATGTTGGTACTTAACCACTTTCCTCTACACACATCCCGTTTTTACAGGAAAACCTGCTAAAGAGACTAATAAATTATTCTTCCACATTTTTATCTTTCGTCTCTCGATTTCAAATGCACATTAATTTGCATCCTCATTACCAGAACAAACCCATTCATAGCAAATCAGCTGGTTTCAAGGTTTCAATGTCAGTCGGCGTTGTTGTATCTCATTTTTTGTCTCTTTCTCTGCAGCACTGACGGAATAATTATTGTTAATAACCGATGATTGCTTGCAGATATGTGCATACAAATTTTGCGGAAAATCGTTTCCTGGCGTAAACTTATACCGGAACGACTCGTTTTGGATTTTCTAGTTTTCCATTCATACGTTTTTTTGAGGAAGTTTTGCATTTAATACAGTTCTTGACATTAAACTTTATATGAACTTTTCAACTGGAATGCAAAATAGAAATATTACCATTGTACCAAGATTGAGATAATTATTTGTAATGTATGTAGGTACAACCTCATGAACGTCATGAACATCACACAATCCTCTTGATATAAGCTGGTCTTCCTGATTAAACTGTTTATCAAACGAAAAGAGGCCACAACGTAAATATACTGGGGTCTATTTGTTCAATTCGAGTATAAATATTTTGAGCAAATACGAAGCGACCACCCTGTCTACGGTTTTATTTTTCAGATATTGATCAAGCATTTAGCATTCCAAACACATATTTTTTTGCATACACGCATAAACCTATTCGCACTTTATCTCTAGAATTCGATCTATCGATTATATTAAGTTCCTACCGCAAGTATGTTGTCATTCATATAAATAAGTCGGAGATGGTGTCGATTCGAATTGAGTACAGGTCTAACAGGAATTTATCACTGTTTAGACTTGTATTTATACAGAAAATGTCAGACGAAAGACAATTGGTATATGTCAGAATAGCTTGATATTGATCGTTTTACTCTTAAAAACAAAAAACAGGTACAAACAAGTTTTAACGATATCTGTGAAATAACGTTGTCACGCATATTTCTAGCACTAAAACAATCTTAAAGAGGTTTAATAATGAAAATATCGAAATGTATAAACTTACAAATCGCTTATAAATATCTGGATTTACGGAAATTTACTAGTACGGAAAAGTGTTCATAAATATCCCCAAAATTGTTACGCCGAGATTTGTTCACTATAAATATTTTTTTGTATGTGGAAATTCGTTGATATTGTAAATTCAAGAATGAATTAAACAAAATGTCACAATGTAGCAATCTTCTACACTCTTTATTTTTATATTTGTCAAAGAAAAGCATGATATTCTTGGCGTTTCCTTTTGTTTTTCTTATTTACTTCATGTCTCAGTTTCGCGGTTAGTGCGAATATGGACGGTTTAAATTTAAAGTCTGGAGTTTTTTTTTGAATTAAAATTTTACGAGAACTTTGAACTCAGTCCTCAGTTGAGGTTGAATACCTACATTGGATTTAACTTGGAATCATTGGGATTTTACCCGCAATTTGACAACTTGGTGATCTACCGCTTTAGTGTTTGTGTATCTAGACCAAGAGCTGGGCACGAGATTTCAACATCATCAGTAATATGGAATTCGTAAACAGGAATAAATTCTATTACCATCAGTTATTAAAGTTCCGAGCAGGCGGACAGCTTACTGGTTGCGAAGGGTAGTTATAAGGGGTGAAAGTGATTAATTTTTAGGGGAAGTTTCGGCATAGATAATAAGCTTAAAAATCTATGTAATGATAGTTCTTACCATACCTAAACTAAATTCCAAGCGGCGGACACATAAGTAGGTGCAAAGGGGGTGGCGGACAATAGTAAGGGGGTGAAAACGCGAAGAGCTAGAGCCGAAATTTCAACGTCATCGTCATCAATAATATGGAATTCGTACACAGGAATAAACTCTATTACCATCAGTTATTAAAGTTCCGAGCAGGCGGACAGCTTACTTGTTGCGGAGGGTAGTTATAAGGGGTGAAAGTGATTAATTTGTAGGGGAAATTTCGGCATCGATAATAAGCTTAAAATTGTATGTCAAGATAGGTCTTACCATATTTAAACGAAATTCCAAGCGGCGGACACATAAGTAGGTGCAAAGGGGGTGGCGGACAATGGTAAGGGGGTGAAAACGCGGAGAGCTAGAGCCGAAATTTCAACGTCACCGTCATCAGTAATATGGAATTCGTACACAGGAATAAACTCTATTACCATCAGTTATTAAAGTTCCGAGCAGGCGGACAGCTTACTTGTTGCGGAGGGTAGTTATAAGGGGTGAAATTTGTTATTTTATTGGGCAAATTTCGGCATCGATCAGAAGCTTCAAAATTTATGTAATGATAGGTCTTACCATAACTAAATGAAATTCCAAGCAGCGGACACATGAGTGGGTGCAGAGAGGGCGGCGGACAAGGGTAAAGTGGGTGAAAATTTATGGAAAAATTCGTGAGTTTATTCCTGTTTACAAATTCCATATTACTGATGACGTTGAAATTTCAGCTCTAGCTCTCCGCCTTTTCACCCCCTTTACCCTTGTCCGCCCCCCCTTTGCACCTACTCATATGTGGGCCGCTTGGAATTTCGTTTAGGTATGGTAGGGCCTATCATTACATACATTTTTAAGCTTATTATCGATGCCGAAATTTCCCCGAAAAATTAATCACTTTCACCCCTTATAACTACCCTCCGCAACAAGTAAGCTGTCCGCCTGCTCGGAACTTCAATAACAGATGGTAATAGAGTTTATTCCTGTTTACGAATTCCATATTACTGATGACGGTGACGTTGAAATTTCGGCTCTAGCTCTCCGCGTTTTCACCCCCTTACCATTGTCCGCCACCCCATTTGCACCTACTTATGTGTCCGCCGCTTGGAATTTCGTTTAGATATGGTAAGACCTATCTTGACATACAATTTTAAGCTTATTATCGATGCCGAAATTTCCCCTACAAATTAATCACTTTCACCCCTTATAACTACCCTCCGCAACAAGTAAGCTGTCCGCCTGCTCGGAACTTTAATAACTGATGGTAATAGAGTTTATTCCTGTGTACGAATTCCATATTATTGATGACGATGACGTTGAAATTTCGGCTCTAGCTCTTCGCGTTTTCACCCCCTTACTATTGTCCGCCACCCCCTTTGCACCTACTTATGTGTCCGCCGCTTGGAATTTAGTTTAGGTATGGTAAGAACTATCATTACATAGATTTTTAAGCTTATTATCGATGCCGAAACTTCCCCTAAAAATTAATCACTTTCACCCCTTATAACTACCCTTCGCAACCAGTAAGCTGTCCGCCTGCTCGGAACTTTAATAACTGATGGTAATAGAATTTATTCCTGTTTACGAATTCCATATTACTGATGATGTTGAAATCTCGTGCCCAGCTCTTGGTCTAATCCTAGTCCCGCCTTTCTACAATATATCCGGTCCTATTCGGTCTGGTCACCGGTATAAATAGGAACGGGATTATGGATCCCGATGGAGTAGGTGGAATTCTAAACCGAAGCAGTCATGGCTGACAGCCTTTCGCCGCTAACCATGGAAGCCACCAATCGCTGCCCTCGCTTCGTCTTCAGAATCCCGTGAGAATTATCTTGGAACCAATAATACGCCGAAATTTAACAAAAGATTAAAAACTCGCTGAATTTTTCCCTAACTCCTAGCATTTTCTGGCCAGTTACAACACCTGCAATATTCTGTAGATTCTAGATACTCGTAAAAAACTCGAGAGTCGAAAGGGTATTGCAGGTGTTCTTTTCAAGACTGTTAAGCTATCACGAAACGTGTACTCTCGAAATCCCCGAATTAGCTTGGCCGGTGACCTTGCAGAACGGGAAGAGAGAAAGTGGACGATAAGAAAGAAAGAGCGATACAGCGTAATGAAGAGAGAGTGAGAGCCACATCTACATTTTGTCCGCGCGCCCACAGGGTCACCGGCCAAGCTTATTCAGTTCGAGTATACTTAGGTATATTGAAACTTGTCAGAATATGCTGGATACATTTCCGCACCTACAACTTAACGAGTGCATCAGAAAATGTACATAGTTAAATAGGGATTATACCCTATATCAACGGTGTTTACACGCACCGTATCACTTGGCCAATGTTGCCAGGGCATTTTTGAAAGCGCCCTGAACTGGGAAAAATGTGTCACCACCGTCAGCACTACCACTACCCGCATCATCATCATGATCAGTCCGTCTCAACATCCTACCGAATTAAAAACCCGTTCTCGAAACGTTCTTCCGCATACGAAATAGAAATACCCAACTACATAATTTGGCGAGATGATTCTATTCCATTCTAATCTACTCTAGCCGAAAAGAGAGAGAGAGAGAGAGAGAGAGAGAGAGAGAGAGAGAGATGTTTTAGACTCCAAGGCCAACCGCATCTAGACATGCAACCTATTAATCCGCGGACGGGCCGACATTTGCCTAATGTGGAGTAGAACGGCGTGGATGGAACAACCGAAATAATGACGTAAATAGAAAATGTGGAGGATAGGATATTCCCCCGAACTTTCTGTGGGAACAGGAGAAAGTGACCGACAAATACTTGGAAAACTGGCCGGAACAGACAGAAAACGAGTGAGAGCCAAAACCGAAAAAAATAAAAGGGGCTCAGAGAACCCTTGTTAGATGTATAGCTCAATGTCTCTGAAAATAAGACAGCAATAAAAAATTCCCGAAACCCGTCGATTTTTATCAAAAGGGGGACATATTTTGACGTATAGTTGAGATGCTTCTCACTCACCCCCTCACCCCTAAACATCACCCCTCATAATTCTAAAAGAGAACGACCAACCTTGTGAAAATTGGATAGATAACGAATTCAGCAATCCAATTTTGCAGGTCTGATTTATGATTTTCCTTAAATTTCGCCCTAAAATTTAATAGTACAGTTTATTGTAAGAAGCCATTAGATAAGAAAAGTAAAATGTTTAGTTGTGCACCGTTACTAAAAATTAATATGACAATTACTATCAACAATTACTTGGAAATCGTAAATTAGATGATTCATCTTATTATACTTCATTGCAATTTTTTTTATTATCGATGTTCTGATTTTGCTATGAATTATGATTTTGAGAATAAGAATGCCTACATAAAATTATCATGCCTATACTGTTACGAAATTATTAAAAAACCTCAAACTATGTACATGAAATGTTCAAAGTGACCGCTGTTATTTTCCATGCGTAGTACAAGCGGTACAAACTTTGGGACCTTCTTCGTCCTTTTGAGATACAGCTCCGAATCGCGCACTTTATTAGAAGTCGGACCACACGAAAATGGGAATTTCCCGCACATTGCAAATGCTGGTCGCTCTCATCAGTAGCAGTACAACTTGACGTTTACTTCTTCTGTTTCGATTATTTGTAGGTTTATTTAATGATCCAGCAATAATAAAATAAGTTTCAGTATATTTTGTAATTGTGGGTGATAAAAGAAAAAATAATTAAAACCTTATTTTGAGACATTCTAACGGTTGTTTTATCTATTTTAAAGCCCATAATAATAAAAAAATACTGTTGGCACTGTTGACACTACAGGAGGTCCCAAATTTATTCAGATCATCTCTATGCCTTTTTCTAATACAATAATTTCACACATATTTTTGAAAGAGTGAACAGGGACCGTAATAGAGGACAAACCCGCTTTGTTGTTTTCGTAAACGGTAAAAACAGTAAAAACGAAATTATTTTTTGCGCCATGGTCTTATACACATACATCATGTGTAACAGAAAAAGTTAGAGAGAGATGCTGAATAAATTTTGGGCCAAATGACGTTGTTAAATGTGTCAACATAAAGTTATTCTCAATTGTAGGGACCTGAAATGGATAAAGAACAGTTGAACTGCACAAAAGATGAAAGAAAATTGGAAAAAATGGAGGTGATGATATGGCACAGGAAAAAAGAAATATAATTTTCGTGGCATAAGTTCATCCCAATTTTTAAAATATCGAATTTCATAAACAAAAATTTTCGAAAAATAACCTAACTTTAGGCGAAGAACAACCATACAAAATAAAAAAGTTTTTCGACAACAGAAAGAGAACAGAAGACGTTTTACTTTAAAATTATTATGAGATAATGTCTAGCTCTAGTGAACGCAATGAAAGATACTTTTTTTTTTCATGTACTGCATGAGGGCATTGCTTGGTTTGGCTATCTGAGCGGACACGCATTCCATAACCTCACTGGTATAAACCGTTTGAGAACCAAATAAAATCGTAGTTTAGGAATCCATCACATCATTTCTTTTTAAAGTGTCGCTACAACATAAAAATCATTATTACTCAGATTAATTCATAGTCCAAATTAGACAAATATACGTCTTTTATAACTACTACCGGAAAAAAGTTCAAATATATATTTTGCAATCGTCAATTAAACTTTTTTCTCACATGAGCAGCGCCGCGTTCGATTTCCTGCTACTTATTAGAACCGCGACGGCGGAACGTTTTCCATTTCACCGAAATCCGCAAAGAATCAAGTTATCTAACTTTGCGACAAGAAATTTGATAACTTTCATCGTAACCGACATACATATCAAAATAAAGTAAACAGCTACCGGTGGTGTCTCCTACGTATTCCGCAAAATATTATTGATACGTTTGTTTCTTCGCTCTGGGCAAAAGTATATATTCCATATTTATTAATTACCGGATTAACAATAATTAACATGACATTACCTATAGAATCGGCAAGCACGTTTCTCGAAGTATGACCGCGTTGGTCTCGAGGAATTCTTGTAGCAGGAACACGTTTGCGTGTATTTTTATTACCTTCAGGAAATTATTACATATCTCAGCAAGGGAATGGATGGAGAAGTTCAAGTCTTGAAACACGTGCTTGTTGTAGGTACACCGTCAAAACAAATGTGGCATAATATTTTACAAATTCCTATTCTGGTATTACTCTTTATTATATACCATAATTTAAATGGAGGGAGAAAACACCCATATCTTTAAAAAATTCTAACTGAGTATGACTAGGTAAAGTTAAGAAATTCGCCATTGCAAATTTAAGCGTCTTATCACCATTGTTTGTCGCTAGGCGGCATTACCTCTTTGCAACGTTGTGCCGTTTTATTGATAATTTTGCAACACGCTGTATAATAGGGGCCATACCACATAGAAAATGACCAATTGCTTTGCTGCGAAACGGTCAAAAATTTAGTTTCCATTTATGGCAATGAGTCAGGCCTTATCGCACAAGAACAATTATACAGCTATACAACAAGAAGGTGAGTAATATTGTCACCCTGACATACAGCCAATGAAAATATGTGGAAATGTGTACAGGTGACCGAGGTACAATTGACTGCATCCTCCTAATAATGTGCGGACGATAGGTTTAACCAATTCAATCAATAGAGAGGGCATATGGTGTGAATATATTTCATTTTATTTACATTAATTTGTTCACCTCTGGATGAAAGACAAAAAAGTTCAATCACAGTACACACATATTTTAACTTGTAGTATCAAAGCGAATGGGAATTACTTTGACACTCGTTACACATATATATGATATAGTATATTAAGTGTTGTCTATTATTGTTTTAAAGGTATGGGAAGTTATTGGTGAAGATAGAACGTTTGAATGAATAAATTTGTAATATTTAGTGCAACTAATATACTGAAGCATAAAGTTCATACTTTATGAGTAAGTAATGGGTAAGTAATATTTGAAGTTTCAAATTTTCTAACAGGAAAAATGTGGAAATAATAAACGTTTCTGATTATCTGAATCCAATAACTTTCCATATTTCATAACAACTTTTATTATTCTGAACATGTTTAATGCTGAGCTTGATATGAATGTAAATATAACGTATTCATAGGGTTTGTACATATGTATATTATTTACTGAAATGATTATATATAGCTCATTTACGATACATACAATACTCAGTTTATTATCCCTTTTACCTGTTTTATTGTACATGTATATTGTACTGTATTGAGCTTTATTGTACACTATTACCATAGTTTATTAAATAAACTTATATTTAAATGAGTCGAATGTCATATTAACATTTTCATAAAAATGCCTCATTTCTTTGTCGTAATGGGATACTCACTTGTACAGCTTCCATCATCTTATTGATTCACACCTTGTAACATTACTCCTTACCTGAAATAGAAACGCACGATTGTAATTTATTTCGCTCAAACAAACAGAAAAACTTAATTTACATGAGTAACATATGCAGCTTATATCTAATCATTACATTATTTAAAGAATGATTCACTGCTACGACCTCTACCTTTTCGAATTCTGCCTCTATGTTTCATTATTTTTTGCATGATATTTTAATTATTACCATCTATTAACGTACATTAGGTGTATAATTATTACTATCCGCTAGACGGTTACAGGGATATCTGGGAGCATTTAAATGCTATAATTTTCATTGCGTTTTCGTTAGAAATGATTCTTATAATAGTTGTTTGGTAGGTACTCGTGGAAGCGTCGCATTTCCGACACGTGAGGAGGGAAATTCCCTAATGGTAGAATAGGAACGTAAAAATTAATAATTATAAATTTCACGAATATTGGTAGTATATTAATTTCTAATTAAATTTGATAGGTGAATGGTTTTAGCACATTTTAGGAACTCGTCTTAAAATCATGCATAAATATATATACCACAATATTGACATTCAATTATGAAACAATCTGCACATTAGATGCTGCTTTACGAAAAATTGCACATATTTATTGAAATAATGTAACACAGAGTACTTTCTGAAGTCTACGTCATTGGCGCATTTTGAACTACCAAAATAAATTCAAAACCAGGAATTATATTCACCACTTAAACGTTTTCAACTTTACATTTAACAACAATCATTTATGAGAAGAAACCAAAGTAAATAAATTCGAAAGCAACCGATCAGGCGTTAGTAAACTTCAGGAAAAAGGAAGTGGTTTAGTAGATTAGTAGAGCAAAAGGTAAAAAGAATATTACATAACAAAAGCGAATGCATGCACTTCCTGAAGTAATGCTAGTCGAACGGTGCAACATGGAAGCGTATTAATGAGATATTTCGCTAATAAGGAGGTATGTGGGCATGGCGATAGTCTTGTATGGAGATGTTAGATAGTGGTAGAAATTTTTTTCATGGCAGAAGTTTTTGGGTTCTAGCAAAATCAAAATTGTGGCCCAAACTTATTTTGTCATTAGTATTTGTGGCATATTTTGCATGACTATATGAATTCACGCTGCCAACTTGATCTGATCGATTGTCAATCAGATGCTGACGAAGACTACAAGTTTGTAATGGTGTATCAAGATCACCTTACGAAATTCGTCATCCATCGAGCTATAAAATAAAAAAGAGCTGAGGAAGTGGCGTATCATATTAATGATGTATTATTTATTTTTGGTGTTCCATGTATTTTGCAATCTGATAATGGTCGTGAATTTGTTAACCGTTGGATGGAAGAACTAGCAGTAGGTATTACGACCAGAATTGAAAATTGTACAAAAAATACAATAAATGCTTCCGCACCACCCATTAGAAAAGTAAATTTAAATTTTATAACCTAGAATAGGAAGTCTCGCTTTTAGATTCTAAACGTCGTATATAAACTTCCTAACTTTGACTATAAATTTAAAAAAAATTGTCTAAAAATTTTACGCTAAGAGCCAGCCGTTGACATTTCCGTAATGAAGGTTTCCTTGATGGTTTAAGTTAGTTTTTTATGATAATAAACATAATGGAATACAATTGATACAGGAAGTCACTTGAGGAATTGTTATAAATAATAATTAAAAATTAAAAAAATGCAGTTATAGCAAATTGGTGCCCTTCAAAATAAATTTTTAATTTTCAAAATGAATCCAGAAGTTTCCAAGAGTTGCAAAAAATTGGCTGTTTTTGCACAAATTTATTAACAATAATAATTTTTTTATAACAAACAAATAAAATTGTACATAGAGTAATGGAATTGCCTGCAACATTCACTTGAACAAGAAAAAAATATAATTTTAGGTGTTTGGCCGAGTAATAATACTAAAGAATCAAATTAATAGCTATTTCTGTCAAACCGATTGTTGATGTTTCTATAGACCTAGGATAATTTTTAAAATTTATTTCGTAACTGCTACCCAAGTATATAGGCACTATAAGACCCAGATTTATCAGAAACCTGAATTGTTGTGAAAAATCGTCGAAAACTGTTGTTGCAACATTATATATTTTTAAATGACATTTTTGAAGGAAACAATTTTTTCTAATAAGAAATTTAACCTAAGTGAGGGGAAGCGTATATCCCCTCTCGGCAGCGATGCCCTTACTCCTCCGCTAATTTCGGGCGCTCGGCCGACTCATGCCATGTTTGAGGGCATTTTACATCCACTTTACATAATTTCATCAAAAAACTGGAATAGAGGACTTATAGTGGGCGATCTCATCTTTCCGAATCTTCTTCAGAAATTGGAATTGCACTAACCACCGAGCATCCAGCCTTCTCGAAAAAAAAGGCCACCCGAATATTCAACCGGCGATTTTGCGTAAACTATTAACCGAACAGCGCCTAGTTTGTGCACATATTAACTTTATTTTGATAGCCACTTATGTTCGGAAGCATTTTTCGCCAGCATGAAAACTCGCGGAGTTATGAATTTTTCGAAAATTGAAAATTATTTAGGTTTTTCCAAATGTTCTCCTTTATTAATTATCCGATCGGCTTGATTTTCACCTCGTTCTCTTTGTCTTTTTACTACCTACAAATTGACTATTGACACCGTTGTCATTACTTCGATACGCCCGTTGCTATTAAAGAAAAACGAAAAAAAAAACGTATTTTTTTGGTAAATTGTAAATAAAAAAATAGTTGTCGGTTAAATCTGATGCTGAAAACTTGAAAATAAGAATCCTCATTAAATTCCCTAAAAGATGGCACAAGTCGCAACCTCCTCAGAATTTTGTCATGAAAAAATGCTCCAATGCTTGGTGTAGGTATTAGCGGATGATTTAAAATTGCTGGTATCTTGGATTACGTTAAAGACTGATCAGTGCGAGTTGATCGGGTGTAAAGTCTTGTTAATTAAAAGGGTGGTCGGAGACTTAACTGACGCAAGTTAGTGCCTTATTACACTAGGCCGCCAGGCGGCGCAGCCGGCTGCGCCACCGGTGGTTTAGTCGGCGACAAGTGTAGCGCAGCCGGTGGCGCCGCCAGTCGCTCGTCGCTCTCTGCCAGGCGAGCAGTCTGGAAGATTAACTTTTATTAACGATAATAGGTCAAAGAAAGACGATTTTGACATCCTTAAATAATTAAAAAAATTGTTGTCGTCTGCACAGAGTTCGTCAAAAAGAGTATAGTACAACCCTTTAGATTCCCTTAATGATAGTATAGGGTGTACATGCATATTTTTCTCCCGTCGTCTTCTCTTTTTCATTAACAGCACAAGGAGGAGGATATCTGTGTACGACATGTTTCCTCGTCAATAGAGCAGAATAGGTTGCGTTAGCTGCGTAGACGTAGACTGGCAATATGATTGCAAAACAGAAAGTACGCGAGAGTGGCTGCATCACCTGGCGGCCCAGTGTAATAGGCTCGGTATGATACAACGCCCCGACACGACTCTCCGCCACCAGTGGCTGCCAACGTGGTCGCGCAGCCAGTCCGCAGCCAGTTTGTGGCGACGCAACCGGCTGCCCTAATGTAATAGGCTCCATAACAATCAATACCCAGTGACGAGCAGCGTCACCGGTGGCGCAGCCGGCTGCGCCGCCTGGCGGCCTAGTGTAATAAGGCACTTTAAGTGTTTCTGCAATGGACTATTGGGTAACTATTCAGTTGAGAACAGTAGTAAAGAAAATTGAGATAAAAGATAGTTGAAAAGTCTTACTGGATTTTAAATTAATTTTGGTTTTACAGATTCATTATCGATAAGTTGAAAACAGAACGAAGTGCAGAGCTACACAGCTTCCTGAGGGCAGGACAAAGGCCAGGATGGCCGAATGTTAGCGACGTTAAGAAATGGAGTTTACGGCTTCACACGCCGTGTATCTGTTTATAATAAAAATATTAGATTATCACTCGAAGTATAATGGAGATTTTTAGTGGGACATTCTATTTAGATTTAGACTATTTAGACTTTAGAGCCTCGAGAAAATTGCGTTAGGTATATGTATTAGATGATATTTAGGAAATTAGACGTTTGATTTAATTATACTTTTCCCAATATTTGATCGTACTTTCACGCCTGGGATTACATATCTATTTCTTTTCATATTATTTTCTAAACGCTTTTTTGTATTTCCATATTTAAAAAAAAAAGGTGTATAACCAGTTATATAAAAAGAGATGTAGACTTATGACATTCAAGGTTTATCCTTCTTATCCATAAACTAAGTGAATCCCAACGTGACGATTAACGAGCAATTTTAATTATCCTCTGTTTTTCGCACGTGTCGATGCGTAGACATAAAAGAAAGCTGGCAGGACGACCGCAGGACTATTTTGTGCGGAGAGAGACCACCCGCACGTAGAAAAACACGCGCCGCGCCATTCGAACTCTCCTAAAAATTCCCTTTCTCCGCATTAATATTCCAACGTTTCAAGTGTTATGAGCTTAACGCGGTTCAACAGAAATTCCATTGAACACCACCTGACTTCCTGGATACTGCGCACGTACAATACCTACGTATAACGCAGCATCGGCAACAAACCATTGCTGTTTTCGAACGGTCGGATGCATTGTTGATTTAATGGCAGCACACGAGAGATATGGAGAAAAACAGAACGTTTTCTTAAGTAATTTATAGAGTAGGTTTATTTAGTTTTTTTTAGTATCTTTCGTGTGGGTTCTAACCGCTGTTCTGATTTCTCCCGATTCATGAGTAGAACGGTTAGATCAAAAGATCCGGAGCCTGTCTGCTTCAAAATGATACAGTGACTACCTACAGAAATAATTACAAAGTTAATGAACTAATTTATGAGAGATATTATTTCACAGACTAAGGAGGCAAAGGTCTTGTATAGCTTAAAATACATTACAAAACGTGAAATAAATACACAAAATACAGCAATATATAAAATGCAAAACTAGTATAGACAAAGAAAACTTACCTACATATCCGGTTATACAGAAATCATCGGGGGCAGAGTTTAGACAAGAAGTATTTGTACAAAATCTGTTTAAAGCAGAGACTGAGGTACATACTGCGGATTTCAACTGGTACCTAAGTCGTTCCACAAATGTGGATTTGAAAGGTGGAAAAAGTCAGGCAAATATTCGCGAGAGGCGAGAGGAATAACCAAGTCTAGGTTTTGAGGCTCGTTTAGTACCTGGCTGGTCTTCGAATGAAATTGAAACCTACAGGGAAAATATGAACGCTGTCCAGTGCACAATATCGAAGCTGAGAAACTTAATGGCAGGCATTGGACTCTACGAGTGTAGGAAAGCATGCCAAGCCTGATGCTCTGATGTAAGTGGGAGTAATGCGCTCACGTGTACGAGTGCCAGTAGCACAGTGGATAGCAGCATTCATACTGCGAACAGTGCGAACTGCGTCTAGTTGTAAGCTCAGTAGAGATAGCGTCAAATGAACCTAAGCAACAGTCGAAGTAAGGCACGATAGGCGCTTTCACTAATATTAATTTATAGTTGTTCGTTAAAGATTCACCGCACTTACGAAGACAATAAAACGCCGCAGAAGATTTATCTGCTGTAATGGAGTATTGATTTCTAAATGTCAACTTGGGGTCAAAGATGGTGCCTAAGATTTTCAGAGAAACGAAAACATTTACTTTAATCTCTGTAATAAAGTCTGTAATAAAGTTGCGAGAACCGAACCATATCGCAACAGTTTTATCGACATTAAGTGACAGGCGGTTTGGTATAGTTCATTGCGACATATTGCTCAAGTTTTCATTAACATGGTGGATAATATCAGAGATATGTATTACCAAACGAACCTGAGAGGTATACGCAGAAGTAATCAGCGTACAGATGGTATGAACAATGCTTTAGTACACAACAAACATAATTAATGGATAATGAAAAAAGCAACGGCCCCAACGTGAAGCTTCGAGTAACACCTGATGATCTAAACAGAAGTTCACAAGATTTACCTACCCAAGGGTGATACAACTATTTTAGTACGATTCAAGAGATAAGAGCAAAACCAACTGCAGGATGACTTTGAAAAAATAAATTCGTAAAGCTTGTCACATAGTAAGAGTATATCACAAAGATCAAAGGCACGTGAGAAGTCGATTCCACAAAAGTGTAACTTGTTTGTTTTCGATTGTTGCCTCAATACCATCTGCAATTTTAACAACTACCTAGTGCGTGCTATGCAATATACGGAATTCTGACTGGCTAGGATCAAGGAGGTACAACTGCTCGATGTACTGCGATACCTGCTTAAGAACCATAGATTTGAATATCCTAGACATCGCACAGAGTAAACTGATAGATCTATAATCCTTAAGGAACTTCAGAGTCTTGAATTTAGGAATAAGGCGCAATGGGGCACATTTCCAGTTGACAAGGAAGATACCCAATTGCAGCGAAGTATTAAATATATTAAGCAAGATGGGAATAATAACATGAATATAAACTTGTCGAAAATACACATGGCATTAGAGCGTGACATTCTGAGTAGTCACAACATTCTCCGACTCAACACGTTGAAATAATTGGTCGTTGATGTCAACCTCAAAGCAGAACAAAAAAAATGATCTGTTTGAAAGGCCAATCTCAATTACGCAACTCTAGAAGTTTCGCGGGGTATTAAGTCTTTCAGTATTTTGGCGCTGGTAGACAGCAATAGCACTATGTATTTCACGCTTAGTACGTATTGCGCAGGTGATTATAGGTAAGACGATCATTTTCATTGGGTGTACGGTTGAAGGTTCGATTGGTAGAGTTAAGTGCGGAAATGAAGCACTAAATTCGGCAAAACGACCGAAATTTTTGCAGTAAGGTAGATCAATATGCGTTTTTTTTTGCTCGAACCAAGGTCGTCTCCGGGAGTTTTATGCGAATTTGTTTAAAAATTGATTATAACTCGGCACCTATACATTTCTTTGACATTGTCAATAAATCGTATTCTACCGAAAACGTTTTTACAGTTTGAATATTGAAATATTGAAGTTTGTATTAAAAAAAGCTCTAAATTACACTCATATTCGAAATTTTATTTCAATTATTTCTTTAGAGAATATGTATCCTACAAATTGTTTCAATATTATTAACGTATATTAATGTGTAATGTGTAATAAGTATATTATTATATCAATCTTTATTTATATTATTTCTTCATTTTCTTCTTCTCTAACTTCAAATTCTGCCAAAGAAATTGCCTCTCTTGAATAATAAGAAATAAGAATTGAATAATAAATTCTCGTAAAAGTCACGAAAGCGATGGTGGAACGTGCTGTCCTAAGCACCAGGTACTTCGGAGACCATTGTCGTCGTGATATTGACATTCAGCGACCCCAAAAACCTCCGGGTTTAGAACTTTCGACTAATTATAAAATCAATTCCCCTAAAACTCCCGGAGACGACGTTGGTTCCAGCAGCCCTGAGCACCAGGTATTCGATTTCAGCGACCCCAGAAACCCCCGATTAACAAGATTGAACTCATTTCCGTCATTATTTACCGAGTTGTAAATTTTTTAACAACCGACACCAACATGCACGTATAACAAATGCATTTTTCGTCTGCACCTCTGCAATTTTGCATTTCTCGTTCATAACAAATGTTCACAAAATTTGTACACACTTCCACCAACCGAATGCAAAAAACCGCATCTCGATCCATCTTACTGTAAAAATTTCGGAAGTTCAGTGCTTCATTTCCGCGCCTAAGTTCAGAGCACGCAGAATTTGGCACAAGTCAGGTGTTACCCACGGCGAAGGGCAGTTAGCAAGAGTTTTAAAAAGAACGGAGATACGATAATAGGTTGCCAATCTAGGGATTGAAGGTCTTCGTAAAAACGAGGTAAAGCGAAGATTTTTAAACAGCGAAGAGTGATAGTGGTGAATGCTAAGTTCGGTCGAGCAAACTTAAAGCAGGCTAGAACAATATCAAGTGTGAGATGTGAGGCCAATAATGTGAGTAGAATGCCACGTTAGTATCACGAAACAGGTAAAAATAGTCAACTATGGAGAAAGGAGCCTCAAAATGGTGCCATGCATCAAATGGCAAAAGACTAAGATTACAAGCTCGAAGAGAATCAGCAAGGATAGAAGGCGACGAGGAGGGAGAGCTCCAGTTGACGTTAACGTCGCCCAGAATGAAGATGTTATCGTAGACACCATTACATTTTAACAAGTTCAAAATGATTCGCTAGAATTCAATACAGTAACAGCGCAGACAGCCCATATGAACTGTTCCTCTACGAAATCACGGAAACACACAATCGGAAAAGCATATAGCAGACTTAGTAACAAGCGATTGCAGAACAGTTACACGAGGGTTCGTGGGGTGATATTAAAAGTGGATTTATAATTACCCCACGGATCTAACAAAGTTCGCATCTAATATAAGGAATAAGAACGAGTCCATCCTAAAAAATAGTCAATATCAAACGGGATAATAGAACAAAAAGAAAAAAAGCAGGTAAGAAAATTGAAGAGTGACTTAGAAAAGGAAAGAAACGTGAAGTATGGGAAAACGAACGGGAAGGGATCGATTAAACAAAATTGGTGCAATAATTAGGTGATTTGTACCTTGCCACAATTTTTCAGAATATGGAAGAAAATCAGAAAATTTAGAACATGACAGCGGCAAAAGTAGCAAACAAATTAAAAAATGTTTGTGCGTATTACAAGCAAAAGACGATAATGGCGCGATATTGTAATTCAAGCAATTGCAAACGAATTTTGTATGAATAGATGGAAGTTCTCGAAATGAAATTTCCGAAATCCCGGCTGAGCTACAAAAACACCTTTTTCAAAATATCTCTTACATTTGTTGCAAACGAATTTTATTTCCACTGTAAATTAGGCTACGACAGGGTATTTTTCTCCAATACAGATAACACAAAATATTTTCAAAGGCCATTTTTAGCAAAAAAAGTGATTTACAAATTTAAACTTGCAGTCAATGTTTCCTGTTGTCCCACTTTTCCCTATATCGTACTGTTTTCACGGAGTGAAAAGGATAAATCAAACATGAAGTCTAAAACTATACCTATCAAATTATAAAAAATTGTAAAGTTATAAAATGGAAATGTCAACATATATTATGGTATCATTATACCGGACTGTTGATTTAAATTATAGCAACACGTGTTTGCAGATAGCATTAAACGTGTCTTTCCACTTTCCAGATTTTTTAAACACAAATGAGAGAAATTTTTGCACTAACTAATATGTTTGACCTACGATATTTATACCTTAGCGCGTATGTGTAAACCTAAATTAGAATAATTCATGTAATTATTCAAGTACAACACTACCCAATTAACAGTGTTGAAGTTAGATAGACATAAATAATAATAAATAAATAAGTAAATAATAGAAATAATAATAAAACTTTCAAATTTCAAGAGGAAGAATCATTTGATGATATTGGTTTCTGATAGCTGAAAAAAGTCATGTCAAAACATGAGGTATTTTTTTCATTTCATGAAAACTGTAATCTAAGAATTTATGGTTACATGTCTATTACAAATTGTCAGTGGGCAATATAATAAATCTTTAAATGCCCAATGCGAAGAAAAATACCCAAAAATCTCCCACAAGTTGACTTCCAAGTTACTGGTCTCCTTACGTTATAAACTTTTATTTCTTGTGACGCGTCGAGAAAGTTCATGAGAAAATGACAAAGTTTTTAGGCGATACGGATATGTAAGTACGAGCATAATGAGCAAAACATGGCCAGGTGTTTCAGTTGAAAAACATCTATTTTTAAAGCTATAAAAACGTTTATTTTGATAATAAACTCGTTCAGAATAGTATCGAGAAGTGTTGGACCTGAAACAAAGGCGAGTTAAAGTTGTAAACTACAGAATATCTCGATTTTTATTAAATGAAATGAATTGTGAAGATTATAAGAGGTGTGTCTACTGAACAGTATTTTGTATTATCGTCCTTGAAAAATTCGAAACGGATAAAAACTTACTTGCAACTCTAGAATACGCGATCTATTTTTAATTTGAATTTATTTTAGTATCCATACGTTCCTGTTCCGTACAGGTCTCCGTCAAATAGATAGCCACAGACTTTAAAATAGGAAATACTCTCACTTTCACAGCGAAAGCACAAAGTTGCCGGCGAGAAATTTCAGTGTTGCGACATATTAAACAAATAATAATTTATTATTGTCGGAGGTGGAACAATTAACACAAAAAAGTGAGAAATAATATATGGAATTCATTGTTCGAAATCGATGGAGAGAGGGAAAATGAAGGGTGAAAATACATAAAAAAAACTATGGACCTGTATTATATCTGACAGGCTACTCGTTTGTATCGTACCTACATGTTTTTACTTTTAATGGCAATACATTGAAGTTATTGTAAACAATTAGGTATTACCTGAACCAATTTCCTACCTTCATGAACTGACTCAAGATGATGGTTTTTAATTAGCCTTTTCTATAAAAGTTGTTCCTGGATGTAATTTAATTTTTTCTAATTTTCTACCTCTCAATTAATTAAATCCACTAGAAAGGATCTTGAAAGATTCAGCCCGTTGGCTTAAATCTGAACTTAATTTAACAATTGGAATGATACAAATTCGCTTTGTACCATATTTTAATATGACAATAATGATAATATAATATGACGTGAAAGCTATATAAAAAATAATAATTTCAATGTAATTAAATTTTTAGAAATCATAAATATATTTACAGTTGAGAAAGAATCCATTGAAAAGCACTAAAAAAGCAACTATTTATAAATCATATATAATAACGTAAAAAGTAAATATGAAGGAACATGATTTATTCACGCTTCAAACTTTTTTGATGAAACGAATATGATCCATTGCAGTTTTTCAATTTTTTTTTATTAGGTATGTGTGGTTAATGAATTAAATTGAAAATTCTTGAGTCTTATTTCTAATGGCCAGTGAGTTCGGTGTCTGTTTCATAATAAGTTTGTTTCCCGTTTTGAAAAATTTATTCGGCGCAAATTAAGAGATTAGTCGCTTTTGAAAAATCTGGTACAGACGTATTTGGTACTTAGTTTCACACATATCACCAAGTTTGTGATTAATTTCAAACTTCGCTTTCCTTGTGATTGAATTTACATTAGTGGTGAGCTATTAGGTTGGCTGGGGCTGCGATTATAGATTATGATAAGTAGATTTAACTCTCATGAATTGCATATTTTGCAAAATGGCTCGAAAGTAAGCTAGTAACGCAAAAATTCTATAATGGATATCGGGATGGCGAGTATTTTGCTAATATCGGTAAGTGCCGTACATCTGTTCTGTTATTTTGCGACATACACATATAGATTTACCAAAAATCCTACGTGGCACGACCATCTTCGGATTCAAGTATGCTTAATAAATGTTGAAATCATTTTTCGGGGAGTTATAACGGTGATTGGAGCCGTTACTTTCGGTTTCAACATCAATTTTGCAAAAAAATCACTGGATTAACTATTACCATAATTTTTAATTTTCTTAATAACTACATATTTTTCAACTTCTTAGTTTAATTATACGTACGAAAACAGATTAAGAATACTCAAAATTATTAATTCAAAACGCTCCGCCCTCGCAAAATTTGGAAACGTGAAATCTACATCTAGGAGAGTTGCTAATACTTCAAGACCCCATTTACGAGAAAACGGTCCCTTAAAAAAAAGGACCCTGATATAGATACATTTATTATTTGAAGAAACAAAATTTAATCACTTTCCATTGGTACTGCGTTAATATGACCAAAGTTTATTGATTTCGTTTCAGTTTGTACATTCGTAGATACTTTAAACATCTTTATGGCAGTCCATCCTTCGAAACCCATTTTTTATTTCATACTTAGCTCCTGCAATGTTCATACAAAATATCTAATAAACGATGACGTTAGAATAAATTTAACTTAGCTACTGATACAACGAAATGATTTTATTGATCCAGCAAACAAAATATAATAAATCGACTTTGCCACAATGTAAAATTCATAGAATCAATGTACCTTCACGTCCATTAATGTCATGAATTATGCTCGTTTGATTAATGTATGATTTTAGTAATATTAATAAACCTTCAACTGACGAACTCAAGTAGTATGTAATATTTGTACACTATACCCATAAACCTATTTATTGACGAAAATTAAAGAAGAGTTATTGGTAGAATGTACTTCTGTTAATTTTATCCCTTTGTGGTAAAGTGTTACCACTTGTTTTATCAATTCTTGTGCTTGAAGTAATTTGTAACTTGTAAATTGATCTGGTTTAGATCAATTCACAATCGCTAAAAAAAACTTTTCACGAGCACAAATTATCATTCCTTTTTTAAAAGCGTTATAAGTATTCCTATAATATAATCTTGATTACGTTTTTGAGTACCTATATCTTCTCTGCAGTAAAGTTTTTAATTATTTTATTAAGCATCAAGTTAATTACAATAAGAGTAACTATAACAATAAGGGAGTGCCGATTTTCTAGGAACTGGCGACTAGAACAAAAAAGATGAAAATAATGGACTGTCCTTCAGTTAGAAAAACTGTAACAAATTTACGTTAAACTCATATACGAATGTATTCATGTTTGTATTACACTAAATGATACAACTTACACATTAGGTCCAACTAACAAATTATGTGAGATATTACTAAAAAGTTACGTCATATATGTAATTTCACAATTATTGTATTTGGTAGAAAATTACTAATTTTTAGTGAAAATTCTACTAAAGTGGTGTCATTTTTCGCACCAAATTTTTGTAAAACAATATTGAATTTGGTGAATTTCTATCTTAAGGTATTAAGTGGTCTCATGTCGAAATTATGTTCTAGCTGTGACAGATTTGGTAAATACTCATCTTCTCAGTTTACGACTGTCACAGAGATACATATGTCGATTCAGATAAAAAGTTTAATTTATGGCGAAAATTAGGAATAATATCCTAAACTTAGACTTCCCGTCGCCATCAGGAATCGTAGTTAGATATAGATATTTCACACATCAATGTCATTAAATTAGATCAAATTAACGTCGTAAATTCGTATACAGAAGACATTTTATTGAAAAAACTTTCGAAAAATACCAACGGGTCTTAAAAATAATCGTTAATTAAATAAATTGGTTAAATATTTTATCAGGTGTAATGCATAGTAGTAATTATCAAAAAAAGAAATAATCGGGGTTTTAATTAAAAGTTTAATACTAATAGTATACATTAATAATAAAATGGCAAAAACGGGTTTGAAAACAAAACAAACAAAAACAAAAATGATGAGAAAGTTCAAATAGGTGTACTTAAGGAAGTAAATATATCATTACTTAGAAGTAATCGTAGCAAGTGATGGTAGCAGAAAAATGGAAATAAAGAAGAGAATAATGAACAAAAAAACTGTAGATACTGGAAGAAACAAAAATAAGGATATATAGAATGATAATATCGAGAACCAGTAATGTATACAACAAATATGATAACAATGACCAAAACACAAGATGCAGAAATAACGATACAGAGGAAAATACTGACAATATTGGACAAAAACATAATGACGAATATAAGTAAAGCATTAATGAAAAATAGTAGACGTGATGGAAGAGATTAAGAGAATAATTGATAAGAGTACGTAATTGAGTAAGATAACCTGTGGAGAGTAGAAGGGAGATCTAGAATGCTATTTTAAAGTGGCCGCCAGGCGGAAGCAGAAGGAAAGGCAGACCAAGAAACAGTTGAATGCAAGAAGTTAAAGCGATCTAACCAGAAACGAAGTATCCAATTGGATAGACAAAATAATGCAGAAAATAATGAAAGCCCATATGGGACAAAATGTAATTATTAGAATATGGGGCCAACCTCACCCGATAGATAGAGCTAAGGAGCCGTTAACTTTGAATTGTGTATGTCTTAAATGGTTAGTAAATTTAGGTAAACACTTAACATAAATACAAGTCTATAATACGACACAAGACCACGTCAATTCATATATTTAAAAATGACGATTGGACCATCAATTGAATAATTAAATTAATCGTCAGTTAATCCCGCAAGAAAAAACGAAATAGTGGTCCATAAATATAAATTTGTTTAAACTATTATTCCTTTTGCGCCAAATTCGTAACTTCGCTTTCACATTTTTCCGAATGAATTGTCAAATCGAGATGGTGGAAATTACTACCTAATTGGCAGATCGATGTAACTTTAAATAATTTATTCCGTCCAAACGACAGCAATGCCAGGAATCTCAAATAAACATTCATCACATATTAATCTGATGAAATATTGAAATACCTATTCGCTTGAAACATTTGATATATCTAGATTGGACTTTAAACTTAAAGTTTTAGAAAAATATTTAACTCAGAGTGGAAGTACAGTATTTATATTCCAAATATGAGAAGCTACAAAAAAGCATCAATAAAACACAGAAACAATATATGCCCGTGGTTACATAATGTACATCCGAATAGAAATGTGTTGTTTTGATGACCCTTGTATTTATGTAGTCGTAATATATTTTGCTACAATATAATATACCAAAATCTTTTTTTATGTACTTTAAAAAAACTATCACTGCGTTCCTATACCATTAGTAAAAGACTGGTGAAATATTTCAAAGTGGCCGTTTCCATAATAGTGTACAAGAGCACGTATGTTTCCTGTTGCACATACTTCCACATATTCAATGAATTTTCAGAGCATATTCGACGAAATGGTGAAAACCCCTTTGGTGGCACACCTCTGGAAAGACTCAAGAAATCTGTTAAATACGATATCTCAAAATAATTATTTCGCACGTCTACAATAATTATTTTCTTCTTTTTGCTTTGTTATTTAACAAAGCATACATCATTAACATATTGCATAATTAAATAGGTATAGCGGACCCAATTATGGATGACCGCGAATTTAATGTCAATTGTGTTTTATTACTTTTGAATTAAACAATGATGTTGGTATTTTTGAATATGGTTTATTATTCCGTATTCAAAAATGTAAAATACATTGGGTGTCATATGGAGAGACAAACTTGTGGTCAATAATTAATAACACATTATTTGTTACTTAACTTATGCTCCTGATAAATTGGTAAACGGCGAGTTTAGGAATAATGTAAATAATTGAATTTTTCGGGACTTTCGTCCAACCCTGTACATACTTTATTAATAAATTTAAACGTATACGAACTTATAATTGTGTTATCAAATCAGATGGCTGGGTTAATATAGTGATGGCGCGTAAAGCTAGAGGGTGTCAACTCCTATTTAATTGTGTTAATTCTTTGAGGTTGGGGTGTATTTTACTGAAAAGAAATTTATTTTTCTTTGAAGATTTATTCTAAGCATTGCAAATAACACACGTAGCAGAGATGTTTTACACGGCTTTATAAGTAGCCAACGGGGGGTCTATGATCAGCAGTGCCAATCATATCGTAATTGTAAATAGAAGTATCGTAAATAGCGTAGGCCTTCTCCAGGTCTATGAATACTAGATGCGTAGCGAGGTTTAAAACTGCTCGTTTTTCAATTACTTGTTGAAGAGTGAATGTGTTGTCTGTGCATGATCTTCCTGCCTCTGTTCTTCAATTTCGTTATACTCCTCTTCTATTGTTCTTTTTAATATGCGACTGTACAACTGTCTCAGTGAGATAGTCACCCTAATTCCTCTATAATTTCCGCATGCCTTTCTGTCTTCCTTTTTCAGATAATTGTCACTTCTTTGTTTACTTATATTAAGGCACTCACGCACTAAGATACTTGAAGTTTACAACACAATAAAATAATACATACCTTTTATGAAAATATTGGAATTTCTGTAATAATCTGTTTCACCGTTATTAAAATCATCGGCGAATTTAGCATAAATCAGCGATTGCAAAGGTAATTAACCATAATAGATATATGATATACGAATCATAAATAAGATCGCTTTTCTTATGTAGGTTTTTTTTAACAAAATGTGTCCAAAAATAGTGTCTCCGTCTTAGCACCACTTTTCATTAACCATAATAATAATTAAATTATAAAGTATACTTTTCATTTACATATTATTTTATGAAGAAAATTTTGAAGATCCAAATACCTATAACTATTATATCGCTGCAATTTTGCTGAGTGCAAAAAAAATTTGATCTTAAAAATATGCTTTCTGGGATAAACAATTACAATATCTCTTAAAACAATAACCGAATCACGCTGAAAATTTCAAAGCATATTGAGGACCACAAATACTCCGTTTTTAAAGCTTTTGAAAGACCCACAACCCTATTTGCACTAATTATCAGGTATTGAAGAAAACAGCGTTATTAATGGATTTTCACGGATTTCTCTATAATTAATTGATCTATTTTGACATATCATGGCTCATTTTATAGCTACTGAAAATACCAATATTACTAGCGAACTTCCTATGCCTAATGCGAAAAAACATTAAACCTGAAAATAAATTAACAATGCCATGCGAGCTGCCTATATCACTACTATACGTTACTTACTACCCATAGGGCTTATAACATTTGCCATGGGTTGCAGTGGTGCAAAATAACCATTTTTTCCATAGAATGACTAACACTAAGTCGACAGGCCTCCGACTGACTCCCTCCTCCTTCTACTAAGGTAAGTTACCTTAGTAATCGCTGAGCGTGCCCGATGAAATACCACAAAGAACCCTCCATACATAAGAACGGTGTCAAAATGCTGTTAAAGTTTGTTTTCATGGCAACTGGGCTACTACACTACTTTGATGTTTCTAAACAATGGATATAATAAATGTTTGTTACAGTTTTTAATGTACTATGTATAATGTATCACCCGAATCTGTTAAGATATAAAACTTATATGATTATCGAATTTGTGTTTATATTGTATGAATTATGTATTAATATCATTATTATGAATTGAAAAGTTTGGAAATTGATTAATGATTGCAATAGTGAAAATATGAAAAGCATTCGACACAGAAAAGTCAAGAACACATTTAAAAAATGTAAAAAAAACAATCTAAAATGGAGAAATGTAAAACAGCTAATAACTAAATAAATAATAGGTAACTTCACTAATATAACCTGAAGTATTCATTATCGTATTCAGTACATTTAGCTTTAAAAAAAAAGTGCACGTCTCGAAGAGTGTAGCGCGAATTTATGATAATTTTGTGCGGATCACACCAAATTTTTAATTATTTGTTATACTCGGAGAACTAATACTATTAGTGCTGAGTAATTTATTTATAGTACTTCCGTTCTTTTGAAAATACTTATAATTATATCTTTTAAATAATAACAGTAAGGCATTAAAAGAATATTATCAACACAACATAAATTAAGTTTCAAGTTTATAATTGTAAAACATGTATAAATGTATACACCCGTTAATAATAATAATGACAGCCTCAAGTTAATTGTAGAGCTTATCGTTCAAAGTACGACACCATTTTCTGGCTATACTCCATTCGAAATAGGGAGAGAGTAATAAATAACTCAAAATCGGAGGTTAGGGTTGTAACAAAGGGTGTACCATCCTTATTTCCCTGATTTTTAAATATAAATTAAATTCACCCATCGAACTGTTTCCATTTTAAAATTTCTTGAAGTTGTATCGTACATATAGTGATTAAGGATTGAACCTAAAAGGAATGAATTCATATAATTACCAATTTAATCGGTGCCGTTAACGAAATATATCAATGAATGATATTACTTGTAAATATTGAATACTTTTAGACAATTCGTCAACTCGGAGACCATTTTGGAAAGGGTCTTTTTTAATGTGGACACTTAATAATTTGTTCAGGCACCTTTACTCTTCCACTAAACTACTTAGTTAACTGTTACCAGAGATTTACCTGTAGGATTAAGAATTACCTGGAAATGGGGTCGAAAGTTCTCCCTCCGTTGAAGGAGGTATAAAAGGGAAATACCTGAATTTCGGTTATTCTTATTCTAATAGTCTTACTATCAAGAATTAAATATGTCAAGTCTTATGAACTTTACCCCGTGTAAGTTACCGAATAAGCAGGCGTTATCGTGTCGTGAAAAAGTGGTTGTTTTAAATGTATTTAACGGATTGAAACATCTACATCCTAAATCCAGCGTAGATGACCTAGTTGAAATGTGTCACAAAATGACGGGATATGGAAAATCAACGATATATCGCGCCAAAAGGGAAGAGAGGAGTGGAGAGGTGAAGGCTCCAAAATCTGCACCAGGAAGACCTCAAATGCTTGTTGATGAGGATAGCAAGAGACTCATTCGTCGAACGCTTCATTCCTTTTTTTTCAAACGTGAAATCCCAACATTGGATAAAATGTTACATGAACTGCCAGAAGACTGTATGACATTGAAAAGGACCAAGTTGTGGACGATTCTGAAGGAACTAGGTATTTGTTGGGATAAGCGAATTAAAACTTCTCCTCTTCGGGAATCCGATGAAATTATTTGCTGGCGAAGAAGCTACCTCAGAGATATTAAAAAATTTCGACAAGAAGGAAGGGCTATTTTTTATCTGGATGAAACCTGGGTAAACCAAGGATATACCGTGGGAAAAGTGTGGCAGGACAAAAGTGTGGTGAATCCGCGACAAGCCTTTTTAGAAGGTTTATCAACAGGACTAAAAGCACCGGCTGGAAAAGGTAAACGACTTATTGTTACCCACATCGGCAGTACTAGTGGCTTTGTGGATGGCGGCTTACTTCTTTTTGAATCGAAGAAGACGGGAGATTATCATGAAGACATGAACGCGGACGTTTTCGAGGAGTACTTCGTTCAAATGCTCGATCTCATCCCACCTGGTTCCGTAATTGTCATGGATAATGCGAGCTATCATTCCAGACAGGTCGATAAATCCCCGGTAATTTCTTGGCGGAAGGCTGAAATTTTAAATTGGCTGATAAGAAAAAATATTCCGTATAAGGAGGACATGGTCAAATCGGAATTGATATCAATTGTAAAGACCTGCAACTTTCGTAAAAGGTATGCAGTTGATGAAATGGCACAAAATCGCCAAATAACTGTGCTTCGTCTTCCGCCCTATCACTGCGAACTCAATCCCATAGAATTAATATGGGCTCAGGTAAAAGGCTATGTTGCTCGGGAAAATAAAACATTTAAATTAAAAGATGTTAAAATTCTTCTGGAAGAATCCATTCGCAGAACCACCTCTGAAAATTGGCAAAAAGTCATAAATCATGTTATAAAAGAAGAAGAAAAATTTTGGGAGTTAGATTTTATGATTGATAACGCCGTGGAACCCTTAATCATTACTGCACAGGATATCAATGAAGAGAGTTCTTCAGATGATTCTGAATATTAATTAATTTCAACTTGAAAACATTCCTGAACATTGCGTCTTTCCAAAACCTCACGATTACTCCTTTTTCTTTTGAACGTGTACCTTTTGTATACCTGAACGGATTCTTGTACGAGAAAATGAGATTTCTGAAAATCGATTTAGGTATACTTATAGTTACCTATATTATTATTAACTTAAGGTTTAAACCGTTTTGAACTGTTTAAACAAGATTTGTTATTCTTGTAAAAAAACGTTTATTTCCAATAAATATATTATTATTTTAAGCCATTTAGTTACTTCTTTTGTATAATTTGTGAAATTGTGCCACGTTCCTCGTTTTAAAATTTTTTTGTTTCTTATAAGCTTGGACAAAAGTGATGTTATGTATACTTTGTGCTTTTGATATATTAATTTAGTAAGTAATTAATTTGGATTGATGTATATTTCTATCCCTTATGGCATATGCCAGTGTTAGGTATAATATTAGGAAAAGTTCAGTTCTTTGAGTAAAAGTGAATTAATTATAGTTTCATTTCGACCTCACGGTATAAATTTATTATTTATATATAGGTTCCATAAATTCTAAATAAACAAATATTGCTTATGATTACTTTTTTTCTTTAAATAAAAAACCCCATGGCGTGACTCTGATGTGACGATTTCAAGTAAACGAAAACAGTGCGAAATAACCGAATCGGAGTAATAGAGAAAGAGCATTCAATTCTTCATAAGAAAGATAAAGACGGATTATATCCCTTGACCCGAACGCAGGTAGAAATTTGATCCGGGTGCTTTTCAATGTAATAGTTCCTAGGAACAGTACAGAGACGTATAACTAAATGCAATGTTTATACATATCTCGCCAGTACTACAGTTTTTGAGGATTTGCATTTATAATGACATTTTATTACTCTCTCGATTTTCCGAATGGAATATAGACATATTTTTTTCGTACATTTAATAACAAAGTCACCTCTTTGCAGACTGGTTAAGCGGACACGCAATACATCATCAGACATTTCGAACTTTCCCGTATAAGCCGTGTCATTTCACTTTCCGCCAGCCGATACGAAACAGTGTGCGTATGCTCAACATTACGTTACGAAAGGCGCAGTCCACGAACACGAATAAATAGGAAGTCGTACTCGTTAAAATTTCACTTTCCTTACGATACGACCTCTCCTCTCGTCCTCTCCTACTATCTAGAGGATATTATCACAGTATAACTATACAGTATACTACTCGTATATCCTCGTGCTCGCCGTTGTGCCGTTGTCGTCGTGTTAAGGCTCGTTTTAGTCTTGTTGCCGTTGGCTTGCTGACCCAGACTCGCTTTCGACACACTTTTCAATTCCTCACACACACCACATTCATACCCGACGAATACGGAACGAGGAATTTTTACGACATGCAGGAAGACTGAAATTATCGACCTTTTTAACGGTACCCACTGGAGATGTTTTGAAATGGATAGTACCGAAGGAGTCTGCAACACCTGCAGACTTTTTGAGTCGTACCTTTCTTTACAATCGTCAGCCTTCTCATTCGTTTCATAAACTTTCCTTTAATCCGTTCGCAGCTCCTACTGGTTCAATATTTTATTAAATGGTCTCACTAATCGTAAATTAGATTCAATTTTGCGAATAACGGTTCCTTCAACTTTCTTTTTTCTGCACAGTTCGGTGCCTCTTATGGTCGTGTGTATCTTTGTCTTTTACATTTAGAAGCCATAGGTCGTCATACTTTCTATTTCACGAAAATATTTCCTTTATTAATTTAATTCGAGCTCACTATTGCATTGTTTTAAGTTTCCTTTCTTTTTTACGCCATATATGATCTTCGACCGGCAGTAATTGCAACTTTTTGCTACACTTACTTAGTATCCATAAGTCTGCTGCTTTTGGAAAAAAACAATATGAGTTTTTGGAAGCATAGCTTTCTTATGGCGGTTTTCGCTAGAAGCGCTGAATCGGTGAGAGGTGTAAACGCCGAAAAACCGTCACGATCGCAACGGCCGATTATCGCGCCGCGCTAACTGTTTAGTAGCAAGGTGTTACAATTGTTTTTTTTTTGTATTGGTTGCCTGCTCCATGGTGACGCTAGCTACCAATCGTTTGTACCGCGATCAGCGCGATCCAAACAATCGAAGGCGACCGTCAGTTGTCTGTCCGTCATTGGCGTCATTACATTGCGCATTTACTACTTCCCTATAAATCTCCGCAATAAAGGCCTGAATGGCCTTTATTGAATTGAATGGTGATGAATGCCTAAATAGTTATTTTATTAACCTAATTTACATACACATACTTTCGCATTTCATGTAATTAATTACGCAGTGTCATCAGACCACTTCCAATTAATCCGACTCCATAGTTACTGGGTCGTTGTACCTTACTCGATTATTGCTGACAAGGTAAGGTACCGTGAACGGTAACCGATATACCAGTGTAAAATAGAGTCTTGTTCGACATGTAAACGAGAACACATGAATAAAACCATCTTCCTAGAGTAATTTCGGGTTTTCTTAAATGGGCCCTACGGACCCATACCACATGGCGATCCTGCCAGCGCCGTCGCGATTTTACCGATACCATCGCAAGCAATGGATTTAAGTGACTTTTGAGTGCCGCAATAAAACGAACAATTCTGCTAGTGACGCGATTAGTACACGTGAAGAAAAACTGTAGGAAAGAAACAATTCGAGTGTGAAAATGGGTGCGAAAAACAGCGTACAAAAAACCGAAGAAATTGTCGTCGAAGCAGCGGGATCAGGAAACAACGGTGCCAGCCAGAACACTACCCAGAGTCAAGAATTGAGCCGTACAGAATGGTTATTGATCATCATCTGTATCATTGGAGCAATCGTCGGAATCTACACTATATTGAGGAAAATCCACAAAGGCATTCGCAAAATGATTCGTCGAGAAATCAACGCCAATGAATTGAGAAGATCGGCGCCTCAGTTGGACGAAGCTTAACAGCGCATCACCTACCCATCAAGGCCGTACGAAGAATGTCTGATGCTGTACCATTCCAGGAGCTGAACGACACTCTAAGGACATTCTTAAGCAACCTCAAGAAGGACAACACGGGAAGACGACAGGACAAAACGATAACAACTTCTAAGCTAAGTGAATTAGATAAGTTCAAGCAATATTTTGGAACCCTCCTTAGTCAGTATTCTACTAAAGTTGAGAGAAACGTATTGAAAAACGATACTGTAGACATCATTAATGATTTGGTTCGTAGAATTAAATTAAAATTCAATGAATGTTACGAAATATTGCAACAACGGTTAAAAGATATTGATACGTTACTGTCAGAAGTAAAAGACGGAACAGAAACTGTATCGAATCTTGAAAGTATACCTGTAAATGTAACGGTGCAAGTTGTTAAAGAGAAAACGGATACTATAGCTGATCATATCGAACTATTGGGAAATTTAAGTTCAAATAAAATGGCTGAACAATTTAATTTCAGAACCGCAACTAGCTTATTAACAAAATTGAACGGAACAGTAGACGCAGTTCATCAATTAATCGAAGGTATAGAACTATATGAGCCAGCTCTAAACGAAGCGAGCAAACCGTTATTAATAAATTTCGTTTTAAAAGCGTGTATTGCGCATAGAGATAAAATTCGCATGAAAACATCTTATGACAACATAGAAAGCCTCATTTTGGACTTAAAAAATAATTTCTTGCCAAAACAGTCCGCCCCTGCACTTGCCGCAAGATTACATGCATCAAAGCAAGGTAGTCTAGATATCGATGAGTATGGACGCTCGATAGAATCGTTAATGTCAGATTTAACTTTAGCCCAAGCAGGTAACGATTCAACAGCACTACAAATTTTTCGTAAAGAAAATGAAAAGTTAGCTATTGATGTATTCGCTAATGGAATTAGAAATCATGAATTACGCACGATTATTAAAGCTCGAAATTTTAACAGTCTTACTGAAGCTATTAATGCAGCTAAAGATGAGACAGCTTATAGTCAGCAAAATGCCACAATATTTCATATGCACGGTAACAGGAAACCAAGCCACCATCGAGGCCGAGGTTTTCCAAATTCTATGAAAGCAGAGTTTTCTCAAATTCGAATAGAGGTCGTAATAACACCAACCGATCTCAAGACTACAACAATACCCGATTCAACACAAGTAGAAATAGGTACAATAACGTCAATAACCGTAATTTCAATTCCAGGAACAGAAATAACGCGCGATTTAATAACTCACGAAGTAATCAGAATAGTCACAATCAACGAAGCGGTCAGCAAACCGCACATCGTACTAATAATTTCAATAACTCCACTAGTAACCAAAGGGGACGTAATCATAGAATGTATTATGTTGATGAGTCACAACCTTCAGAATCTAACTTAGAAGAATCTAGAACATTTTTTCGAGCCTTCAATGAATAATTTAAAAATAAAAAATGAATTCTCTGAACCAGTATTATTTAATATTGACAGTTTAAATTTTATTAGGTTAAAATGTAGCAATCACGAAATGAAATTTTTATTAGACACGGGAGCTTCAGTTAGTGTAATTTTTTCAAAGTATGTCAACAAAAAATTGCAGAAAATAAACTTTTCAGATAAAATAAAAATAAACGGAGTGTCTGGTTCAACAACATCTATTGGTTCAACTGATATCCTTATGCAAGTTAATAACACCTTTCTTACACACAACTTTTTGCTTATAGAGGCGTTTGATGATGAAATACATGGTGTACTCGGATCGGACTTCTTTGATAAGCATTCTGCCATAATAAATTATGAATCATTTAGTATTTCACTTCTGTTAGAAAATAGTTGGGTAGTCATACCCATGGAATCAAAAATTAATTCGAAAATCGAGGTACCGCCCCGATGCGAGGTTATTCGATATTTTGCTACACATCTCAAACATGACAGTGTAATATTACCGGATGAAATAGGTCAAGGAGTTTTTGTGGCGGGAATTATAGCACGTCCAAAAGACAAATTAATACCAGTAAAAATTTTGAATACACGTGACACCCCAATCTCAATCACAAATTTTCATCCCAAAACCGTTAATTTAAACAATTACAATATAACAACCTTTGATAATCCGAAAATATTATCTGTAAAACGAGTCGAAGAAGTACTTAAATTAGTTAAAACACCCGATGTAAATAAAGAAGAGAAGAATGCACTTGAGCATATTATCGCGAAATTCGCTGACGTATTTCATTTACCAGATGATCCGCTTACTACTACAAATGTTTACAAACAAAGCATTCACCTAAAAGAGAACGTAACGCCGGTGTATGTAAAACCGTATAGACTGCCACAAGCACAAAAATCAGAAATTGACAACCAAATTCAGAAAATGTTAAAAGATAGGATTATTGAACCAGCAAAATCAGCTTGGTCAGCACCATTATTGATAGTGCCCAAAAAACCAGATAGCAATGGTAAAAGTAAATGGAGAATTGTCATAGATTACAGATTGTTAAATCAATGTGTTAAGGATGACAAATTTCCATTACCAAATGTTAACGAAATTTTAGATTCACTATCTGGGGCAATCTATTTCTCTCATTTGGATTTGTCACAGGGATATTATCAAATTGAATTAGATTCATCCAGTAGAGAATGCACTGCTTTTACAACAAATACAGGTCAATACCAACTGACAAGGTTACCAATGGGATTAAAAATAAGCCCAAGCGCTTTTTCAAGAGCAATGACCATAGCCATGTCAGGATTGAACTATGAGAGTTGTTTTGTTTATCTTGACGATTTGATTGTCTTTGGAAAAAACTTAAAAGATCACAATAGAAATTTAATAAAAGTATTACACAGGTTGCGAAAGGTAAACTTAAAATTGAATCCTACCAAATGTAGCTTCTTTCGAAAAGAATTACTGTATTTAGGACATATCATATCCGCAGAAGGAGTGTCTCCAGATCCAGAAAAAATAAGAGTCATTTCACAATTTCCAAGACCTCAAGATGCTCAAGCTACTAAAAGATTCGTAGCACTTGCAAATTACTACAGATCTTTCATTCCAAATTTTGCGCGAATAGCAGCCCCCTTAAATAATTTGTCAAAAAAGAATGTACCATTTAAATGGGAATCAAAATGTCAGGACGCATTTGAAACGTTGAAATCAAAACTCATAAATCCACCTATTTTACAATATCCTAATTTTACCGAAGATAACATTTTCATATTAAAAACAGACGCATCAGCAGTTGCAATCGGATCAGTTTTGTGTAATAAAGAGGAAAAGCCCATTGCGTACGCGAGTCGTACACTTAACAAAGCAGAGAAGAACTACTGCACAATAGAAAAAGAACTCTTAAGCATTGTCTGGGCAGTAAATCACTTTAGACCATATTTATACGGACGAAAATTTATTATTCAAACCGACCATCGACCACTTATATATTTGTTTGGAATTACAAATCCCTCCAGTCGCCTCACAAAATTTAGACTAAAATTAGAAGAGTATGATTTTACCGTACAGTACGTCAAAGGTAAAACTAACGTGTTGGCAGATGCATTATCTAGAGTAGAAATTCCAATCTCAGAACTAAAGGAAATTGCCCAAAGATCGGAAAATACAATAAATGTAATTACGCGAGCCCGTACTAAGGAGCTCCAAGAAAGAACAAATTATGACAATATAATTCATGAATTTTCAGATACCCCAGCTAGGACTGATCACCCTGGTCGAGTGGTATTACTGAAAAAGTCCAAAAATGCAACAGAATTAAAATTCGTGACATCAGATAAATTTCATGAATTAATTCAATGTAAACACTGTAAAATGTATGATAGCTTAATTTATAATAATGTATTAAACATTATTTATATTAATTGGACAGATTCTTGCTCAACGTCTAAGCTTCGTGCGTCGTTGAAAGACTGTCTTAAATTGTGCGCGCAAAATAATATATTTGAAATATTTACTATACACAATAAAGAAGCTGCAGCTATCCTAGACAAAAATAATAACTTATACGAATTATTCAAAAAGGCCAAAATAAAACTTTCTATTTTAAAAAACGTTCGAACAATAAACGACTTAGCAACGAGACAACTTATCTTAAATGATTTTCACCTATTGCCTACCGGAGGTCATTCAGGAATATCTAGAATGTTTAATAATATTAAGAAATATTATTATTGGAGTGGACTTCACAAAGATGTAGAATTATTTGTTAAACGATGTGATGAATGTCAAAGATTTAAACATTCACGACCTCACATCGCACCATTAACGATTACATCAACAGCGTCAACAGCTTTTGAAAAAATATTTTTAGACTTAGTTGGTCCCATAGACGCTGATGAGTATGGAAATAAATATATTTTAACCATACAATGTGATTTATCAAAATTTGTGGAAGCGTACCCGATAGCTAATAAAGAAACTATTACAGTAACTAAAAGTTTTGTAAACAATTTTATTTTAAGATACGGGATACCTACAGAAATTTTGACGGATCAAGGAAAAGAGTTTCTGTCATCAATTTTCACGGAAACATGCAAATACTTGAAAATTAATAAACTCAACTCAACCGCTTACATCCTCAAACTATAGGAGCCTTAGAAAACTCTCACAAACACTTAATTGCATACTTAAGAACACAAATAAGCCGTCATGATGTAGCTTGGAGTGATTGGTTACCTTTCTGGTGTTTTTCATATAATACAACTGTTCATTCTGAAACAAAGTACACCCCATATGAGTTAGTATACGGTCGAGTTGCACGTTTACCATCTAACATTAGCGATAATGTCGATCCACTGTACACATTCGATAACTACCCCCTTGAACTTCAATTTCGATTACAACAAGCTAGCAAAGATGCACGAGAAAATTTAATTTTAGCAAAAACTAAAAGGAAAGAAAGGTACGATCAGCATAGTACTCCAATCATTAATTTTAAAAATGGTGATTTAGTGTTGGTTAATAACAATATCACAAACAAATTGGACGAAATATATAAAGGACCTTTTAATGTTGTGAAAGATGAACATCCTAATATAGTGATAAAAATGGATAACAAAGAAGTGACAGTGCACAAAAACAGAGTGAAACCATATTATAAGTGATAACAGTATAGGTTAGGATACTAAGAGAAAACTTTCTTGTTTGTTTCTTGTTTATTTGATGTTTATTTATTGTTTATTTCTTGTTTATTTCTTATTTATTTCTTGTTTATTTCTTCTTTATTTCTTCTTTACTGTATGTAACGATTTAAATTTTTTTTGAACTAAGTAAATTAAATGTCGACTAAAATTTAATATGGGTAAATATGATTTAACAAATTGTATTAAGTAATTGTAAGGACTTATACAAAAAAAATGTAAAAAAAAATGGATAATTTAAGTACATTAGGACTTAATTAGGTAAGAGTAATACAATTAATTAGGTAACTAAAAGAAAAAAAAAATGATGAAACCTTTTTTTTTTCTTTTACTCTCCCCGGGAAGGTGTGATGAATGCCTAAATAGTTATTTTATTAACCTAATTTACATACACATACTTTCGCATTTCATGTAATTAATTACGCAGTGTCATCAGACCACTTCCAATCAATCCGACTCCATAGTTACTGGGTCGTTGTACCTTACTCGATTATTGCTGACAAGGTAAGGTACCGTGAACGGTAACCGATATACCAGTGTAAAATAGAGTCTTGTTCGACATGTAAACGAGAACACATGAATAAAACCATCTTCCTAGAGTAATTTCGGGTTTTCTTAAATGGGCCCTACGGACCCATACCACACCCCGGCGGACTGCTCACAATGATCGACGATCGATATGAGGAAGGGAAGCCACCACACATTGCCAACCAGCAATTTGGCGACAGTATAAATACGTGCTTTCATTTGGAAGCATAGCTTTCTTATGGCGAGCTTCGCTCGAAGGAATCGGCGAGAGGTGTTATTGCCGAAAAACCGTACGACCCGGACGGCCAATTATCGCGCGGTGTAAACTGTTTATTGACAACGTGTTACAATTGTTTTTGTATTGTCGGTTGCCTTCTTCGTGGTGACGCTAGGTATCAATCGTTTTGGACACAAAATGCTTTAACTGTACAATAACACAAATTATATCAACAGAATCACCGTCTAAAGAAGAACCTACCTGAGTGTGGCAATTACTTTATTTCGTCTATCAACCGAGATATTTCATTATAAAATTTGATCTTAAACGTAAAAACAGACAGTAGACATCATGGATTGAGATCTACACGGAACGAGAAAATCCTTCACGGAAACGTTTCTGGGCCTACGACTACGGTAGCCTACGACTACGACTAACCGGTAGGTTAGGTTTGGCTTGGATAAAAGTATAAAGTAGAATAAATAGTACATTATATTATACTAGATTAATAAGACGGAGTATCGTCACACCAGAGTTTTAAAGTACGACGAGCGAAGCGAGGAGTGCTTTAATAAAACGAGTGTGACAACACGTCTTATTAAACGAGTGTAATATACTGTAACGTTTTTACTATTTACTAAAACTAAACACTACGCGATTTGTACTAATTTATTTATTTCTTACACGACACTTATAAACTTAACTTAACAATTCTTTCACTAAACTTATATTCGCACACAGATGTTTATTTATTGAACGCGCGCGGTTTCTCGCCCGAATGTTTACACACCGATTCTTCAGCTGCCAGTCTTGGGTCCGGCATTCCATATATACGGCAAGTAGGAACCTTCTGGAAGTTTCGAGATAGTTCCACGAATTTCTCCTCCGGTTTTCGGGGAATCGAAGCGTCTCGGCCTTACGAGTTTGTTCCCGTTGCTTCTAGAACGAATTCGTGGAACCCGGGCAGTCCCAAACGTGTTTACTTGTTTTCGGCAAGCCGTTCCGTTACAATACTATTTTATCTACTTTGCTTTATTATTGACGTCTATGCACGTCTACGTGACAGGCTGATGTACCAATTTAACAAAACTAAAAGTTACCAAAAGTAGTGTAATAATATGCATATTATTACACTACTTTCGATGTAATAATGAGATCATTAGTAATGCAAAGTAAATAAAAGTGATTTATTTCGGAGTCGCGCCAATTTTTTGGTGGCAACTCGTGTTACAATTGTTTGTATTGTCCATTGCCTGCTCTAGGGGTGGCGATTGTGGGCTGAATCTGAGAGTAGCTAGAGAGGGCGATAGCGCCGCGCTAGCTACCAATCGTTTCTGTACATGACGTATATATATATATATATATATATATAATATAAAGCTATGCTTCCCCTCCCGGTCATTCCCAGAGTGCCTCATTTCGTTTTAGAATAAGTTTATGATGTATTGGTAAACAATCTAATGAACGTACTGTAATTATTAGAAGCTGATATCTATATGCAACTAAATTTAGGTTCTAAGAAAGAGCTTAAAATGTGTAGTAGTTATGTGAAACTGAAATGAAAAGCTGCATCAAATATTGGGAAAAAGCAATATTATGAAAGAAATTCAATTTGAATAGAAATACATTTGTGGCCCAATATGATTGGAATCTATGTAAAAATATTGCTATAAACTCTGAATAGGATAGGGTATTTTATGAGTACTAATCTTGACAATCATATATCCTGGTAAACGATCCTAGCAATTTAAAACCATCATTTTTAATAGTCGCTAGGTACTCTGTTAAATGAAGAGAATCTACATAGATAATTTAACGATCACAGAAATATAGTGACTTAGGGCTTTATAGCACTTTATTATGGTAGCCTAATTGCCATATTTTTATTAATTATGGTAGATGGTGAGCCAATCTAGTTAAGCCCATCAAATAGTTAAGTAACTCTTTTCAATGGGCCAATTACCTTATATGTACCCATCTTAACACTCGCAGAGTTCTGTTGAATGAACATGATTAAGAATGCCCTTTTCAATTTGCACACAATTATAGTGATTCACCCTGGAACAATAGGCATATCTACCTGGATAGTCACATAACTCTAGTGAAAGAACCTGGCGCTGGTAATATAAAAGTACCTTCCCCATATTAACAGTCATTCGTTTTTGTCAACTAGGTTTTTAAGTGAACCCATCACAAAAGTAATATAAACTACCCTTGGATTCTGTGTTATTGGCTCACTATTATTTCTGAAAAAAAAATATTACAAAATTTCCTCCATCTTCCGTATTTATGGACTAGTTTGTTATGTTAGTTGAGTACGTATAGTAAGTACGCAGTGGAAAACTTATTATTTGTAAACGACATTAGTTCTGCTTTCGGGAAAATGTGAACTCGGAATCACGTCTATATCATATAAAACCTGCTGTCTCTTTTTTATTACCCTTCAATATTTTCAATATTTAAATCTGTGCCACAGAGATCGATAAAGGTGGTGCTTTTGTAGTATTCATTCAAGGAAATCAACTTATCTCAATCTGGTGTTGTGAGATATCACTATTTCATGACAAAAACCAATTAAATTGATGAACAGTAATACTCTGTTAGACTCTTCACGCAGTACGCGTGTTTTATTTTGCATATATGTAGTTTGTATTTTATTGCATTTATAGGTGATAATTGTTCCAAGATAATTTTCCGATGCAAAACTTGTAACTCTTTATAAACGAAAAGCAGATCAAAAGAACTGGCAGTCTCATCGTCTTATTGATATGCAGTACATCAAAAGACAATATGTAAGTACACCTCCAATAAATCCTGCGGGTTTTTAGACTTTCGGGTTTTTTAAATTCTTAAATTAAACAAAGTTTTTTTTCATAACTGTAACAAAATGGGCGGCGCGTGATAGTTCGGACCCGTTACCCTTTAACACAGCAGGGTTTCATACGAGTTCGGACCCAGCCTACCTGCTCGAAGTGAGTCCCAATTCGAATTCGAATTATAAGTAGAATGAAATAGTTTTCAAGGGAGCAAGGGAAAAGAGGCAAGAAATTGTGGGGGATGATAGGGGGATGTTTTATAGGGCGAAAATATATATTTCCTAGGAAACTTACGAAAAACCGACGATAGTACCCTTACTTTCCTGAAATTGATCAGTATGAATCGCACCTGTGTGAGTCCGAATTCGCACCTATAGCGGGTCGGAATCCTTGACTACCTGAGCTCGATGGGTCCGAACTCGCATTCTCCGAACAAAATGTCCTGTACCTCACATCGTGAAAATTTACATAAGGTAACGTGGTTGGTGAGCAGTGAGAATAATCGTTAAATTACAGTCAACTTATAAAATTTCAGGGACCCATTTAAATTATAATAACGGTTGATTAATGCACTGCACAAAGTTTCACACATGATTCCAATTTATATAATAATTGTATGATTTCCACCCAACCATGTAAGCTCATATAACTATAACTAGAAACATACAAATCTGAAACTACACGTATAGGTACATATATTTGCTAATGCTGCGTACTACTGCAAGAAGTTTATGATTCAATTAATCATTTCAAGGTTACCTTTAAGTTGCCAGTTAAGAAAAAATCTTCAGTCGCCAGATAATTACGTCCCAGCCTTATTACTTGTAATTTCAAACTGGTAATTAAGCAGGCTACTTTGTAGATTTTCGTGATATTTCTCTCCTCGGTGCAAGCAAATAATATTAACAATAATAAGTGAAAGTTGGTGTTGTTTAGTTGCCAACTGTTTGAGTCGACGCATAGCGGGAAAGAAACCGTCAACGATTTGAGATCGTAATTTCAAGTTGTTTTGGATACAGATATAAGATCGATATAAGTGGATTTGCACCAATACTTTACTGACAATTTCTGCCGATAGAGTCAATAAATATACATTAATTACATAAATTCGTTCCTTATTAATTTCACTTTCGCTTTTGGTAATTAATGTAAATTTTAATTAGTTAAAAGTGTTGCATCGTGTAAAATAGTTTAATTAATTAAAACTTAATTAGTAGCTTGATTTTGAATTGGCTGGCAATAGCATATTTGCTCACCAAACACCAAAAAAATGACAAGAGTAAACTACCCCTTCATCCCGACCGATTTTAATGAAAAGCTTATTGGGAGGTCCTGGCGTATGACAATATACATTCAAAGCTGGAACCGTGTGAAGTTTTTAATTTTGGAGAAAACCGAAATACCTAGAAATACCACAGACACACATACTTTGTATATATACCTATATACAGTATATAAACGTTACATGTATACACGTAAGTTTTTCAAAAACTTTTTTTTAGACTCTGGGATCTTAAAAATATACAAATGCTAAAACTCAAATTTGAATAATCGACCCCATTATAATACTTCTTAGATATGAGTGCACCATATCAGAAAGTAAAAATTTAAATATCTAACGGAGACCTTTTTACCTTCTAAATACCTCTGTTTTGTTAGTTATGCAATTTTTTTAACAACTTCAAATTCATTCCATCTTTAAAGAAAGTCCTGCAATTGGATTTGTTAACTTTAATTCGGTGTGCAACTGCTAATGTTTTGGTGGCCTATAAAAGTGCATATGTACTGATTGCTTATGAAATATTTATGCTTAAAAAGTACTAATTAGATTCTCCTTGAAGAAAATGCATATTTAAGAAGAGATCAATCAACACAATTGTAGCATTATAAATTGAGCTTGCTTTTCTTTTGGGTATTACTTTTAAAATTTATTCCCAAGAAATGAATATGTTAATAAGTTTTTTTAATGGGGTCCTATATACAGTCTCAGTAAGTTGGAACCATATGGAAAACTTTTTTTATTGTTAATTTTACGAAAACAAGTTATTCTTCATAAAAAGCTCTGCATGGTCTAAAACCTAAAATGCAACTATCAGATATTAAATTTTTCCCGGCGTGTACGAGATTTGTCATAAAATATGAATTTTGCCCAAGAGCAAAGTACCTTTTTTGACAATATATAAAATTGTTATTAAAGAAAGGTGATCAGAACTAAAAACCATTTTTAAATATGCAGTTACATCCATTTACGATGAAAAAATAGGTTTTGTTATTTTTTAATAACATATCTGCATCATTAATTAATTATGAATGAACATTTATCTCTTGTAATTATTAAAAACATGATAACCTTTTCGTTTCTTAATTTTATCTAACAATTTTGGAATTTAAACACGTCCGTAAGTAATGCATATGCATTTATTGCAAATAAGAAAGCAAATAACAAACAACTAAGACAATAATAATACTAGAAATAACAGAAATTTAATGTTCACTCATCCCACTAATGCCTCGACATATCCACCACCCTCTCGTTTAATACGTTTCATAGTCCTATTGGCAAATTTTCTTAATACTTTCCTTATCATTTATGGAGAAATTTTCCGGCATGATTGTGTAATTTTATCCTTTTCAAATGATTAACATCATGAAAAGGCCATTGCTGGTAAACTTTTTGTTTTAAGTTACCTTAAACTAGTAACTAGGTAGTTATAACTTAAAAGTAAAAATAGTTTTAATTAAGTTTCTCCAATCACGTTCGATCGCAGCTAACTTCACTCGATCGCAGCTAACTTAACTCGCAAGAGATCAAAGGAAAGACGTAAATTTCGAAACTTTCTATGAAACGTTTCGATTCATGAAAAACACGTAAAACAAGAGAATAACGGAAATTTTGAAACAAATAAATTGTTGATAGCAAGAAATGTTTGACAGCGACTGTTAAAACGCGTTAAAATTTACATAAGTACATAAAAATGGTGTTATTGACCAGTGAAGGAAAAATTGAAATTGTTTTGATTGTGGGAGAAAACTATAAAACGCATAGAGAAGCAGCAATTATTTTTAATGATAGACATCCCAATAAAAATATTAATCATTGGACTGTTACAAAAATAATGAATAAATTTAAGACTACTGGAAGTTTAAACAACAACTTTAATGGAAAACGTCGAAAACTGGTCGCCAATGAGAACACGGAGTTAGAAGTAATGCTGTCTGTGGTAGAACATCCAAAAGTGTCCTTGCGCAAGACGAAGTCGTTAATACAACAAAATGTAAGTAAAGATACAGTGGGAAGAATTTTAAAACAAAATAAATTCAGACCATTCAAACCAAAAATCGTTCACACATTGAAAGAAAGGGATTATGATAGGCGCTTTGATTTTTGCTGTCTCATCCAAGGAGAGTTAGAAGAGGACCGTTTTTTTTTCCGAGACGTATAATTTTTTCCGATGAGGCAACATTTTCTTTAAATGGAACTGTCCCTTCACAACATTGTCGCTGGTGGTCTGAGGAAAATCCAAATTTTGAATTAAAGTCTCGTGATCAATATTCATTTAAAACAAACGTGTGGTGTGGTATTACAAGAACAGATTAATAGGACCGTATTGTTTTCACCAATCTATGAATGCCGAACGTTATTTAGAATTTTTGCAAAATCAAATCAGTGACTTCATGGACGAACTACCTTTACAAGAACGTCAATGTATTTGGTTTCAACAAGACGGTGCAACATGCCACAGTACATTAAATGTTAGGGTATATGTTGAACATTTGTTCAACGGAAAAGTTATGCAGATATTCAGATATTTTTTGGCCTGCTAGATCCCCTGACCTAACCCCTTTAGATTACTTCTTACTTAAAACAAAGAGTTTACCAGCAATGGCCTTTTCATGATGTCAATTATTTGGAGAGGATAATTACACAATCATGCCGGGAAATTTCTCCAGAAATGATAAGGAAGGTATTAAGAAAATTTGCCAATAGGACTATGAAATGTATTGAACGAGAGGGTGGATATATCGAGGTATTAGTGGATTGAGTGAAAATTAAATTTCTGTTATTTCTAGTATTATTATTGTGTTGGTTGTTTGTTATTTGTTTTCTTATTTGCAATAAATGCATATGCATTACTTACGGACGTGTTTAAATTCCAAAATTGTTAGATAAAATTAAGAAACGAAAAGGTTATCATGTTTTTAATAATAACAAGAGATAAATGTCCATTCATAATTAATCAATGATGCAGAAAAATGGTTTTTAGTTCTGATCACCTTTCTTTAATAACAATTTTCGATATTGTCAAAAAAAGGTACTTTGCTCTTGGGCAAAATTCATATTTTATGACAAATCTCGTATACGCCGGGAAAAATTTAATATCTGATAGTTGCATTTTAGGTTTTAGACCATGCAGAGCTTTTTATGAAGAATAACTTTTTTTCGTAAAATTAACAATAAAAAAGTTTTCCATATGGTTCCAACTTACTGAGACATACTGCACAAACCTTTTTCTTTTAGCATTAGAATATCAGTACTAATAGTAATATTATTACAATATAATAATTTAATAAAACATAGTATGATAATAGATAATTAATATGTATTAATTACTTTTACATGTATTTTTTTGGAAATCACTGATAGCATTAAAACAAAATTATAATCCTGTGATGCTTAATAAATAATTATTTGCAACACATTCCATGACTATGAATATTCTAGATAATCCTGGATAACCAAATTGCATGAACGTATATTTTAACGAATGATTTCCAATCAAAAGCCATCAAGTCTAGAAAAATATTCCATTTCCCATTTAATGCTACAAAAATCTCCTGAAACATTCAAAATTTATTGGTCACTCAAATTATCGACTTATAATTCAGCAGGCGGATACACGGTGTGATCCATACAAATCCATAAAAATACACGCACTTTCCACCTTGATGAGCCATAATCAGAATCACAACAAACTATTATTTAATCAATAGCTCGATGTGACAATGAAATCGAAAAGAGACCCGCAACTCTCCGGGATAAGGTGTGATTAATTGCGGCAATAAAACACAATTAGATGATGATTCGAACAGTATAAATGTCGGCTATATCAAGCTTAATGATTAATTAAGCATAAACGTCAGTCGGGTTCAGTGGGGTCCGATTTTTTTAAAGAGAATTTTAAATCACGTGAATAAGTTGTAGGTAGATTACTTATTATTACATTAATGTAACATTAAAATGGCGTTAAACATTTTGACAGAGCAAATAAGTCCTAATCTCTTACCCCGATCGTTTGTCGTGACATTGTAAGTCTTAAGAGGAAAAACGAATAATGAGCTTCTTGTTTAGATGCTTTTCCGGTGTGAAGAAGAAGGAAGTCTACAGTTTTCACCCTGACTATGACATTTCAAGTTTTCAGAAAAAAGTAAGTATCCCCAGTTTCATGTTAGGCATTTTTTTGGAAGACTTCAGGTGTTCGGGAAATTTTTTCTACGTTGTGGCTTTGCAGCTCTAGTTTTTACTTGGTGGCACTTCTGTGCCGCTAATTTTCAGAAATTGTCGAAGTGTTTACCTGTTCTCTGAATTTTTACCATGGTATTTCAAGTATTTAGAGACTCTACGAAACAAAAAAAAAACCGTTAAATTCCACTTTTGGGGCATTGTTGCAATATTTCATATTTTAAGAAAGCAAGACGACATCAATTTTATATTTGGGGAATCCAGAGTTCTTGTTTGGGGGCTTTCCTGAAAGATTTCACCTTCACATAAAGCAAGGAAAATTTCTATAATATTTTGGAGTTTCACTGCCAAACTTCAAACGTCCAGATAACAACCGAACCTCAGTTTCTTACTTGGGGGGCATTTCTGTGGCACTTAAGTTTTGAGAATCAGAATGTTAATCTTTTACTCTTACTTTTTGACATGATATTTTAATACTCCACAAAAAAAGATCCTCAGTTGTTTTAGTGTTCAAAATTTCGGAAAATTAAATTTTTAAAGTTTTAAATTTTGAAAAGACAAAGAAACTTTACATTCTTATCTTTTGTCGTGATATTTTATGTTTTCAGAAAGAATGTATTCGACCTTTGACGTAGACAATAGTTTCAAATTTGTTTACATTGGGTAATTAAATGAAAGTAAAATCACTGTTGGTTTCTCTGGTTATTGCTCCTCAAAATTCTCTTCAATGCTGGTCCTTAGCTAGAAACAGGATTTTCGGGGTTAGTGGTCGTAACACCCCGTAGCGTAGGTATAATATTTTTCTGCCGATCGAGTAACTTTGAGTATTTATTTCTCAGGTGATTGGATGTACTTTGTGAATGAACGCATGGATTCGGACAGGGCTACGTCGGACAGAACACCTACCATATACGTCATTTACCAATAACAGCCTTGTGTGATACAGGTACAGGTGCATATTCAAATTAGGGAATAATGGTTACGTAACGCGCATCTTGACCAATGCAATCGGTCAATCTTCTACTACGGTTATAATCGTTAATGTCGATCGAACAAGCTGTATAATGTAAACCGTAGACCTTACGTAACAGAAAAATATTAACATAATTGTTACCGAAAACAGTGTTTGCACGAATCAAGGGATGCAATTTTTTAATAGGTGTTTTAAGTCGAGAACGGATGAAATCAATGAATAGGATGACGCAATCCTCTTTTCACTGAAACGGTATAATTTATCTCATAACTAGGTGGTAGGTGAACCACCACCTGATCTGAACTTATTAAATGTTTGTGTAAATGAGAAAAATATTTTTTAAGTAACTCTTGTATGTTTTTCAATAAGCCTGTTTAAGGAGACGTCACGCCCTTTGTATATCACCGATTTGACCGAGTCTCCGTAAACTTGAAAAAAACTAACTAGGGTGGAATATTCCCAAAATATAAATTCCAATACACGATGTATACACGTCAAAATAACCTCTCAAACGCAAAAAATAAGAACTCCGCCCTTTCTCCACGTGACCATGCATTTTTCCTCCTGTCTCTTGTGAAATCTCCATTATATAATTCAATAAACCTATCTAACCATTTATTAAGTTTGCCAAAACATTTGAGACCAATGGATTAGCTTCTGTTAATCGAACTGTTTGACATTTTTTATTTCTTTATTATGTCTATTATAAAAATGACTACATAATGTTTATACGTTCCGATATATGCACTTTATAAAGATATTTTTTCTACGTATAGGCCACCTAGCCAGGTAAATTTCACCAATAGCACATTAGGAAACTTAATTTACACAGGGCGTCCATTTGTACTTAATTTTTTAAAGTGTACTTTTGGTACGTACTGTATATTATATAAGTAGTTTTTTTATTAAAAAAATATATTTCTTATTTAAAGGCCACTTCTAACACCGCACATTATTTAAAATACTTATACTATCAGTTTTCTGGGCCACTTTATAACTTTTGAACTGGTGCTTTGAATGGTGATTGTTGGTTGAAACTTGTTACCTTAATTAATCATAAGCAGATGTTGAATTAGGATTTTCATCGCAGCACAAAAAAAATTAACGAAGCCTCAAACTGGTATTTGAATGAAATTTGACTAGACACTCAGTGTTTATGTATGGATAATTTTGGAAAATTAGGATATTTATGCGGCACATGCGACAATTGCGTTAGTGTGTCTAGCGGAATTGACTCTCTGACTCATAAATAAGACGCCGTGGACCAACCGTTCGCATTCGTATGAAGGAAGTTGTTAACGACATTAGTCAAAGGAGGAATAACAAGATTACAGAACTTTCGACGTGTCTAGAAATAAATTGAACTTTTTCATGAAATATGTCGAAAGGTGGGTAAAGGCAAATTCGGCCAGGAATCTATATAAGGTGTAAATATCAAACAGTCTTGCGTATCGTCAATGTTTTGTTAATGCTATAAAAACTTACGATCTGCAATTAAAGAAAATATGCATAGCTAAAGAAAAAAAATTACTTGCTTTTGAATTGAAATAAACACCATTTAATTAAAACATAAACAATTGGTACATATTTATGTAGGGATACTAGGTTACTGAAGATGCGTCTATTTCGGTATCTCCCCTGTATTTTCAGAAAATTGTTTGGATGGCAGTTTTTCGCAAAGAGGAAAACTGGCCAAACAAACAAATAGACAGCATTTTGTTAAGGTTTCCACTTATAACCTAACATAATGGGATATGTTAGGTTCGATTAGGTCAGGTAGAGAAACGATAAGTTTATGTACCTATTTCTAGAGCTAAATAGGTAGAAACGATAAATTTCTCCTCCAACACAAAATTTCCCTTAACTTTTCCTATCTTTAGTCAATTCTGAATATCAGCGATTTAATTTACGTTTGAAGTGAATTAGTTTTATATGAAGCACAAGTAAACCCCAAAACATAAATCTTCAATCCCAAACTATATATGTATGAACTAATGTAACCATGTTATTTTAAAGGTTTGCGAACTGCTGAAGACCAATCCCAAGTCGGTATGATGAGAACTATAAAAATCAAAATTAAAATATCCCTTTCGTAACTTAGATTTTGCATCCTTTATCTGAAGGAACCAAAATGTTCCATATATTACGGTAAAACATCTATTTTATAGTTCCTCTACCGGACCCACCACATACATACTTTGTTGATCAGTCACGTCAAAATTAATTTTGTCGCTTACAGATTTATTCTATTTTATTTGATACCTAAAATCACAGTTTATTTAATAAAAGTTTCTTTAATTTTATAATCACCCCAATCAAATAATAATATTCTTCATTTGAATTCATATATTTCTTCAAGTCTTCATTTATAAAATTATTAAATAATTAAACTCTATAGTCCTATAAGGTCTTCTCGTCATGTTTTAATATAAATCTTAAGCCTGTTTAGTCTCATTACCTACTAATTTTGCCCTGAAAAAAGCGACCTGAAATATATGTCATGATACTACAAGAGTACATGAATGTTAAGAATAAATGTGTTCTGTTCTGTTTCTGTGGAGAGTTCGTAGCATCTAATTGTTAAACTCGATTACTGTTTTGGGCATGCTAACATGTTGGATATTCGTAGCTGCATAATGTTAGGGCGATAAAAGACGTGATAAAAGATACGAAAGCAGCTGAATTCAACACAGAAAAAAATTCAGATGAAAAAAACCGTTCAGAATTATTCATGTCCAACAAAGATTTAGCATGAAAAATGATTTAAAATCGTGGATTTTTGTCGATGATCATTGTCCGGGATGTATTCCCAATCAATTGATGTTACGGTGAAACGTGCATTGCGTTGAAAACAAAGATTCATATGCAGAATTTTTTCCATTATTCACTGTTGGTATTTTCCAATATTTTCATTTATATTTTCAGTTGTGCCGCAATGGCGATTTTTGTGCTCAAAGGGATCTTTGAAAAAAACAACTTTGAAGCGTGGGGGTGCTGACTTGATATCAAGCTAGCACCCACCCATTTGCAAAAGCAGGAAACAAAGTCTGGTAAACGCTATAATTATGTGCTATTTATGTGCTTTTCAAATGCCTTGAAGCGAACTTGATAAATTAACCCCTTCCTCGAAAAACTCACCCCTGAAAATAACACCTTCAAGAGGTGAAATCCACAACGATCGAGCACAAAAATTTTGAACTATACTAAAACGTGACATTAATTATGTGCTCTTCATATATCCTAGTATCGATTTTTGTGCTCGCACCCTTCTTCAAAAAACTCACACCCGAAAGCACCTTCGAGCACAAAAATCGCGACCAGGATATTTGGAGAGCACATAATTAATGCCACGTTTCAGTATAGTTCAAAATTTTTGTGCTCGATCGTTGTGGGTTTCACCTCTTGAAGGTGTTACTTTCGGGGGTGAGTTTTTCGAAGAAGGGTGCTAGCACAAAAATCGGGACTAGGATATTTGGAGAGCACATAATTAATGCCACGTTTTAGCGTAGTTTAAAATTTTTGTGCTCGATCGGTGTGGATTTCACCTGTTGAAGGTGCTATTTTCAGGGGTGACTTTTTCGAAGAAGGGGTTGATTTATCAAGTTCGCTTCAAGGCATTTGAAAAGCACATAAATAGCACATAATTATAGCGTTTATCAGACTCCGTGTTCTGCTTTTGCAAATGGGGGGGTGCTAGCTTGATATCAAGTCAGCACCCCCACGCTTCAAATTTGTTTTCTTCAAAGATCCCTTTAAGCACAAAAATTGCTATTGCGGCACATAATTAGCACATAAAGAGCACATAATTCCTGCGCAATCAAATTTCGATTCCGTGGTGGTGGGGGTGCTAGCTTGACAGACCTGTCAAATTCAGCGAGGCAATAACTATAAAAATAAATGGGGTTTTGTTAAATCAAGAGAGAGAGCACTTTTCTTTTGTACGCCGATATGGGATTTTATCCCCAACTAGTACAGGTTTCAATTCAATCTTTTTATAATGACACTCAATTTATGATTTACGACTTATAATCTGTTTGATGAATAAAAAATGATATTTTTAAGGATACCTCACTTTTCTCGGTTCACGGCATAAACATTTTAGCTAGTTTCACTTTCGTCTTTTCAAACCATGCGACGAGAAAAGTACTTTTTCACATTCGTCGTTTATGTAAGTTCCGTTTGATACTGTCCAACGATAGAATAAATTCATAAACCATCCTTTTTTCCAATATTGAATTTTTGCCGATTCCACGCTTGAAAAAAAAACTGCGGCGACTATCCCGAATATCCGATCTTCTGCGTTGTGTGAATATGTGTTGCAACCGCGTGGAGAAGTGAATGTACGAAAAGTGATATTTCCAGATAAAATTCTAGCGAAACTTTCTCCTCTCTTCTCTCGCTAATGTACTCGTAATAGTCCGCCGAGCCTCCCACGATATTACAAATATAACAAATAGTGGGGTTTCCGATTGCATTTTGTTACAATGGATATTTTAAGTAAAATTCGTAGGTAAGTATATTCCCATCGTGTCATTACAGGCGCGAACTTTCGTGGTTATGTCAATTAGCGCCCGAAAGGTGACTCGATGTTAATTTTCGGTCAATTAGAAGCCGATAAGGTAGGAAGTGAAACTTAGTGCGACTGTTAAACAATAACATTAATTCGCATGCGAGAATCGCAACCCAATAAATTTCAGTATTGTAATTCGAACGAATCGATTTCGCGAGAGATAAAGCTAAAATGATGTGGCTTAGGATTAACGTTTTTTCATGAAATAAATTCCCGGTTCGGTTGTTTTAATAGACGGTGAATTAATTGGTTGAAATTATATTTCCTGTTCATTTGAAGTGGGTACCTAAAGGTGATGTAATAATTTATTGGAATCAGTAGACTTTAATTCAGTCTCACAATCGGTAGGTTAATTATAATTTTTCTAATTAATAGTATATTAATATTACAGTAATTATTTATATATTGATTAATTAAATTAAATTAAAATACTATTAATAATAATTATGTTTCACATTATTATGCAATAAATAGCACATGCCACAAACGATTTTTATGCCGATGTTGTACCCATAGTCATAAAGAAATATGTATTTCAGTCCGACCCTACATACTAGGTAGTACGTTTTGAGAACTTGGCGGTCATATGGATGTTACATTTAGATGGTCTAAGACCACTTCCATGAACTCACAAGCCATTATGCGTTTTATGTTGTTGTTTTGGTTGCAGCCATAATAAAATTCGGCAAAGCAATTCCCTCAGATATTGGCACAGTCGAAGCCCATCGAGGCGCAATCGATGTACTACAAGATCTATGGCTCAGATCAACACTACTGACATGACAAGACTTTAGTGCACTGACGTTCCAATGTTATGTCCGCATTAGCGAGAAGTTCTAAGAAATGGTAAAAACAGTGTAACATGTACACAACGACCCTCCATATTGAGACAAGAACAACCTGCTTACTGATACATTTAATACAAACAACCCGATATTCGTAACCAGAACGTAACCTCACCTTTCATTTCATCATTTTTCGAGCCACTCAGGAGCCTACGCTATGACCCTAGTGAGTTTAACTTTTTTAACTACTCGAGAAGTATCTCAGAATGGAACCCAAAATGAATGACAGATATAAGGACAAAAATATATTTGACCCTATTTTTAACACCTAGGGGAGGGAAATAGGAGTTATACTATATTCTAAAATACCCTAGCGAAAGGATCTCGAATTTAGGCCGTAATTAATGAGGATGAGTGACTAATGTGTGTGGATATCGAATTTATTCGGGCCTGTAACTACGTAACTTTGACATAACCTGCAACATCAATTAGATGTGGAACGTGCTAGATTCTCTAAGGGCAGAATCTTGTTATTATAGAATACTCCTGCAATAGAATCTAGGCATTAGTTATTATGTAGAGTGTTCTAGAATATAGAATTTATTTGTGCCTGGAGTATGTTGTTTCTGACGGAACGTAACGTAAAAATAGCTCAGATATAGTTATGGCTATAGGGGATAGAACGTTTGGGTGGCGCAGTTTGGCCGTCGCCGTTTGGACGTAGGGACGGTTAAGCCGGCTACACACGGTCAGGCAGGCCTGTCAGTTTGAACTGAACAGTCCGCCTACAGGCCGGTCGCCGGATGAACTGCCGACTCTCCAGACGTTCGGATAAACCTGACAGAATCTTCACTTTTTCAGTCTTAGCCATGGCGTCTATTGATGACGACGCACTTGCACTTTTTGGTTTGATAGTCGCGTTAAATGAAAAGAAACTGAGAAAGAATCGTAAAGAGTGGTGTAAAGGTTGGCTAAAAAAAAGACAAGAATTTTCTCATGTGAATTTACTCAACGAACTAAAATTGGCTCCGAAAGACTGGCACAATTATTTGAGAATAGATGAAGATACTTATCTTCAACTGCTCAACATGTTCACATACATGTTGTATTGAACTTTACTACTGAACTGACTGACTGAACTGATGCCCCGACGATTTGGCAAGCGGCCGGATCATACACACGTACAGTTTTCCCTGTGACCTCGTCAGGCCTGCCGGATGGACGAACATAATTTGGATTTTTCTCAGGCCACCTGAACAGTCTTAACTGACAGGTCAACCGGAGTATACACACGTTCAGGCGACAGGCCATCAGGCGGACTGTTCAGTTCAAACTGACAGGCCTGCCGGACCGTGTTTTGCCGGCTTTAGTCGTCAGGTCGTTTGGACGTCAGGACATTTGGCCGTGGCAAATTTGGTCGTTTATTGCAAACACCTTAAACACTATGTTAAGGGGTAAGGGTTAAGGGTAAGTACTTCACTGTATTTTTATTCCTTACCCCTACGAACTTGGTATATAAGATATAATTCTTCTTATGTCCGTTATATTAGGTAGTATAGTAATGTTATAAGCCAGAGCACGGACAAAGTTCATAATTCATTGCTAATTTGTAACGCAAAAAAAATTCTTCAGACGTTTCAAAAAAAAAAATTAAGCTGGAATAGTCACTCCGATTTGGGAACGACTGCAGCAATTTGTTTTCGCTTACATCGTCAACAATTCATTAGTAATAACTTCTCGTTTGATGATTAACCCTGAATCAAATTATTTTAACATTTTTAAACCGATTGAGAGGGTGGCGACTTGGAGAGGTCGATAAGGATAGTTGCAGATATCATTTGTCGCATAGCAATAATTTGGCAATTGAACATGGAGGAAATGTCATAGCGAAATCTCTATTCGTTCTCGAGATGTAACTTTCAGAGTGTCGGAGGTAAATTGTGGGAACGATGGGGGTGACTGCGTGAAACGGCTGATAATTATATCAAGGGCAACTATTTAGCAATGAAATATGCATAAATATTTATACAGATATGTCCTTTTGTTCACAAGATATAAATTTTGTTGTGCCTACCGATAACTATCGAGGGTGAATTGGGGGATGATGGGGTAGATTTCGGAAATGAGGCAATAAACCAATCGACGGGAGTTAATTAGCAATGAAAGAGGCCAATATGATACACATTAAATTTTTTTGTTTCAGCGAAATTCAGTTATAGTTTCTTGGAAACTGCTGCAGCTATAACTTTTCTTGGAAATAAATTATGGGCTTTGTCCGAACTCGGGTTTATGAAATTCCTATTCCACCTTAACGGACATCTTAATCTTCTGTATCTGGATTAGGTAATTTTCCATAAAAGAGGATCAGGCAAAGTAAACATGGAAGGAGTGAAGGGTCTAAAATAATAGTTTTCGTTAAATGTTGTTAACAATTGTTGAAAGTGTAAATACGGAAGTTGTAGGAAAAGATAAAAGTTAAAAGAAAACGGTGATTTCAATTTTAAACTACTCATAATAAGGTCTTCGAAAATCAGACCATAAGTCGAATAATAAAAAAGGATTACCTACATATCGCCTAACAAACATTGTTTTATATTCAGACAAGTCAGAGATAAAATTAAGTACAATTAATTGCACGTCATTATACAACCTTTTGTGAAACGCCAAGAATTTTAAGAAATTTAATTTCTGCTTACAACCTTACATGTAGACAAACGCAATGCTTTTCGTGGTGCTTTAATAAAATGTTATGGAAAATGTTATGTTGAATCACACTTTACCTACCGATTTCAATATAGTACAGATCAATAAAAGGCAGTGCAAAATTTATATAAACTGGAATAGTAAGTATGTACTGATTATTGGCTTTAGTAATACGGACAAACTCATACAAGTAATAATTTGTCAATTTTATTTAAAATCTAGTAGGCTTTTGATTATAATCTCAAGTGACACGTTTCAAAGTTATTGACAACCGACACTAAAGTACACAATATACTCATGTACTCATTTGTACTCATTTCAATGTACTCATTTCACCGTACAATAAACAGTGTTCACAATTTTCGCAAAAAAAACCAGGCAACTAACTCAACCAACCTAATTTATATGTCATATTTTCCATTTTACGGGTATATTCTGCTCAATAATGGTCAGTCCGTATTATACTGAATTTTTAAAATGTGACTTTCTTACGTTTCATACTACTTTGGGTACATTGCACATTTTTCCAAAATACCTTGCAAATCAAATTACTAAGCCCAATAGATTGGTAGAAGTGACTAACCAATTGCCAACTGCTTTTAAATTGTTATTTCCCTCTATTTTGAAAGCTGTTATTGACCAGATTAAAATTCTTCAAGAAAACAAGCCAATTCGCAAGGCTTTACCATTAGTTTACCAATAGTAAACAGTAATTGGTACATCACTAGTAAAATGTTACACCACTGATAAAAAAAGTCGTTAGAATTAAACAAGTCTACGGATGTATTTGGTTCATTTTCTAGGGTCTGTAGCGATACGCCAGATTATACTTTAAACTTTAAAGGATAACAATACAACAATATATTTTGTTTCAGATAGAATAGAAACATTTTTGGTTCCTTTAGAATAGTACAAAAATTGTAATACCACAAAAAGGATTTTAGTTAGATACCAATTCTAAAATGGGACAACGAAGTCGGTAAGGTCGAAAAAACATTTTGATGGCTTTCACGGGTTACTTTTAACAGCTCACAATTTTGAGGTTTATTATAGTGATCACTAATCATGTAATTACACAATAGAAAAGTGAATTCTTAAGAAACAATTATTAAATGTGCTTTATAAGAATTTCCATTACTAAAATTTAAATAGTGATTAATAACTTAATAAAAACTTCTACATGGCAATCACAAAGGCAGTTAAGTAAAGGAAGCAGTATACAAATAATAAGCACCGTCATTTTAAAAAATCGAATGAAAATTTGAATGATTTGAATGAAATGAAGAGATCAGCGAGAACACATTCTCGTGCGTCGGTTGTAGACAATATGATCATGAACACGTAACGGTTATTAACGTTTTTCTGTTATTACTAACGTGATATCATCGGATATATTAGAAATTCATGTGTAATGTATAAATTGGACCACTTGGACCCGCTGTTGTGCTAGTGAGATGCTGAAAATCGTACAATTCATAAAGAGCAAGAAGTGTGTCACGATAACAATTGAAACCTGGAAGTATCCGCTGCTCGGGCACTTAATTAAAAAACCCACATTTACAGATCACATGCATGAAAATGTGCCTGCAAGGTGTATACGGCGTTGTGTGCTTATAAAAAGTAAAAGTAAAGGTGTACGGGTCGAACTGAGCGAATAACTACGGCAAGAGAATATGTACATGTGCGTATAATGTGCCGAGCACGCTCTTTGGATCGATCAACTGACGGAAGCCAATTGTATTTTTTCAGGCCTCGATAAATGCTAAACAAGACTAAACTTTTTAAATGCGACAAAAATAAACAACTTTTTTTTAAATTCATGTTATTGTGTACGTGCAGAAATAACAGAACGTCTGAATAATGTGTAATTTTCGTTTCCATGCATTTGTTTAACAAAACCAAAATTCTAACATTTGCTCATTTGAGTTCCTAATTTTGAACCTCTGTATAATTTGGAACACAATTTATTGACAATGTAATAAAGTAATGTCATTTTTCCTTAAGTAAAGTCCTTAGACTTAACTATGTTTTCAAAAAAATCACTTCATTTGTTGTAAAGATAGACATCTTGTCCTATAAATGCTGAACAGGATAGTAAAATTTTCTAAATGTCATTGTAACCATTTATTTAAACTCTAATATCTTCTATAAATCGGTATAAACCTTCTAGTCTTTCGGTCATGATCCTGAAAAACTATTTGTGGATATTCCTTAATGCTTATACTCACAATGAAATATGAAGAAGGCAAAATATACTTTGCCTTGTATTACCTTGTAGCGAGCTATTTTTACAAGGATAATCTTAATGATATTATATTTAACCATTACAGAATAACGAAATTCATAAGCATAAAGAAGATAATAATAGTTTAAAACAAAGTGAAAATATGAGAAAGCAATAGTAGTTAATGATCTAAGATTTCTGCAAATAAGACTGAAGAACTCTAGAATGATAATTTGATATATAGGATCACAACAAGGATTTGTGACGGCTTATTATTATTCTAATGCAAACAAAATAGGAAGCACACAAAAATGAATAGTGAAGGGATTAAAAAGTTGCTTGGAAAAAACAGTACAACTTACAAAAATTGTAGTTTTGGTAATGGGTAACATCGCTTACTATAGCACAAGTTAGATGGGGTTCCCACGACAACCACAAAAAAGGAAAAAATCACAAAATTACTCAATAATCACAACAGTTATTTTGAATGAAATATGGTAAAAGCAGAACAACTTTCCTTGGTTCAAATTAATAAACCACCAATAAAAAATGCTAACTGAAAAAACGTCACAAGCGGCGTGGGACATTTTGTATGAAATTACAATGTCGCGAACTCAACCCTACAGAATTAAATTAGGCTCAACGGAAGGTGATATGGTGTGAAATAACACATTATACAAATTATCAGATTTAAGGCAACTTATCTCTGAAGCTCTGGAGCTTAGGCGTAGGCAAGGTAGCAAAATGCAGTGTGCAATATAAAACTAGAAGAAGGAAAAATGTGCAATATAAACGAGATAGTTGAAGATGTCACACCTATAATAAGTAATTTAGAATAGGATATTGGAGCTTCTTCGTGCTCTGAGTGCAAGTAAGTTAAAAAAAGCGTTTCATAGGTATAACTATTGTTTATGAGTAATCAATTATCTCCAAATTCTTTCTCATTTTATTTATCCGAACTGTTTCAAACAAAAGTTTGTGACAAGTCATGGTATCTATTTTTATTAGAAAAATCATTTCTGAACATTTTGTTAAGAATTGTCACAAAATTGATAAAATAAAATCGAAACCTTATTGGACTAATATAAATATAACACTCCAACTTCATACACATTTACTACATTTACTACCTACGATCATAAAATAATTTATGGAAAAAAAAACGATATCAAACATTTTTAATGGTTGTTGGTTTTGAAAAAAAATCAAAGTATTTTAATAATGAAGTTGAATATATATAGGAATATATAAAGTTATTGGACTTAACTTTGTAAAAAATATCTCGTGCTGATTTCCGGAACATTTTGAAGCACTTGAAACAAAGAGACTACTTTACAGTGCATGATCATTATGGGAAGACTCCGCATGTTTGCTGTATGGAATTTACGTGTGAACTATAACAATTAATACGAGGTCCCTCAAGATCACTTATGATCAAATAATAAATCTATCATTGGATTTGAAATCACATATGTTTGTACATGTAGATACATATGCATGTTATATGTACATACATGTATGTACATGTACATACTTAAGAGTGTCAGAGCGTAAGGAAAAATATTAAAGTTTACTTGGAATTGTTTGATTGTTGCTTGCAAATATGGGATACTACTTTGAAAATTATCTTCAGCAGCCAACAAAATATTTCTATTAATGATAAATGAGGACTATTGGGGAAATGCACCCCCAATTCCACTCGCCCGAAACGGTTGCCATTATAGCGAATAGTGAAACTGCACCCTCAACCTCGAAAAATTGACAACCCTAGGTGGTACTTGAACCCACAACCACTGGCTTTACGCGCCAGATTTATATATCAGGTAAAGACAATAAACATGTTTCGTTGTGTATAATAGTGTTTTACACTTTCAAATAATCTCTTTTTAATTACTAATTACTAACTTATCTAATTACTTTTATCTATAAGCCTTGAATTGAAAGGTTTACTGTTCTTTAAAAAAGTTGTGAGTTTGTCAGTGAGTATACCTGTTTAACAGTTCCGTGCCTGCCCAAAGTTTTCCTTGTAGTACTAAGTAATTCTTGATATAAATGCGAATCACTTTTATTAAGTACCAAATATGTACTAGACGCAATGCCTTTCCGAAGTTTAGAGTACGCAATTTTTCCACAACTTCGGAGTTTGGATTTCATTTGAAATTAATTCGATGTTGACACATTTATTTGCGTACAACTCAATTATTGATTTGGTAACTTGTGGATGTATTTCCAAGAAAAAGCATAAATAAGGCCTATTAAAATAATTATGCAATTAATTGTTTATATAATTAAATACATTATTTGAACAATGAGACGACATAAAACCACAACGCTCTATTCATCTAGACTGACATTTTTTAAACTTTGTATTATTCGCAGTTTAACGATAAAGTCAATCAAGTTTATATAAAAAAGTACGACCAAGCATGCACAGAGTGATTCAAATATTAAAAATTAGCTAGGGTCACAACGAAGCTACGGCGCAACTAGGCTAGGGCGACAACTTCGTTTAATTACTTTTTCAAAATGGTTTAAAAAATAATATTATTTTCCAAAAGAAGCCCAATGCTCCGGGCAAGAGGCCCAATCAGGTCAAAATGTAAAAACCGTCAACGGTCTTTTTTTTTAGCAAGACATGTCTCGAACATCGAGCGAGTTTTCTTCCGGCCCAATGCCCTGTGTGATGTACTTTCCCTGAATTAACATGGTCTTAAAACATCTTATAGCAGGTACTTTAATTCCATGATGTGATGTTCGAAAATTTTTAAAAAATTTCATCTTAAATTAAATCCCAAAATAAACTGTAATATTTTCTGTCTTGTAATAAAACTGTCTTTTTATATTCATATCATGCACCCATTTCTTTTTCAGTTTCTCATTTTTTCAGTTTTCTTCTTTCTCTGAAAATAAGTAAAGAAAATAGTGCTGAAAAAAAGCGAATGCCAATGTAATAGTGTACGCAGTACATAAAAAAATCCGATCCGTATCGTACCGTCCGTACGATACCGATCAGTGAACGCCTACTTTAATGCAGGATTTTCACCTGCATATATGAAAGAAATTTTTATTTAACTCAAACCGCCTTTAATAAATCACGGCATTTTGAATTTACGTGTACTAAACTACTTTACCAAAGTTAATTTTTTAAATGTGCAACGCACGTTTAAAATCGTTCAGCCGTTTATGTTGACGTTTAGTCTAACTCAACGCGAATAGTAGCTTTGTTGGCGTTTAGTATTAAATTATTATCCGAATTGGGGTTGTCTCTACAATATCAGAACAGTTTATCTCTACGATCGAAGACCACAGGTAATTAACAACGCACTGTCTAGAGGAGACCTACGTCGTAGCAAATACAGACATTGCCGTATACTAATGTTACTTTTCACACAGATACGCATGCAATCGAAAAAAAGGTTGCTAACACTCACGTTGTCGAAAACCGCCGAAAGTGGGTGTGTGGATAAGGTCATGTGTACGTACCTATACTATGTACATAGTATATAGTGTTGGCTGGTTCCGTACATACCTGAAATAGAAATTAGGTGAAATTAGTGAAATTGTAAGGCGAAACTAAAAAAAGAGCAGTTGGAAAAAATACAAACCATTTTTTTACGTACAACCGGTAGTTCCATAAATTAATTTTGATTACCTACCGATTAGATAAATCACCCAAAGGTATATTATTTTAAATAGCAGTAATAGGGATGTTCAAATTCTATGTTAATTTCCCCATCTAAATAGACATTCTTCTTCCACACTCAGGTGGAACGCCAAAAAAGTCAAAGCTGGCTGTCATGACTTTAGTTGCCCGTCTCTAATAGGGGACAGAGGAGTGCCAATCTCATTGCATATGCATATGTGGGAGACTATGGTCGTTCCTTACCAAATTATACGAGGATCGGTAGCACGAAGTATCGTACATAAATACTATGTATTTATTATTAGTAGTATATATTATTTAGACGAGTATATTTCTACATTATGCCCTTCATAAAGTTACTTTGCACACAAAGCATAAGACGATGTACCGAGCGCACTCAAAACCCTATACCAATGCATACTATTTATTTACGATACTTCATGTGACTGACTATAATAAAATTTGATGCGAAAATTAGAGTGGGCACACTACAATGGTAAAACGATCATGAGCGTAAATTTTGTGGGTGTTTGATTGCAGACAAATTCTAATTTCAGTGTTATCAAATATTTCATTAATTTCTTACCTTAGTGTGTAATTTTTTATTGTATATACATATTTGTAAAGGACTTTAGGATATGCAATTTTGTTTTTATTGTAATTTAACACAATGTTGTTAAATTTATTTCTGGTTTCTTAAAGATTATAAAACAAATCATTAATTTGTTACGGCATCGATTACAGGATTAAAGGGATATTAACGGTTGTTTTGGCTGTATCAAGTAGGTAAGAATAAAAGAAGAATACATATGAATTTATACAATTACAATTATATTTATTTTCATCAACATTACATAAATATTTTACAACTTACCACAATAAGCCTAGACTATTCATAATTATCAACAGCTTCACAAACTTCTTCCAATAGTATTTTAATAAACCTTAAAACCATTATATGGATTTGGCATACTATGTTAGTTGGGTATAATAAGTTCGCAATAAGGTTAAAAGTAAAAAAACGGCCCAAAATTGCGCCTATTGTATATTTTTTCAGTAAATTCATTCTGGAAAATCCAGATATTAATTTATGTTTAGGTGTTTAAAATTTGAAGATATTGTTTTGTGGGTACGTTTGTATCAGGCTTCGACTTATATGTGAATTTCAACTGAAATTTGGTAATCTAATTCAAACTCTTATTAGGTGAAACTTCGTGAGTTTCGTACTTATCGAAAACGTTATGAATCATTCAAATTTGATTATGAATAAAACTTTTTCACCTTTTAAGAAAATGAATGTATTAAGTGTTAAGTAAAACAACTATTATTATTATTAGTAATATTAGATAGTGTTACAAATAAAAAACTCGTGATTAACAGAAATTATAATAAACTTATTCAAATTTTCATTTACAGGAGTATCTTAATATCGTAAACAAATGCGATCTCTATTCTCAGAATCTTAAATTCATTTAGTAATTTTAAAATTATTTAACTCTTCGAGTACGTTTAAATATACCACATCTAAGCAATTATGTAGGTGTATTCTATACTGCTACATAAATATTTCTATTAATATGAGCAAATAGGTATGCGCCCAAATCAAAAATAGCCTCGTATAATAGTAGCGAACATAAAGCATAACCGCTTCACGAAGTTTCAGCTCATTAGACATAAACATAACATATTTTTTTATATGTATATAGGCTTCTGTTAAAGATACCTCCGCTTCCAGTAAGAGGCAGTTTTCTTTTTTACTGTGTAAGAATTCTTTACACCTACATTCTTATTTTTTGTTATTGGCGGGAATTTTTTTAATATTTGAAATTGGGTCATTTTGGAATAATGATGAACGTTTCTCCCAAAAAATGGTGTTTTTTTGGTAAGTTATCACTAAAATGTGTATTTAGATTTTATTTTGTAGGTGGTAAAACACGGTAAAAAAATAAAAACCGAATCTTCGGGCAGCTAATTTTTTCACTGCAATCTAGATCACTTTTAGATGGAATGTATTCTCGAAATTAATTCAAATTGAAGGTGTATATGCCACAAATGTAAGAGAATCTGAAAATGGAATTTGTGGCTCAGCCGAGATTCGAACCCCGGCTGAGCCACGAATTAGGTATATAGGTGTATTATTGTACATTACATGCGTTTGGAAATACGATAAAAAAGAGTTACAGATTTCACGCTGGCGGCAAATTCAAGATTTTATCCCATCTAAAAACGTTTATTTTTCTCAAGAGCGCGTATAAGAGGTTTCACTGTAAAAACCATAACTTTTGTCAGAGTTCATTGTTGTTTGATATATAAAAAGAAATTAAATTCAGTTCAGTAAATTCATTTCTGAGCCTGTCAACATTTTAGGAAGTATAAATAATTTGTATTCGATGTACTTACACATAATTTGGTCATTTAAACTAGATAACGGATAGCTAATATACTTATTCTATCTACAAGCAAAATTTCCCTTCCATACAAAAAAATCCATAATTCACAATGCTAATAAATCTTCTACACATTTACATATAAAAGATAATTAGTGGTAAGTATTAAAGTAGTGCTTGATTTCATTTTTAATTCAACTGTTGGAACTGGATCAAAAATTTTAATTTACTTACTTGATTTAGTATTTGAGGATACAAATAGTGGAGTGCATAATAAGTAAAGCCTATTTACGTACATACCTACATACATACGTATTTCATCGGCGAACCTTTATGTGGCAAATTTTTTTTTTTCGTTAAACATCACTCATCCCATTGAAAAGTTTCAATTTCCTACGAATTATAAATCGCGGCGATTTTCGAACAAACAACCGCTTCAAATTAGATTGTGAACGCTTCGAAAATAACACTAAAAAAGTAACAACAATAGATACAGTAGAGGTAGCAAATTGTGCACTCTGTGACGTCCTTCATCGCCTGCTTTTCAGGATACAGAGGACAATGTTAGGTGTGTAATTCAGTACGTGGATAACTTCGATTGGAATGAATTATTTTAGGGAAAAAGTCGGTAGGGATTCGATTAATTGAAATTGTTCCAATGAAATCTAACATTTTAAAGATCAATCAAATCTTTTTTATCACTGCATTTTCTTTTGAGGGCGACGAATCTCAGAATTGTGCTAAAACTGAGCAAATGTATCTACCAGTACATTTAAAAATTTGATTTCAACAAAAAGGCAATCTCAATTAAACGAAATAAACATTCGAAGGGTATGAAACTGAAAGTCATCCAACAAACCCATTTTTGTCAGTAATGTTCAGCTAAAGCTGCAAATAAACTTAACGGTTGAAAAGTAATATAAAAGATTTTTTTTATTGGTACGCTATTTTGCCTATTTCAAACATGCTTTGGCGTGCGTAAATCGGGCTTTTTCGCACGCGCGTGTTTTAAAGTCGCCATGGAAACGTATCAACAACGGCCATATCAACCAATAACAGAGCGTTTTTGGCCGTAGCGCGACGAGCCGATAGGCCGTCACGGCGGCGACGGGCCGTCACGAAGTGTCACGAGTGCCATTCAAATTAATCATATTGGGTATGCATTTGGTTTTGGTATAAAGAATGGTAGCAATAAAAAAAAAATCGCGTAAAGTATTCGTGGATAACTGCTCTTTCAAACACTTGCTCTATTTCGAGCACTCCGGCTACGCCGTCGTGCTCGAAAACTCCAAAATAAATACAGTTTTCAAAAGTCGTAAAACATAGAAATTAAAAACAATTAGCTTCTCAATAAGTCCAGATTATTCAAGTGTTATTATAACTAATTACGCTATGTTAAGCTAAAATACTACATTGTAATCGAAATGACAACGTCTTTATTTACAAAAACAAAATAAGCGCAATTATAGCTAAATCGTGTGCCTTTTGAAGAAAAAACAAATTCTTCTAGAGGGAGTTTCTATAAATAGTAAAAACAATCATAAACGAATACAGTATTAAAACCTGGAAATATTGCACATTTTCTTCCAATTGTATAAATTTATTAATTATTAATGTTAATTCATGGACTTCACTACTCATCTCTTTCCATATAAGTTTTTGATCGTATCTTACGCACATGTAGAATATGATATGTAATGTATATCCAGTTGCAATTACACGGTGTATAAATCAACGTCGCGTCTAAGTACTTCCTTTAATATGTTCACGGAGAAGAAAGGAGAAAGATAACACGAAGTCTAAGCAAGCTTTAATAACAACTATCATCTCCTTTGCAGCCTACGTAGATTACAGATGTTAAATTCCAAAATTAACGCCAGTTTTCACTCTTTAAAGATTAGAAAGTGATTTAATTGTAAACTGTTCGAACATAAAGAGCATTACGTCAAGGTGGAAATTTTTCTCTTTCATTTTGAAATGAATTTACTAATTCATATTCAGTAAATATATACATAAAAAGTCTCTTAACTAATTCAAATCGATTAAAAAAAATGTCGATGTGTAACATCGTAAGACGTTATCATATGGTCGGAATAAATATTCATGGCAACATTATTAAAGTGCCCTTTAGGGAGGTTTTCGAAAAAAAAATTTCAAATAAAAGTTGTAGTGTAGCCATTAGTTAGATCAGTTAAAATTCATAATTTGGTAAGAATCGGTAAAGCTGTTTTGGAGAAAATTGTGAAAAAATGAAAATTCACAAGAGTAAAGGGCCCTTTGCAGAAGATCAAGATAACGATAACGGCAATCAAGAAAGATTGAATAGTAAAGTAAATATACAAAGTTGTATTAGTTTTTGAGATAATCCAAAAAGATCTAAAATGACAAAAGTAAAGTGCCATTTGCCCTTAAGTGATTGTGATGAAATTTATGTGGTGGCGAGTTCTCAGAGGACCCAGCTTAAATACAAAATCTCAACTTCTCAATAAGAATAGGTCAGATTAATGACTTTGTTATACTATTTTAATAACCGTTGTGGTTTCTTATTTGAAAAACTTACAAATTAAATATACATATAACGATGTTCCTCCGATAAGCGAAGTTGGAGTTTTGAAAATGTTTGGCTTAATTTGGGGGCTCAAGCTATAACAGTGCAGAGTTTATTGTTTCTAACTTATCGACAAGTACCTCAGAATAAAACCAACTAAAACAAGTTTCATCCCTACTTCTTGCCCTATCAGAGAGGGAAATTTGAGATTATCGGGCATCATGAGAGCCCAATTTAAAACAGTACTATGCCTCTATGCCATCTATGCCCGATTTACGCACGCCAAAGCGTGTTTGAAATAGGCAAAATAGAGTACCAATAAGAAAAGTACGTTCGGAGCTGGTCGGCCGGCAATTCGTCGCTTTCCTCGAGGAACAGGAATATACAAGGTGATCAAGAAATACTGTTTAAGTTGGCAATCCTAAATTTTACTTTAAAATGGTAGAACTGGAACCACTTCCGGTTGTTTGACTGCTACTTCGACGTTTAACAGTGACAGCATTGACACTTGAGCGGCGATTCAAATTTTTATTATAAAAATGGTACTATTTACATTAGAACAGGATATTTTTATTGGCATGGCTTATTTTCGGAGTGCAGTTCATGACCCCATTTCTGGATAGCAATACTCCTTGGAATCCACTTTGCACCAATTTGAAGAAATGTTTCCTGAAGTTGTGTTCACTATCGACGTTTTTAAACAACTCTGCATGCGCGTATGCGGGCGAGCGCCGCCACTGAACGTTGCATCGGGACCACGAACCGCGCATATATAGAAGAGATCGACTCTTGTTCATAACGATCGACTTTTGTTCATAACGATCGACTTTGTTTATAACGATCGACTTTGTTTATAACGATCTGTTTTGTTTTTATAACGATAAACACGTCATTGTATTTTATCAGTATAAAACCCAATATAAATCCATCAAAACCGACTACCGTCTACATCAGAAGTGGTTAAGTGTCCAGCCCAAAGCCGTACGCACCATCCTGAGAAACTGGGACGATCGAGCGCGATCGACGTGTCCAGCACGTCAACATCGACATCAAGCAGCTCGGACTCATCTAGTTCTGAAGCGGAGGTCCGACATGCCAAGAAGGAAAAGTCGAAGACCAAGAAGAAAACCGCTTCTAGAAAGAGCGTGAGTACTGACCATGACCATTGCCCGCAATCACATAAAAATTATATGCCGCCATTCCAAAATTCAATGACGTCATCCATAATCCCTGAATTTGATCCGAAAACCATGGAGGCAGACGACTGGATCGAAATTATATGTCACAATGCGAAAACCTATCAATGGGACGATAACTTTATAGTTTTTCAAGCTCTTAGTAAATTAAGGGGCACCGCTAAAATGTGGTATGACACATATATTCAAAGTGAAAAAGGTTGGTCTCAATTTACTTGGGCTAAGTGGAAAAAAGTCATAACATCAACGTTCCAAAGCACGCGAAATACCTATGAATTGTTTATGGAGGTTGCTAACCACAAGCCTAAAGAGGGCTGTTCGTTGTATGATTTCCATTTTCAACATTTGGCAAAGATAAACAAACTCAAACTCAATTTTTCCGATTCCGATAAAGTTTCAATGGTAATTGGTGCTCTATCAATGATGAAAATGTGAAGTCCGCAATCGAGGCAGCTGGAGTTACAAATCCCAATGTTCTTGCTAGCTATTTGAAAAATAAAATCTATAAACCTCATAAGGAGAATGATTTTAATTTATTAAATGTTGGTAGTACACAGAGGAGTTCTACTCCTAGTACTGGCAATTTTAAAAATTCTTCCAGGTTTGACAACGCAAAACAGTGTAGAACTTGTGGTAAAACTGGTCATGAACAATCTAATTGTAGACTCAGAGATAAAACGTGCAATTTTTGTCATAAAAAGGGTCATTTAGAAAGAGTTTGTCGTAACAAACGTAGTACTCATAGCAATATTGTTCCAATTAATAAGCCTATAACATCAAGACACCCTGTAAAAGCAGAAAAAGTTCATGTTATTAATAAAACATCAACAGAAGTAAAATTTCATAAAGTAATTGAAATCAATGAAAATAAAGTGAGAGCCTTTATTGATTTTGGTAGCGAATGTTCAATTTTATCAATAAATATCACACAAAAACTTCAATTACAACTAAAAACATTGGAGACCCCGATCGAACTCTCTGGATTTCTGGGATTAGGTACAAAGGTCTTCCAAACAGTCGAAGCAGTTGTTCGAGTAGATAGTGTTGAGCAAAAAGTACTGTTTTATGTAATTAATAATGAAAACTTATGCAATGAAGTCATAATAGGGCAAAACTTCACAGAAAGTAATGACATCATTTATTACCGAATAGATGACCAACTGGTTTTCGAGAATAAAGGTGTTATATATCCCTGGATGACAAACGTTGTCCATGGAGAAATCTCACCGTCTGAAAAGAAATCTCTTACGGGAATTCTAAAAGAATTTGAACAGTGTATTTTTCAACAGCTTACCAAACTTGGTAAAACACACTGTATCACTCCGAATTGAATTGTCATCAAACAAACCAGTTGTTCACCGTCCTTATCGTTTAAACGAAAAAGATAAAATGGTAATGAGAACATTTATTCAAGAATTATTAGAGGCAAAAATTATTCAAAATAGTAAATCGCCCTACTCTAGTCCCGCATTATTAGTGAACAAACAAAACAATGAAAAACGCTTAGTGGTGGATTATCGATCTTTAAATAAAATAACAATAAAAAACACACACCCAATGCCAAGGATCGAGGAGATAATCGATAGTCTGGGTGATTATCGATATTTTACGTCACTCGATCTGGCATCGGGATATCACCAAATTTCCATGGATCCGGCATCAGTCCATCTCACAGCTTTTTCAACGTGTGAAGGTCACTACGAATATTTGCGAGTTCCCTTTGGTCTCTGTAATGCACCTGCTGTCTTTCAGCAATTCATGAATGAAATTTTACGTCCGCTACGTCATTACCATATAACCCCCTATTTGGACGATATTCTTATTCCTTCCAAAACCATTAGCGAGGGATTGGTACTGTTACGCAAAGTTTTCAAAATATTTCAAGAGCATGGGCTAACAATTAAATTAACAAAATCTTCATTTCTAGAACAAAGTATTACTCACTTAGGTTATGAAATAGCTTACGGTCAAGTCAAACCCTCGACGAGAAAAACCAGTGCCGTCAGAAATTTTCCATACCCCAAAAACCAGCATCAACTAAGACAATTTTTGGGCCTAATTGGATACTTCCGGAAGTTCATTCCAAACTTTGCCAGAAACACTGCTAAACTCACAAAATTATTACAAAAAGACTCAGTGTGGAACTGGACACCACAACACAGCCAAATTATAGATGAATTAAAAGACAGAATTATTTCAGAACCTATCTTAGCAATTTTTAACCCTAAATTCTCAGTAACAGTTTATACAGATGCCAGCCGCGATGGGTTTGCCGGAATTCTAACCCAAAAATTTGAAAACAAAGAAAGACCCATAGCTTTCTTTAGCAAACAAACAAATGACCAAGAAAAAAAGTACCATTCATTTGAACTCGAACTCTTAGCTATCATTAAAACATTGGACAAATTTCGGTACTATTTAACTGGTAATCCTTTCACAATAATCACTGACTGTGCCGCGGTAAGGAACGCATTAACTAAACAAACAATCATCCCTCGCATAGCTAGGTGGATATTGTACCTACAAGATTTCTCCTTTACCATCGAACACAGATCAGCAACTCAAATGCAACACGTAGACGCGTTGAGTAGAAATTTTCAAGAACATAAAATCTCACCTAAAATTATGAATATTCATGAGAACGATTATCTAAGAGAGGCTCAAGATCAAGATGAAACCATTACACGAATAAAAACAATTCTCCTTAGCGGTGATGCAGAACATAACAAACACATATTTAAAGAATACGACTTAAGAGGTAATAAAGTTTATAAATTAACTGCTTACGGCAGGAAATGGGTTGTCCCTAACAAGTGTCGTTGGCAGATAGTTAGGGCAAATCATGATGAAATTGGTCATTTTGCTTTGGATAAAACCTTGCATCGCATAAAAGAAAGTTATTGGTTTCCCAAAATGCGTCAATATGTAAAAAAATATATAAGTGCATGTTTGGAATGTTTATATAATAAGGAAAAGGGTGGTAAAAGACCGGGTTATCTCCATTCCATTCCAAAGTATGCGAGACCACACCATACATTACATATGGATCATTTAGGACCGTTCGTTGAAACAGTCCAGGGTAATAAATATGTTTTAGTCGTAGTTGATGGGTTTTCCAAATTTGTCCACTTACAAGCTGTACCGGATACGTCAGCAAAGTTCGTTACACAAAGCTTGACAGAAATATTTAAAATATTTGGTAATCCTCAGAGAATTATCACAGATGCAGGATCGGCAATGATGTCAAAACACTTAAAAGAATTTGTAGAAAGCAAAAATATACAACTTTTCATAATTGCTGTGGGGCTACCGAGGGGCAATGGTCAGGTCGAGAGGATGAATAGGACGGTGCTAGAAGCTCTGACAACCATGGGAAGCAAAGTTGCTGCAGATAGATGGGATTCGGTCCTCACCCAGGTACAACAGGGCATAAATGCGACGAAACACAGGATCACTGGAAGCACACCGGCGGAAATTCAGCTGGGGTTTAAGATGAAACTAGACCGTGACAGGGACGCAGGTCATAACGACAACCTAATTGATGTGACAAAATTAAGACAGGAAGTGGCAAGCAGACTTGAAGAAAACAGGCTCAAACAGGATGTCATTTTTAATAAGGCACGGGCTCCGCCTCAACTGTTTCAGGTGGGAGACAAGGTGCTTAGCAAAATAGCAAGTTCAGCCGCTACTGGAGAGAGTAAGAAGCTTCGCCCGAAGTTCAGAGGTCCGTTCCAAGTCACGGAGGTCCTCCCGAATGATAGATATCGAGTGAGGGAAGATCCACATTCCAGCAGGAACCAGAGGCCATATGAGGCAGTTGTGGGTGCAGAACACCTGAAGTTATTCACAATTCAGAGTCGTTAAAGGTAACCCATCTGGCTAATAAGGCATATTAGTGATCGTGATTGTAAAAAAGGCAATCACATAAGATCAGCCGTATTTGCATGGCAAATCAAGGCATATTAGTGATCGTGATTGTAAAAAAGGCAATCACATAAGATCAGCCGTATTTGCATGGCAAATCAAGGCATATTAGTGATCGTGATTGTAAAAAAGGCAATCACATAAGATCAGCCGTATTTGCATGGCAAATCAAGGCATATTAGTGATCGTGATTGTAAAAAAGGCAACCACATAAGATCAGCCGTATTTGCATGGCAAATCAAGGCATATTAGTGATCGTGATTGTAAAAAAGGCAACCACATAAGATTAGCCGTATTTGCATGGCAAATCAAGGCATATTAGTGATCGTGATTGTAAAAAAGGCAGTCACATAAGATCAGCCGTATTTGCATGACAAATCAAGGCATACAAGTACAAAGAAATAAATGTCAAAGTCAACAGTGATTGAAAATACGCTAAAGAATCATTCAAAAGTTTTGAATTGTTTTCGACACATATCACTAAGGTCCTAATGAACTTTGTTTTCACAGGTGCCTTGGTTCCGATCCGTCTGTGGACAGGCGGACTGCAGGATGGCCGTGCGGGCGAGCGCCGCCACTGAACGTTGCATCGGGACCACGAACCGCGCATATATAGAAGAGATCGACTCTTGTTCATAACGATCGACTTTTGTTCATAACGATCGACTTTGTTTATAACGATCGACTTTGTTTATAACGATCTGTTTTGTTTTTATAACGATAAACACGTCATTGTATTTTATCAGTATAAAACCCAATATAAATCCATCAAAACCGACTACCGTCTACACGTAGTTCAACGATATTTGAATACAGGCAATGTGAAGAAAGGAAAGTCAATTGCTAGACCCTCCGTACTGACTGAAAATGTGGTGCAAGATGTCAGGGCCCGACTGCAACAATGTCCTTGCAAATTGGTTAGGAAGCTTTCCCTCCAAACAGGTTTGATCATTATAAAAAGTTCACCAATTTCCACTTATTCCTAATTTCCCTTATTCCATCTCGTGACGTTACAGGTTTATGTGTAAATGCGTTTTTCCGGGCTGTTTGGCCGTGGTCCAGAGCGGTCCACTTGACATTCGAATGTCAAGTGTCACGAAGTGTCACGTCGAAGATACAGTCAAGGGTAATTTTCGAAGCAGTCGAACGCTGAGAGGACTACCACATCGCCTCTGATGATGTTTGCCGCAGAAGCAGACGAAACGTCAGGTTACTTAAACCGTTCTGTACCACGGCCAAACAGCCCGGAAAAACGCATTTACACATTTGACTCCGGCCGTGAAAGCCTACGCTCTTGGATACAGGTTTATCATATGGAAGTTGTACCACTGTATTGAAGAACAAATTGAAATATCACCCGTACAAATTTTCGATGGTCCAATCCCTAAATCCTTCTGACCGTCCACAACGCGTCCTCTTCTGTAACTGGTTCAGTCAGGAAATGAACAATGATGACATCCTGGGTAAAACCTTTTTTTTTTTTCGATGAAGCCTGGTTCCATCTCAATCGCTTTGTTAATTCTCAAAAGTACAGAATTTGGTCTGGTGAAAATCCACATGCTGTTAGAACAACAACTTTACATCCAACTAAAGTTGGTGTTTGGCTGGCTGTATCGTGGCAGAGAGTAATTGATCCTGTGTCTTTTACCTTCGCAGTTAATTCTGAACGATACATTCACATTAAACTGGACGGGACCTACAGCTTAACGTGGTCTCCGAACCACGGTCCTCGAGCACGGTTGTACCCCCTAAGGCTCTCACCCCAATTGATCCACTCCGTGCTCTACCGACTCAGGGTGTGTGTATCATAGTCCCGCCCTCCTACAGGATATCCGATCCTATCCGGCCTGGTTACCGGCGTGAATAGGAACGGGATTTTGGATACATTTTACACACTTCCCGCAACAATCACAACATCCATGGATTACGTGGGATTCGAACCCACGACGACAGTGATCGCCTGACTCAAAGCCAGCGCCTAAACCACACGACCACCGCCGCCCCAACCTAAAATATTTGTGTTTATTTAGCTGTCGCTGTCATGCAGAGTGCAGAGATTTCCGGTGTAGCGTTGCAAACCCTAAGGCAAAATAATCCTCCAGGTAGAATTGCCAACTTAAACAGTATTTCTTGATCACTCTGTAGAAATGGCACGTTTCCAACGGGGTTGCGCAAAAAAGTTTTTTATTATTATATTGTGCATTTCATTTTTAAGGTGTCTTTAAGAAAATATGCGTATCGTAAATATAAATAAGTCTCTTTAAAACCACCTGGTTCGTAGATTTTACTGAAAAGTTTCAGGACTTTTAAATTTGTCCTTTCCTTAAGGGATCTTAAAAAAAATGAATTTAGAATCTATGTCATTGAGTCGAGGAAAGGTTTCAGAACTTCTTTTTTTTTATTGGTACTCTATTTTGCCTATTTCAAACACGCCTGGCGTGCGTAAATCGGGCTTTTTCGCACGCGCGTGTTTTAAAGTTGCCATGGAAACGCATCAACAACGACGAAATCAACCAATAACAGAGCGTTTTTGGCCGTAGCGGGGCGACCCGATTGGTGGCACGACTGGCGACGAGCCGGCACGAAGCGTCCCAAGTGTCATTTAATTTATTTTATTGGGTATTTGGGTATTTTTACACTATTTATTACTTCAAAGGTAGGTACCAATAAAAAAAATCACGTAAAGTATTCGTGGATAACTGCTCTTTCAAACACTTGCTCTATTTCTATTTTCTTATTTCTATTAACTTGCGCGTTTCTGAAAGAGCTCAATATCCACTCATACTTTAATATACTGTTAACGGTTTGTACATGTTAGATTTGCTTCTTCAGGGTTCTTGATTGAGGTCAGTGTTCAAGCTTTCCTGAGTAAGACTTGAATTTTTTTGGAGCACTAACGTTACTGTTAGCTTGGTAAGAAGTCTTCTTACAGAACTTTCAGGTTTTCTATATCTATTGTATCCACTGTTAGTTGCTTTATTTTTTAATCAATTGTTGGCGAAATAAATAGGACATGGGAATCACTTTAAAAATATCTCATCCGAATTTTCACAAAGAACTTTGAGAATGAAGAGACATTTTCGATCTTTAAATTTGAATGATATAAACTTAGACATGCTTTCTAAGCCTACCTATTCTTTGACTAATTAACTAACTTTCAAAGATTTAAAAATTGAATCTTTCACATTGAAACGATTGGATTTATTAAAAATCTTATAAAACTCTATAAATAAATCTCCGTTGCAGGATATTATTAAACAATTTAACTCTACCTGAACTGTAACCATCCAATGTCCAAACCAAATAAACAAAGAAGAATAAGAAGAAGAAAAACCCAAATAACAGTAAATTGTTGCGCAGTGTGTACTACATATCGGCGAAAAGCCTAATGGAAACCTGTTTTTCTGACCCATGTTGTGTTTCTGTTTTTTTTCGCGTTCACGAATGGTCCCATGTGTTTAGGAATTCTTTTGATCTGATATTCTGACCATTGTAAAATTGGAAGTAACGGGCCAATAACGGCCTAAGTTTCAAATCTACCGTCAACTAGTTCCAGCCAACTGAAGAGAGGAAATTGCAATACGTAAGCTGTTGCAATGTTTTAATGAATGCTTTAATTAAAAAACACATATTTATTTCTGTTTTTTATTCTAAAGTGTATTACTCAAAAGGGTCAAGTCTTGTCGCGAAAATGGAATTTATCGGAGCCTTCAGTTTAAATTTTTTGTGTGTTCCATGTATGTTTGATAAACTTGATTTGTCACAGCAACTTCAATCTGTTTTATTGTACAAGAATTGGCAATCATTAAGTAAATGAACGTTATGGGTAATATTCAAAATTAATTAATTTTTTAAATTACACCATTTGTTCTAATACCACGTGATAAATGTATAAACAGTACATTTTTCTCGGTTCAATGTGCATGTGAAAAAGACGCTGTTGGGTTGTTCTACTGAACTACTCGCTCGGAAGAAAACGAAAGTGAAGTTGTCATGCAGCTGACGCGCTCTTTCACCATACATAACCACATATAACATAAATCGAGATATTATAATGTCATCGCTTTAAAGACCCATTTCCTTGTTATTACTACAAAAGGTAAAAAAGAACGTCGAAAACGTTAATTGTATGACCGCCTGGTGTTTTCTTTGTACGGTAAAAGAACCGATCTAGAGAGGAGACCATATCGTCATTACAAATTTCGAAATTTCCATACTTAATTACCGACACTTTCGCTGGGAGTTATTGTTGCGGCGAGTAAGGTTCGCTTCTCGTTTCAGAATTGGCCATTGAAATTTCTGACAATAACGAGGAAATCATTTATTTACTCGTTACTTACATGAAAAAACTTAATTAAGATCACTATAAGCTTGATCGCTCTCAGATAATAAACTAAATAATGAATAAAACTACGATTGAATTAGTGGGAATTAAAGCTCATATTTATTTCTTTGCTTGATATTGTAGAAATAAAGTACTCTCATTTAATAGTTATTTATTATACAAGCGGATAAAATGAACGTTTAACGAGCAATATGTTTAAACGCGCGCGCGGCGCAGCCGCAAGTTAGTTTATATGGCAAAATTGAATAAAAATAATTTATTGAAAATCTCAAAATTTAGTGAAAATATGATTTGGGCACCCTCCCATTATCTGAATTCTGTAGAACATTTCGTAAATTTAAAGAAACCAACATAACAATTTTTGAAATTTTGAAAAAAAAATCATGTCGGGAACTTGAAAGTTCCTCAAGAAGTTATTTTTCTTTCTTAGGACAGAAACCTTAAAATTTAAATCAAACTCTTCACGTATTTACGAAAAAGTAACAAACTCACCAGAATCAAAGAATTTTAACACATCTCGATGATTCTGGCAAACTTAAAAACAATTAGGTACTGAGAATTATAAAAAGTCATTAAGAGAAAATTTCACTATTTGGAGTATTTTTTGGCTGCAAAATTATGATATTAAACATTAAAGTTAAAATATTCAACAACTACGAATTAATAACTGTTTCCTTTCCAATTTGTTTTTGTATTAAAAACCCGATTTGTTATAAAACATTGTAAATAACATTGTTTGTAAATGATTTGGATTCGGATTTGTAATTGATTTGAACACCTTTGAAACTTACAACTGCAACTGACTTTTGGAATCTTCAGAAAGTTAAATGAAACTGTTAAAACGATAAGAACTTTCACTCTGGTTTTTTGCAGCATTTTAAAAGTGACCGATCAAGTTCGAAATATCAAAAAACTGCAGTTTTAAAAATTTTTCACCGTTTTTACTGTAAAACTTTAGAGTAACACTAACACTGTAGAGTTAGAAATGCGCATTCCTTTGACGTTTTTGCACGTTTTCGAAAATACATAGCTAGGTTTTAAAAAAGTTGAATAGATAATACGTCACAATTTTTTTACATACTGTTTAAGGTTTGAGAGTTTGGCAGCCATATTGATGTTACTCTGTATACAGTAAAATTATGACACATAAACCACTGCACATATTCCCTCCAGCGAATTTTATATTTAGACAGTGTAAGATAACTTCCTAATAGTTATTGTTCTAAGCGATGCGTTTTGTGTTATTGTTTTGGTCGCTGCCATAATGAAATTGGTCCTAGCAATTTCCTCAATTGTTGGCTCAGCCGAAAACCTTTGAGACGCAATCCAAGTGCGCATATTTAATATTCTCAAAAACCGTTTTACGTCCATCGCGCCACCTACAGGCGATTATTACTCAATACTTTTTTTATTTAATGATTGGTAGGGCAGATTTGCTCATTCCAACAGTTACATGAATATTGAATAAAATATAAGTAGGTAAGTAATTTTGGACTGTATATTTGTCATCTTTTTTTTTTGGATTTTCTGAGCTCGAAAGTTTTATGTGATTGTATTAAACAATGTTCATCAAGAAAAGTTAACGTTTCCCACATTTTCAAGGAAGCTTTTATCAGATTTTTAGCACACATCGTTGAGAGTAAAAGTAATTATCTTGCTCGGATGAGCGCTGAGAACGCGTTTGTATTTTAAATAAATAGGCGTCTTCTATGCAAATTTTTCTCTCCAAACAAAGTTTCAAAACGTCACATTGTACAAATAAAAAGAGAGGGAAAACGAATTCACATAGTAATAACCACGGATAATATAGTCAGGAATCGTTTCCTATTAGACACCGTTTTGCGGTCGGAGAAAGTGAGATTATGAATTTTCGCACTCAAAAGTGTTACAAGAGACACACCAGTGAAGTAATCGATTGCACAATCCTTTTTACCTTTTCCGTGTATATCGTCACCGGTTAATATCAATTATGGTCCTCTTTTTTCTCTTTTTCTCCGTACTCGACCGAGGGAATTCAACGATGAGGATGTTTCACTGTCGGATCGGTATTTTCAACTCTCCCAAAAACACCGACTATTATTTTAATTGGCAAATATTTGACGTAAAGAAAGAAATTTTCGAAGAGCAAACGTCAGTTTACTCACCACTTTTAATACCAAAGCTATGCTTCTTCTGCAAGCGTATAAAACGCCGACTTCTCAATGTTTTCCGTGTATTAAAAAAAGTAGTTCTGAGACTTCCTTATCCGTCAAAACGGAGGAAAATATCCAGAAGAAGGAGAGTAAGGTGACTGTGTAAAAGTAAAACGATATCGTATAACTTAGCTAATGTATTATGAGTTTAAAGAGAATATGACTGATTTTTATACGTTTCAGAAATTTTGTGAACTTTCCAAAATACTGCACAAAAACTTTTACATCACTTGTTTTTCATCCATTAACTCTTCAAAATCACATTTAAGAGATTGAAAATGATTAAATCCCCGTCCTTAGTTAGTAAAGTCCCGCCGCAAATACTTTCCCAGTAGACCAAGAGATCCCATTTCAAGCCACTTGAAATAGTATCCAAAAAGTATTTTAAGATGTCTCAAACTAGGAAGTTACAACGTTGGATTTTTTTTTTTAGGAAATAAACTGCAAATTTTGAGTTTTTATGTCCACAAAGAAAAAAGGGATCTATTAAAATCGGAATTAATGATAGTGCAGAGCAGTTGAAGAAGGATATAAAATAATCGCCGAGGATGGAGTAAAATTTTTCAACTATTCCAGCAAGCATGAATTAATTTTTAACAAATTTAAAATTTTTTCACCTCCAGAATAATATGGGATTAATAGGCAGTGAAAAGTAACTTGAAGATAAAAGAGTTGTCCAGTGGAATTTTGAAGGAATGTAAAACGGCAACAGGTGTTTTAGAAAGAATGTGATCTATTCCAACTAACAGCACTTTTTTCAGTAACAAGATACCTGAAAGAGGTTTTAGAACATCTACAAATCCAAAGAAAGATGGCACAAGCGTAAGTACTTTTCGAGATAATTTCATATGGAATTCAGATAATCAGTAATGCTATTAGGGTGTTTGAGATGAATTCGAAATTTGGTAACAAATCCCAAGGAATTGTTACAATTTCAATACACCTTGAAATACTTTCCGATATACCTACAAGGTTTATAGGAACCAATGGCGTTTTAAAACTTCTACAATACCAACAGAAACCTGTGAAAATTTTAAGGGTCATTTAGAACTTCTTTACAGAAATTCGAAAAATGTAAATTACCAGAATGATTTTGAAACCTGTGAAATTTGCAAACGCTTCAAGGGAACTGTTTAAAATTCCAATGAATCTGTAAAGTTTCTAGATATCTTTTGGAACCTCCAGAACCTCTACAAAATCAAAATACAGCTAAAAACTCGATACCTTACAACATCTTTATAACGATAAGGGTAATCAGATCTTCTCTTAAGTGGTTTAGGATGGTTTAGGATTTAGTATGGTTTAGAATGGTTTTGAAACTTTTAAAACTTATAAATGCTCTAGCAGATTTTTTAAGCTTAGTTAAAACGGGACACTTTTCAGGTAACATATAATCTATCTAAGTGCCTTAACGACTTTAGGAACCTCTACTAAATAATTTAAATCTAAAAGTGGTAAAAAATTTTCAGGATATTTTCAGAAAGGGTAAAAATAATGAATACCGTTTTAATGTCGTTTAGGATGGTCTGGAAACCTTTAAACAAATGCTTCAAATAAGTTTTTCAAAATATTAAGTAACTTTCTGGAAAAACTCTAAAAACTTGCAACGTTAAGTACCTTAGGATTATGAGAACCTCTACTAAGCAGAAAAGAAAACAAACTGAAAGAGGTGTAAGGAATTTTCAGGATATTTTCTGAAGGATTTCAAGCAATTGTGGGTTGTGAATTTTAGGTTAACTTTGACGTCTTTAAATATTACTAAGACAGAAGAATACCTAAAATTCCAGGTAACTTGAAGTAATTTCCAATAAACCTGCATGCTTGTTACATATCAATAGGATCTTTCAGATTCTTAAAGAAAAAACGAGCTATCACTATTGTAAAGACGTTTCAGACAAATTTTAGAGTATCAGGTAATAAATACTGTGTGTAGATAGCTTAAGCTGATTTTGAACCTAGGATGACTTTGAAAATTTATATAATTCTTTGTAGTATTTATAGAATTTTAGGTAAATTAAAATAATGCCCAGTATACTTGCAAGGAGTTTTAGTTACCTAAAAAAACTGTAAGAAGTAAAAACCAATGTGTAAAGTTGTAATGATTTATCACCAAAATTTCAGAATTTCAGGTATTCAACCTGACTTGAAACTTTTGAAAGTTATAAACGCTTTACGGCAAATTGAAATACCATCCAACCTACCTGTAACAAAATTTTGATGACAACTTTAATATGATGTTATGTAATCAATACTGGTTTAAAGGGTTTATTTTACTATCATTAAGTGTTAATAACTACAGCAGCACAAATAGTTTCCAGCAAACCGCCAAGGTTGTTATGCACCTTAAAGACCCATAACGCTAAAACAAATGAACAATATGTAAGCAATTTCTAGACTAATCTATGACAATTTCAGGGAATCAACACTTATTTAATGATTTAGGATGATTTTGAAAACATGAAAATGTACTTTAAATGATATTTTAAAAATATTAATACACCATACACGATATATACATGAATACATGATGATACATAAATTTGAATAAAATCTTGATACACCTTCCACTAAATCAGTCAGGTACATTTCAGACTTTAACAACTATTGCAAAGTTAAAAGAGAATATCTGAATAAGTTGTATGAATTTGGTGTTGAGGAATTAACCATCCATATTGTTTCCTCTACAAACAACTTTTATGTGTATTCTATTTAAATAACAATTTCTGAACAATCAGCCCTCTTACCGAATGCATCTTAATTTTAAATTGTTAGGTTTGACCTATAGAGATAGGTGAAAACAAATATATAACATATGTTAACAGTGAGTGTTAACACAGGGTCAACAGTGTAACATATAACAGATAGGTCTAAACAAATAAACACAAGCATATTTGATTAGAGTAACTGTCATTGAACCACAACATTCTATAAACATTTCCAGTTCTAATCTATCATCACTTTATTGTCATTTTCACTCAAAAAAGTCTAAATCAAGTAAACTAACAGCTGTGAAGTTAGCTACATCCACAAATTTTATAGTTCAGGACAAAGTTGTTTTATTAATCTCGAAATTTCTAAAAATGTTCTCAGGGAGAATGTTTATTAATAAACAATTGTATCCGATACGATTTACTTCTCTAGGTATCGTCTGCTGGTGGATAAATGGGGTGCATATAAAAAAGACTTACAAATAATTTTTAACTATCTAAACAAATTTTTACAACAAAAGATTACATTTACATTGAATTTACGTGAAATTTACAAAATTTCCATGAATTATTCGTTAATCGATAACTATTTGTGAGGGATACGTTATGGATAAACGAATAATTTACGCTAAAAGTTTTTGTTGGAAAAATTTGTCTAGGCACCTAAATATTTTTTTTCATTTGTAGACATAAGGGCTTGCAACATAATGAATGAATCCCCCACTTTCGACTACATCCCCTGATTTTCGACCAAAACCTTTTTGAGCGGGATGCGTTATAGATAAACGAATAATTTCCGCTGAAAATGTATATTACACAAAATTGTTTAACCATCTAACTTATTTTTCCATGCGTAGACATATCGAATTGCAAAATAATCAATGAATCTCCTATTTACGACATGAAACGATTTGAAGGGGACACGCTGTGAATAAATGAGCATTTCGGTAAAAATTTGTTTAGACAGTTAAATTACCTTTTTCCATTTTTTTAAATGCGCCCCATTTAGCCACCCGCAGACGATATCTAGGGGGTAAATCGTATCGGATATAATTGCTTATTAATAAACAATCTCAGTGAGCATCATTATTACCATAAATTTTAAGATTAAAAAAAAATCTTCTGGACATAAAATCTGTGGATGTGGCAAACTTCACACCAGTGTAAACTATTTATCATCGAAATGCCAGAACCTTGGATTCGCCAGTACCCACAGAGTGCTACTACCTTTCACAATATCACTTTTAAGACTAATAAAAATACATTGAAATAATGATAGATAAGGTTTCAAAATTATAAAGTGTGGACATAAACCTCAAAACAACAAAATTTGCAATGTGGCAAAGTTTAGTGGAATAAAGTTATAATGCACATAGGACATATTTAGATGTAGGTACTTGTAAACACGTGCTAATTTTTGTTGCTCAAATGCACGATAAATTACATCACATTACATACTTACATAAATTAAAAAATAATTATAGTTGCCAATTTTATTATCTAAATTATTATATAAAAAAGAAACAATTAGTTTCTTATTTTTTGCGTGCCTATAGAACATTTCAAATGGAAACTAAAATCCAATTATGAGATTAGTCTATTCCGATTTCATTGGTGGCAGATCAGCTCGACCTTAAAATGTCAGGGTTTTGAATTATGATCACGATGACTTGATGAAAGGTTGTTCGCACGTAAACTAAAATAAATTAACTTAATACATTTACACAAAACAAATCAAAAATAATACTGAAAATATTCCCCATTTACTCTGTTTCACATATAACAAAATTGGTAGCTTTTAGACATGAACCACTCAGTCTGACTGAAATACATTGTATCGTTGAAGATTTTGTGAGTTTCAAATGGATAAATATTGTTAAAATCCATACATCATAAAATAACATTTAAAAATAAATCAATCTTGGCCAGAATTTTATGAGCTTCCTTTAAAATTAAATTAAACCAAATACTATTCAAAAATTTCGAAATCCAACGGCACGGGGTCCCCATTCGTCTCAGTTCTTGCCTACGTTAATATAGGTATAATTCGTTAAAGGAATTAAGGAAGTGGAACGGTTTTTCGAAGAAAGTAAAAGTGCGTATACGCTTAAAAGTGCGCATTCTCGCGCTTATCCACTCAATCATTAAATTTGGAAAGTTTTAAAAGTTTCGCAATGCACATATACATGCTCCGTAAATATTTATCTAATACAGTTTGATAGCATCGACGACATATTAAATTATTTATCCCTCAGGCGTGAGGAACCAGGCGCGAACACTTGTTAATTTTTTTATAAAATATGCGTGTACACATTCTGTTTGTCGAAATAAATAAAGAGGATATAGCTGGAGATAAAACGTTAAAAACGTTGTAAGTGGTAAAACTGGAGGGTAGAAATGTAAAATTATTATTATAACTTTGGCCAAAAAGAAGTCAAATTGACTCACGTTAACTTGGTCTTTTTTAATTAAAATTTTTCTTGCAAATTTATCGATGGTGGTACGAAATAAATCTCGAAGGGCCTTTAAGGCACACTCATACAATAAAAGTTCAAGATTCAATAAACAATATTTATCAATATTTAATATTGATAAATAATTAACAATAATTAATAATATAATTGAAGACATGTCTGTTCATACATGAAGTTCTTACTATTTCTGTTTTGTAAATTAGTAAGTTTATCGTAAAATTCAAACACAACATCTAGTAAGCTTTTCTTTAAACTCCCCATAAACCACTGAAGAGATTGGAATCACAAGTGCCAATAAATTTATTGCTGTAGTGAATTATAGGCGTTTTTCCATTACAGGCTATTGTGCTGAAACAATATTAATGCAAAATAAGAACAAACCAAGTAGGGAATGTAACTAAAATCGAGTATATGTGTATTAATGTATAATGTATTCATGGTATGTATTTTGTATTCTATTCTAATTCTCTATTCATTTAAAAGGTATCCTCATTTAAAAATTATAACGATAATTTCCACTAATTTGCTTCAATACGATACCATTGAAAAAATGCATCAAACAAAGAAACTCCTTTTAAAATTTCAATAAAAAATTAAGAATCAGTAACATCTACACCACAATTAAGGAAAATCTGAATTCAAGCTGATGATCATATACTTCATTAATTACTTTTCGTTGATTATTGCTAAAATTACCCTTTCCAGTAATCGCTCCAGGATTTATTAAAAACTGTATTATCGTCTCGATATTAGACTACGTAAATCAGATGTACTAATGCTCATTCTGTACGTACATGTATGTACGTCGATTCGCAATTGTGAATCACTTTTTGTACTTGCGCTAAACCGCTTAGCCACGATAACCAGTCACTATGTATTTGCATTAAATGTACTCTCGGATTTCAATATACATATAAACATAGGGAATCCCATGTTGTAAAGCGGAGGAAATTCTTTGGAAAATTAAAAATAAACGATGAGATCGCAGAAAATGACGAAAATAAAAACCAAATGAAGGACGTTAGGATTGGAGAATTGAAAATATGTTATAATCTACGAAATTCATGAACAATCGAGGCTAACGTAAAACAAGAATAAGAAAGACAGTTATTAAGCTGTTCAAACGGAGCAAAGTGCAGGATTGCCAATTTTAAGAATAATGTTAGGTCTACCAATTTCAAGACACGTAAATGGACAGGTAAATTAGGTATTGGCAGTTTATATTTAGTCTGGGAAAATATAGGAATGAATAGCTGGGGAAATTTTGTTTGGATGATACTCAAAGTAACCAGTACCACCGGGACATATTCTATTTAATGAAGACATAAAATCGTCGTTCATAACTTTAATTCAACTTCGTTCCTAATTTCAGGTAACTATTTGGATTTTTAAACATCCTTTTTTTAAACTATTTGTGGATTTTAAATCTACTTTAGCCGACGAAAGGGTTCCAGGGTTTTTGTAATGCGCCTGGTATATTTGCTTTTTAGGGAATCAGAGCTCAGACATAATTAGAATCTGATCTGAATGTAACCCCAATCTGTCATGCGGCATAGGTAAGTTCTGCGCAGTGTTAAAATTTTACCTTATTTGATAAGGGTAGTTATAGTCAAAGGGTTATGGGTATTCCTTAAATTCGTAATTACGGCTTCAACGAAAAAATTTTAGCCCAAACATGAGATAAAATTAATAATAAAATTATTTATTCCTTACTTAGGTACTCATCAGTCATAATAAAACATTCATTTATCAAGTATTCGTAATTGATATATTTACTTTCATATTAATTCTTCTATTTAAATCATTATCAATAGATATCAATTTGATATACACTGAAATAAAACGTGGAAATACTAATATTTTTAAGCCGATTTACGACAAGCAGAAGAAGAACATATTTTTAGTTTAACAAATACATATAGGTACCAAACCAAACCTTAAAAAGGTTTGTAAAATATATCTCATTATTACTTAAATCAATGAACAAATACCTCTACCACTGAATTTATTTTGCATCTCCTTAATTATCCCAATTATGAGTTTATCTCATTGTGGGCAATTCGGTCATTCATTTGGAATATTTACATCTATCTGGTAGAAAATGATCACTGTGCGGAACTCGTCGCTGTCATGTATATAAAGTTGGCGGACCATCTCCTCAGGCCGGCAAAACAAAATAATGGAGATTTTGTGTCTTTTTTGTAGCTTTTTTGTAGCGAGAAAACCAATTTTGTAGCTTTTAAATTGCCGGATTTACAAAAGGTGGGCTAACTTAATATTAAGTTAGCGGCCACCGCTATAACTCATACACGGAATGTAATAGGATGCTCCGGTTTGCGCAGGAATTTGTGTCTTTAGAAGTACTTGAAAGTCACTGGGCCAAAAAAAAAGTTTGGCCACATTTGGCCAATTTTGGCCAACAAAAAAATGGGGTCAATAAAAAATACCCAGAAATGGCCAAAAATTCTAAAATGATTTATTTTAGCCAAAACGTGCTAAATCCTGTATATACCTGAATTGTTCGAAAATGCGGGCCATGGGAATTCCAGTAACAATGTGGAGGATTTAGATGACTCTGTCAGACACTAAAAGTCACTTTGCACAGCGGGCCTGTGGAGCTACAAATTCTAAAAGGACTTATTTCGGATAAAACGTGTTAAATTATGTGTTATACTTCAACAGTTCGAAAATGTGGGTCCCGGAATTTTCAGACACACTCTAGCCACTGGAATTCACCTGAAACTGCGGGCCTGTGGAGCTGCAAATTCTAAAATTACTAATTTCGTCCAAAACGTGATAAATCTTATATATACTTCGACAGTTCGAAAACGTGTGCTCCGGAATTTTCAGACACACTGTCGAAGGATCCAATAAGTCATTTTAGAATTTGTAGCTCCACAGGCCCGCAGTTTCAGATGAATTCTAGTGGCTAGAAGGATCCAGTGTATCTTTCAACAGTGTGTCTGAAAATTCCGGGGCCCACGTTTTCGAACTGTCGAAGTACATAAAGGATTTATCACGTTTTGGCCGAAATTAGTAATTTTAGAATTTGTAGCTCCACAGGCCCGCAGTGTAAGGTGAATTCTAGTGGCTAGAAGGATCCACTGGATCCTTCGACAGTGTGTCTGAAAATTCCGGGGCCCACGTTTTCGACCTGTCGAAGTATATACAGGATTTATCACGTTTTGGCCGAAATTAGTAATTTTAGAATTTGTAGCTCCACAGGCCCGCAGTTTCAGGTGAATTCTAGTGGCTAGAAGGATCCATTGGATCCTTCGACAGTGTGTCTGAAAATTCCGGGGCCCACGTTTTCGAACTGTCGAAGTACATACAGGATTTATCACGTTTTGGCCTAAATTAATAATTTTAGAATTTGTAGCACCACAGGCCCGCAGTTTCAGGTGAATTCTAGTGGCTAAAAGGATCCATTGGATCCTTCGACAGTGTGTCTGAAAATTCCGGGACCCACGTTGTCGAACTGTCGAATTATATAAAGGATTTATCACGTTTTGGCCGAATAAGTCATTTTAGAATTTGTAGCTCCTCAGGCCCGCTGTGCAAAGTGACTTTTAGTGTCTGACAGAGTCTCCTAAATTCTCCACATTGTTGCTGGAATTCCCATGGCCCGCATTTTCGAACAATTCAGTTATATACAGGATTTAGCACGTTTTGGCTGAAATAAATAATTTTAGAATTTTTGGCCATTTCTGGGTATTTTTTATTGACCCCCTGCTAGCTTTTCTGAGGTCTCTGTGTACCACATGTTCGACCTCTCGACGTATATACAGGGTTTCCCATGTTTTGGCTGAAATAAGTAATTTTCGAATTTTTGGCCATTTCTGGCAATTTTTGCCCGCTTTTTCGGCTAATTAACAGAAGGTTTTCAATGCCAAATGATTTTTAAGATCCCTACTATGTCATGAAATTGAACCGCCAGTGATGATTGAACATCTTGTCATTTTTGGCCAAAATTGGCCAAATGTGGCCAAAATTTTTTTTGGCCCAGTGACTTTCAAGTACTTCTAAAGACACAAATTCCTGCGCAAACCGGAGCATCCTATTACATTCCGTGTATGAGTTATAGCGGTGGCCGCTAACTTAATATTAAGTTAGCCCACCTTTTGTAGCTCCGGCAATTCAAAAGCTACAAAATTGGTTTTCTCGCTACAAAAAAGCTACAAAAAAGACACAAAATCTCCACTATTTTGTTTTGCCGGCCTGAGGAGGTGGTCCGCCAACTTGATATATATGTCGCTGTCTTGGACAGTTTGTCTCACATTAAATAACATTAACAGATGCAATAGATACGTATTTAGAACTGAAAATTGTCATTAACGATTTTTCCAAATTACTAGCAAAAATCTTTTGGAAATAAATAAATTTAAGATTTTATTGTGAGGTGGAATCAAGTCCTGTAATATGTAACTGAAATGTAACCTTCATGTTTAAACAAATAATAAATAAACTGTATGTATATGGTGTCTTGCATACCGGCGGAGGCGAGCGGCTATGTTGTCGCATTATGTGTTTCTAATGGGTTTGATCATGCCGTACTTACGCTCTCTTTGGCATTCACGAATTTCGCGAAGTGTTAAGAAATTATATATACATATATATGTATATATAGGGAAAGTGATCATGCGGTTAAATGAATAGACAAGGAAATAATGGCCGAAACCGCAATTGTGCGGTTGGTCACTTGTGTAGTGTCATTGTTGCTTGTTTTCCATCGCTTGTTCCAAACCCTATCGAACAGGCTGCACCGTACTGATGACGACCAACAGTCAGAAACTACAATTAAGTACAGAAATAATTGTATACTTTGAAAAAAATATCACTCCTAAAACTACTTACAGTCAGCGAGGTTTAATAATTGAAGCTGATATTGCATAAATAAAAAGAAGACATCCTAAAGAGGCTACATTTGCTACATTTTAGGAACACTCGTGTTGAAAAGGTTAGGTCAAAGTAACCTTAAACTAAATTGTCATTGACATTGAAGATGGAACAATGGAAACTAATATAATTGACATAGAACTATGAAAGTAAGGAACCAATATGGGGAGGGCATTGAATTCTCATTGCATTTATAGTACCTACTGTAAATTAGCGACATTACCTTTTGCAATAAAATGAATCGAGTAAAATGAATAGTAGTGTGTAATAGTTCTAGTAATAGTGATATTTCATTTGAAGATTACTAGTTGGTTAAAAGTAGACAAATTTCATAATTTTTTTCAGGATTCGTTGGCAACATTGCCTCAACGAACCAATAGTGTTGAAACGGATTCGAGAGGAAGTGCTATCATTTGAAACATATCGAAAAAGGAATGGATTTTTATTTTACGTTAACAGAGTTATAAAGCGTTAAAGTTAATGGGTATATTGAAAAATTTTGCAACTGGTTCGGGAGGGAGCGGTATCATTTGAAAGGTAAAAAATAAACGTATTGGAGATAGGACATGCTTATTTATTTTTTGTATTAATCGAGTTGTACGTGTTAAACGGCGTGTGTGACTTCCACTCGCTCCTATTTTTTAAACAGCCGGAACAAAAATTTTAAAAAATTCCCCAACATACCTTAACACATAAACTAAAATGCGTATTTTTTAATTTTGCTTCGATGGAAAGTTGTGATTTTTCTAACGTTTGTACGTCATACGGGGTATGACAATTATTAAGTAAATTCTAACCACATCACGTCATAAGCCTTTCGTCAAATGTAACTTAAAATAAAGTACTGAAATCAGCTTGGAATCGCATAAAATATAAGAAAAAAAAATTTGTTACTCTACAATACTCATGTTGTTTTTCGGTTTTTCGAAATTACTCGAAATCCGCTTGAAAAATAGTTATTAATTTTTAATTATATTGTAATAAAATATGAAAAAACAGTCTGATAGACAAATCGTCATTTTTATGTCTATTACCTGAAGTTGCACTTTCCCGCACTTTCTATGGTAGGTACCTACCTAGTATATCTGGCCTATCCTATATTACTCCGTATATCTCTAAATTTAACAGTAATGATTTTGTGTCACAATAATTTTAATTAAGTCTCGTCTGATTTAGTTAGAAGTATAGAAAATAGGATGGCACTAAAAATAGTACACCATTTAACAGTGACAGTTAACATTTCACAGTACACCTTGAGAGTTTTAAATTGTAAACCATATATCAGCACGCCTGTTTCTAATGTTTCAGAAACGACTTACACTCGACATTGAAATTTTGACTGGACTTTTTTTCACTCTCCTCTTCTCGAAGACCACGATAGAGAAAAAATCGCCGAGCACGTCCATGACCGTAGCGATTCTTAGCGTGAATCCCACCTCGTCGGGATTCTAATGTATCTGCACGAGCGGTCTAACAATAATTATCTATTAAGTATTCTGAGCATAAAAAAGTTGTTGTCCGTGAACGGGAGATTCTAATAAAATATTTTTACAACCAGTTTTTGATCGGCGAACAAGAAAAAAAGAAGCACTAGGAAGACAGAGTGACACAACGGCTACCAGATAAAGATGTGTTATGGAGGGAATTTGTTTTTAAAAGTCACTTACTTGTAGAAACGTTGCTCGTGGTACACAATCCAAAAAGTATCCCAATCCTTAGTATTGACTACGTATTCAGACAATATAATTTGATGAAACATGGATCACTTTCTCAGTTCTTAAATGAAATTGTTTTTGAAGTCTGTCAAGTTGGAAATCACGGTTGGAATTGAACTCGACAATATGGTAGAGGTATACGCATATGGTTCTGGGGATTTTATTTGGGCACTGGAAAAACCAGGTATTTGGTAAAATTAAAGTTTGAAAAGAAATTAAAAAATTACAATTAAATTTTAACTTAATGGAGTATAATTGTAATAACAAATCCAAGGCAAATATTAATTTTCAGGGAAAGCGAAATAGTTTCCCCAAAAATAAAGATGGCGTTTTATAATATATTTGTATCTAATATTGCTAGGTTTTGAAATTAAAAGTTATTTATTGACTATCTTAGCAAACTAAGTAATATTGACTATAAAGTAATAAAAAAACCTTAATTCAATGACTTTACCGACAAACTATTACCCTCATCTGTTAGAATGAAATGAGTTTCATTAGGATAATGTGTATTTCCAATCTGATACGCAGCAAGGATATTCCTGTAACCAGCCAACAAGTGAGACCAAAAAAATATAATACACGACTTGAGGCTCAAATGTAGTCTTCAATTAGAACATTTAGACGTCGTAAACACAACTTTCTAACCCTCAAGGGATGATAACTATGTAACTATGGAATAGTTAGATGATTTATTTAGTACTCGGTGATAAAGTCCCTTATATGGACCATATCTATTAAAAGTGAAAACTGATGAAGTCCTTACATTTGTTATTTTTAACAGCAAACGTACGGATACTACGGATAGCTATTTATTGTATTAAGGAAACTAAAGAAAGTTGTCAATCCAATATTGGGATTACACCTTCATTGTATGGTATTGTATTTCCCTCTTGGAACCAATTACAAAATGAAATAAGGAAGCAAAATAAATGGCGGCAGTCATAAAGTGTCGTATTGAATTAACAAAAATGAAATTGCCAATATCACTACCGAGAAGTGACTAAAACTGAGAATATATATAATATATATCTCAGTTATCAGATATTGCAGTGAAAATATAGGCTATAGATAACATTCCTTTTCTCACTTCCCTACAAAACACTAATGAGACAAGCATTGTTAAGAACATTTATGTTCGAACTTCCAAAAGTCGGTGAAGATTTTCTCCGACCAATACCGTACGCACGAACTGATTGTGCTATCACGATTGTGATGATTTAGTAACGAAAATGTAGGCTGTAGGTCAAAAAAGTTGTAATCATTAGTCCCAAACTGCATACGCGTAATTTTGCTGTAAAAGCAGATGTCCAGCTGTAATACTGAAACAGCATGCAGAACGTTACTTTGTATTCACCTGAAATACCCTAGGACCTAGGTGCTGATTGACAGATTATTGTGTATTTGTCACATTAACTTTTGTATAGTCAATTAATCCCAAAATACAAATGCCACCGTTGGAACAAAACGAACAAAGAGGAAAAACAGAAAATTAATTACACTGGCACAACGAGATGAATTACGTACTTCAATTTTAACACGACATTGACATTGGAACCATTACCAACCATTATCGGAGAGTCAGATCTGACTTAGGAAAAGAAACCAACACTCCGTAGATATTTGCATTTTGCCTCGGGGACAGTAAGATGATAATGAAAGGCGGTAAATGAAGTAAATAAAAGGTAATTTATTTTAATAAATCTAATTATTATAAGCAATCTAGGGCGTGGGTGGATAAACCGATTTTGCATACAAATATCGAATATACATGTATGTCGTGATTCAAGTTTTACGTGCGCAATAATATTTCTACTGTATTTCAGCGGTAGGTCTAACTGATTGTCTGGCTTAAGACTTCCGAACTATATTTAGAAGATTAAATGGCCTAAAAACTATTTTAATTTGAGATAATTTCATGAAATTTGTCTGTAATAACGTAAACGTATTAACTGTGAATTTTGTAAGAGCATGTATTCAAAACGCACAATAATTTAAATTTGTTTATAAACGCCCTTTTTAATATTTATACATAATGACATGTTACCATGCCTAAGAAATCGATGCTTTACGGTAAATAATATTATACAATCGTGAAACAACACGACAAAATTTATTCCTTAATAATTGTAAATGATAGATTAAAACTAATGAAAATATAATAGTCCAGCTACTGAAGGAAAAAATCGGAGCTTACCGGCGCATTCTTTGACAATGAACCGATTTACATGAAATTTTGGAATTAGGCTTATCTTACCCTTAACTTCAAAAGTGACATTGACCCGATCGCCGCTTTTATTCGATAGAGGACACAATTCTAGTTTCGTTTTCGAATTATCTTCGTTTTTTTACAAGCCACAATTATGTTTCTTACACTTTTATTACAAGTTTATATACAAGTTATTCGCAAAAAACCGTTCGAAAAAGTGTCATTTTTCAATGAAAATGGCAAGTATTCAATCACGAATAACTCAAAAAGTATTGGGTTTAAAAAAAATATAGTACACTCTTAGAATTGTGTCCTCTATCGATTCCCGGAGTTATTTTGGACAAAAAAATTTCCACCCACGAGAAGGGGTGGCAACCACCCCCAGGATAAAAGCGGCGATCGGGTCAATGTCACTTTTGAAGTTAAAGGTAAGATAAGACTAATTCCAAAATTTCATGTAAATCGGTTCATATTCAAAGAATTCGGAGGTGTATCGCTTCAATAACTGGACTATATAAGCTTAGAAACTTTTTTGGATGAGAACTATTTACTAATAATATTTCACAAAAGAAACAGGGCTGTTTTACAGTATTAGTATGATTTAGATACCAAACACAACCGTTGATTAATCTAATTAACGATTCTTTGTGTTTTACGAAGTAACGGGACAAATCGGCAGGACAACAATATAAAAGAAAAACATACTAGGTATTAGGTAGCATGCGTATGTTAAATCATGCCTGATAAAATTATTTAGTCTTTGTTATTGTGTAAAACAGTGTTATATTTTTGGATAACGAAATGCTATGAAATAAAAAAATTTTAATGATCACCGACAAAAGTGCCTTCACATGACTATTTCATTATACCAAGATCAGTTCATTACATGACAAGCGGTTGATCATAGTTAATAGTCAAAGAATATTGGCCATGGTATTCAGTTTTTAGGACTATCTAGCAGATCTGCCCACAATATGACCACAATGGACTACCTAATGCAGAACCAGACCATTTCACTGTAGACAAGCAACGATTAGAAAAGGTCATTTTTTTATATCTCCTGACACATTTATACAGGAACAGGCAGTGGTAGAAAAAATATGTACGTACATCTTGTAACGGAAAGTCTCGACACGAAATGCACACAACTCGGGGGCAGTCCGTTTATGATGAACAAATAAACAAGTGTGATATAAATTAAGTAATAAGTGTTAGTTCTCAGTGAAAATAAATTAGCTGTGACATTTCGCGTAGTGTAAGTAATGTAGAACCCGTAAAGCGTTACAATATTGAAATAGATAGGTATCTAAAATATTTCTGCATTTTGAAATACCATATCAAATACCATCAAAGTGATTTTAATTTACAGTTAATAGCATACAGTGTAATTTTCAGGTAATCGGGGGAAATTTTTAAGATGACCCGCGTTTTCAGCTTTCTGCGAACTGAATTTTGCGTATTCGCGACAGATCAACAGATCGTTACAACACACTTTTCATTTTTCAACAGAATACATTTAATTGCAAACACTGCAGCACATGCATAATAATCGTATTATTATACCGTGCGAATGGTTTTTATAGACACATAGGAAAATTTGTGAGTTAAGGGTCGTGGGTCAAATACATTGAAAAGAGTCAATACGTGTTGAATCCTCCATTCGCTAATATGCAATACACTATGCACACATAGTTTATTCATATTTGGCTTTAACAAGAATATGACGGTTAAAACATAAAATTACTTCATGAAGTCTCAAATTTGTGGATCTCCGGAGAATAGGAATAAAAATTTGGGAAAATTATTATGATCAATCCGTTCAAATGTTAATATATTGACAACAACCATAATGCCAACATGTTGTTGACTCATACTTATAAAAGAAGCAGTAGGTAGTTTCTCTGGTAGTCCCCAAACGAAAGATTAGCAATTCCGATGTGTTTATTAAAATCAGCGGACGTTTTTAAAGTAACAATTATGGAGGTCGGAGGAAACTTCATAAACAACCTACCATACCAACTCTTCAACTTTTTCCCATTGTCCCGTGACATTTAACTTGTGAACGAAATGTAAGCGTTTCGCAACAGCCTCAAAAGAGAAAAAAAACCCAAATAACCCATCTCTGTTCGGTTTCGGACGAGACCGGTTCCAATTTAGCAGACCGAGCGAGACTTTCTCCGTCCGTCGAAAGAGAGACTTCTTCCGGGATTGGGACACCCGCGAATGTACACTGAGAACACAGTGTGAGTCGGAATTTCACGTGGGAAATGGAAATATTTGCGGAAAAATACTCGTGTAGATAAAAAGTTGTGAGGTGGTGTGGCGGAACTTAAAATAATAGAATTAATGCAGTTGTGAGACAATGAACATGAAATTTTAATTCGATCGGATTCTACTTATACACTATAAATGAACTCACTGAAAATGTAATGCAAGAAAAATTAGTTTCCCAATTCAATCGTAAAAGTTATGATACATATGTCGTATTTTACTATAAAAGTTTTCTGTACTTTACCTTCAAATATGATTGGAATGAAATCGTACGCATATAAATGGACGTAGATGGTCCAAGATAATTAAAATAAGGAAAGGGTTTAAGAAACTTCGAAACAATAATGTAGAAAGAGTGCTGGTTGGGGTAGGTCATAAGATAAGAATGCAAGAATGTAATACAAGATGCTGAAAGCGTCCCTAAAAAAATCACCAAACCACATAAGTTGAAGCGCCATCGAATCTACTGTACCTTGTCCACATTAGCAACGTTACACTTGAGGGGATGGATCGACCACTTGGCGGTTTTTTCGTCCCGGAAAGATACGGATACGGCAGAAAAAGAATGGAACAGTCAGTGTCTGTTGCATATAAACTCTACGTTCAGTAGTGGCGTGGTATATTTTCAATTCGTTGATTAGATAACGTGTTGCACGTTAGTGTGTAATGATCTAACGAAAAAGGGCCGCGTTGCACCACCGTAAATCAAGCGATAGATAGGTGACCACGGAACAGACAAACGTTACAGGTGGAACAGCCGATACAGATAAAAAACAATAAACGATATAGAAAATATAAATATGACTTGCAACCGTATAACATGGAAGGATCGAATAGCAGTAGAGATTAAATATCAGTAGAGTTTACATACACTAGAAGACAAGACTACTTCAGGTTTTTACAATTCTTAAAGAACTATTGAATTCAATGAATGTGTTCCTATAATGAAGATTCAAGGAAGTTCTAATTCATGGCCAATTCAATTTTCTTAAGTCTTGTAAATTTCAGGAATTACGATTCGAAAATATCTAGATGAAATAGATTTACATTTTCAAAATTCTAGAGAAATATTTTCTCTATTATTAAAAAATAGTTTAATATTTCAAAAACATATTTGGCACCAAATTTCCTTACGTGTTTTATTGTCTATGCTATGCTGTTAGGAAGATCTACATGGTTGTATTTTTTTAGGCTTCTTATCTTTAAAACGGACATACTATAAGCAAAGCAATTAAAAAGAGCATTGTTCTGGACCAGTATTGAGAATAAAAAAAAATTATGCTAATTATCATCAGACCTGACCGAATAGCAATGACACGCATTACAAAGTGATTTATTTCATGTTTCTTAAAATATTTCTAAAAGATGTGATCCTAAAATTATTATAAAATTGAAGTCGACATAGTAATGAACCAATAAAATATCGACCTCCGATCGTCGACAAGTTGGATAGTAAATCGTTAACAGTGAAAAATGAGACCAAAGCTAAAGCATTCTATTTAATTATCTCCAAAAAGTAATTACTAACTTAGAAATGAAACATTAAAAAAAATATCGAAACATCCACTTCGTGTAGTTACTGAACCAGTAAAAACGTTTTTTTTTTCGTACGCATATAATGAAAGTGATAGAATAAATATTTCTTGAAGAAATAATAAACCGATTTATTGCTCACGATTCACAAATCATTAAGTACCCCGTATAGTCACGAAAAAAATAATTTCCGGCCACGAATTACATAAATAATATTCGAACCATTTTGAAAGTGAAATGAATTTCACCAGAACGAATAAATTTCGTATTAATTTCCTATATTTCGGTCACTACAACAATAACGGCGGAGGAACATAAATAATAATTTTAGACGGTATATAATTATCGACCGTGTGAATGATCGTGATTAAAAATTTCCATTCAATTTAAATAATTAATGTAGTTAACGTGAACATGCTAAAATATCTGCAAGAATCCTGGTAAACGGTTAAAATGGTATATTTAAGGTTTAAGATATACACAAGTTCTTCGCCCGGAATTTATGAATCAAATGTACTTTGAATTAATCGAATTATTTCCTACTTATTATTTCCTGTTCAGTATGCAAGAAAGCATCGAATTATTCAATAAATTTGCGTTAATGGAAATGTAAAATGTTTTGACATTAATTAATATTAATAATTTTTAGTTAATGACAAATTGGTGTTTGAACTCCTTTTATTCTTAATATTTGACAGCTCTAATGTTAAATAATCAAGTGCAAAAAAGAATTAAAAACAACATTTAAAAAATAAATGTAATAAAATTGCGAAAAATAATTATGAAATGCCCGGTGCTACAATGTTTCTATTAGCTGGCTATGGTTTCTGTTTGGTACAAATTTTGAAATTGATCTAAACTGAACTTCCGATGAGCTAGAGAATTAAAACTTTAAACTAAGCCAGATTTGGATGATAATGCAATACGTTCACAATCTCATCATAACATACAAAATCGATGGCAAAACTTCACACATAAGAGTAAAAAGCAGAAAATAATTGTTTAAATTTTTTTTTAAAACGGACTAAAATTATAAAATAATTTCTCCTGCAAACTTGTGCTTGTGAATTTCATTACCTATGGAAATAATTGTAAGACCTAAAACGAGACACGTTGGGCCTATGCAATAATTCATAATACGGAATTTAGAAAGTAGTAGCTGTATGTAGAAGAACATTAAGAGAAGAAGTTGATATCATTTGCACTGTCACAAAATTTTTAGATAGGTGAACTATTCATGCATCTGTATGAGATTAGAGACACCTATGGGCTAATATACCTGCACGGAAACCGGAGAAATTGTTTTATATCTTTAGTTTCTTTTAAAAACGTTATATATAAACTATTTTGTAGCTATGTATTTTAGTAATTCTGGCATATGCTGGTCATGCTAGTACTTTCGAATACGAGCCTTCTTCTAATAAAAAACCTACGAATTATATTTAACGACATGCTTAGAAAACGCGATTTTAGAAAAGTATTCTTCTCCTAATTTAACTATACTTTTCCAAAAAAAGTCCAGAACGTCCCTTTGTTCACATCATTCCATTAATCTTTATCAATATTATAGTAAGAATGTCCACACGAAAAGTTCGGACGTAGCGTATGTAAACCGGGTGAGAGACAGGCCATTGGAATTCGCAACAGGTTTCCATGGTTTAATGGACAGATATACTAATAACAAACACCCTTGGATTGGATACCACTCTAAAAACTAAGAGCACTGTTAAGTTGACGTTAAAATCCGCAAAAGTAATAATTTTAAAGTAGTTTTAAATAGAACTGCCGTTTTTTTGTATAGATAATAAAGAACCGGTTATTTTGAGACCTGTTAGTCTACATTGGCTTATTTTTTGTTCCAATAAAACAAAATACAGCCAAAATTGTCACATTTTGAAATAGTTGTCATGAACCCATGTTTCCAAAAATGTTCCCATGAAAAAAGCTCCCACATCCTTAAAACTTATCAAATATATCTCAAGTAACAGTTTCAGATTTTTCGAATCTCAAAAAAACTTAATATCGGAACTGGGCACATTTCTGGGTCTTCTGTACCTACTTCTCCTTCATGTTAACAATTTTTTGTTGTTGTTTGGGTATAAACTATTATGAGGATTCGAGAGAAAGGAAAAAGACGAATTAATAATTTCCTGTAAAACTTAACCAACAAAATATAAAATATATAACGTTAAATCATAAAGTAAAGGACTAGAACCAATAAATAATAAATAAGTAAAAAGTGGTGTGTAAAACCGAGTTTGGCAATATTAAGCATTGATCTGAAAAATATTAAATATTTCCATTCCAAAATCATTTAAATTACCGACGAAGGAGTACCTACATGCCACAGTGAAATTATACTTGTGAAATCTTTTACGAAGTGCATAATACTAATTACAAGTGCTGGTGCGGCGATATTTAGTATTTACTTATATGTATTTATAATTTAAAGAGTAAAATAGAGGTAATAGAATATGAGTTGTGACCAGTATAGCAATCACAGAAATACAGAAATGTCTTATTTACTACGCACTTCAAATGAAACAAGGAATATTCGTTGCAATGATATACTACCTATTTTACTTATTACTACTTATATATATTTCTTCATGGAAATGAAATTGTGTTTTCAATAGTAATAGAGGTTTTCAATAAATTTGTATATTATTGAAAATAGTACTGTATATATTGTATATAAAAAAATTTGCATAATAAATAGTGCCCTTTGCACATGCATTAAGGAAATTGGTAAAAGTCGCTGAATTATGATAAATTTAAAAAATCTATAACGTAATGAATTCCCTCTAATTCATTTTTTGTTACGATTATACATATACCTACGTATTTATTGTTAGTAGCATCACCTAATTATTTTGGCGGCAGCGCAAGTCTTGGTCGACGGTTTCGTTTTTCTATCTTTAACAACACATGAATGCCGACGTACCTGGATTAACACAGGCAGAGTCGAAGTAATATTAAATCGGAGAATATACCCCAGAACCTCCAGGAGCCTGATTGAATTAGGACCTAATGTGTAGTCAATTATAATTGTTTACCCTGGTTCAATACATCACTATTATTGACTACGGGCTGATACTTTTACTATTGATTATTCATCGGATTAAATTAATTCCGGATTAAATTGTCTTGTCTTGTCTTATTAAGTTAACGTCTCTTTTACGCTGCCAGGGCCAATTTGGACGGGACCTACAGTTTAACGTGGGCTCCGAACCACGGTCCTCGAGCACGGTTGTACCCCCTTAAGGTTCTCACCCCAGTTGATCCACTCCGTGCTCTACCGACTCAGGGTGTGTGTATCCTAGTCCCGCCCTCCTACAGGATATCGGATCCTATCCGGCCTGGTTACCGGCGTGAATAGGAACGGGATTTTGGATACATTTTACACACTTCCCGCAACACACACAACATCCATGGATTACGTGGGATTCGAACCCACGACGACAGTGTCCGCCTGATTCAAGGCCCGCGCCTTAAACCACAGGACCACCGCCGCCCCTCCGGATTAAATTAATTCCCGATTAAACCAGCCAACCCACTGAATGGCTTATTTTAAGCAACTGACAAATCTACCCATACTTGAGTTGATTGTATAAGAATGATTTTAACCGTGTATTACTTTCTACCCTCTTTTCCATTGTTTATGCTTTTCAAATTTTTATTTTTATTTCACGTGGAGAAAATAACACGGTCAAACATATAAATTGTAACACTTCTTTAGGGGCTATAGGAGCTAAGCCACTGAAATTCCTTTATAAAAATCTGAATACAACACATAAGAGGGTGGTTCTTCCCGAACGAAGAGATAAAGAGAAACGTTATGATTTTAGTCAAAGTCGGACTCAAAGTCGTTCTTTTATCTTTGTTCCAGAAGTGCCGTCGTCCCGATCTCAATCGGTCTCAGACTTAGTGTAAGTCTACCTCACCCTCGCCATGTGGTCCACACAAACTATTTTAAAAGACAAGTGCCTATACCTTTTTTTCTCTCAAATTTTCATTGAATTAATTATTTTATTCAATTTTGCCATATAAACTGACGTTTATTGACGTCAAATCGAACCTATAAAGTCATTGTTTATTTTGTTTATTTCGGCAGCGGATTAATAGTTATTTATTCAATTTTGCCGTATAAAGTGACGTTTTATATATTTAAAATTGTTTTCGTCGTTGTCAAGGTTGCGGCACTGAAGTTGTCATCTATTCAAATTTTCTCATCAAAATTGGACTTACTCCGCTAAACGTCAGTTTATATATGGCAAAATTGAATAAAACGTTGTAATACACTCGCGGATACAATGAACGTTTAACTCGCGATATTAACGCGCTTGCGGCTACGCCGCGCGCGCTTAAACCTATCGCTCGTTAAACGTTCATTTTATCCGCTTGTGTAATAAATAACTATTACTTACTTTTTTTTAAATTTAATTTCATTATTATTATTTTTTATAGGTAGGTAAAGGAAAATGTCTCAACCACGTGTCAATGAGTCGATACGATGAGTCGCCACTTAGAGACCGTAGAAGATATGAGTTTATTATTATTTTCATTATCATTATTATAATTTATAGAGATAATTTTAACTTTTGAGTCCCTTGGTTCGCCTTTCCAGTGCAATACTACTATTTTCCAGTACAATACTACTATTTTTTAGTACAATACTACTATAATTGGGTGTTTTAATCGGGGATTATCTTAATCCAATGTTTAATCAGGAGCAAAAGTTTATTAATTACACAACACCTCATTAATTTCAAACATTTGTCATGAAGATAGATAATCATACTGAGACTATAAACATTCCATAAACATTAAAACATAACTTATAACGGCAGCGCTGCTGCCAATCTCAGCAAAACTTTCGATTTTTGCACGATTTGCGGTTTCGCAGATTATATACGTAGCCAGAGAGCGAAGGAAATCAAGAAAGAGGGGACTAGACAGATATAAAGAGGGAGAAATGGAAGTAATTTAAATTTCCGCTTTAACAGGTGTACCATGAGCGCACGAAATATCCGATGGGGTCGACGCCTTCCGACCGATAGCAGAATTATCGTCGATCGATCTAACCGCAGGATCGAACTGATCGATGACAAATTACGAAATTTTGTTCTTTCCCTCTCTACATCTTGATTTCTCGTTTATCCCTTCTGGCGATAAACGGCGTCAAGTGAAAGTATTTCTCTTCGATAAACATAAATGTTAAAGGTTAGGTTTGATGGCTGGAAATTTTAACGTCAGCGGCGAGTCAATATATACGGAAGGTTTTAAAATTGGTAAAGGTAATGGATTATTTAAATTATTGGAAGAATCACTTTTTAAAGGGTTGCGTTTGAAAAGTTATATAGCGTTTTGTTGATTAAGATTTATGTGTCCAATATTGTTTGATGTTGCGCATGTTACAATAGAGCCGTCAAGTGTTTGTACTTTTACATATAATATTAGAGTTTGTTTCCAGTTTAAATTTTTAATGTCAACAATTTATTAATTAAGAATATAGAGATTTTGAAGGAAACAAAATTTCCTAAAAAGGATAACAATATTTTTCTAGTTTATAAATATTATTCTAGTTGGGACAATTTGTAAAATTTTCTGCGTGGTCGTTCGGTAGTAAACTGCGGTAAACCATTTCCGATATATATGGAAATGGCATACAATTTATAATTCTGACGCCTAGGAAGCCTACTTTTAAATTTGAATGAGAATTTTTTATTAATTTACCGCATACCCATAATATACCTTAACCATTCTAATAAAAGTATAGAGACTAATAAATAAACATATATCTGTAGAAAAACATTAAATTCAGTAACAAACCAAAACAAGTTCAAACACCTGTTGGTAAAAATGAAATTTTTATAAATTTATAATTTTATAAAACTTATACGGGTAACGAAGTAGTGTAGTACCTTGAACATAAATTTACATGAACAAAAAAATTTTTTTAATAAAAAATAGGACACAACGTTTTCTCAGGAATTATAAATAGCGGAAAGTTGAAATTTTTAATTTGGGCTGGGTCCCCTGAAAACTTGCGATTAAATCAATTTCATCAGAATCAGATAAGGGCACTTGCCATTTTTAGGTTTTTTTGGATTATCTCCAAAACTGGTGCAACGTTTTTAAAACTTTGTATGTTTACTTTACTATTCAATTGTTATTGATAGCCGTTATCGTTATCTTGACTGATCTTCTACAAAGGGCCCTTTACTGTTGTGAATTTTGAGTTTTTCTCAATTTTCTCCAAAACGGCTTTACCGATTTTTACCAAGTTTTAGATTTCATCTGACCTAACTACTGGCTACAAAATTTATTTGAAACAATTTTTCTAAAAGCTCCCTAAAAGGCACTTTAATAATATTGCCATGAATATTTGGTCCGGCCATATGACAGTCTTACGATGTTACACATCGCAATTTTTTCCATAACAGTTCATATATAAAGGTAGACCAAACCGTTAAAAAATAATCTGTAGGTAACTTTTCAAGAAAGCAAAATGTTTCAAAACTACTTTATTTTTCATAGATTATTATTATTTTTATACAACTTCTTGGTTTAACGATATTTTTTTAAGATAATAGGGAGAAATATATTAGATAATACATAGAATTTTTCCCTATAACAGATTTATAAATCAAAATTGAATGACAAATGTTTATATACTTCAAATTTGTTAGTATAAAGAGACCTTTATGGCTCTTGACAACGTATCCTATAAAAGGGAATTAAGTAGTGTTTTATTTACGCAATTGAAAAATTACCATAGTTATGATAATTTCTATATTTTTAAAAGAATATTTTTTTAAATGTTTTATGTATATGCTATTCGCAATAGCCGAAATCGGTCACTGCCCGAAATTTTTACCCATAACGCGTTGTGGGTAAAAATGTGTGTACTTTACCCACAATGCAAATGGAAACCTTTTTTTTCCCAACCAGTGAGTAGCATAAATTAACCAGAACAATTTGTGGTTAAACTACTACACCCACAACGCGTTGTGGGTAAAAATTTCGGGAAATGGGCGATTTACCCTTGCCCTCTCGCATGCTTCCGCATGCAAAACAAAAGCGTGTTGAACGTAATTTCGCGTCATGGGTAGCATAGTTTACCCACAACTCGTTCTGGTTAATTCATTCTACCCACTGTTCGGAAACGTTTCCATTCGCATCTTGGGTAAACTACTATACACACAACGTGGGTAAAAATTTTGGATAGTGGCCGATTTCGGCTATTGCGAATAACATATAGATTTATTATGTATATGCTATTCGCAATAGCCGAAATCGGCCACTGCCCGAAATTTTTACCCACATGTTGGGGGTACTTATAGCAGTTTACCCACGATGCGAATGGAAACGATTTTTCCGAACAGTGGGTAGAATGAATTACCCACAACGCGTTGTGGGTAACTACTGCGCTGTGGGTAAAAATTTCGGGCAGTGGGCGATTTACCCTTGCCCTCTCGCAAATACATCGCACGTTTCGCATACAAAACAAAAGCGCGCCGAACGTTACTTCGTGTCATGAGTAGTATAGTTTACCCACAACGCGTTGTGGGTAATTCATTTTACCTACTGTTTGGAAAAATCGTTTCCATTCGCATCGTTTTGGGTAAAAATTTAGGGCAGTGGCCAATTTTGGCTATTGCGAATAACATATACATTTAAATTATTTTATGGCCACTTCTTTTATTATGTTTAAATAATGCATGCAAAATCTGAATAAAACTATAAAACTTTAAGGAAGTAAAAGGTGGTGATAATTAATATCATCAATTTATCTGTGTTCAAATGTAATCAGCGAATTTTGGGACACAAATGCAGGAGTCTCCCTGCAAAACATCTTAGTGCTTAATCAAACTATAGTGGACATTTTGTACTTGTGAAATAGGGTGACTTTCGGAATCAGACAGGTACACATGAGGAATCCGGATGAGTGTTTTTTCCCGATATAACCGCCCTTATAAAACTTGAAAAAGTGTGTTTAGACAAAATAAGCACTCTTGAAGAATTTTTTCGATATGACAAATTTAGTTGATAGAAAACTCAAAAACGGAAATCTCTCGTTAAAGTAATTTTAGAGCAAATAATAAAGAATTTCGCCGATCGTGAAACACTTCGACTGCCATAATATGTGAAATTTTAAATAAAAAATTAATTCTTCTCTGCTGGAGTTACGTCCGAGAATAGAGGAGACAAGGTCATCTTATAAAAACGACAAATCATAGGTATATATATTTTTATACTATACACACATCATACGGATCGCATATTTAGCTATGCGTACAGAAACAACCATACACATGTATCAGGTACCATAATAATGTGTAATAAAATGATAAATGGTCATCACACTCCGTCATCGCTTTATTCAATTTAGATTACGTTATAATTGATGCACAATATACACATTTTGATTTGATATCGATATGCATCAGATTGAGAATGTTTTATTATTAAATTATGCGATTAAATGGCATGAGTTTCTAATCCAATACTATTAAATATATCTGATCTGTGTATGTTGTTTTTTGATCAAGTCGTTTCTTTATATTATTCCTGGGCTTCTTAATTTTTTATTAGTATTAAATCGACTAACAACATGCACACATATTAGTGTAATTTAAATTTTTTTTTAATAACTTGAATAGTTTCTCTGGGATTAAAAACAGAAGCCATATTAAAAGACATTCTCCACCGTTAATCGTCTTTTCATTGGGGCTCCCAGAGAAACTATCAAGCTATTGGCTGCATAACCCCGAGAACATTCACAACTTAATTTTTTATTAACCTGATATTTATGCACCACAGCGCTAAATAAATTATAGCAATTGTATAATATATTAGCTAAAAACACCTACATGTTTAGATAGGAGTTGTCATTAAAATATAGGTATACATAATGTACTTATTTTTCTTATTTAATTTAACGTCGTGGTCATACCGCAAAACGAAATTAGATTTTCTTATTTTTAATTACGTCCTTTTATTTTGACAACCTATCAAGTTTACAACGTCCATAAAATTGCGTTTAAGCTACAACTATGCAAATGCAGATATACACAGTGATGCTTATTTTTCAAACGAGCTACTCGTAAATATGTTGTTTTACAATATGACAATGTTTATTAAAATGCAGTAATTGATTTCATTTAGCATCTGGTGCTCTCAACTGAGTTGTTTTAAATGTCAATGCCAGTTTAGAATCGTTATGAACTATTTCGTTGTTAAAAGTTATAAATTTTCTTCTGTTTCTTTGTTCTGTGCAATATATTAATTACTATAACAATCTATCTTATTCCACGTTTATTAAAAGTCTGTCTTAAGGCTGTAAACAAGTGTTAGCAGTACTTTTTGCACGTTTGCACATATTTCACCAACATTTTATGTCTACTGTGGTTGCTACTTGTCAAGAAAATTGCCAAATTGCAGTGTTTTTCGATTGTCAAAAATCACAGATATTGATCGTTCTTATAGACCAAGAGCTGGAAACGAAATTTCAACATCATTAATATGAAATTCGTAAACAAAAATACACTCTATTACCATCAGTTACTAAATGTGATTAAAGTGCCGAGCAGGCGGACAGCTTACTCGGTGCGGAGGGTAGTTATAAGGGGTGAAAGAGGTTAATTTTTCAGGAAAATTTCGGCATCGATAATACGCTTGAAAATTTATGTAATAATAGGTCTTACCATAACTAAACGAAATTCCGAGCGGCGGACACATGAGTGGGTGCAAAGGGGGCGGCGGACAAGGGTATAGGGGGTGAAAATTTATGGAATTGCCAATACGTCATTTTTAGCAGTCAAAACTAGAAAAAAAATTCAATGGTTTTATCCTCCAATTGTAATAATATGTGAAAAGTAAATAAAATGTACCTTACACATTTAGTGTTTTGTGTTGTGGTGTGGTGAAGATACCCTTATTCCAAAATTATAATAACAGATATAAATGACAGCATTAAAAGTGCCAGGATGATATTTACAAGGCAAACATGAAATTCATGATTTCACCAATAATAAAAACTAACAATAGTTTTTTTTCGCATGTAAAAGTTGGGAACTTTATTAGTTGACTAGGGAATCTCGTTTTCAAATAAAATTGACATTAGTTGACAATTTTCCTTTATAGAAGGCATATTGTGATAATCGTAAACGGCCGATTCCAGGTATGCGTTCAGAATGGGCAAAGATTAAAAACTTGATTCTTGAAAAATATTGAAACCAGATTCTGGGGAACAATGCTAAAGATTAAACTTTGTTTTGAATTTCAGAAATTCTGCGGCAGATCCAAACAGCTGCGCTTCTTGGGAAGGGTCCAAACTTCGTTTCAGGACAGGAATGAAGTTACCTGGTGTGCAAGAGAAAACGACAAACAAGTTTGAATTGGACTTTGCTTTTCTGTTTTATGGTCGTGAAGGCTCATCTCAATTATACGACAAACCGAGAAGCTGGCCAACTATATTTCTTCATATAATACGTATGCATCTACATGTGAACCGTGATTCACATATGATATATGTGAATTCTTTTTTAAGCGTTTCTTCTCGTCAAATCCACATCTAAATATAGGCCTCTCCCAATTGTCTCCATTCCTCTCTGTTTTGTGTTTGTGGTTTCAGCATTTGCCTAGCGTTTTTCTTCTTATCATCACTTCATCACATATCACATTTGAGGTCTTCCACGCGATCTTTTTACTGTGTAGAACCTTGTTCCACCTTCCATCTTCCAGGAGCTCATTGTGACCAGCCCATTTCCATTTTAACTTAGCCGCTTGTTCAATAAGGTCTATTACCTTGTTTTGTGTTCCCTTAACGATATCCCTAGCATATGCCATTGGGATAAGAGGGATATGGGATATGTTCAGATCTGTGGTGTTACCATTCTTGTGGATTACGACTGTGTTAGCATTATTCTAGTGAATAATTATGTGTATATATCTGTATAATATACAATAATAAATTGTGTAAGTACAGATATTGAATTTTTGAGATATTTTATTTCAGAAATTTATTATAATTTCATAAACTTATGACAGTTTACAAATCTATTGATTAGAAGTTCAAACTGGGCTTTTTATCAAAGAACCAGAAATTGCATTTTAAAGCGTTTTAATTTTCAATCTATGATTTAAAAAACCTCTTCCACAATTTACATACGCTGTAATCGTTAGGATGTTTCGTTATTGAAATAAACCAAAAACGTCATTACTTAATTTTACATTATTTATACTTTATATTAAGAAAAATTAATGAATTAATATACTCTTATTATAAATAAAATAAAATTTTAGAATATATAATATTGATATGAATATATGAATAACATGTGTATCATAGAATACATACTAATAACATCTTCAATAAAATATTTAACTATCAAACCCCTCAAATTTCAAAACGTTTTTCCGATGTCAAACATAACTCCCGATATCAAATTATCGCCAGGAAGAGAACCATCCACAATATTTTCAATATAATGCTCAATAGTTTTTCTAATATTGTAAAATTGAACGTACGAAAATAAATATACTTAACACTAGATCACTAGTAATCACTATTGCTTTTTATGGATGGGCATATATCTCAATCTAGTTAAGGTATAATTTAGCCACACTCCAAATAAATTAACTGCAGCTAAATGCCTTCAGTTTAATTTAATATTCTACAACATGGAAAAAGAATGAACGATGATTAAAACTCTTCCATAGTATTAAAGGCTTTAACAGAAATTCATGTAATCCAATTATTAGGTGTCCATAACTAGCAAGGTTTTCATATTAAAATTCCGTTTGAACCGACATTACCACTTTAAAAGTCCACCCTTTCAACAAAATCCGTGGACTCGGAGATAGTCCCCGAGAGTTTTTCGGAGAATTCGTTCTATCCGCGTGAGTGATTTGCAGGAAATTGTAACGACAAAATTGTACGGATAATAATAGTAAAAATAAGTAACGCGACAGAGAGAGAAAGAGACAAAAATAAATCGATTCGAAACGTGTTACCAATTGTAAAAAAATATTTGGGCTGCCTGTCACCTTGACTATAAATCGAACTTGAATGGATAATTTAAAAGCCAAGGTCTTGGTTACTTACTCTCTATCTTTGTACTTGGATTGTGGAACTTGGCGACATTTTGTGTAATGGGAACTTGACCCGAAGCAACACTAACAACAACAAAAATTGAAACAATTGTCAAAACAGGGGTTTTCAAGAGTTTTGAATATGGTATGTGTATTATAAAATCGGTAATAATTGTAAGTAAAACGATGTTCTCCAATTCTTAATGGGAAATAAGACGTGTACATCGCTTCAAAAGTCTTGTATAATATGTACAAACGTATGTATATTAATAATTAAAAGACTAATGTAGAAAGCGTAAATATTAGTTGTAACAACAGATGTGGATCAAAATTACATTTGTTATCGTGAAGTATGTTAATAAAAAACAAATAAACAACTTTACAATCAAACTGTTGAATTTTAGCATTAGATTGTATAACGTTAACACACGTTCAATTTCATTTTACTATTAATGTCACTTTTAATAAAAAATAGTAATAGGTAGTAAACTTTCTCTTACAATATGTTATTCCGAACAAAGTATTACTATTAATATTGACATTAACAAATTTTATTTTCCCTCTAATTTTATGTTCTCTTTCATTCTCCTAAGAACACATCCCAGACCTACCTCCTTCAAATTTTGATGTACGACTAATTAAAACGGTGAGAACTTCACTTTTAAACCATTCGTAAATTTATAATCGTTTAAATATGGAACCTTTTGTATCACCGGGCGACGAGCAAAAAATAAAAACTAATCCCACAAACTGCCTTCAAATTTTACCAATCCGATAGGACCATAGTAAACATAATAAGTACGGTAGTATGATTTACCAGTTGTTTTTTAATTCTGATTAGTACTCTTAAACTTTAAGCAGGGCAGTACCGACTACAGTAAGGGGCAAGTTTAAACCAGAATGGAAATTGTGGGGTGACGGGTATTCAACTGGGGCTTGAGAAAGTTGATGGTAGTGTCAAAAATAAATTTTATATATTAAATACTTGGACATCTAAAAATTTCTATATATTTTTAGAGAGAGAAATGGCGTTTAAAACAGAGTTGAAATGTAGCTATGTGGATAGAACAGTAATTCATGGCGTTATATCCTTAACCGCTTTCCTTGAAATATAATTTATGCAAATAAGGCAAGTGGCAGAACTCTTGTGTCTCCAATTTAAATCAATTATCATTTTATGCTTAGTATCAAATTTATAACGAATCTCGTCAAACAGCATTGTATAAAGACTGATGTACTTAGGTACATAACATATATTTACACATGTTTATGTATATCTGTATTTTATTTCAGGTTTGTTTATTAATCTTTGTTTTTAATAAGCTTAGTTTTGACACATTTTTAATAAAGTAGCAACAAACACGTCAATTTTTCGTGAGATGTTTTTACTGCAACTTAAAATTTTTTGGTTTCTTTATGCAAACTAATTTTGTTTTTTAATAAATTCGGGAAAAATTTACTTCAGTAATTCTTGAAGTAGCAATCAAATTCCCTTTGAATATATTTTATTTCTCCCATATGTATTTGAAAATTATTTCTTTTTTAGTTCTTGAGGGTAACTCTACCCAAAAAAAGGTAGGTTGAAACTCTGAAGCGGTATGTGCTCATCAACATTAATTCGTGAAATGAAACAATTATTCCGAAAAAAAAAAAAAAAATATGGGTCTTGAAAGGTAATCCATTGTTACTTAGTAGTAGTAGTAGAAGTAGTGATAGTAGTGGATATTTTTAAAATTGGGGTTTATCGAGTGTTGCTATTTTTTGTTGTCACTTCCCATGATTACCAAATGAAGATCTAACCTGATAAATGACCTTATGAAAGCAACAAACGTGAAAATGGGAGTATGACAAGAATTCGAAATTTCGTTTATGGATTAAAAATAAAATAATTCTATTTTGAATAACATCATTGCAATAAAAAAAGATTTAGAGTGATAGCAAAAATTTAAGTTAGGTTCAATATTGGGATATGTAAGGCATTGTATAACGTAGGACCTGTTTTTTTTTTCATAAATTTAATAAGACTCCAGAACCCACTTTCTCGTTGTAGCACATCATTTGCAATGTGGTGTCCAGTTTTAAGTTTCTAGTTTTATTTAACAGGCTTATCGGTAAACTTCAATGAAATTAAACCAATTAGAAATCCTACAAAGTCCGTCCATGGAAACAAGAGATGAAAAGTTTGAAACTGGAACTAATTGAATTGAAGAAGTTCCTCGAGTGACGAAGGGAACGTTTTACCTTAAGCGTTGTTACATACTGTATGTATACCGTTTATATTAGCGACCCCGTAACTCGTTCATTGACGTAATTAATTCGTGACATAAAGTTAAACGAATATGTAATCAAGGGACATACCTTTAGAGGACTGTGGGACGAAACCTACAAATACTACTAAATACTACATTTAAGTTTATAAGATGACGCAGAGAACCCCACAAGTTCGTTGTAACCTTGTACTAACTACTCCGATTCGCGAACACTATTCTGTACATTCTGTATTCTCTTCTAATTATTATATAATATAAAACTCAGTCAGTCTATCCCCATGCAAAATTCCCTTGAGAGTAGGTACCAAGTTTTGAGTTGAAACAAAAATCGGTTTTTGTTATGAAGTATATTCGATTCAACTAATTCCATCAAAATGTAAGTAAATAATAAAGGTCGGCCACGTTGTTGTAAATTCTGGATTCTTTTGGGAAAAATCATTTTTATAAAATTCAAACCTGATTGTTTTGGTAAAAGTGCCATAATATCCAAGCGACAGAATGTCAAAAATATTTCGATAAAAAAAATCTTTATATTTAAAACGTCTTCATTTGAAATGAAAAGTAAGAAAAATGTGTTTCTGGATAATCCAGAAATAGCATGTTATTTACGGAAACATTTATCGATAATATTTTAAGGTACAACGACATTTTTTAATAAAATGCACAATAATACTGTATTGTTGGAATAGACTTTTTAAAAAAAGTCCAAGGCAAACCGATCGATAAATTTTTAAAATTCTGCCACTAGTGAGTTCTCATTTTGTAATATAACGCAGTATCGTTTCCCTTGTTTTAAAATAATATTTACATTGTATACGATTCATTCAGATGTGGCAATTTTAAAAAGCATATAATTTTTTGACAAAAAGGAAACGGCACTGCTTTCTATTACAAAATAAGAACTGGATAGTGAAAGCAATTTGAAAATCGATCAATGAGCATCCAAATTGTTCAAGTTTATTTTCATTGCACGGCTTAGGGTTTCGCAAGAGGTAAGACGCTTAAGAAACTAAGGAAGACAAATTCACAAAAAAGGCTTTTAATGCGGAACACCATGCTCCCCCATAAACCATTTTACGCCACATTCTCTGTATTAATAACCCTACAAAAGGAAAATGTTTTAAGAAAATGGAAAGCAGGACGCATAAAAGAGTATCTATCCTCCGTTAAGATAGGTGAAATACCCTTATTCGAAATTATTAAAATCACGTTCGCAGTTTAATGCTACTACAAACATGAAGTTTTTCGACACTACCGCTCGGTCAGCGAGAAATAAAAAAAAAGGTTGTTAAGTTGTAAATAAAGACGCAGCAATCATTTAATACATTTCTTTTATATGGAATATTCCAGAAAGAAAACAACTTTTGTAAAAATGGTAGCTGCAACCCCTCGAATCAATAAGCTATGGTGGATTACATATTTTAAAACATTCTTAGGTTAGAAAAATTCAACATGTGACTTGAAAATAATCGTGCAGCATGGTGTTTCAACTTTTTGGAAATTTCCATAAAAACTTGAAAAGAAATAACTAATTAATTTGGAAAGGCGCTCATTTGGGCATCACGGGCCCAACGTAGTTATCGAGAGGTTCAGTTGGTATCGAACATTTTCATAGTAGGTAGCACTGAACGCGCATTTAAAAATTTTCGTAGAGGGGCATTTCACTTATCTGATTGCTTTGTATCCAAAGGTTCTATTTGGGTTCCAGGAATATAGAAGGCACCAAAGTAATCCCTCCCTCATCCCGTACCGTTAATGTAGACGTGCTGCCTCCAGATTTGGTACTGTGTCCATCTGTGCTGTTCGTCCTGAACGGTGCCCGTCGCCCCTGTCGGCTGATGGGGGTGCTGCTGTTGCTGCGGCGGCGGCGGCGGTGGCGGCGCCTGGACGTGTGTCAGCGTCCCCTGCATCACGCCAACCGGCACTTGGTGACCGAGAGGAGTTGGAGCGGCCGCTGCCGGCAGCTGGTACTCCATCCTCTGGTGGTGCTCCTTCGGCGGTACCACAAAACTCATGCCTGGCACATGCTAACTGTTAGTACACACTCGCGAACACGTAATAAACTCTCCCTTTCTGTCTATCGCGTGCGGCTGGTTCCGATTTCGTCGTCGTCGTCGTCGGCAGCGGCGGCGGCACCAGCAGACCAACTGGCCACCAGGTCCGATCGCTGAGAGTGAATGGGTCGCTCGGATGGGCTCACATGGGTTGGAGCTAGGTGGGGGGCCAAAGGAGGAAGAGGACCAGATAGATAGGAACACTCACGAGCAGGAGAGAGACACGCCGTCTCTTTCTCTCCTGGACCGGTTAACACGTTCGTGTCTTTCTAGCTATAATTTCGCAAATGCCGGAAACGGTGTACCCACGGTGTGTGTATGTGTATGCACACACAGACGGAAAGGAGAAAAAGACCGACGCGGTTTGTTGTTGTTCGGTCTCTGTTGGGCAGCGGCAGCGCTCCTTCGGAGATTTTCGCGAATGCGGAAGATAATGGCGTGCGCTACGAGGAAGCTTGATCAGAGTTGGGCGCGACGGACGCTGGGGCAGGGGTAGGGGCAGGGGCAGGTTTGGGGGATCGACGTTCAAAATAAATTTTATCTCCGATTTTACTTTCTGGATCATTGAGACGATTATTTTCTCACCTTTAAAATCCCTGTAAATGGTATTATAATTTTGCATTTTACACCACAAATGAAATCAACCAGTCTAGATGAATTTTTAGATATTATGTTATATTCCACTCAAAAAAAAGTTTATTAAAAATGGTCCTTATTAAACATATTCGGTTATAGCGTACCATGTTAAAACATAGTTCTACATACAACATATATATGTCTTAAACTTCCATCAGTCATCAGCAAAGGGCGGAAAAAATGCACGTGAATAGTTTAAAAAAATGCGCATTAAAATGCACGAAAATTTCAAAAAAATGCACGAAAATTTCAAAATAATGCAAGGAATGCATAAAATTTGGTAAAAAATGCAAATGCTTAAAAAACGTTTTTTTTTCGTTTAGATCGTCCTGGATTAAGGAAAAAGAATACTGTTGTTTAAAATGTATCTGATTTTATTACAAACCAAAATTTAGTTTCAATACTACATATATTATATTATGTATAGGTACATAGATATATAAAAGAAATAGGAAAAAAACAGACTACAAAATAATAATTCATTTTTCATTCATTAATGCTGGCACAAAATGCATTTATAATTATATGTTTTTCAAAGTTTTCAATAAGAAAAGATTGTCTTCTATCAGTAAACATATGTTTGAAAATAGAGAAAGTTCGTTCTACATCTACTGACGTAAGAGGAGCGTATTTTAATGTATGTACAATATTTGGTTTTACATCAATTATACAATTAAAGTCGCCCGTAAACATTAGTGCAACAGTTTTTAACACAGAAAATCCTTCGTTAGCTTGTATAGTACTGGAAAATTTGGACAAAACTAACTTTCCAATGTTTCCATCTACCTTTTTACATTCCGCTTCAAAAACATTTAATAATTGAACTGCTTGAACCAGAGTCATACATGTATTTTGCAATTGAACCATAGTTCTAGAAACAAAAGAATAATTAGTTTTTATAAATAAGAGTTTATTGTGGAGAGTCGAATTTTTAAATATTTCTTGACATTTTAAAAGAGCCGCAGAAGAGGAATCATGCAAATCGGTAATAACTTCCTTTATTTCATCGTAGTGTTCGGCATAAAACATTGCTGCATCAAGCCATGTTCCCCATCTAGTTATGACAGGTCTTGGCGGCAGTTGAACTCCCGGAAGTCTTTCTCTATAAAACTGAATTCGCGATGGACACTTAATAAATACCTTCTTCATATAACCTATCAAGTCGTTAACAATAGAAAATTGGTTTCTTATTAATTCTGCGACTCTGTTAATGGCATGAGCTAAACAAGTAACGTGAATTAGATTTGGGTAAAAAAATTTTAAATTCTTACCAGCCTCAGTCATATATGGGGCAGCATCAGATAAAAACAAAATGAGTTGCTCAAATGGAACAGTATTTGGTAAAAAAAAATTACTCAAAGAATCTTGAACAAATCTGGTGATTGTTAAGTTATTTGTTTTGTCAAGTTGTTTTGAAGAAATTAAAAATGATCTGGATGGAGTGTTTTCTTCTAAAACTCCTATTAATAAATGTGCAATATATCTTCCAGTCGAATCAATCGTTTCATCAACAATAACATAGAAGTAATTCTCGCATATAATATTTTTTATAGTCGCTATCGTGTCGGTGTAGATTGCATCAACACTCGATTTCCTTAAAGTAGATTCATCCGGAATATTAAATGAACAAAATTCTTTCAGAAATGATTTTAAATGAAAATTATTTAATTTTTTCAATGGAATATTGGCCGCCACCATAGCCTTGCAAAGTTTTTCATTGAACTGCTTCTGTGGATCATTTTTTAACTTTTTCTGTAAACAGGACGGTAGAGTTTGATGTTGTTTAGCGCCTTGTTTCGATTTATTCAAACTTGCGATATGCTTTCCACTCTTCACATGTTGCTCCACGATGAATTTTTTTGCAGCATGGATCTAAATATGAAGAAAGTACTGTTAAAATATGTTTTGTTTCTTAATTTTAAAAGAAGAATAGGACTTAAAATTGAAAGTAAAATAAATTCAGCAGTTTTGACTTATATAGGGGCCATTCACAATTCTTTGATAAAGTAAAAAGTGTAAAAATGCGTCAGGTAATTTATGAATGGCCACATTAATTGATATCTACGTAGATATCCACTCAAAATAATTGCCATAATTGGAATATTGTAAGCAAGTAAATGAAATACTAATTCAGTTAATTAAATTAAGTTATAAAGATACTAAGTTATTGAGTATTAATTCAGTTAAATTAATCTAGGTAGTTATTGCTTTCTATGTACTTACTATTTTCGAACATGCTGTGCAAAATAATTTGTCACCATCCCACTTCAGCTCACTATAAGGTTTAATCCACACTTCAATTAAAGTTGTCTTGGGCATTTTTAACTTTACAGAACAACCGTTGAATTTAACTTCTCTAAAGGTAGTGACAAATTGGAAGAACATCAAGCTGGTCCTAAAACCGGTACAATGGCCGGAGAGGATTAAGAAACACACTAACACTAACAGCTAACCCTGCCCCGCGATCAAAATAAGCCTTTCTACGAATTTTGAGTAAGTATAATATGTCATTAAGCACATCCTCCTCCTATTAGACTACCCAGGTAAAAACAACCCTTATGAAAATGAACCACTGCCAGATAGTAAAGGTACTTGATTACAGTTCCAGTTATAACTTATATTGTCAATAAGTTGATTTGTCACTCATCAGTACATTGTTTTTCTAAATATCCAGCAGATTGTAAAGAAAAATGCAAAATATGCACGGTTGAAAAAAAAATGCAAATTTGAAGAAAAAAACGAAGAAAATGCAAATAATGCAAAAAATGCATTTTGCATTTTATCCGCCCTTTGGTCATCAGTCATCGAATATTAGAGGTTTTAATGACATTCCTAATTTTATGATGTTTTAATTTAACATTTTTTAATGTAATCCTCGTACAGACATCTTAATGATGTTATGTTTTGGAAGAAGTAAATTACTTCAATATGGGCAGTCAGATTACCAAAGAGGTGGGCTCAAAGTCTGCTACCAGTATATTCGCCAGTTATATTTTATCTAACTACTATTTTACTGATCCTCTGACGATTCACGTAAATGAAGGCCGATAAACTCCCAAACCTGGGTTGAATTCTGCAAATGGATGAAACTGGATCTTTCGAAATACAGAAAGTTGTCGATTCTCCGGGTACCGCCACATGGCGGAAAATGGCCCTCAAGTTAAAAAAATCTGTTTTTCGCCAATATCTCCGAGAATATCGCATTTAGAGAATTTTTGTTTAGACAAAAAAGGAAGACAAGTTCATTAGCTGCAAAAATGGTTCTAATTACTTTTCCCGGAAACTCGACAGTTTTCGAAATAATGGCCCCGAAACGAACTCTTTACTTGAAACAAATGTAAGAGAATCTATGAAAATGGAATTTGTAGCTCAGCCGGGATTTGAACCCGGGTCTCCCAATTTCGCGTCGGGTGTTCTTACAACCCTTTACCTCTGAATCCAGGAGAGCAAATTCGAGAAATGGAGACAAAAACGTGTCGACAAATTGTTCAATAACTCGAGTAAAAATAAATATTTTTTTATGTTTCAAACTTCACGTGAAAGAGAAAACCCATAGCTATTGTATCTTGTGTTTTAGGCCTCATCTATATTTTTCTTGAATATTGGAAACCCAGGCTAAATTTTTCTTTCTTCGATATTTCTCGGCTTTTAGAAATTACATCCATATTTTAATGAAAAATAGTAATTTAACAAAAATTTTCTTTCTTTTCCATCCCAATAAAAACCAACTTTGTTTATGTTCATTTTTTGGTGTTTCCGGAGTTTTGAAAGTTGGTTGGCAAGAATGTTGAAGTTGGCAAAAGAAACGAAGAAACCATTGGACAGCGGACATTTCAAGTGTTCCAGTGATGTGCATTGCGAACAGATACAATGATTCATAATTCTTTAATGCCCGATTGATGCCACAAATGTAAAAAAAATCAACATAATCAAAGTTAATTTTTATTGTGATGCAAAGAAAGAAAATGAAACAATCTTTATGGGCTCGTTCGATAGGTTTTGTGGACCCATTATCAACAAAGACCGGATTTAATTATTATTATTCATTAAAACACAGGATACCATAACTATGGGCTTTCTCTTTCACGTAAATTTTGAATCATCAAGAAATATCTATTTTTACTTGAGTTGTTGGACAATTTGTCCCCCCCCCCCCGCTTTTGTCACCACTTCTCGAATTTTCTCTCTTGGATTTAGAGCAGGAGCAATAAATAAAGGGGCCGTTATCTCGAAAACTGTCGAGAGCTACTTTTGTAGCTAATGAACTGATCTTCCTTTTTTATCGAAACAAAAATTCTCTAAATGCCATATTCTCGGAGATATTGGCGGAAAACGGATTTTAGGAACTTGATGGCCATTTTCCGCCATGCGGCGGTAACCGGAGAATCGGCATCTTTCTGTAATACGAAAGATCCAGTTGAAATCTACAATTGCCTCCGGTTTCATCCTTTTGCGGAATTTAACCCAGGTTTTTTCCTTTATTTACTGGACTATCATCTTGAGTTGGTTGTACAACTAACAAATAAAACAATTAGGGTGAATCTGATAGAATGTAAGGAGATTGTAAAAACACTGAACATCCTTAACCTCACTTTATTAAATAATTAGTTACGTTTTAAATGTGGTGAATGTGCCAGTTCAGAAGTGTATTTACCCCAAAAGCTAAAGCTGGAGCTAACTTTTGCTACTAATTTATGTACACTGAAACGCTGTAATTTTCACATGATGACCTGTAAGTTCATCTTGTCATGTTACTTAGCGAGAAAATAGGAACGTTCTTGATAAATCCTCAAATAAAGCAACAATTGTTGTCACTGATGTTTTAATGCCGAAGTTTCGTCCGTGATTCCGGACATAATCATGGCTACATTTTCAGGACAAAGTTATATAACGTTACATTGATTTGAACACTGTATATCGCCGTTTTGAGATTTATTGAAGGGCCATTATTGCAAATAGAAACCCCCCAAAAAATGAGCGTGTTGGACCAGTGTCAGAATAGAAGAAGTTTGTAACGGCGATATACAGGTATACGAATGACAAACAATGTAGTATCTAAGCAAATAATTATTTATGGAATTTGCACCGAGGCTAATACTTGACGAGGGTAGGCATATGACAACAGAGGCTACTTATACAGTTATAGCTAAAAAAGTCTTGCGACCGAAGAAGTGTCTTAATTAAGAAACTTCCATACAACTGATTCTTAGTTTTTTCTTTTAGGTTTTTTTATCAATATTATTTAGTAAATACATTCATAATAATTATGAAAACTCTAAAAACTCTAGTTATAGATGAAGCAATGAATTTGTAGTTTTTAGTCTTTTTGGAAAATTTCCATATGTAAAACTTGCGTTTTAAAGTCGTTTCGTTCCTAGTTACTGACGTGCAAATAGTATAAGAAAGACATCAAATCATCGTCCTAAAGTCAGTTGTTTCTGGTCAGGAAATGGGTAAAAAGACATTCTTACAATATATTTTAAATTTTGTTACATTGTAAATTCTTACTCACTTTCAGAGTACAAATTTCATTCTTTTTAAAAATAAAAATGGAATGTACTTAGTGAAGGGCTATAGCCGTATAATCATGAAAATGTGCCCCCAAAGGAATCGCTAAATTAATTTTACTGGCCAAGTGTTACACAAAAGGTCTACTTTAACCAATGAATTTATAAACTTTCAGATCATAAATCATCAGAAAAAACAGGTTACACCCTATTTTTCGGATATTTTATTGTTATGTACATTGGTGGATGCCCAAAACCTAAAAAATTTCATGCAGGTGTAGTCACGGATAAGGAATGCCTAAGATTTTTCGAAAAGTTTTCGAGGGCAAAACAACCCAGAACAATTAATAAACGAACCAACCATTTTAGAGTAAGCCTTACAAAGAATCTTAAGATGTTCCCTGTAATATGACTATTCTAAAGCAAAACTTTTGTGTTGTGTCACCACAGTAACACAATTGCACTCTTCAGTCATTTAAACTCACATTGTCACTGATTGTTTATTTGTGTGTGCCATTTTTACTCGCACAATACCAATGTGAGAGTTGAGAGAGAATGAGAGAGAGAGAGAGAGAGAGAGGGCTAGAGAGAGGGAGGGAGAGAGAGAGAGAGAGACAGAGGGTGAGATTGAGGGTAAGAGGGAGAGAGGGAGAGAAGGAGAGAGTGAAAGAGGGAGACAGGGAGAGGGAGGTGGAGAGAGAGAGATTCGGTATTTCGTAGAATTTTTGAATCCTAAACTTTGAAAACTAACCTGTTCCTTGGCGAATCCCGATGATGAAAGTAAGCAAAGAAATTTTAGCTTACATTTTATACATTACCGCTTATAAATCTGTTTATTTTGGTTTTGAGTAAATTTATAGCACAGTTATGTTCCCAAACTTTTTGAAAATCGTCATAACAAATTTCAACTAAAGGGAATGTTTAAATTTGTGCAACTTTTAGAATCATCGATGTTATAAAAACCTTTAATAGCAATATTTACTGTTATAAAAGGTGGAGTGATATTAAGTTTACACACATACTATAGTCCCTCCGCAGATACCGGAAGTGACGTATTTCAAATTTTTGTGGAAACACATTCACTGCTCTATTTTCTGATGTTGATAACATTTGGCATTTTAAAAAAGATACTTGTGTATTAATAATGAATCAGTGATAAACATTATATTTTCGGACAACAGGTCTTCCATTCCTTCCAAGCTCTTATCCAAATTGGCTTGGAATATACTATCGTCTATTGTTATGCCTCTTTCTCTTCCCTTTCTCCACAATATTATCCATCCCGTTTTTTGAATAATGCATGTGGGAATAGCAAAAAGATTGTCTCCTCCATAGGGAAACTATCCTTTTATTACGATAAACCATATCAATTTACAAAAATAATTTAATTTTCTAATAGATCTGTCACGAAATGTGTCCCGGGTGTATATCGTTTAGGCTACAATAAAGATGGCGAACGAGTACATACTCATATTTACGTCCCATGGGAGCTAGTAAAGGAATTATAGAAGGGGGATGCGGGATCGAGGAGGTGCCGATCAAATATTGCCATATCTTTTCTACTGGTAAAAAAGCCTAATGAAAAATAAATCACCAAAACGCTTTAAAGTTCTGTAACGACTCCGAAACACTTTTTTAAATTTGCACTAACTTACGTTCATAGAATTCGATAAATTATCCTGATAAGACTTTATCCATATCTCTTTAAACTTCGCAAACTTTCACTTTAGCCGAAATTAATTTGGGTTAAATACATAAGTTTCTATTTGGAACTGCCCGATTATTTCAAATGAAATAACAAAACTGTCTAGTCGAATCGAATTAATGTTTAATTAATTTAAATCATAAGTGCAAAATAGCATGTCTTAAATATTTCCTAAATATTTTAGAGATGGATATTATTAAGTAGCTCTGCTAGCTGCTGGTAATGCTGCTCCGTTTCACTGTTCAATAGAAACTAATTGCGCTAATTGTGTGGGTAATATATTACGTCCATAGGTCAGTTATAGGGCTATGAGCAGTGACTCTAGAATTTATACCGTGAGATTTTTAAATATTAACTACAGGTTTTTGCTTGACAGATTTTCAACCTTAAGTTAACTTTATTCTGTGACGCCCGATAGATTTAATAGTGCCAAATAATCAATCAAAGAATCCATATTGTACGTATTTAAAACTGAATAAAACACGTCTAAAATTACAGTTTTCATTTAAATACAGCAAAGTGTTACAAACATCATGAAATTTTCATGAATATTACAAAACTATCTGATTTCTACAACACATGATGACTACACAGTAAAAATAATATATGCTTTATAGCAAAACAATATCCCTCAAAAAAAATCATATTGGAACTTGTCCAAAATTCATTTAAACATATTTCTAAGCTTCACACTAAAGTAAACTTACTTAAAGACTTTTCCTTCCAAACATTTTTCCACGTTTACCATTTTGACTGATTATGAATACTAACACAAAATTTTCCAATTAAATTACAGTAATACTTGCACCAATATTTTATTCGAATATAATACATTTCACATTTAGGATAAACAATAAAGAAATGGTATAATAAAAATATCTGAGAGTTAAAAATATAATATGTTGTATGTATAACTTTTATTTTCTGTTTAATTGTTTCATTAAAGATAAGACACTCATTGAAATGTAACAAGTTTACTTTGCATGACAGATATTTCTAGAATGAACTTTGGAAACAAATCTTCTTAGCTGCCAAGTTTGTTTTCAGAAATCAACCGTCAAATCAGAGTAGAATTAGGTGTGCGAGTAAAATAGGCTATAAATTCACATTGGACACCTATGGTGTAAAAGTAAAATCTTGGAAGCATAGCTTCCGTCCAGATGTTCTTTCTATTCTAAAATTCAGTCTGTAAATTTTAGAAACCAACAATCAAGTCAAAGAATAGAAATAAAGTATCACAAGTAGATGGCCTTTGATTTCCCGATGAAGATCTGGAGTATTTAAAAACAAATCAGCTCTACAAATCTCGGAAAAACTCCTATTAGCCTTTGAGAAGATCAGAAACCAAAATCAAATGAAAAAATATTTAATTTCGTCAGATCTAGTGGCAAAATGTGATAAAACGGCCGATTAGATCATAGCAGTTACTATACGTATTGAATAGCATCCCAAAATTCCAGTTTAAACATTATGTTTAATTTACCACTAGCATCATAAAAACCACAAATCAGCTATTAGGGTAAATCGCTTTGATATTTTTTAAAATCATCGATACACATTTAATTTCAATTTTTAATTTATATCCGTGCAATATCCAATCAAATGTAGTTTATTTAAAAGTTTCTAAATAGAGCAACATAAAAAATATTCAACATCACTTTACACACAAAATTCGAGTTGCAATCTCCAGTAACTAAATTATATCAATAGGGGAGATTTTTGATAGAAGATAATGAATAGTATTTTTGAAAGATTCCTTTGGGGATGATTATCAGCCCTTAAACGGACAAGTTGGCACGAAAATTCACGGATATGTAAGTTTATTTGTTGTCCTTGGGGTTTGTCAGATGATAAAAAACCGATCGAAATTAGTTTTATACACGTCTATTACTAAAGGTCAAAAACCTTACTCTTAGCCTCTACTTAATACGACCATCGAGAAACTTCCGCTGCTCAGATACCTACTCGTTGGCTACGAGAGTACGAAAAGGTACCATCATCGGTGGTCGGTTTCACACCTTATTCCTAGGCATAAATAATGTGTAGAGTGCAGAATTTGTCTTAAACTAAACTAAAATTTTTCTATGCAGAAGGCAATGAGCCAGGTCAGGATGGCCGAGCTGTAGGCATAAAGTGTGAAGCCGACAACGGACGAAGATGCCCTTTTCGTATGCTCGTAGCCAGCGAGTAGGTACCTTAGCACGGAAGTTTGTCGATTGACGGGTTACATAGAGGGTAAAGGACTCGCCTTCCAGACTCGGGAAGAAACAGACTTTTTTGAACTTTACTAATAAACGTGTATAAAACTAAGTACGGTCAGTTTTTTATCACCCCACACGCCTCAAGAAACTCAAAGAAATCTACAGATTCAATAATTTTTGATGATCTACAAATCTACAACATATCACAAAGTCAATAAAAATTGGGTAATGTACACCACGGGCACTTTCCTTTTCAGTACGATAAAAATAGGATTGTTAATTTTGTCATTTCTTCTTTGTATCTTCCCCACTGCATCTATCACATGCGTCTTTTAGAGTATACTAACCTGTTTGATTTCCCGCGTACCTCCTCTGGTAATTCTGATGGTTGGCCATTGCGGCCGCATGCTGGTAATAACTCGAGCCTTGGCTGTTTGCTGGGGCCCAAGGGTAGTACCCTGCGGAACCTCCGCTACCTGCACCGCCCACGACAGTACCGCCCTCGTAGTACTGTTGGCAACGGTTCTGCTGATATTGATCCGGGATGCTCATGGACAAGTAGCCATAACTGTCCCGAGGCCAATTAGAGGTCGCAATTTTAATTGATTTCGATCGACGGCGAGATATTCACAAGAGGTCGTACTAGAAGCGGCACAAAGGGTAATCGATGTATAGATTTAATAGACAAGACGCTCTACATGCATGAAAGTGTTTGTTGAGATGAACAGACTAATCAATACGTGAACAAGTAAATTTGAAATGAGGTCTCGGACAAAAATGGGATTACATTTACATGATTCGTAGTGGCGAGTAGACAGGGTAATGGAATAGAAGTTGTGAAAGATATTTACAATTGCTACTTTTGTACTCTATATTTTTTTAAATATATCTGAAAGCGCAAATATTAAAGTTCCTTGACAAATAAGAGTAACATTACTTCACAATTTCGAGGAAGTAAACAGAATTGGAAAAATTGCACAATAATTATAATTTATATTTCATTTTTGTAAAAACTCCACCAAAATTTCCTTACTTTAAGTTTATTGACTAGTTACCATAAGATGGTAACTGAAACAACTAGAAACTTTTTAAAATGCTTTTAGGTGATAAAAAAATAATTATCGAATCAAAAACAGTTCATATTTTAAACAATATTGAATGAAAACAAATATCTTAAAATTAGACAGGAGTTTTTAAACCAAGCTTGCAAAAATATTGTGGAGAGCAAAAAAATATGTAGTATTACAGAAAATCGAAGTCTGCTACACCTACTTCAAAAACTTATCACACAAACACTAAACCACTTATCCCATATTTACAATCACAGAAATTGTTATTATTTGTGCTTCAAAACTGTAAGTATAAAATAGTTCCAAAAAAGGAACCTTCTTTTAGAGATGTCTATGTATCTACTTCAGGAGGAGGAGAATATGAAATTAATTTTACCGAAGAATGACTAAAGCATTGTGGTTCATTTCGTTTTAAGCCAATACATTTTTGGGTCACTTTTATGGATACGATTTTTATTCGAAAGTGAACAGGATTTGTTGAATTAAGAATTCCTTTCATCCAATCATCCTAATGAAGTACTATTGAACATTAACTAGAGATTGTTAGATTTTGCAAAAATTTATAATTCTAACATATAAACGGTTTTTACCCAAATGAGCTAAAAACGTTGAACGGCAAATGAGATTAAAAAGCAACAAAATGGTCGCAAATGAAAGAAGTGGCAGCGAGAAAAAAATTATCAAAGTAAAGTCGAAGTTTAAGAATTGAAATAACTTAAAAATATAACTATAGGACAATTTAAATATTCATTTTTGTACTAATTCAATTATCTTTTGCCTCGAAAAAATTTAAAGTATCATAAATGTGGTACGTTGATTATTCTCAAATTTCAGTTAGATCTTTCTTAATTGTTGTTAAACCCAAAACTCAAAACCCAAAAGTGAAAAGTGTAACGCAGTAAAGCTACTGATTTAATAATAAATTCAGTTTAATGACCGATTGATTTCAACTAAAAAGTTAGTTCAATTAAAAATGACCGTTGAGAACTAAAATACCTATCTATCGATTTCTAGTGTTATAACAAACAATTTCCGATGAGTGAGAAAAGGAGGCTGTGTGTGAAAACAAATTAGACTGTTTACATATGTAGATGATTTTTGATCTTTTGGCCTATAAACTTTGCTCTTTATTATCTAAAATTTAGGGTTGAGATACATTAAAAAAAAAAACAATCAAAAGAATACATTTATCAATTTACCACCAAATAAATATTGAAACGTATAAATATCGTGGAAACATTGTTATTCTTGCATTAGAATAAATGGAGGTGAGGTCGACCAAACGAGTACCTATGCAGATTTTCAAATTTATGTAAAAGAAATTTATCAATCAGTGATATTAGTCAGGTGAAACTTATATACTGAGAATACTAATTGCAAATTTCATCACATGTTTTATATGTTAGTATAAGCTGCTTTTTGTTTACCTTGAAAGTGGTAAATATACCTAAATATGATTGTGTTAAAAATCCTGGAATTAGAATGTCCTTTTTATTTGTTTGGTAAGTCTCGAACAATATGGGAGAGGACATACGCAAAAGACGTACCTGAAAGAAATTCATGCACCACTCATGCCTTGAATGATGTCGCCAAGGAAATAAAAGATGACTATAGGACCGATAATTCAGCCGATAAAGCATTTTGAATGCCCACAACTCTAATTAAAGGGCCATGAAAAATTTTCACGAAAAGTAGTGGACTGGGACTTGTCGCCTCATTGGGATCATACTGAGTAAAAAGCCGAACCACACTAAAAAATTTGAAAGATCTGGTTTTGCACAGACACAATCTGATCTTAGATTTATGGCATAGAGTTTAGTTAAACCAGTTTCAACACCAAATAGATGTAATGAAAAAATAAACATTAAAAAATATTAAACCATTATTTTAAAACATACACTCAGTTAATATTTTATATGTATACTAGCAGAGAATTGACAGGAGTTATATGCGCTGAAGGCTACATATTTCCAACAGAAAAGCAGAAAATACTTTGATTGCAAGATCTATTGGAATGTTAAGGGAGGTTTTCAAAACCCATTTATAATACCTTACTTACGACCATTATAACAAACATGAGGCATATAAACAATACTGACCGGTTGGGTTAGAGCTGGACCAGTCTTAGTATGAAAAGGCATCAAAAAGATCTAACTATCAGCTCATGGGAAAAAGAAAAAACTTATTGTGTTGAAATTTCTAGTATTATAATACTACAAGCAAGTAGCCTAGAATTGCAATCTACTTAGTAAAAAAGAAGAGACGCTGGACGGCATACCCCCAGGTTCAAAGGTCAAAATATGCAAATTGCGTATGTAAATCAATTTAATTGAAAACAAAAAGCATCAAGGTAATGCATTGCAAATATTATACTGCTAAATATGTTACGTGCATACACCTTATGAAATAACATAAGGAAAATTTTAATCAAATTCCAGTTTAGAAAGTTACTAAATAAACCTTGGAACAAGTCAGCCCAACATGTAATTCAGCATTTAAGTGAACGATAAACTCATTATGATCCTTCTGTAGTATCGGATCACTTATGTTTGGTGCAAATTCCGATTACCACAGAGGACATCTATTGAAAAATGAAACAGTTGAAATAATACCTAAACCTCCAAGCCAAGTACTTCTGATATTCACATCCAAACAGCCATCACGCATAGCACATTAAGAGCTTTTAAAGATACTACTGAAGGATATTAATTATATCGCGAGATTTCAATAAGCAGAATTTATTAAAGAAACAAAGAGGTGCATTGAACGAAAACAGTTGGTCCAAATCTTACAACAATAGCAGAAAAAAGAGAGCAAAGCGAATTTTCATCACCTGATGAGGAATCAGTCTGTCATATTTAGTGCTCTAGTACGGATGAGCCTTTTAAAGGTAGAGACAATAAATGAGTCTGTTGCAGTGGAGTTCATCGTTTAACAATAGAAGAAGTTAGAGGGTTACAATGGATTTCTTTTCTGACCTTCCCAGAAATGGGCGGACGCCAACTCGGTACTTTATTACCCCTAGGTAGGAAGGTGTTGTAAAGCTTAATACGCCAACTCGACACTGAGCACCCTACGCCGACAGGCCAACTCGACACCACGGCATAGCCATCTCAACACTTTATTGTCTCTCACTACTCACTAGGTAGGACGATATAAAGTATAATTGACCATCTTGACACCGAGTTGTATCTGAAGGCTACATTTTGATTTGAGGTGGGTCAGACAAGTTTCGGGAAGCTTTCTGATACGTGAACGTCATGTGATACGCTTGAAAGTACGTTGGAAACGCAAGAGGGCAAGGATCAAACATGTGATGTAATGGGGCAATGATCAAATTTGTACTCACTTACCCTAATAGGCATCATCAGAATTTGCTGTAGAATGTGTAGAAAAGCTATTGTGTATTGTATATTGTATCTAGAAAATTGTGTTAATCGGTTTAAGGCGTTCAAGGTCTTAGTGTCGACTTGGCCTGTCAGTTAAGGCCACTAGTTGCGACTACCTGTTTTCTGTAGTGTTGAGTTGGCGTATTAACATTTATTACCTTAAAGGTAAAGTGTCGAGATGGCCTGTACCGCCAGAAATGTAGCTGGTAAAATGTAAAAAATTGGCCCATCTCCTCTACCAAATATAATTTATCTCAACTTCACGTGGTAGGATAGATGGATGGTTCACTTTTTTCTTCTGATTTTTAGTTTCATTTCTTTAATTTTCCAAATACACCATGAAACAAAGTTTGGGTAATTTGTGTATAATTTTTAAGAAATTTATTTTTATTAAAAAATATCACCTCCCTTTACGCTAAAAACAATTTTTATTTTACCATAAAAACTCAAAAACCGTGTAATTTATCGACTAGTTCCAATATTCCCATTTTAATTACATCAACCTGAATAAACACATCACATCTGGCCCGATGCCAAGTTACATTAACACCTCCTGAAAATTATATATATACGATGATAAAAAGTTTCTTAATAGTGAAAAATGTTTAGCAGATTTTTAAACTTAATTCGAATATATTATGAAAGTTACTTGGGTGCGCTTCAATCCCCGTTTAAACTGAATGCTGAATGTGGTAGTTTTTATTTCTGTAGCTGAAGCTTTTCAAAATTTTCAAACTAAACAAAGAATAGTAGTTCAATGAAAATGTCCATAAAACAATAATGTTACAAGAACTTAACAATATATATTCACTATTTAAAGTATTCTGTAATGCTTTATTCTTTGTGGTGAACTATATGTGTTATGGAAAATTTAGAGAAAGTTCTCAGGGTGAATAAAAGTTGAAATTGTTTGAATTCAAATTAATCTTTTTCAAAATACGATATTAAATTTTAATTGGTCCTTAAACCAAGATATAAAATATATTAGTTTTATTTGTGTCATATTAAAATTATTTTTTGCCAGGAGTGCACCTCTAGTCCCAACCTTTATTCAACTAGCATTTGTTCTAAATACGATTAGAGTTTAATATCGAGGCTATAAGGCCAATCGTAGGAGTCGTATTGTAAATAACAAAGGCAGAATACACCCCGTGACTAGGCGCCATCGCTCTTCACTGCTTAAAAAGCCATTATGTGTTTTTGTTGCCTTTCCAGTTGGGACTGGACGATTTTTTTTTATAAATGCAAATATTTTTGGTAAAACCCATTTTGAAGTTTAATTTATAGCGAAGTTATAGGCCAACCAATAGAGCTAAAAAGGAATACATTTTCGCACTAAAATTTAACCGGTCACAACCTATAGGTTTGTTCCAGCAAAACCCACAACCGATCAGAGACTGTCAGACGCATGCGCAGTTGAAATTATTATGACGAAATTGGACCTAATAGAACGAATAATTTTTAATGCGCATGCTTTTGACAGTCTCCGATCGGTTGTGGATTCGGTTGGAACGAACCTTATACTATCGTGTAGGTGTAGGTAGAGTGTATAGGATAGTTCATAGATGAAAACCCACCTTTTTGCCCCAGCGAAATCGGTGTTGAAATTTTTATAAACAAGTTATAATACAAAAAAAATGCAATTTTTTCAGTTTTTTACGAATATTGGGAAAAGTAATGAAGGGATCGTTATACGACCAATAGGACTTTTGTAGAAAATCATAAAACCCAGAAAACTGTTTGCCGTACAACACGATCGGACTACTTTTCACTGAGAAATTCCGGAAAAACCCCCAACAATTTTACTTTTTTGAAAAATTCGTAATTTCAGCAAAGTTGAGGCTGGAAGAACTATCTTCGGGGTAGTGATAGGTAGTAACGTGTTATTTATTTGTTCGGAAGATGATTTCCGACCGATGAGCAGTTTTTGCACAATCGCGTTATAAACAATTTTCGCACCATTTCTTGCAAAATGTGCGATTTTATGGGAAATTAATTTTTCTTAATACTGTAAGCGACATTTTAAATCGAAAACCAGTATCCTTAAAACGTATATCTTGGATTTTCACGTAAGAAGTGAGAAATGTGTGAAAAAAGGCCCTAAATGTTGCTCCGAACGCCCGAAATCGCTTCTAGACAGTCTCAGGCAGCTGTGGTGGTGAAAAAGTGCGATTTTATGCGATTTCGAGCGTTCGGAGCAACTTTTAGGCGATTTTTCAGTACATTTCCCATTTATTAAGTGAAAATCCAAGATATATGTTTCAAAGATACTGGTTTCTGACTTAAAATGCCGCTTGCAGTATTAAGAAAAATTAATTTCCCATAAACTCGCACATTTTGCAAGAAATGGTACGAAAATGGTTTATAACGCGATTGTGCAAAAACTGTGCATCGGTCGGAAATCATCTTCCGCAGACATAAATAACACATTACTATCTATCACTAGTCCGAAGATAGTTCTTCCAGCCTCAAATTTGTCGAAATTAGGAATTTTTCAAGAAAGATAAAGTTTGGGGGGTTTTTCCGGAATTTCTCAGTGAAAAATGGTCCAATCGTGTTGTACAGCAAACCGTTTTCTGGCTTTTATGATTCCCTACAAAAGTCCTTTTGATGGTATAACGATCCCTTGATTACTTTTCGCAATATTCGTAAAAAAACAAAAAAATGCATTTTTTTGCACTATAATCTGTTTATAAAAATCCCAACACCGATTTCGCTGCGGCAAAAAGGTGGGTTTTCATCTATGAACTATCTTCTACACCTACACGATATTATAGGTTTTGACCGGTTAAATTTTAGTGCGCAGAACAATCTCTATTGGTTGGCCTATTAGTTTATCATACAATGGGAACACCCAAAGCACAAATGACGCACAAGAGTTTGTATCCCTATATGAAATTCTATGAATTTTGTAAATTTTAGAGATTTATATAAAACTGAAAATTTAATACCAGTGTTTAGATACTTTATACATGAGGAGTTTCCAAATTTCGTAAAAATAGTCCAAACTCAATATTTATATATGTATCCAAAGTGTTAGTAAAATTAATAGGTAATATTACCTATAGTTTTGTATTAAAAGTTATTAAGTTAATAGTTCATTCAAATTGAAATTAAAAATATAGTACTTCTAAACTAATTAATTAGAACAGTCTGAGAAGTAGACTAAGATATTCAATGCTGTTCCGTTATTCTAACTAGGCTATACTTGGTACCACTGATATTCCAACTCAACTTCCAAAAACGGAACACAGATAGTAAAAGATTAGAAGTTGAAGTTCGCAAGACAGGTGTTATAATTGAATTGTAAGGAACCATAAACTATAGATTTGAAAATAAAGTAGGCATTACTGACTTTATGGCTTCACCTTATCTGTTGATACTTTCATTGTTCAATTACCAGACACAAAAATTGTAGGTGAGTGGTAAATTGTAATTGAAAAATTGTAATAACATATTTTAACAGGAAGTAAAAATAAATCCAGATATTTAACCCTCAAAGTACCAACTTCCTCAAATCATTATTGCTTATAATATACTGATTGCCTCTACTTGTTAGTGTCTAATTTTATAAGAGGGGGTATACTGAATCCAGTGAAATAAGTCTCACTCAAATTGGAAAAGCGAAAGTGAATCAATGGTATGAAGTCCGAGCGATAATAAATTTTGGCCTAGCAGGGAATCATAATAAAGCAGTACCATTAATTCCCTGTAAATATAGATTTTAGACGAAATAGGCTACTTGAATGGTTGTATGTAACATATATATTAAGTAGTGCTCAGCAATAGTGACAAAATAATTATTTTAATAACAAATAACACTTAATATATTTATATCAAGATGAAAATAATTATTGAATATTGAGTACCCAAGACTATTGTGTAAATGTAGCAGAGTAATTATTATTACCGTACTCGTATATTATTACCTAAAAGAAGGAAAATACATTAATGTTATTTATTTACCTGTCATAGAGCTGTAGTTCCTTGATTTTTAAAATGTTCTAATATTATTAATTTGATAGTTAACAGTCAATTGCACCACATCACAATACATTGCAGTATTTCCACTAATAATCCAATACAGGCAAGGAGACAGTTTGCAGGACATTATTGCCTTGCTACAGTAATGATTTTTAATTATTAAGTAAAAATTGTGAATATTATTATCGTCAGAAATTCTTATAATGTTATTCTCCTAAAATACTTTTATTTTCTTTTTAGTTTTTAGTATAATTACTTGGTTCATATAATTAGACACAATAATTTAAACCAAATGTTATTATTACCATTGCTTAGTTTACTTTAATTGAGTAAATATTAATTTGCAAACCATTTAACTAATAAGGGATAATTTAATTAAAAAAAAAAGATAAACAGATGAGACGAATTGAATTTAAGTTCTAACCTTATTCGCAAATAAAGAAATGTAGCGATTAACATTAAGAAAATTCCATAAGTTAAGATTCGTTCGTTAAGCGTTACTTCCAAAATTTTAATACCTATACGTATGTCGATACACGGGGTTCGAAGCGCGCCCCAACAAGTTCACCCACACAGACAACAACAATTAGGTAATGATATCCAAAGAAAATTAAATCTGGGATGTTACAACCCTATAACACTTTTATATTCTCACTGTGGAAACTCCACTGTCCAATACGAAATACGACTTGGAGAAGTGTCACTGGAGGTACACAAAGTGCTCGCCAAAGTCTCCCGTGCGCGTTTTAATCACTCGACAATATTTGGTAAATATTGTCGTTTGTTTAGGTCCAGGTACGCGGAAGGATCGAGTCGTACTAATGTTCCGTTTGGGGTTCCCCCTGAGGCTCCAGGAGGCGTGGTGGAGGAAAGGAGATGGCGAACCGAGCACAACAAGCATCCACACACATATACACCATGCACATAAACAGAGAACAGAACACGTCTGTGTACAAAAAGGGGGATGTAGGGGTAGGTAGAAGATCCCGGCGTACTGGATTACACGTGGATGGGAGGTGATCTGATCACGTTCGACGCAACGTGAGAGCCGCCTCGTGGACAACACATCGATGCGTATAATCGGGGGGGTTGGACGAGTACGATCGATCAGGATCGTGAGGGAATTGGAAAATTGACTACGAATTAGAAAACTAATCTTGTATCGAATATTTGGATAGTTACAAGGTGATCAATAGGATTTTTAAATACGAAAAGAAGTAGAAATACATGCATAAAACTCAAGTACCGCATAAAATGAGACAAAAACGTAAAATTTCAATTTATTATAAAAGGGCGCAAAAATACAAACATGTGCATATGATGGTTACTTACAAGAAAAGTGCTCCAGGCGTCAGTCACCCATTTAAATAATACTGCAATATGTGTTAGCAGAATATACTGAAAAGTAAGGTGAAAGTCTTTATTTATCTAGGAAATTCTAAGAATAGTTTTCTTCGACTATTTCTTTATTATTATTTTACTTTAGTAATTTTATTCCCATTATCAATAAAATCAACGCCAATGTATTTAGAAGGAAAAAGTTGGGTAAGTAACATTTCTAATTTTAAGGGTAGCAACCCGTATTTCTTCATATGAAATATCTGCAGTTTAGTGTTTTTTTTAACTATAATAGTAATAATATATTATTATTTTGAGCGTCAATTTAAATCCACGGGAAAATACTTGATGTAGACTAGTCAATCATACAAATGAATTTCGTTACAAAACAATTAATAAATAATTAATTTTTAAATTTTCATAGACTCAGTTCCAATAAGAGTAGGACTTTTAATACATATGCAGCAAGCATTAATCAACGGTTTTATAGGCACTCTGAATCCGTATCAGTTATTAGTATTGCAAAAATTTGTAGTTGGATCCATTAGATTACATAATTCCTGTCTGAAATTATCATCTTTCACAGTATTTTAGTACAGTTCATTTTAAGAAAGTAAATTGGCACTGTTAGTCAACTTTTCTTTGAAAAAGTATATAAGCGGCATAAATGTTCTTACTATTTATTGCATTTTGAACAATTGAATCACTCCTATATATATACTTATAGTCTAGTAAGAGTTATGTACTATTTACATATACATTTGTTAAATATTACCAGATTTTCCACAATCCAGCATTGGAATATGAAGCTTATGATACGACTATTATATTAGGTGAATCCGATTTATTTCACTTTTAAGTTTTTAAATGTAAATTGAATTCAAACCTGATTGAACACGCTTCAAATATCATAAGTTTATTAAAAACGATATGAAACCCAAAAACCCTTTCTACTTTTGTGTCCGTAAAACGTTTCAAAGTTCCTACAACTTTTATATGACACATAACATAACACCATACAATTTGCCACGCTAAGTTCGTATCAAAAGATTATAAGATCTTGACCCAGTTTGCAGTCGTTCTGACCTCCCCTTTCCACAACAACCGATCATTCACGTTCCCAAACAACCCTCTTTTCAGGTGTACACTATACAGAGTTAATTCCCCGATATAGAAACTTTGATCATGCTTCGTACTGTTTTAAAAATAATTATAACAATAATATTGATGATGGGCTTTAATTTTAACAATAATATAGCAATACAAAAAAAAAAGTTCCACAATCTGAACCTTAATTAACATTCATATTACGGAGTGACGAAGTTCAGAAAAGTCTGCTTGTAATTTACTCTTAAAATAAGTGCATACATACCAAAGTACAACCCTCATCCTGTGTTTGATTTGTGAATCAAACGCAAAAATAAATGATTTTAAAATTTGACAAGAAGCATGAAATCGACAATTATTATATTCAGCCATTTGACAACTTCTAAGACTAATTTTCTCGACGCCGAATATATATATATATATATATATATATATATATATATATATTATATTTATATATATATATATATATAAATATAAAACGGGTGTTTTTTTTTTAAATTTCACCTCATAGTAGACTGTGGATAGTGTTTGTGAATGCCCCTTACTAAAAAAATGTCATTATCAAAATAGTACCTACATTTAAACTAACGGTAAACGGTCGGGAAACGCTGGACTTAACGAGATCACTTGTCCCTTATGTATTTTGGGGCGCTGATTACGAAAATGGGGGTTGGATCTTGAAGCGATGGTAGGAACACCTCTAAAATTGCAAAAAACACCCCTAAGTAGGGGGTGTTTTTCGACTGTACTGCAGAATTCCCTTACGAAACCTCCCGCGGAAATTTCATCTTACGTATTCAGTTTCTTTCGGTAAATTTTTTAAAATACCCACCCTTTGGGAGGGGTGTTTCTTGAATGTGGGGTGTGTAACATCCTTTTTCGCGTGATGGGACTCTGATTTTGAATATCAGCGACCCAAATAAACGGAATAGGCAAGGTCAAATGTCCGCGGGAGGTTTCGTAAGGGAATTCCGCAGTACAGTCGAAAAACATCCCGTTTCTTAACGTAATTAGACGGGTAAGTCGTTAATTTTCTCTTATACATTTAGACAATCCGTCAATTGACAATTTGACTGACTTGATTGTACAATTTGTACAATCCGTCACAGACGGATTGTTGCCCTCGAATGGAGGGTCTTTCCTATGTTAGGCGCAAATGTGCTTTGCTGCCTACTGTGTGCGTTCTTTTTTGCGTTGTATAATTTTTTTTCAAGTGTCAAACATCGTTGTCATTCAAAACTTGATTATACCACCCTGAAGAAGCTAACAAGCAGAAACACGTGTCGGTGGTTACCGTTTCTTAACGGAATTAGATGGGTAAGTCGTTAATTTTCTCTTATATATATTATATATATATATATATATATATATATAAAGATATGCTTCGAAACTTTATATTTCAAAAGTATCTGTTTGTGAGGATGTAGTCATAAAAACGGCCTATTTATACGTAAGACTGTATTTGAACTGTTCAAGCTTTCGAGAAAAGTTGGTTCCCTTCTTCAGGACAATCTATAAAAACATTATGTATACCAACACCTTATCCAATAGATTATAGATTACTTACTACGTTGAATCACTGTGTGAAAACCAGTTTACATTACTTTACGAAAGAACGGATTAAATTTTACAAAAATGTAAGAAGAGAAAACGATACAAAGGTATTGCAGAACAACGAGGTGTTTTTTAACACCTCGTTGTTTTGTACAGTTAATAATTGACATTTGACATAGAACTAATACGAGATGGAATTTGTTTTAAGCCTACATCGTTCTGTCAAAGCATTTGAAATATAAAAGTTGGAAAATGTAAGTGAAGGAGAAAAATGACCTTCCCAGTATTTTCAAACATAGAGCTGATAACAAATGATTCTATCAATGATTTTGAAAGTGCGTTGTTTAGTTGAACAATCTGTAATTAATTATTAAGGTTGAAATCATAATTTAAGATGTATTCATATATATTACTTAAATTACTAATGTCAACTCTTTTATTCACACAATCAGCTGCATGCTTGATATATGTCATTTCTAAAAAAGTTCTTTTAAAACTATTCCTTTCAGAACTTGATGAATATATCAAACACAATGGTACAAGACGAATTGAATCTACATGTACAATTATCACCACGTCCTGTACAGGATAACATTGAATTTGTTTATAGATCGATTCCCTATATAGATGGTTTGACACCTAAACTTATTAACACCATAAAAAACCCTAACATTAAAATAACGAGTAGAAATTTAACAACGGTTTCATCCACTCTCTCTAAATTAAAACAACCATTGTCACTTAAAGAAAAATGAAATGTAGTGTATAAATTAAAATGTGGTGACTGTAATAAAACATATATAGGACAAACATCTAGAAATTTGGGGGGCCGGTTGGTATCTCACAAAAGTGATGTAAGACTTAATAAACGTTCTTGTGCCTTAGCGGAACATTCAATAGATTTAAACCACAACTTTGATTTTCATGAACCACAGATCCTATGTTCTGAAAGGAATAGTTTTAAAAGAACTTTTTTAGAAATGACATATATCAAGCATGCAGCTGATTGTGTGAATAAAAGAGTTGACATTAGCAATTTAAGTAATATATATGAATATATCTTAAATTATGATTTCAACCTTAATAATTAATTACAGATTGTTCAACTAAACAACGCACTTTCAAAATCATTGATAGAATCATTTGTTATCAGCTCTATGTTTGAAAATACTGGGAAGGTCATTTTTCTCCTTCAATTACATTTTCCAACTTTTATATTTCAAATGCTTTGACAGAACGATGTAGGCTTAAAACAAATTCCATCTCGTATTAGTTCTATGTCAAATGTCAATTATTAACTGTACAAAACAACGAGGTGTTAAAAACACCTCGTTGTTCTGCAATACCTTTGTATCGTTTTCTCTTCTTACATTTTTGTAAAATTTAATCCGTTCTTTCCTAAAGTAATGTAAACTGGTTTTCACACAGTGATTCAACGTAGTAAGTAATATATAATCTATTGGATAAGGTGTTATTATACATAATGTATAATGTATCATGTAAGACATGATGAATACCAACTAGTCCTACGTTTGGAGGGTTCTGCATCAAAAATTCATTCGCCCATACCATTTTCAAATGTTTCAAGCATTGTTGAGCCCTACGATTGTCGCTCAAGAAAAGAATTTGGTGTGTAGATTTCATATCTTTAGCTTGAAAACGTTAAATTTCAATGAAAGATTTTGTTTGGCGATGAAGCTTCATTTAAGGATATTTAATCCGGACCGAAACGGTCATGTGTACAGTTCAATACCCTAAGAAATCGTATTAACATAAATTTAGGGTCAACATGTGAGAATATTGTGTACGGTCTTATAACTGGGCAATATTTATTTCCAGCAAGGCTCAATGGTATAATTTACTTTACCTTCTTTAGTGAAAAAATGGGTGTTAATAGAAGATTTATCGTTTCAAATTTAATAGCAAATGTGGCTTCCAAATAAATGGACCTGCCTCATTTTTTTTTCTTGTTGAAATTGAAGTACAACGTGTTTCAAAATGATTGCCATCTAGTCGGCTGTGGAATTCGTGTCTTCCCAGATGCGGTCAGTGCCATGTGCGGTCAGTGCCACGTGCGGTCAATAGTTTCGAAATCCCAGGACAGGCCAATTTATCGGGGTGCTCGGTACCGGCTCGCCATGAGCGATAGTGTCTTATGCGGTCACAATCAAAAAGCGTCCCAGATGTGATCCCTCGAAAATATTTTCGCAAGGTAACAAATACTTTTACATATACATTATGTTATTAATGCAAATTGAAAATAAGTACAGTGTTTTTCATTACCCTCTCGCAAGTAATTCATGCTTTTGCTTTACAGCAAACAGACACTTGTTATCAGAATTAGATAGGTTTAAATCAACAGAGCCGGCACATCAAAAATTACATGCATAGAACTTCCAACGCCAACTAGATGACAATCATTTTGAAACACGTTATGTATCTCTACAATACATTTGAGGGATAGTGCACTGGTTACAATTGTTCTTTTACGGCTAGCCTGTTCGTCTGACCTGGTTTCTCTCATTATTTTATTGTGGAGTCATATTACAACTCTGATACTAGAAACTCCCATTGATATAGAAGATTCGGTCTATGACAGAGAGAATACATCTCTCCAAATCAGTCTTTTGTCGATATCTTGGTGACCCACTTAATTTCTTGTCAAATGAAAGGACGGGATTTTAAAGAGTATCAAAAAATACATTTAATAATTATACTTTGGTTTCAGGGTATTCTCAGTGTGGTTTCGAAAGAACACTAAAATCTTTTAAAAATATTCTGGTATTATCTAGAAGTTATATGTTTTGAACAAAATATGGGCTGTTACTTGCGTATACTTAAACTTGCATATACTAAAACACCTATCTCAAAAACAGTGAACTCTAAAGAACAGGTTTTATTCAATCTTGAAGGCATTTCATCACCAAGGGATCTTAACTTCCCCAAATTTAATAATACAAATAGTATTCGGACTCCTCTATCCTCTATTGTGATATATAGTTCTTCGTAGTTTTTAGTATTGTTATCCGCTAAAATATTGTCACTCCATAGAAATATAAAAATTTTAATTACAATGTTTATTACCTATTATGTTATTCTGGTATTTACTACTATTTTATAGTAGTATTCTTCTCCAACACATACGCCACTAAACATTATTAAGTGCGTTTTCTAAAACCATACCATAGCATAGTGCATTCCTGCCCACTACCAACTTAGCAGGAGTGGTAAATGTTTTATATTTGCGAGAAGGACAGGAGATCAGAGAGCAATAAATATTTGTTTTTTTTTTGTTAAGAAGTAATTATCCGTTCGTCAAGCGATTCACTAACTTATCAAAACGAAATGAAGCACTCCGGGAATGACCGAGAGGGGAAGCATAGCTTTCCTAAAGTACTGCACTACAAGTGGATCGAATAAATATTTGAAAATGCATCACGTAATGTAAATCTATTAATAGTAAGGAAAAATAAATGGAAAAGAACCTAGTTAATCCAAGTATTGTGTTATATTGACAAAAAGAGAGCACGTGTCTACAATGTTAAAACAAACCGTATAGGTATCTATAAGTATACATTTATTAATAATACTCACGTACCTGCGTGTACTATGCAGGTATACGCATTTAGGTATATGGTATATATATATATATATATATATATATATACATATATATATATACAGGGTGGTCGTGATATAACCTTACAAAAAAATTCTGGGTCATTAGGAGGATACAACAATTCAGAAAAACTCATCTTTGGTAGGTCCAAAATGATGAAGAAAAATTAACCCCTATCCACACTCATTTGACGCCACTGACCACAAAAATAAATACATACATATTTAACCAAAATTTAATTGTTAGTTACCTAGTTACAACAAATTGACAAGCTAGACGTTTTCTTTTGCCAGTGATTTACTTGTCAGTTTGCATATGTCAGTTGTCATTTATATGTCGTCGCCTTTCTTGTTTTCAATGTATTTTTTCTCTTATAATCATTTTTGTACAAGAAGTCTATAAAACCAGTCTTTTTCAAGACTTCACTTGCGTTTGTGTTTGCAGTTTGTAAGTAAATAGCAAATTTCATGGGTCAAGACACTAACGGATAATCATGTTTGTGGTTTTAGGTTTGAATCTGCCGATAAACACAATATTCAACAAAGAACAACGAGCTCAACTTTGAACGGCAAAGGCAACGTCAAGTTTATAAATCGACTTTAATAAATAACAAAAGAAAACCAGTGTTTTTTGCATATTCTTGATTTGTAAAGTTCATTTCTACCGCAAATTCAAAATTATTGAATTTGACAAATGTCATTCAGTTTACTAGTTGGTACAGGTACTGATTATCGTTACTAGACAACCAAAATCATATTTTTTTATTCTGATTAACTCATTGACGTACAGCAAATTTTGTACAAATTTTCAATTATTTTTATCTCGAAAACGGGAAGACTTTTACTAGATTTTTTTTTGTATATGAGTTCTACTCATCCTCACCTATTATCAGTTTTTTTTTTGTTAGGTTATATCACGACCACCCTGTATATATATATACCATATATATGCCACCTATATACCTATATATATATATATATATATTTGTCGGCGGGCGTAATTTCGGATGCTCGGGTACCATAAACAGGTAGCAAAGGAATCCGATCGGATAAATCTATATTAAAACCATATATAAATGTAGTAACACCTAGAGCAAACAAACATTTTGTTAAAAAAATATGTTCAGAAAAATCGGCTTATTGAGCGCTTTAAAACGATACCTCATTCAATAGAGTTCAGAGTTAATTATATACTAAATAAATCAGTGTTAATATTTACTGTAAATCGCATCTAAAATGTACTATATTAATTAAGTTAGTAGATGAAATTTGCAAAATATATACCCTTCGAAATCGTCTTTATGAGCTCTTCAATTTAATACCACACCCGATATAGTAGTCCTTGGGACCTGCCGCGAGCAGGTAGACTGTGTCCGAACTCATATTGAAACCCCGCTGTGTGAAAGGGTAGCGGGTCCGAACTCGCACGCGCCCGGCTACCTGACCATTGGATGTAAATTCGGCCGGGGGTTTAAAGGGTCCTTCTTATCTTATATGTAATTTCGGCAGGGTGAAATAAAGTATTGTTAAATTTTAAGTGATACATTAATACATTACCGGAGGAGGAGATTTCGGACCCACACAGGTTTTCCCTTGCAAATTCTGATGATGCTTATTAGGCTCAGTGAGTACATGATTGATCGTTGCCCTCTTGCGTATCTAAACTTTTTTTATTTCCTTATTATTTCACCATTTCCAAAAATATTAATATGTTTTATGTTAATAAAAATAAATTCCACATTTCTACCATAAACATTACCCTCGGCCGAATTTACATCTGTGATTAGCAGTGCCCTTTACTTTGGGCAGGTACCCAAGAGGAATTACCGGCCGAAATTACATGTGCCCCTAAAATCCGTAGCCAGTCGGGGTACAATAAAAGATATTATTTGATAATTTATAATTTTAAAAATTAGTATAGGAACCTGGAATATTCAAGGTATAACCACGAATAAAAAGAAGTTTTCAAATTAATTTCTGGGCATAATATAGACATAGTTGCATTTCCAGAAAGAAAAAAGTAAAGAAAGGGAACGGAAGAAGAATAGAAATATAGGGTTATATACATGGGGCATTCAACGCCAACTCAGCAGTCGATCCCACACCACCCTCTCGGATCGGGCTCAAAATTGGTACATCGATTAGTACTATCGAAAGAAGGATAGTCCCAAATTTCTTGTCCCCAGGGGCCCATATTGAAGTTTTCGGGCATAATCTCACCTCCAGGTGTCCGCGATCGGTGTTTCGTGTACTGACGTGGCATTTTATTCTAAAAAATGGTCAAAATTACACCGGAGATGTCAAATTTTCCGGAGAATACGGATGCCGGCATTTTTTTTTCGATATCTTATAACCGGAGCTCAGAAATTGAAAAAACCCGCTTTTTATTCAAAATCTGATATCTCATGTGAGGCCACTTCATATTGGCTAACAATTTACCAGAAGGCTTCTCGATTATTGCTCTGAAACTGTTTAATTCCGTTATGAAAGGATCAACAGTACCGGCAGAGTGGAAAACAGAACTTATTACATCAGTCTAAAAAAAGACAGTAGACAAGGGTGCCGAAATTGTCGAGGGATTAGTGTGATCTGTAGAATTGCCAGAATATATGGCAGAACATTAGGTAAAGAAAATAATAAAAAGGCAAACAACAGAATTTGAAGAACAAAATGGCTTTAGAGCAGAACTTCAGGCTTTATCATTGAGAATTACGTACATGTTCGTGCGAACTTTACCTGTAGAGTTCTACGCTATGCGTCACATTTCCTCAAATTCACTGGAAATACTTTATGTATACTAAATAATATTGTCTTGTGTAGATCCAGTAAGTTAAGCCAGTCTATTGATAGTAGCATCAAATACAAAATCTCTCCTGAAACTGCTTGCACGCTTAGGCCACTTTAACTTAACTTAATTTTTGTCTTAAACATTCACATGTACAAAATTAGCTCCATAGAACTATTTATTTGCCTATTTAATACAAATTTACTCCTGATTAGTGCAATATAACTATTTTTAGGGTGTTTTCGTTTAATGCCAAAGCCATATCCATGAATACAAATAATTTGCTCGATTGATGTCCGAGAAATCCGATATTAAATAAAAAAAAATCAGAAGAGTGAGAAACGTTAATATAAAGAAGGATCGAAAAAGCAAAATGAGGTGATATCAAACGGTTTAACATAAAAGGATTTAAATAAGCTGATCACTCCAATTGCATGGGACGTGTGTATTTACTGGATAGGGGTAACCCGGTGGATATATATATTATTAAAATAATGGGGATGAAATGTGCAGCTAAAATTTTTGTTAAAAAATGAAAGCAAATTTTGGTTATTTGTTATCGATTTTATATTTTTATTCATTTATAATATATTATTTATATATTTATATTATATTTATATAAAGTCATTGTTTATTTTGTTTACTTAGGCAGCAGAATGAAATGTTTTAATACGCTGCCTATTCAATTTTGCCGTATAAAGTTGCGTTTTATATGTTTAAAATTGTTTTCGTCGTTGTCATGGTTGCGGCACTGAAGTTGTCATCATCTGTCAAATTTTCTCTTCAAATTGGACTTACTCCTCTAAACGTAAGTTTATATATGGCAAAATTAAATAAAACGTTGTAATACACTCGCGGATACAATGAACGTTTAACTCGCGATATTAACGCGCGCGTTTAAACATATCGCTCGTTAAACGTTCATTTTATCCGCTTGTATAACAAATAACTATTACAAGCTGTACCCTGTATGCGTTGCAATGCCACGTAAAGTAAAAAAAAAAAGATTAATAAAAATTATAGATGACCCGTGGAACTTCGTGTCACCTACACATATTTTTGAAAAATATGGACAAAACTTGATACAAAACTATGCGTTTCAGACACACATTTTAAATCATTATTCCGACGATGAAACACAATATCTCTAGACTAAAAATTTTCTCCAACAACGACAATAGTCACTTCGTCGGTTGTCGGAGAACTAAACCTCCTTGCATGCTCACCTGCAGGCGTTTTGTCAGCTTTAATGACGATATTATGGCTATCCGATGGCATCCGATACAATCATATCTTTTGACCAAGTTTTGAACATTTTTACTAAGTCGTTGTTCTGATGAAGAAACGTTTTCAGTTCTTAAACAATATTTCGTTTCACTGTTGGATTATAAACACAACGCTTATCAACTTCCGCATCTTGATTGCCCATAAAATAAATTTGCAAAAATTGATGTTCCGCATCTGGCAATGACAGCAGCGCTCCCAGTAGGTGATGAATTTGCCCATGTGTTTGCAATTGTATATTAACTTTTTAAATTTTTAATAAATTATTTTTCAAAAACTACGTTGAAAGTGGGCATGAATTTTTCCTGTACAATATGCGTTCCACCAAACGACGTCATTTGAATGCAATTATCATATTTTTGGATGTTGGCCAATGTTTAGAATTATTTTCCACTCCAGAAACTAATCAGCGTGATGGATCTGGTGGTAGGAACAATTGTAGCAATTTAACATTACCACCAGCGCAACATAATCCAGTAGATTCACCGCTGTATTTTAACGCTTTACAATATTGACAAATGATTGTCATGTCATGTCTCTTTCTGGGTTGTAGCGGAATACTTCTCGTTCCAGGTTTACAGGAACACTGCGTCTGCGGAATCGCTCTATTTCATTGTGTCGTGCTCGCTGCTGTTGCGTTTGATGTGCCAGAACTTGTTCCATTCTAAGCCTATCTACTTCATAATTATTCACTGTTGAACGTGATTCTGTCATACTAATACGAACGTTATCATTATATATCTCTCGCTTATCGTCAGTACGATTTGCACGTGAGGTAGCTTGTCGCACATTTGATTGACTTCGGCGACCTAAGTCAGGTCGTCTTCTCCTTGGCATTTAAAAATCAATAAAGTTCTCGCGCACTGACAAACTGATGACAGATTTAAATCAAAATGTCATGTGTTCCTAATAGTATAAAGATTTTATTAAACATAGAAGAAAGGACTTGGGTCAAAATTTGACGAGGAAGTATACCTAAAGGAATGTATAACCTATATGTATCTGTAGAAATTAACCTATATTATTTATTAAAGATTATTTTTTGTGAAATGATAAAAATAGCATCATATTGTTTTAGAAATTTTAAGTTTCTCTCCACGGTCGACATTATTTATATCAATGGAACGTTTGAATACAGTACCATATATTTCAATTACTAATTACTTTTACCATTTACCAAATTACCAAATACTAATATACTATTTTACCAATAGTAAAAAAATAAAAAAGTTAAGACTTATCAACATAATAACAATATGCCGATTTCAAAACTTTGAATTGAGAATAACTCTGAAAACGAATTACTTTTTTAGAACACACATAAACAGTATCAGCAGAATGGAGGGACAAACAATGTAAGGGTGTTAGCAGGTGTGTGCATGTGTTCCTAACCGGGGTAGCTACCCCAACTACAACATTTTAAATTACAACCCCATACAAGTAGTGCCTCAGTTTAAATATCTTTGAAAACAATTTAAAAAACGTTTGGGATTATTGGGACTGGGATAGCTACCCATCGAAAAATTATGTATTATTATAATTTCCTGATTATTTAGTGGAGAATAATTTGAAGAATAAATGTGTATACAACCGAAAATGTGGGGCGACATGTTAGCATCGACCACACGTTCAACAAATGATTGTAAAATTATTCATATATGAATAAATGACTACAGTCATTTTAAAAACACAAAATTTAAGCAATCACCGTTTAATTTTATATTTGTAGAATTATTAATAAATCTTTATATTTTTACTTAGAGTAAAATTCAAAGTATCAATAGTGGCAAATATACAACATTACGGGCAAACGCGAAAAAATGAAAAGATGTATTCGTAAAAAATTTTTTCCAGAGATTCGATTTTACTCGTATAACAGGCAATAGCTGTTATAATTTATGCGTAACTATTAAATTGTTGCTATTTTATATGTTATGTGTTGAATTGAAATTTGTTTATCGCCTTAATTATGTTTTATATTTTTTAATCGCTTATATTTACTACCAATTTGTAGCTGATCACTATTAAATGTGTAACTGCGAGTAGAATGTTTATAAAAAAGATATAAAATCCCATTTTTTGGTAAATTAAATTTTATGCAGCATTGACGCAATCCATCGATTGAAAAATGGTTCAGGTGGCCACAGATGATCACCTGGCGGAATAGTTTGCAATAGACTGCTATTTCATTTTTATTATTAGTAGCATATGCAGCACTTAAAAATAATTAATAGGGCGTAGTAAAAATAATTCGAGACCACTAACTTCCTCGTTGTATTTTTTTTTTAAATTCCATGTAAATTCAGGGACCTAGCCTATGGCAAATTGTAATAATATAAGTGCCATTTTGCTCCAACGTGTACGAATTACACATTTATGTTGTCGAAGACGTTGGCGAAGAATTGTAATGTAACAAACACGTTGCTGGCAAAGTTGTTGCAACATTTTTTTTAATAATATAAACAGAAAAAATATTTAGTTCCTTTCCAAGTTCTTTGGTACTTAGATTTGTTGAGACTACCTCCCTCTCATATATTCCTTGATCTATCACAGATGTTCTGTCGAAAGTCACTTAACATCAATCGAATTATTCTTTGTTATTTCTGACTCGGCGAAATTTCTCTTAAAGCAAAAGCGGCGTCGAGATGCATTGGGAAGATATTCAGGTGGGTATTACTCATGGGTGTTTAGCTGAATGGTGAAGCTGTGAGATTGTATGCAATGGTACTGTAACGTTTTTACTATCGACTAAAGCTAAAACACTACGCGATTATCCTAATTAATTTATTACTAACTCTTAACACTTATAATTTATTTCACTCAGAGATGTTTATTTATTTTAACGCGCGCGGTCTCTCGCACGAATGTTTACGCACCGGTTCTTCAACTGGCCTGCCTCGGGTCCGACATTCCTTTTATGGCAGGTAGAAGGCTCTAGACATTTGCCGGAATATTCCCGAAGTTCTGAAGATCATTCTAGAATTCGCGGAACTTGTTATCGCATCGAAGCTTCTCGACTAGCCGTCGGCTCCGTGCCACGAGCGGTCGTGCCTCATGCGGTCAATGTGAAAAATCGTGCCAGATGCGGTCACTCCAAAAATATTTCTACCTGATGTGCAGGTGTCTTCCCATGTGCGGTCATATCCGAATTCACCGAATTTCTCGGTAGACACCCTCGGCCGATATGGAAAATTGATTACGCCCGGTTTCATAATGGCTTCGTCGCGTCCTTCCCGGTATCGCAATTCAGCGAACTTGTGTAGCTCCCGGCGTGTTTATCGCGGCGAGCCGTTTCGTTACAGTACTATCTATGTTTTAAATGCTGGTGGAACGCTTATCGCGGCTAGACGTGTTATTCGAGCGAGTCAGTGAGCTGGAAGCGATCCATAGAATTAGTCTCTTCGACCGTCTAAGCTAATTGGACACTGTCTGGTGTAAGATGACGAAGTAGAAGTACAAACATACCCCACAAACCCTTTTGGAGGTTTCCCTTTGGTATGAGAACTGATAACCTAGTTTATTACATTATAGAAATCAAAATTAACTACGTCTGCAACTCGCTCGGTGGATTAAATAGGTTAGTGCTGTTGCCTGTCCCAAGCCCGGACAAAGTAGGAGAGTTGAAACAATGGGCCAGCAAATAATTTTTCATAAAAAACCAGGCATGCTAAAAATATAAGCCTCGGAATTATGTTCGAAAATAAAGAGGACGAATGCTTCGAAGAAGGACTATGAGACTGGCCACATGGAATATTCAAGATTTTGGGACAAAAAAACTGAGGTTTTCTAAGAATTAAAATGACACAAAATAGATACATGCTTCCTCACGGAAACAAAAATAAAAAGAGGAAAAGAAACTGAACAAATAGCGGATTACATTCATCTTTATAGTGTGGTAAACGAAAGTACAAGAGCACAAAGAGGAGTTTCTATTACTTTACACAAGAGATTCAGAAAAAACATTAAATGCTGGTAAGAAGCAGATTAGCAGATTATTACAATGGATATATATAAAAATGGCGAAACGATATTTATTATAGGAGCATATGCACCAAGTGACGATAGTGAGAGATGCTTTCTATGAGAAACTGAAAGATGTGATAAATACTCGTCACATGAAAGAAATTTTTATACTAGAAGACTTTAACGCCAGAGTAGGAAGAAAAGAGAACCACATTATAGTGAGGAAATATGGAGGGGAACGAGTTAACAGCAATGGAGAACGACTCCTGGACCTATGTCAAAGCTTAGATCTTAAGATTATGAACGAGTTCTTCCAGTATAGACAAATTCACAAATTTACAGGGATACAACCAAAGAAAAAACTGCAATCAATAGCTGACTCAGATTCAGCCACAAAATACAAAACTAAAAACAAATGACGTATGGACTATATGGCTCTAGTAAAAATCACCATAATATAGAGAAGACCCACTAATATAACATAATATACCTAATATACCAAATATAACATTAACAACTTAAAGGATGCGTCTACACAATTTCCGTACAAACTGAGAAGTATGGATGAAACAGAAACAACTGAAGGGAAGGACCAGGTAGTCAAGCCATGTATTCACCAAATAGCAAACAAAGCTTTGGAATATAGCAATAAGAATAATAAAGTGAATCCCGAATGGTGAACGGACGACATAATAGAAATTAAAAATGAAGAGAAAATAGCTTATAAGACTTGATCAAGAACAAAAGATCCAGGAGACCAAAAAATGTTTGTCAAACTTAACAAGGAAACAAAGAGAAAAGTGGCGAAAAAGAAAAATGAAGTATGGGAAGGAAAACGTGAAGACATAGGGAAGTATCTGGGAGGCAGTAGAGTAGCGCATGCACGAAAGGTTGTTGAAAATATACGAAAAGGAAGAAAAGAAAGAGGAACTATAAACCTGATTCAAAACAGAAAATGGGATGGACATTATAGGATGCTACTAACAAAACAGGAAAGAGTTGTTAGAAGAAATAAAATTGACGAAGTTATTGTTAATAACGGGATCGATATTCAGGAAAGATATAAGAAGGAAGTAAAGAAGGAAATAAGAGAAATTAGGAATGGTAATTCTCCAGGATCGGGAGACATTCCTATTGAGCTGGTCAAACATGGACCAGATATACTAATAGAAATACTTATAGATATTTTTAATAGATATCTAATTGAAGGGCGAGGGATTCCAGCAGATTTAAATCTAGCACACATTAGTTCCATCCACAAGAAAGAAAAGAGGAAAAATGTGGGAATGTGGTAATTACACAGGGATAAGTGCCACTAGCTCAGTGCGAAAGTTGTATGGTCGGATACTTAAGAACGAATTGAACTGGAGTATCGAGAAACAGACGAACAGAGTGGCTTTCGGGCAGTAAGGCCCTGGATTTACAATATTTATATCCTCAAATAAATATAATAGAGAAACACGTTGTTCGAAACCTTTCTACCTATCTTGTCTTTATTGATCTTGAAGAAGCATAGTACCTTCTATATAACATTTCAACGAGAGCGGACATAAACAAAGATAATATATCACCGATCTACACCACATCTACAAAAATTCATAAAGTGTAGTGGAGACCCTAAATACATTTTCAGAACCATTTCGAGTAACAAGGGGCCTTAAACAGGGATGCTGTCTTTCCCCTACTTTCTTTAAAGTTTATATTCAAGAAGTTCAACAAAAATGGAGATAAAAATGCTAGGACATGGGAATTAATGTTGATGACAACTACTTGTCAACGTTATTTTTGCTGACGAACAGGTGATAATTGGGGCTTGCGCCGGTCACTTATTAATCATCGAAAATCAGTTCGCTACAGCATACAATATTTTCGCGATTCCCTCGTGCGATTGTCGCGCAAATAAGGCGAGTGAAACCCAGCCATAAATGTCAGTTTATATCGCGCACCGAAAAATATCCAACGAGCAACGAGACAATCTCGATGAAAGTCACATTTTCTCTCTCCCTCTTTTTTCTTTCGCAAAGAACGAAAATTTCAACATATGGTTCGAGTGACACCCACGACCCGCGAACGCGACCGCGGGTAAGACAGAGAAAGAGGCAGAGAGAGAAAGAGAGAGGGAATGGGTGCACTTTCACTTTTATCCGCTAAAAGTTCTTTCTTTCTCCTCGCTCTTCGCCTCGCGTCCTGCGGTCTGCCTTCATCGGTGCCACTAAACTCTGGTGGTTGCCGCGACTTTATAATCTTATCCTACCAATATAGTTAGTGTCCCATTAATAGCGCACCAAAGGTACACTATTTCCATCCCTTGTGTAACAAATGACGAAAAATTTAATGACAATATGAATCTACATAAAATTAAATGCTAAATAAATTATTAATTTTGAAAAATGGGTACCAAAATATTTGGCAAGTCTTCAAATAACGTGAAAAACTGCACTTTTATGAGTTACACAATCTGAAAAAAATCGGAATAACCTTAACGTCCAGTTAGAGATAACTGTTAATTATTTGTAAGAAGAAATTAGTGATTTAAATTTATCCCATGGATAATTTTAATCAGCGACTAGAACATCAGTAAACCAGTGATGAAAAACATGAGCACTGCCGGTGCAATTTTTACACTAGCTAAGTGTTAACTGAAGTTAATACAAATTTGTCTTGATAGTGAAATGATTTTTCTAAAGCGACATTTTTCTCGGCTTTTTTATAGCTATACTTTAAAGAATATTTATGCTTCCTGTAATCATCAAAGGAATTAAATAGTGACACTTTAATTTCTTTAAGGATATTATCAATGCATCAATATGTGGAACGGATATGTGGAATATTTATTGTTCACCATCATCATCAAGTTTTTTTATCTTTAAACATTTAGCGAACTTGAATAAATTTTGTACAATAATTAAATTGTTAATATTTTGCTACCAAGGAATTGACATTTTAAACAGTGGATCTGTGCACATACAGTGCGGATGGGTATCACCTAAATAATGACTAGACCAGAAAAAATATAGGGTACCGATGAACCCTGAAGTCTGCCAATGAACTATAACCATTCTGTTGAAGCCAAACACGATTTGGTGAATTTACTGAATGAAGGGTTAAGACCTTCTAATGCGTTTGACTCACGTCGCACGTTCGTAAGAACTGCATTCACGTGTACTTCTTCTTACTGCTAAGCTAATTATGAAAATCAGAATTTTGCGACAATTGCCAGCATTAGTTTGTTTAATTTGAATTTATAGAATTAGTTATAATTTATACCAATGAATATCCCCTTATTTGACCGATTAAAAGTTGAGTGATGCGCCATCGAGGTTTATTCACGCCGAGAGCTACAACGGTATTGAAAATGACAAAATGGAAATCAAAAAATAAAAACAACCAGAAGTTACACGCTCTGCTGAAACGGAATTAACCGTGTACAAGAAAAATGACTGGTCTCGGTATGCCATAGGTTGATGTCATATTCAAACGTTTACAACGTGTAGGTACATTACATTTAGTCCAGTATAATTATCTGCTTATTCTTAGTGACAATATAACTTATAATATGTAACCGTAAATACCAAACATGTACAGTAATAATTTTTCACAAGTCAAGTTGCACAATAAAGCTATAGGGCAAGATGGAAGATAATCGGTTAAGATTGCGGGCATCTCGAAAAATTGTTCCATTACTGTTCAACTTAATTCGATAATTATTTCTACAAAAAACTATATGTTTAAAGAAGTAGAAAAATGGAATCAGAGAAACAAATCGCCCACTAATATGTTGTATATGTATATATATATATATAATAAATACATATATATATAATAAAAGTTTAGCATAGTATAAAAGTATAGTAGTATTATTATATAATTGTAAAAAATATAATAAAATTTATATGTGTATAAATACATATTATATATATATATATATATATATATATATATATATATATATATATATAAGGTAGTCGTGATATAACTTTACAAAAAAATTCTGGGTCATTAGGAGGATCCAACAATTCAGATAAACCCATATTTGGTAGGTCCAAAGTGATGAAGAAAAATTAACCACTATCCACACTCATTTGACGCCACTGCCACAGAAATAAATACATACATACTTAACCAAGATTTAATTGTTAGTTACCTAGTTAAAATAAATTGACAATTTGCTTTTAAATTTGATAGACGTTTTCTTTTGCCAGTGATTTACTTGTCAGTTTGCATAAGTCAGTTGTCATTTATATGTCGTCGCCTTTCTTGTTTTCAATGTATTTTTTCTCTTATAATCTTTTTTGTACAAGAAGTCGATAAAACCAGTCTTTCTCAAGACTTCACTTGCGTTTGTGTTTTCAGTTTGTAAGTAAATAGCAAATTTCATGGGTCAAGACACTAACGGATAATCATGATTGTTGTTTTAGGTTTTAAGGCGCTGGCTTTGAGTCAGGCGGTCACTGTCGTCGTGGGTTCGAATCCCACGTAATCCATGGATGTTGTGATTGTTGTGGGAAGTGTGTGAAATGTATCCAAAATCCCGTTCCTACTCACGCCGGTAACCAGGCCGGATAGGATCGGATATCCTGTAGGAGGGCGGGACTAGGATACACACATCCTGAGTCGGTAGAGCACGGAGTGGATCAATTGGGGTGAAAGCCTTAGGGGGTACAACCGTGCTCGAGGACCGTGGTTCGGAGCCCACGTTAAGCTGTAGGTCCCGTCCAGTTTAGCCTTGCAGCAAAAAGGAGACGTTAACTACAATTCACACACACACACATGGTTTTAGGTTAGAATCTGCCGATAAACACAATATTCAACAAACGGCAAAGGCAACTCAAGTTTATAAATCGGCTTTAACAAATAACAAAAGAAAACCAGTTTTTTTCGCATATTCTTGATTTGTAAATTTCATTTCTATCGCAAATTCAAAATTATCGAATTTGACAAATGTCATTCAGTTTACTAGTTGGTACAGGTACCGATTACTAGATAACCAAAATCACATTTTTTATCCTGATTAACTCATTGGCGTACAGCAAATTTTGTACAATTTTTAAATTATTTTTATCTCGAAAACGAAAAGAGTTTTACTAGATTTTTTTTGTATATGAGTTCTACTCATTGTCACCTATTACCGTTTTTTTTGTAAGGTTATATCACGACCACCCTATATATATATATATATATATATATGTCACACAATTTTAAAACTGAATTTGATAAAGTATATATTTTTAATCGGTGCCAAAACATGTTCAAACTGTCGAAAAATCACTTATAACAAATGAAAATATATATTAATTAACTTCTAATTTAAGCACAGTAACTCTTTAAGTAATTTTACCTAAGTTCTAATAATATACGAGTCTTATAATTTACAAAGGATTATATTTCGTGAATCTTCTCTTTGTGTTCTACTTCATCGGCTACATCTGTTTTCAATACATATTCAGTATCAGACTATTGTTATTTTTCCGATGACATGAGATATTAAAACGTGCGTTTGGAAAATTATTTTTCTCTAAACATTTTCCTCGGTAAGACGGCACATTTCATTAATTGGATCACGTGAACCAATCAATCTGCGACCATATTTTCAAGACGTGGATTGTCTTCGAAAATAAATACTCTGGAATTATTTCAGAGGTTTTCTGTGAAACAATAAGAAAGGCGAAATAATGGATCGTATATCACGTTCACTTCACTTCACTACATGTTTTGTTTTTTCGCGCTATTTTCATTTTCCATTTATATAAGGGGGGCAAGTGTCTTCAAAACAAAAAAAACTAATTTAAATTCTTACCTGCAATTCTGCTACAGTTCTTTTCTCTTATATCAGTAGATTATTTTAAAATTGTTGTCCCACCTTACCTGAAATAAAAGGAAAATTTTGGTTAAATCTCGATTATATCATAAAATTAACTTAATTGTCATTTGAAGAATCTAACAGACTAAGTAATAATTTATGAATTTATAAAAAAAACAGAATTAAAACACTTTCAACTGCTGCTACGGTCTAATGCTTGTTTTAAAATTAAGACGAAATTGATAACGAATATCACAAATTAAATGTGTGTATTTAGTAATTCAATCAATATTTAAAAAAAATGTAATGATCACTAGAAAACGATTAAACAGTTTCTAAAAAAATTCTACAATAAAATTTACAATTAGTTAGTTTTTTAAGATCTAGTATTTAAAATTTGTAAAAGGTTTATAGGTTAGAGTCCTATAAAAATAATAACTATACCCTGATTTTTAATGTTGTGGACTTTTACAATCGACACATCAAATAACTTAGCTTTGTAGACGGCCGGTGCGGAGTGCGACATTGCCGGTATAACTATTTACTATAATCATTTGGCCGTTATGAATAGTTTGAAATTTAGGTTCTATTTGTTAAAGTTATTCGTACAACACAATTAATCCATGTATTCCGAATGGTTCTTCCCTAAATGAATACATAACCCCCCCCCCACCTATACCTGAGGCTATTTTTAGGCTATTTCGATACCGGACCGCTTTTATTCACCGATCCCCTTATGCATCTTAGGACACATCAGAATTGGGGCCAGAAATGGTCAGATTTACCTGCCCCGAAAAAGGGAACATCCGAACTGGGGCCGAGACGCACTTAGGTTTATTGCAATTTATACAGGTAGATTTTATGCGAAAATAAGCGCGTAGTTGTCAGATGGGGGCAAGTTTCATAAACTATGAATTACTACTAACAAAAATTATAAAATCAAAGAGTGACATCATAAACCCTTTATTAACATCACTCACCTTTACATCAAAGATTAAAAAATTATACTTAACCTATACTACCCTTATTACAAATTATGGTATCTAAACCTAACTGTCAACGTCCTAATAAATTCTAGATGACTAATTTTTTCTTCTTGTAGTTCTGTCATTTTTTTCTATGGATTTTATCTTTTCCACTATGTCCTAACGGAGTACCTTTGTTATGCAATAAGCCCTATTAATTTTAATATATGTATCAATTTGAAACTCCAGAAGTACCTGCTTTTAAAAAATGGCTTATATTAGAATGGTGACAATAAAATTATAAAACTATTAAATTAATTATTATTGATTAATTATTAAATTAATAAAATTACTGTACTTAGCGTAAAAAGATTCACAACATTGGTTGTCCTATGAAAAGATGAAGAGTGTTCAGTCCAAATGCCTGGCGGAAATGTATTTTCTTCAATATAATGATCTACTAAATAATTGTAAAATTGGGTTACTTTAAGTCGAATGCAAAGCAATCACCAACAGTTTTTGGCTCAAGAAACAGAAGACCGAAACAAAACGTTAACAATATATTAATCTCACTTGCGTTGGTTTTTCCCTGATATTCACAAGGCAAACCAAGTTGCTGTATTTTCCTAAACCACGATTGTCCTAACTGAAACATACATCCTCTTATAACACAATTCGGAAAAGACTCTGATATGACTTTATGAATTGCATATTCAAAATCAGCCGTAATTACTTTAGGTGACAAAGAGTCATTTAAAATAGTGCATTTTTCTTCTAAATACTATTTAAAATCCAGATAATACGACAAATAATGACTTTTGTTTGGAAGAAGGCAGACCATCAAAGGGACATATTGCTCATTTGACTCTACTTTGACTCAAAATGTGCCACTTTAATAAAACTTCTTAAATATCAGTCACCACAGAACATTTGGCAACGCTGGTGTTATTTAGCTTAAAAATTCATCAAAATTTGCAGTAGAATGTGAAGTATCATGGGCCCCAGTTCGGATGCCCTGCCGGCCCCAGTTCGGATGAAAAATAATTTACCTGGCCCGCTCGGGCCCCAGTTAGGATGTGAGATGTGAGTACATTTGACAATATCGTTCGGTTTACGACGATCATACTTCCTGACCGCTAAACCAATAGCCGAAGAAAGGGGTGGAACAATATCGGCATCTATTTCTTGTTGACGGGTCGTAAAAGTCCACAACATTAAAAATCAGGGTATAGGTTTCAAAGTTTTTTAATAACTTCCCATCCCACATTGTATTTACACAGTTTTATAGACAAAGGGTCAAAAGTTAATAACAATAATTAATTTTCAACGAAGGCAATTTATACTACTGCAAATCGGACTGATAGTCCAGTAAATGAAGGCCGATAAACTCCCAAACCTGTTAAATTCTGCAAAAGGACGAAACAGGGGGCAATTGAAACCGGGGTGGACACAGTCTCAACTGGGTCTTTCGAAATACAGATAGTTGCCGATTCTCGAGGTACCACGACATGGTGGAAAATGGCACACAATTTCAAAAATCCGTTTAAATACAAAATAAGACCAGTTCATTACGTATAAAAATGATCCTTATGACTTTTTCCGAAAACTCGACAGGTTTCGAGATAACGGCCCCGAAACGAGCCCCTTACTTGTTGCTCCTGCTGTGAATCCAGGAGAGCACATTCGAGAAATGGAGATAAAAGCGGGCGGACAAATTGTCCAATAACTCGAGTAAAAATGGATATTTTTTATGATTCTAAATTCGCGTGAAAGAGAAAACCCATAACTGTGGTATCCTGGGTCTGGGGTCTCATTTTTGTTTTTCTTGAATCAGGATTCATTTTTTTCTTCGAGATTTCTCGACTTTTAGAAAATTCATCCATATTTTAATGAATAATATTATAATTTAATTATGTAATATAATGAATAATATTAAAAGAAAGAAAATGAAACAACCTTTATGGGCTCGTTCGATAGGTTTTGGGCAACGCACCAATCATTAAGAAAGATCCGATTAAATTACTATTACTCATTAAAATATGGATGAATTTTCTAAATGTCGAGTAATATCGAAGAAGAAAATTTAGCCTGGGTTTCCAATATTCAAGAATAATAAAAACGAGGCGTGAGACCCAGGATATCATAGCTATGGATTTTCTCTATCAGGTGAATTTTGAATCATCAAAAAGTATTCATTTTTACTCGAGTTATTGGATAATTTGTCCGCCCGCATTTGTCACCATTTCTCGAATTTGCTCTCTTGGATTCAGAGCACTACCAACAAGTAAAGGGCTCCTTTCGGGGCCGTTATCTCGAAAATTGTCGAGTTTTCGGAAAAAGTCGTAAGGACCATTTTTGTAGCCAATGAATTGATCTTCCTTCCGTACTCAAACAAAAATTCTCTAAATGCCATATTCTCGGAGATATTCGCCGAAAACAGATTTTTGGAACTTGAGGGTCATTTTCCACTATGTCTCGGTACCCGGAGAATCGGCAACTTTCTGTATTTCGAAAGACCCAGTTGAGACCTACAATTGCCCCCGGTTTCATCCTGTTGCAGAATTTAACCCATGTTTGGGAGGTTATCGGCCTTCATCTACTGGAGTATGAGATATTTATATTGAAAGTATGACCAAACTAAGTAGTAAAAAAAATCATCAGTTAATTAAAATTAGTACTGAATTGCTCCTGTTTTTTTTAAATGAAAGTTTTATCTTGTTATACGGCAGATACCTTTCGTAAGAGTAAAACCAGACTTCACGCCCGCATAAGGTTTTGTGACAGCAATATTCGAGTATTTTGAAGTTCTCCTTTCGCTGCGAGATAACCCCTACGGAAAGCCACCTGAGTTTGAATTTCAATTTGTATTTCTCGCGAAATGGCGATTTGAATTCATGTGAAACGTATACTGCTACAAATCTTAAAAACAGCACTTACTATTTTTGGACTATTTGGGTAGATTTTTAACGCCATATCGTTCGTAGGGTCAATTTTTGGTACTTTTTGAACTTCTGTGTCGGAATGTGTCCTTACTCATTAAGTGATACTTTAGCCTAAGAACAGAATAATGGTGATGGTGTGTGTTGATTAAATTTGGTAGAATATTGTGTAAATAAGACGCCGAAAACAAGAAGTAAAGATCGCCGAGTTTCGAATAATGCAATTCAAGTTCATCTACTTCCACATGTTCAAAAAATATTTAGTCCAACGACACAGAGAACGCCGAACGCGAAAAGAGTTGGGCATTACCGTATTGGTTGATGTACGTATCCTACGCACGTATTCAGAAATTTAAATTTTATCAGAATTTTGAATGCAACTATGTAACGCATACCTCTAAGTATAACCACAGTGTTTGTTTTATTGTGTTTAATCAACATGTTTTGTAGTGCTGCAAACATATATAATTCAATAGTTCAGTATACCCCTACCATAGGTTGATAGAATAAAATTTAATGAGATGATGTTTCACTATTGTTGGATGTCTCCGAAACGGCCACCTTAATTATTTTTTAACTGAATTTCATTATCCCTTATTAACCATTATCCATTTATTTTATTTTTCAATATACTTCCAAAATCTCAAACTGGCCTAATAAAATATATTAAACTAAACTAAGTTACATTATTTGTGGCTTAAAAACTGCGTACTTATTTTAAGGAGCGAAATTCTTTATGGCCACCAAATTATCTCAAAAGACGGAACAAAGTAAGATTGAATCCTGGGATAAATCGTTTATCGCATCTCATAATAAGGCACTCTTCACATCGTAGCAGCTACCGGAACTAAAACCTATCATCTATATCTATTTAAGCAAAGTTAAACTAAGTATCAATTAAATTGTCTGAATCTGAAAGTGATTTCATAAAACATATTTCAAGACAAGACTTGTAGTTAATTTACAAAGTTGTTCGCTCCCAAAACTCTAAACAAAAATACTAACCACAACTAGTGATTTAAAGTAATATTTACTATCTAGATAATATTCTAAAGATAAATAACAGAAATGACGAGATATTTGCTAAAATGGAAAGACATACATGAGCAAGTTTTTTAAGTTGTACAAATAATAAATAAAAAGCCACCAAAAAATAAAGGGAATCATGAATCATGATCCCACCACTTATTTTAATTGGATGAAATTCCATATCAATCTATATAAAAAAGGAGATTATATTTCAAATTACAAATGAAAAACTTTATTCGAAAATATGGACCTAAACGAGTCTAATTTGAAATATATATTCTCCATTAAATTACACTAGGGTTTACTGTACTCATATGTTCAATTGAAGCTTTAATTTTGATGAAAAACGTTATCGTTGCGTTAGTTCCAATACTAATGTGAATTAACACATTGAACAGAAATATTTTATTATCAAGACTTTCTACACGGTGAATATAGAAGCTATTTTAAAATCGCTGGAGCAATGCTGAATAGATTATCGCTACTCTAACATCATCAGGAATATATACGAAAATGCAACAGCCACTATAGTATACTATACTACTATACTAGACTTCACGAGACCACCAACAAAATTAACATCGGAGATTAGTAAGGCAAGTCGACACTATGTCAATTTTTCAGTATTCTCAAAACAATATACGAATACGCTTTTAAAATGTTGAAATGGGAGAACAAAAGAATAAGCATCGACGGAGAATACACAAACAATATTCGCTTTGCAGATGATATAGTGTTGATAACAGATGACCTAAAAGAAGCTAAACACATGCTGGAAGAAGTGATAACAGCAACAGGAAAAATAGGACTGGAAATTAACGAAACAGAAACCAAAAGTATGAAGTACTTACTACCCAGCCCAGTGACAATATTAAGATGGGACAAAAAGAAATTCAACTCACATTCAAATATATATACCTGGGACATGACATAAAAATCAGTAGAAATAACCAGATATCTGAGTTGCAAACAATATCCCGCAACTGGGCTCCTTATCAAAAACTAAGTTACATCTTTAAATCTGACGAGCTCATCAGCACCAAAAGAAGGGCGTTCAACCAGTGTGTCCTACCAGTCCTCCTATACGGGGCAGATACTCTATAACCCTTACCAAAAAAGACTGAAGCAATTGCAAATAACTGAAAAAAATGGAACATTCAATGTTTCGTCTAAAGCTAAGGGACAGAGTTAAGATACATAGAAGATCACGGGTAGATGATGTTATTGAATGCACTACGAAGCTAAAAAGGAAATGGACGGAACATGTAGACGGCTGAGTGATAGATAGGACACAGGCAAAGAAGATAAACGCGTAGCCGTAGCTGACCTCTCACCTGCTGGTCAGATGATAACAGAATTTGGACAAATTGGGTTGCAACAGTACAAGATAGAAATAGATGAAAAGGCCTTAAGTAGGCCTATGTCTAATAGTGGACGAAAACAGAGGCTGTATGTTGATTATCGTGTTTTTAACCTTAACGAAAACCTGAAGAAATATATATATATATATATATATATATCTGATAACAGCGTTTGGTCCCACTTATGATCTGAATATGAATTCAGTTATGAAGTTTTTCGCTTGTGAAAATATTACATTTAAATTCATAGTGTAACGTTTATTTTATAATTTATTTACATTAATTGAACACTAATTTATTTAACACACTAAACTACTTGTTCACTAGACTAGACACTACATAATTTATTTGTACTGCTCCGCATTCGGATCGTATGTCGCGTTCACGTCTGCTTCTCAACTTCTAACTAACTCCCTCGATCACAAGCCCCCTTATATATACACCCCCAACCCTGATCGAGAACATTCTAGTACATTCTAGAAGCCTACGCAGCAAATGTTCATGCACCTGTCTTGTACGCGTCGTAGTTATTCTTTTGAAGGAGTAAACATGTGTCGCTTTGTTTACTTCTCGCATTACACTGCCCCCGCCTTAGAGACGTTTCGTCTCGGAACGTATCCCTGGTAGGCCCATGCAGGAACCTGCAGTTAGCACCCCGCTTACAGCGAGACGTGGCGTCAAAATAACAGGGGACCGTCTTCCCGAGTCGACATGGTGCAGGCCCAAAACAGCAGACTAAAACTTCCACTCCGGTATTCTTCAACACTACTTCCAGCATATTCCGGACAACCCTCCAGTCCAGCTGATCTCGTCCAGCACCTAACTTGGGGACAGCTAGCTTCCTGATGTCGAGCTCCAGCAGTCGGTCTCGTAGCCTATGCAAGGTTCGCCATACATCGTGATAACATGGTTTAAGGGACCCGATCTCCTTCGTAACCAGATAAAAGATGTGTCTTACGTTGTCACGTAGTTCCAGAACCTTGCCAATTTCCGGGAGTTGCGCTCTGAGTTGTTCCAAGCGCCCGTACTTCTTCTTGAAAACCGTGGCGATACCTCGTGACATTACCAGGTCGGCGGACACACAATGGGCCAACGAGTATTCTTCAGGTACGCTGAACAAATCCTGTTGTTTTTCACAGGTTACCCCATACCGTGCTTTTCCGGTACCCCCGTAGGCGCTCATAAATTCTTCGAAGGAAAGTTCGTTCTCCTGCGCCAATGTGTTTCTTACTCGGGGAACCTCCGCCTCATCGTGCGACCCCTCATAGGGTGCCAACCGATTAAAGTGCACCACTCTCGGCTTGCCGTTTGGTAGTTTGCTTACCCGGTAGACCACGTCATTGATTCGTTTCTTCACAACATAGGGACCTTCCCAATTAGTCTGTAACTTAGGGGACAAACCACGTTTCTTCTGTGGGTTGTACAGCCAAACTCGATCTCCCATTTGGTAGCCACCCTCTTTAGCGTTGATGTCGTAACGCTCTTTGATGCGATCACTGGCGATATTTAGTTGGTACCGGACTTGATCGTGAATTTCGTTCATCCTTTGCCGCATCCGGGAAACGTAATCTTCCCCCGAAACGTCCTCGTCCGGTCTAGCGCCAAAGATTAGATCACAGGGCAGTTTAAGTTCTCGCCCGAACAGGATTTTGGCTGGAGTTTGTCCTGTCGACTCATGAACGGCCGAGCGGTAGGCCATCAGGTAGAACGGCACGTGTTCGTCCCAGTCTCTTTGATGTGACGAGACCATTTTCGCTAGATAGCGGTTGAGGGTGCGATTCATCCGTTCTACCATGCCGTCAGACTGAGGGTGAAGGGCCGTGGTTCTTGTTTTTCGTACCCCAAACTTCTCACATATCCTCCGGAATAGGCCACTCTCAAAGTTTCTTCCTTGATCCGAGTGTAATTCCATGGGTACTCCAAACCGGCAGATCAGCTCCTTCACGAGCACATCGGCCACTGTCTCTGCCTCCTGATTAGGGAGAGCGTACGCTTCTACCCACTTCGTAAAATAGTCCATTACCACCAGGATGTATTTATTCCCCTTTTCGGTCTCAGGGAAGGGTCCTGCTATATCAATAGCGATCCTTTCGAAGGGGCTCCCGACGTTATATTGTTTCATGGGAGCTTTCGGTCGTCTTTGTGGCCCATTACTTGCGAAACATGTAGTACATTTCTTGCACCAGTCCTTCACGTCGTCTGAACAACTGATCCAGTAGAAGCGCTCCCGTACCTTCTGCAGCGTTTTCTTGATCCCTAAATGTCCGCCAGACGATCCGTCGTGAAGGTGCCGCAAAACCTCCGGGATTTTACTGGAGGGAATTACCAACTGCCGTCTTTCCTACTCCCGTCTTGGCTCTCCAGTACGCGTTTTAGTAGTCCATCCTCAACCACTAGCGAGTCCCACTGTGCCCAATAGCTCTTGAGTTTTGGCGAGCCAGGTGATACCTTTTGCCACTCAGGACGCTCTCCTCCCTCTTTCCAAACCAGGATTTCTTTGAGAACCGGGTCTTTTCCTTGCTCTTGTCGTAACGAGGATGGTGTCCATTCCTCGGCGACCACGGTCGTTCGATAGACTTTCTCGGACTTTTCCTCAGCTCTATGACAATGAGGACACTCATCAGGGCATGGTCTTCTCGAGAGTGCGTCTGCGTTTCCATGACTCTGTCCTGGCCGATGTTCTATGACAAAGTCATACTCCTGGAGCCTCTCGATCCAGCGAGCGATCTGTCCTTCGGGATTCTTAAACTGGAGGAGCCATTTAAGAGCAGCATGATCGGTCCGGATCAGAAACCTCCTTCCACACAAATATTTATGGAAGTGCTCGATGGACTTGACGATGGCCAATAATTCACGCCGGGTCAGTAATTCTTTTCTGGTTTGGAGAGTACCTTGCTGAAGTATCCAAGGACACGTTCTTGTCCCTCCTGGCGCTGCGACAGAACACTTCCAATTCCCACATTGCTCGCGTCGGTGTCCAGGATGAACTGTCCTTCTGGCAGAGGAAAACTCAACACTGGGGCACTGGTCAACTTCCTCTTCAGCTCGTCGAAGGCAGACTGGCATTCCTCATCCCAACAGAAGTTTCGTCCTTCTTCCGTGAGCCTTGTCAACGGCTTAGCGACGTCGGAGAACATCCGGACATATCGTCGGTAGTACGTGCAGAGGCCCAGAAAACTCCTCAACTGGTGTTTATCTACCGGTATTGGCCACTCCTTCACCGTACTTGTCTTGTCCGGATCAACGGCGACGCCCTCTCTGCTCACTACGTGCCCTAAGTACGAGACCTTCCTTCTGAAGAGTTGACATTTCTTCGGGTTCAGTTTCAGCCCCGCACCTCGCAGTCTCTGGAAGACGTCCTCTAAGTTTTTCAGATGTCCTTCGAAGGTCTTGCCCATCACGATGACATCATCCAAATAGACTAGGCACGTTTTCCACGTCAAAGCCATTAGCACGCTCTCCATCAGCCTCTCAAACGTCGCTGGGGCATTACAAAGTCCGAATGGCATGACTGTAAAATGCCACAGGCCGTTACCGAAGGTAAATGCCGTCTTTTCCTTATCGGCAGGGTCCATTTCGACTTGCCAATAGCCGCTTTTTAAATCCAAGGTCGAAAATATCGTGGATCCAGCAAGGGTATCGAGTGTGTCGTCGATACGTGGTAGCGGGTAGCTGTCCTTTTTGGTGACACTGTTCACCTGCCGGTAGTCTACACAGAATCGAGTAGTCCCATCCTTTTTCTTTACCAGTACTACCGGCGAGGCCCATGGACTGCTTGACGGCTCGATCACCCCGTCCCGCTCTAGGTCCCTGATGATTTTCTCGGCTTCTTCCCGTTTGGCCAAGGGTAGTCGTCTTGCTGTTTGTCGAATCGGTCGTGTCTCGCCCGTGTCAATTTTATGTGTCACGACCTTGGTCTTTCCCAGCTTTCCATTCTCGGTAGTAAATATGTCCTGGTACTTATTTATTAATCCATTGGCCTTCTGTTTCTGTATGGGTGAGAGAAACGCACTGGTCTGGGAAAGGATTTGTTTCAAGTCCTGCGGAGTGTGTCCGGACCTTTCTTCCTCACTAACGCCCCTTACGATGGCCGAAGCGGCTTTACACGTGCCCAGCTTCGTACCCTTCTTGATGGTAACCGGGTACTGATTGATGTTGAGTAGTCGCACAGGCACTTCACTTGAGAGAGTAACGAGCGCCTTTCCTACCAGTACCCCCCGAGCCAGTCGATTGTCATCGTTTTCTGGTTCGATCACGGCTGGAATTCCCTCTTCCACAACATCCCTCAGACAGGTAGAGGTGATCGTTTCGCTTCGTTCCGGGAGAATCACATCTTCTGCCATTATTACGTCTAACACAAAGTTGTCACGATTGTGTAGCAGTAATTCTTCTTGACCGATCCTCAACACTCGGTGTCCGAAATCCAACTGGAATCCATGATTCCTCATGACGTCCATCCCCAGTATGACGTCTTCCTCAATTTCGGCTATGAGAACAGGATGGTCAAACTTTACTCGTCCCAACGTCATGCTCACCGTCGCTTCACCGTGTATTACTGCCTTCTCCCCAGTGGCAGTTCTCAATTGCCACCTACTTGGCCTAATCTTCCTACGGTCCCTCACAACTTCCGAGCGTACGATCGTCTTCGTAGCTCCCGTGTCCACAAGCATGGCGTGGGATTTCCCGTCGATAGTGCCATCGACGTACGCGCTCCCCAATTGGTGGGAAAACGAGGCTATACTGGCCCGGGGGTTTCCACTGCTACGGGTCGACGTTCCCCCTTTCTTATCGACCCGCATTAGTTTTCCTGGGCCTTTGCCGGCGCCGCTGGTCTGGGCCGCTTGCAAGAACTCTTCACATGGCCCACTTCGCCACAGTTCCAGCAGCGAACTACCTTCTTCTTCGCCGACAGCATCTCCATGATCTGCTGTAGGACCCTTTCCACGAGCTTTTCAGTGTCTACTTCCTCTGTAACCGCTCGAACACGGCCGTGACCGCGGGAGGCTTCCATGGCTGCATCATGCTCCAGTGCGATGGCGAGCGCGTCCATTAATGTTTTCGGTCGAGCTAGTCTCAGGGCCCTCTGCAGTTCCTGGTCCCGCAGCCCGCTCACGAACGTCTGCACTGCGAGGCACTCCATCATCTGTTCCGGTGCCGTGGGATACGCCAACCTCACTAGTCTGGCTACGTCCGCTTCGAACTCCTGCAGGGTCTCGTTCGATCTCTGACGGCGATTGGACATCTGGGATTGATGGACTTGCTCCAGATGTGTTTGGCCGAACCGCATTTCCAGTCACCTCAGCAGCTCATTGTAATTCCCGGCTTCCTCGGTGGATAGCGTCTGAAGAACTTCCAACGCCTCTCCACGTAAGGCTACCGTTAGGGAAACAGCTTTCTCGTGAGGGGACCAAGCATTAGCCTCCGCTGCCGCCTCAAACTGCTTCTTGTAACTGGCCCACGGAATTTTTCCGTCGAACGTTGGGGGCGTCACTCGATTGGTGCATATCGAGTTCTGTTGAACGACCGCCTTTATTTCTTCCTTCGTCTCGCCGCTACTGACTCGCCTTAGTCGTTCTTCCAACTGATTCGTCTTCTGTTTAATTTCGTCTTCTTTCCCCTCGCCGCTACTGACTTGTTCTAGTCGTTCTTCCAACTGCTTGATCTTCTCTTCAATCTCCTTACGCTGAGCCTCCATCTGGTCGGATATCTCTTCCCTCTGGGCGGCGATTTGAGCAGTAATATGAGTAATTATGTCTTCCCTCTGGCCGGCGATTTGAGCAGTGATGTCTTCCCTCTGGGCGGCGATTTGAGCAGTGATGTCTTCCCTCTGATCGGCGATTTCTTCCCTCTGGGCAGCGATTTCTTCCCTCTGGGCGGCGATTTGAGCAGTGATGTCTTCCCTCTGGGCGGCGATTTGAGCAGTGATGTCTTCCCTCTGATCGGCGATTTCTTCCCTCTGGGCAGCGATTTCTTCCCTCTGGGCGGCGATTTGAGCAGTGATGTCTTCCCTCTGGGCGGCGCTTTCTTCCCTCTGGGCGGCGATTTGAGCAGTGATGTCTTCCCTCTGGGCGGCGATTTCTTCCCTCTGGGCAGCGATTTGCTTCGTGATGTCATCGTCTTCGAACTCGAAAACTTCCGGGTCCTGGCCATTTTCTTTCAAAAATGCTGAGAGCCGGTCCTGGAGTTCAGTCTTCCTCCCTCCTGTTTCCAATTCCCGTTCCTCGAGTTCTTTTTTTAACTCGGCCACTTTTAGTTCGCGTAACTTCTTCATGATCCGCTCTTCTGACACCAATGTAACGTTTATTTTATAATTTATTTACATTAATTGAACAATAATTTATTTAACACACTAAACTACTTGTTCACTAGACTAGACACTACATAATTTATTTGTACTGCTCCGCATTCGGATCGTATGTCGCGTTCACGTCTGCTTCTCAACTTCTAACTAACTCCCTCGATCACAAGCCCCCTTATATATACACCCCCAACCCTGATCGAGAACATTCTAGTACATTCTAGAAGCCTACGCAGCAAATGTTCATGCACCTGTCTTGTACGCGTCGTAGTTATTCTTTTGAAGGAGTAAACATGTGTCGCTTTGTTTACTTCTCGCATTACAATAGATTTTTTCAAATAGCAAAATACGACCTTAAGGATTTTAAAATAAGTACCCTGATTAAATATATTAGTTAGGTGTCCACTGTAATCTTAATAATCATTAACAACCGAACTAATTAAGATTCTTAGTTGGCCCGCGAATCGTGAAATTACCGCACGGATTCGAAACTTTCGCGTATGAAATACTGCGGATATATTTGAACAGTCGAGTTAACAGAACGAGCCGCTCAATTACATTTTGCATCTGTGCAGTGGGTGGAATTGAGGCAGATCATAAAAAAAGAGCGGATCGTAATGACCCGATGAAGATGTTGAGTGCCTAATTCGGTTTTTCTATTGAATGCAAACAGGTGAATTAAATATTGATAAACGGTTTCTAAATTTTTTAAAAGTGGTTTTATTGTTTTTACTTTTTTCCTGCGGTTTACCTCTTTCGAACGGGCGGAACGGATAGAATCGAGACTCGCAATAATTAATCGTATTCTGTCGACGTCATAGTCAAGCTAACGAAATAGAAAGTGTAAAAATTTAGCGATTCGATTACACCTCATTCGGAACGGGTCGAGTTTTAAAAACAGGCCCATTTTACTTTTACTTTTTTCCGCTTCGGCTTCATAACGCGCCGAAATATGAAGTATCCAGTGGCGCACAAACGTACAGTTGAACAATGCATATAGAAATATACAACACAAAACATACTTGAAACACAGTTTTTAAGAAAATATATCACGATATAAAATATATAGCAATAACAATGTAACGTCTTCGTACGTTTAAATAATTTACATTATAAAGTGCACAATATTGTTCCTAATTTGTCTAATAAATAAGATAAATCTAAAAAATCCTAAATGTCACTCCACCCAATTGAAGCAATATATTCTTAGGGGTCTTTACTAACTACAAATAAACGAAATTTCGTGCCATTAGTATCCATCATCAGCCTATTTATGATAAAAGGAAAATATATTAATCGAAAATATTATTCAAGATTACAATTAAAAATATAAACCTACTAATAAAATTCCTGAGAGTAGAAATTTTTATGACGTCTTGCGGGAAAAAACAAAAATTCATAGAATGATGTTAAAAATGAACTTTAGACAGTCAATTCCCAATTATGATATGAAACAGGGACGTCACTCCATATATTAGTCTAAACAGGAACAAGATCAAAATTCAAAAAAATAATTAATTGTGTTCATCCATAAATTAGTGTAAAAATGACGGAATTAGAAGGGAAAAGACAAGGGTAAAGGCTTTTTGCATTAAAAAACCGCCGATATGAAAAAAAAATGACTACTAAGAATAAGTCTTTCCTGTTTTGAAATCAATACATTAAACAAATTAGAGTATTGAACAATTCAACATAGTTAAAAACCAGTTGATCATTAATTGGAGTACGTCGCGGATCTCTCGTGAATCTTACAATTTCCATGATTTCAAAGAAGTGGAGTTCTCGGCTTTTGCTATACAAATGTAAAATATCATAATCAAGATAATCTGGGAGAAGGAGGGGGGTATGGCAATAATTTATCATATGGTTGGCTAGAGAACTCGTGGTCCTCGAAAGAAGCATATTGAAGAATATTAGAAGTACATTAAATAACCTGTTTTAAATGTTCATTGACACTAAAAATAAAACGTCTCCACGTTTGTCATAATTTATCATGTTATTTTGGAAGTATTCGATTTTTAGTGTTAATTAACTCAATCATCAAAAGAAGGAAAAACTGATGTTATAGTTTCAACAGGATCCTCCTAATACCGTTTGAGATTTGAACCATAAATGAAATAGAAAAATATCTACGACATCTTTCAGGGGAAGTGGAAAAGTGTAAGTGGGGGTTCATGTGTTTATGTAAGTACTTAAAATACAATTGATTTATTAAACGGAATGGATATTGATTTGCTGTGGCTATATGGTAAATAATTGATAGCTTAAGAAAGAAACACTAGAGGAAAGGTAATCTACGTCGAAAAAACCAACATGGATTCTATAGGGATGGAGGGATAGTTAAATTCTTAATCCTTAAACCAAGTCTTTAGAATTTAAAATAGTCAAGGGGTGGTTGAAAACCTTTTGAATGATATTGACTGAAAACTGACAGTGCCCGTATGATGTCATTTAACAATTTAGATAACAGAGCACTGCGGGAATCTCTAAAAGATTCAATTAGTTTAATAAGACTATTAAGTTTGTGGATTTTTGGAATGTCGTATAACCTAGGAATTAAGCGATTCATCATACAATACTGTCTGATGTAATTTTGAGCATAGATTTTGTGTTTTTAGAATCCGAGTATTTGTAACTAGGATTATAATTAAGGTTGATAAATGGACCAGCCTCACTAAATTCCGAAACTTCTGATTTAATTACCACACAAAATGGTCCATATCAGCTTTAGAAATTTGTAATGTAAAAATTTCACTGCTCTTATATCCTCAAACATTCTCTACGGTGGATCTGACGGTGATTGGACAAGTAAAATATGAGTGATCTCGAAATCTGGGACCGTATGAAAGTTTGGTCATTTCATTAAGTCTACTCAGTAATATGTTCATTTACAGCTAACAGCTTCAGGTGTTTTTTAATACAGGGTTGAAATACATTGCATCTCAGCCTATTTTCTAGTTGACTGAACTCAGAAGGTGTTGGAGAGGTGAGTGTGGTATCAATCATCCTAGGACGAAAGTGATGGATATCTGTATAATCTAAAATTAGATTATTGGACACGTGAGTTGAATTAATAGTGTAAGCATTACGTTGACTATTAGTAAAAATATAACTAGAATTTCTAAATGTATTATGCGTAGGGGACTGCGCGATAATTAAAGTCAATCAAATTGTAATATTTATCAATTGTCTAATTTCTTAGAGTATTCATTTCAAATAAAAAATGTAAAAACATAATTTTTGCAGTCATTTTTCGTCTCATATAGGCGCTACATTAATGAAAAGAAAGATTTATCCTTGTCTTTAACCTATTACATATTTTTTGTCGACATTTGCACAATTTTTTTAATTTGATATTGTGCCTTTATAAAGTAATAAATCCAGTAATGGCACTATTTCAATGTTTAACTGTTGAATTAACTGACTAAAGTTCATTTTCAACATCATCCCTTCATTTTTGTTTTGTGTTTATCCGTAACTCGTCATAATAATTTTTACTCGTCTGGAATTTTGTAAGTAGGTTTTAACTTTCAATTCTACAGCATCCTTTCAAATTAATATTTTTCCTCTTGTCATAGATACGCGGATAGTGGGTACTTGTGTTCCGAGACACGTCAGTTTTTATTTAGTAAAGACCATTTAAGATTATATTGTTTGAATCGGGTGGAGTGACATTAACAAAAGGAAACTTAAAGTGTTGGCAAGACATAGAAGTGTTTCCTTCCTTCTGCGAGTGACACTAAGGTTATTTTTGAATTTATAACCTCCTGCCCTTAGGAAGTGTTCATTGTTTGCCTTTCTCTTCTTATGAAACCGTCATCAATACAAATATATTTACAGAAATTGAAAGAAAAAAGTAAAGCACACACAAAACAATAAAAAGATATTTTTTATAAAGTCGGAGCAAACAAACGAGCCCGAGTAAAGAAATTAAAATAGTAACGAGGGTCTAAAGAATCAGTACAGAATATCTAAATTTCCTGAAAGTCCGCTATTAATAAACCATCACAGGAAACCGAAAAGAATATAGAAAAAATGATGGTTTTATTTTGGTTTCTGTGATAATTGGATCCAAGGTATTGTTTATTGAAATCAAACTATTACATAGCACAATAACAACCACTCTAGAAGAGCCTGCTAATCACCGAAAGAAAAAAAACATTATTCGAAAATAGAGAAAACAACATGAGCGTCATCACCAAAACAAGGAGGAAAAGAACAAAAACAAAGCAATTAGGGGCAGAAAACTCCCGTACGAATAATCCCGAAAAACAGACCGAAGAAGCTAATTGATAGTAGGCATCGTATTAGATCGGTAAGACCATGTATAGCAGTAAGTGGGGTTGAACCTCTGGAAACAGATGTTCATCCATACCATCGCCGCAGATTTCTAAATCATCGTTGTCTTTATATGCACCTTTTTGACTGCGATTTTCCCTTGGTGATAAGTCTCATATCACTCTCCTCTCATGACGTGCCCGATGTATTGGAACTCACGTTCTTTAATGGTGATTAGTAGTTCTTTATTTTAACTTATCCACCTGAGAACCTACTCATTAGTTATTCTTACCGCCCAAGATATTCAAGTATTCGGCGATATAAATACATCTCAAATGCATTGATGCGTTCATCTAGATCTTGAGATTGACTGAGGGTCCAGCTCTCGGAGCAGTATCGAAGAACTGGGAAGATGTAACTGCGCAGGATGTAACCCTAACTTAATAGTCCGAAAATCATCTTTACCAGTTAGGGATTAAACTATTGTAGATTTTACAAGAAGTTTATTACAACAAACAGAATAATAATTGGTGGTTAGTGAATGAATGGGGAAGAATTCTTAGTTCAAAGGTAATAAGTCTTCATTTTTGTTATAGAAACTTGAAAAAGCTCCTAGACGATGGTTTGGATGTACAATAATTATGGAAGAGGTTCCAAGAAAAATTTAAAATGTATGAATCAAAACAGTAGGTTAGTTTCTGTACCTGCAACACTACGAGGTTTTGCTTCGTAGGAAAAGACCACAGAGTATAATACAACGATGATGATAACCATTGTGACAGGTCTTTGGTACAATATTAAAATGTAACGAAACTTCGGAATGAATTCTGCGAGCCGAGAAGTAGATGTTTCCTGGAATCGAAGTTCCCTTCTCATAAAATACCCTTCTAATAGGATCGATATCATTCGGGAACATTCCGAACTTATCTCGAACATGTAAGCAAGAAAGATAAAAAAGCCCGCTAGGGAACCGTGGAATACGAGCCATGTGACCGTAAAGGAGGGGCAAGGAGATAAATAAATGGGCGGAGGAAGTTTCGGCCGCGACCAGGTGGAGAAGATGGGCTGATGGGAGTTTTCGGCAGCGTGATCGAAAAGGTGGTTTTATTGTACAGGTATTTTGGGCCGTAAAAAAATTTAACCCTGGGGCATTGGTGGTTGAATTAAGAATGAAAATAACGGGATATATACGTCACAACAATTTATTTGTTAGTAGGTTTGGGAACAATATGACATAACTTGTCCAAAGTTTTCTCTAAATATGTACTCTAATTTTTATTACCTATTTTAATATACGTATTAGTATCTAAATAATACATCATATTACCACAAATTTGGCATCTTATTATATATAAAAAATCGTTTATTTACTAATATAACAACACAATTTAATTGCTGTAAGAATGATACGCAATAACAATACGCAAATTACGGGAAATCCCATTAAAAAGGGCAAGGAAAATCCATGCTGACCGTTCCGGCGGGCGAACTTTCGACGACAAATATTGAGGGTACCTGCTTTAATCGAAGGGACAAATAAGCTTACAAGAAATTTCGACGACGGCTTAAGGCAGGTAGGTAGGATCTGTTCAAGTTCAAGCCCTTTTAATGTAACATTTATGGTAATAGTTTGTATACCTATTATGTATTATTTAGATACTAATGTCTATTTTAAAATAATAAAGATTATAGTACATATGAATTTAGAAAAAACTTTGGACAAGAAATGTCAAATTGTTCCCAAACCTAGTAACAAATAAATTGCTTTGACGTACATATCCATTTATTTTCATTCCGAATTCAACCTAATACACGGGCTTGTTAAATTCCTTTACCGTCGAAAATACCTGTGCAATAAAACCACCTTTTCGGTCATGTCGTCGAAAATGCTCATCAACCCATCGTAAAACACCTGGTCGCGTCGAAACTTCTTCCGCCCGACCGTTCGTACCGATACACTTCCTACCTGCCTGTCTTAAGCCGCGGCCCAAATTTCTTGTACCTAAGCTTATTTGACCCTTAAGTTAAAGCAGGTACCATCATTATTTGCGGCCGAAAGTTCGCCCGCCGAAATAAATAATGACAATAAATTAAGCTGTAAGTGTTAGGTGGTAATAATTAGTGATAAAAAATAGTTAACTACATAATTAGTGCAGTGAAATTATTTGCACCCACGAAAATTTTACAATATGAATAATAATTAAATTATTAAAACAAGTTAGAATGGATTCAACACAAACCTGTTAGAGAACAAAATATGAACAAAAGCTTGCAAAGTGACAAAATAAATACAAGCAGAGGGCTCAGATAAGTGTAACCTCATAAAACTACTCACGTTTAGGTAAATACTTCAGAAATTCAATTGTGACGGATGCGATGCGACACCGTTCCGGGATTCCCTGAATAGCTTGGAATATGTACATCGTAATAAACTTCTGATCAAATTGAAAATAATATTCTATCACGATTGCACGCGAAATAAATCTTAGAAAATTTTGTTAGAATACTACAATACCAAGATATTGTCGATGAAGAATACAGAGGTATACATCTGCTTTCGAAAGTGTAAATATAAGGGACTACGACGAGATGTATTGAAAACTGGAAAGGGCAAAGGGAAGATCCCATATAAAAGCAGAAACACGACATGATCATTTTAAGAAATTTGTTTGGTTGCATTGGAAAAAATCGCATGAAAGAGTAATAGGTATTTTATCAAATAAGACCTATATTTAATAGCACGAACAAATAAGTTGGGAACATCTCTGTTGAGACAAAATATTTAACACGTTCAAGTCCTCTTTATGTACATGAGATCTATACGACTCTGCGTGTTGAAGTTGAAAGTCGTATGGAAATTTCTTCAAGAGGTTACATTTTAGGGATGCCTGGAAATAGTTACATTTATTCATAATTCTTACATTCCCGTTTCTCTTTTACTTTTTCCATACCAAAGAATACAATTAAACTGTTATTGTCTCGTATACAAACGCAATTATCACTCTCATTCTTTGAAAGATTAATGATAGTCCTGACAGTTAATTCAACATATGTTGCCATTAAAAAATAATGCATGCATTAAGTACATATTGATTTTATATCTTAGTGGGTTACCGTCTTATTTAAAAAATTATTTTCTAAATATATGAATTCAAACAATGAAATAAAATTCAAACTGTTTCACTTAAATATGGTTAGGATAAAATCATATTTTTATAAACATTTCACATTACGAAGAACCTTGTGTCGAACGAATCCAACCTCGACAGGTTTGTAATTATTCGGGTACCGGTACAAGAAAGAATAGAAGAGGTTAGAGTGAAACAAAACGTTTTGTAATAACCAATAATTTGTTTGTCCAGTTACTAAGGACGTATTTAATTAAGGTTTTCACTAGACATTTACAGGCGGAGGTACACGAGTGTGTTGAAACTGAGTTAGTAGAAAGAAAATTTCGCACGTGCCCTTTGTTGAGAAAAACCATCATACTGGATAAGTTTCCTAGGTGAAGTGTATATGAACAAAATGTTACTAGATTACTAGGTCTGGGTGCTTTCAATTTTATGATTGTCAAGAGAGGTGTCAAAATTCAATGACTTTTGCTGTTAAATATTATAAGCACATCTTGTTACTTTATCACTTTATCTAAAAGTCTAAAGGGTCAACAATTATAACAATTATAAATTGTTAACTTAATAAACAATGAAATTATTAATGAAAAGAATTTTTTTTCTCCTATTCTATTAAGAGATTTTTATAATGATTTTTGAACATGAAATTATTCCTTAACTAATTATGTACATAATGAAAACATTAAAAAACCGATTATAAACCATAACAAAATTTTTTAAAGAAATTTTTTTATTTTAAAAATCATAATTAATCCTAAACAACAGAATGGTAAAAAAACGAAATGAGGCACTCTGGGAATGACCGGGAGGGGAAGCATAGCTTTATATAATACTATATATATATATATATATATATATATATATAATACTATATACTATATACTATATATAATATAATACTATATATATATATATATATATATATATATATATATACGTTATGTACAGAAACGTTTGGTAACTAGCGCGGCGCTATCGCGCCGCTCTAGCCACTCTCAGATTCAGCCCACAATCGCCACCCCTAGAGCGGGTAACCGCCAATACGAACAATTCTAACACGAGTTGCCACCAAACTGTTAGCGCGACTCCGAAATAAATCACTTTTATCTACTTATACGAAAATTTGCACTGCCAAAATTTCATGAATTAATAAAGCAAAGTAGATAAAATAGTATATTACACTCGTTTAATGAGACGTATACACTCGTACTATTAAAGTAATCCTCGCTTCGCTCGTCGTGCTTTAAAACTCTCGTGAGGCAATACTCCGTCTTATTAAACTAGTATAATATAATGTACTATTTATTCTTCTTTATACTTTTATCCAAGCCAAATCAAACAAACCTAAGCTTTCGGACCGTAGTCGTAGGCCCAGAAACGTTTCCGTGAAGGATTTTCTCGTTCCGTGTAGACCTTAATCCAAGATGTCTACTATTTGTTTACGTTTAAGCAAGAGCAAATTTTATAATGAAATATCTTGGTTGATAGACGGAATAAAGTAATTGCCACACTCAGGTAGGTTCTTCTTTAGACGCTGATTCTGTTGATATAATTTTTGTTATTTAGGCGCGGAATTGAAGCACTGAACGGCCGAAATTTTTGCAGTAAGATGGATCGAGATGCGTTTTTTCGCATTCGGTTCGTGGAAGCGTCTACAAATTTTGTGAACATTTATTATGAACGAGAAATGCAAAATGCAGAGGTGTAGAATAAAAATGCTTTTTTATACTTGCATGTGAATGTGTCCGTTGTTAAAAAATTTACAACTCAGTAAATAATGACGGAAATGAGTTCAATTTTGTTAATCGGCGGATTTTGGGGTCGCTGAAAACGAATATGGCATCGCCAGTGGTCTCCGAAGTACCTGGTGCTGAGAGCCGCTGGAACCAACGTCGTCTCCTGGAGTTTTAAGGGAATTTATTCTATAATTAGCCGAAAGGTCTAAAACCGGGGGTGTTTGGGGTCGCAGAAAACGAATATGACATCGCCAATGGTCTCTGAAGTACCTGGTTCTCAGGGCCGCTCGAACCAACGTCGTCTCCTGGAGTTTTAGGGGAATTAACTCCCTAATTGAATCCCGAGGACGACGTTGGTTCCAGCGGCCAAGAGCACCAGGTACTTCGGAGACCTCTGGCAATGTCATTCGTTTTCAGCCACCCCGAAACCCCCGGGTTTAGACATTTCGGCTAATTATATAATCAATTCCCCTATAACTCCCGGCGACGACGTTTGTTCGAGCAACCCTGAGCACGAGGTACTTCAAGGACCTCTGGCGTTGTCATATTCGATTTCAGCGGCCCCAAAATCCCCCGGGTATAGACCTTTCGGCGAATTATAGAATCACTTCCCCTAAAACTCCCGGAGACGACGTTGGTTCCAGCGGCCCTGAGCACCAGGTACTTCGGAGACCACTGGCGATGCCATATTCGTTTTCAGCGACCCCAAAAACGCCCGGGTTTAGACCTCTCGTCTAATTATAGAATTAATTCCCCTAAAACTCCTGGCGACGACGTTGGTTCGAGCAACCCTGAGCACGAGGTACTTCAAGGACCTCTGGCGTTGTCATCTTCGATTTCAGCGGCCCCAAAATCCCCCGGGTATTGACCTCTCGGCTAATTATATAATCAATTCCCCTAAAACTCCCGGAGACGACGTTGGTTCCAGCGGCCCTGAGCACCAGGTACTTCAGAGACCCCTGGCGATATCATATTCGATTTCAGCGACCCCAAAAACCCCCGGGTTTAGACCTTTCGGCTAATTATGGAATTAATTCCCCTAAAACTCCCGGAGACGACGTTGGTTCGAGCGGCCCTGAGCACCAGGTACTTCGGAGACCACTGTCGATGTCATATTCGTTTTCAGCGGCCCCAAAAACTCCCGAGTAACAAAATTGAACTCATTGACGCTAGCGTTACCATGGAGCAGGCAACCAATACAAAAAAAACCAGTTGTAACACGGTTGCTACTAAACAGTTAGCGCGGCGCGATAATTGGCCGTTGCATCGTGACGGTTTTTCGGCGTTTACACCTCTTACCGATTTCAGCGCTTCGAGCGAAACCCGCCATAAGAAAGCTATGCTTCCAAACAGAATTTTCAAAAACATTAAACTAAGCCGTTTATTTATAAACAATTCTTAAACAAATAGCTGTAAAAAAAATTTTCCACAATTATTTAATCCTTAGTTTGAACATAAAAACAGCCATAACATAACATATAAGAGAAAAAAAAATTTAACAACAATTGCTGGATTTTGCGTTTTTGTTGATTTTAAAAATTCGTTGTAAACTAAATAAAGAAATTTTAAATAATTTTATGACGTCACCTTATTGAGTACACTCATAGAAACGACTCCAAGAAGCAAAATATTTATGGCGAATTTATTTAAACATTTAGCCTGCTTTCAATGAAGACGGAAGTACGAAAATAACTAGTTCATTAGCAATTATAGGCTAGCTTTTTGAAAAATGCATTTAATTTTTTTTCCAACGGGAATTTATTCCTTCAAATGTATAGAATACAAATACACTAAAGTTTGTTTTAAATTTTTAAACTAATACTTAGTACCTTAAAAATTTTTTTTTCTCTGGCGTAGTCGCATCAGAGGCGGCGAGCGCATGCCGTAACGGTCGCGTGGAGCCTTACATTCAGCAACAAATTAAAAATATAAATATAAGAGATATAAATCCGGGAGTGGGAACTTTTTAATGGGAAATTTTCTCCTCTTTAAGGATGTTTTTTTGTGAATTCCTCTATCTCTTATGGTTTTTGAGTTGTCATCAAAAAATCGAAAGAGCGTTTTTATTTTTCGTTTTTTGTTAATAACAATTGCAATTTTTCTTAGCAGAAAAAATCCTCAAAACACATTTCTCCGTTTTGCATTTCGCGTCGAATGAGCCATCGCTTATATTCTTCCGAGCCTTCTAACTATTTTTCGCAGTAAACACACATCTTGGCTAGACTATTACACAGCTGTACGCCACCCAATTCATTTCTTGTAATATACACTCCAGCAAGATTTATTGTATTAAAAATAGTTTTAGATACCTAGGCAATACAAGGAAAACGGGGTACTGATATTATTTACAACTATCTTGTTTGTATGGAAAAATATCAAGATACGGGGAAACGCCACGAGACTTTTTTGACTGCAAAATGAAGCACCATGAATAAGATATTTGCCGTTCAAAAAATTAGTAGCGTATCACTTTTTCATTTAGCATATCCAAGCCGACACTAATTGGTACGCCTCTATATAAAGATGAAAAATCTTTTTCTCGTGATAATATGTATCCGTATTTCAATGTTTATATTGATTCCTGATATAGTTGGCGACTTACCTAAAAAAAAAAAATTTCCACAATCATTCTCCTTCTGTTTATCGGAGAAATGAAACGGCACCAAATTTTGTTTGTAAAATTTTTCTCTGTTTCAACTCGTGTACAGATTAATCTCCTGCAATAATAACATTCAATTGTCAAATATATAAACTGCACATTACAGTGGTCTTTTAATACTCTGGCTGTAACTATTTTCACTTGGAACTTTTTTTATTTATTGCTAATTTTTCGTTATACATATATCTCTGAATTACTCCCTAGAAATACATATTTGCTTAAATTTTATTATTAATTAGTATTATTATGAGAATGATAATCTATGAGAATTAAATGTAACTACTTCATAGGTTAGATGACGTATGGACCTGTTCAAAAGCCGAAATATACATACGAATAAGATAAGGTCAAACGTGTGCGATAACGGAACCAATTACATTCCCCTGCGACTTCCAAACAGAAACTAAAATTATAACCTCCTCTATGATCCCTCGGTAATAAACTGTATTCGAAATGGGAAAATAAACAGAACATTACATGGAGTTTTCTCTCTTCTTCGCTTGCTCTTCTTCGCCTCCATTTTAGAATCCCTATATTATTATTAGAACCATAAATCAAGCCGGGCATCCAGTCGGTCACATGTTTTGAAACGCGTCAAGGAAAGTCACGTGGAGCGAGGCGAGGATATACGCTGGTCGCCATGGCGACAGAGATATCGGCGATGCCGCCAAACCAGAAACTCTGTGGAAATTCATTAGAAATTATTTCTATTCACTAGACGACTAAAAAACTACCTATTCGTTACTTATTCAACTCTTTTACGATTGAAACATTGGTGCATACCTACTTACTTATACAATACACAATTATTGTTATAGTAAATAGTTTCCGATACTCTCGTATGTGCATAAATAAAACTATTCAATTAGATGACGCCTTTAACCTTCTGGTAAGTTTTATTAATGATTTACTCATGTTTAGTTATTGGAGTGAGGTAACATCGAATACTTTACAGAAATCGGGAACTTGTTTATTATTGATTAGACAAATATTTGCCGATTCTCTGGACATTAAGAACGAAGCGTATGCAACACAAAAGACAATATAATGATAATGGTTACAAGGGATTTTTAAAAGGGAAAAACTGGTTTGGATTATTTTTGTTACAGTTAATAGAAATACAGGTTACAAGATGTGAGTTAAGTGGACATTATCTAATTGTGACACTTGTTTTCCGTTTGGTGAAAATTTACGTCAGGTTATTTATTTTCATTGACCGCATTGTCATCTATATTGTGAAATTGGACCAGCTGAAATATTACCCATATCTAGAAGAGTCATATGTAATTTATAAGGCGGGGTTTGGCAAATTTCGTCTGTTTTGTTTGCAAATTCATATTGATATTACCACTAAATCAGTTTGAAATATATTATTGAGTTATCGGAACATCTTCGAATATTTTTGACCTTAAATTACCGTTTTGGGTATTTGTGTGAAGAATGCATATATCTACAAGGCATTTTTATAAACCTTTATTTCTTTACTTCTGCAGCTGACTACATAAAATATTCTGGTTTATATCGCATTTTAGTGTGCATTTAAAATTGTTGGTATAAGTTTTTTTATACATAAAAGAATTGTGATGCTGAAAGTTAAAGATCCTCAGCTTCCCAATCTAAGGTAGTAGATTTCTGGAAATCGAGCATATAAAAAACGAAAAATAAGTTTTCCGTTGACTTAGCAGTAGACAGCAGTAAACAAAATTTTAGTCAAAATTAAATATCTGTAATTTCTCAAAATTTTACAATTTTATTGTTTTGAGCTATGAAAACTACATAATACAATTTGCATTTTTCAAAAAATTCTATATGGATATCTATTGTCCATTGTTTTCGAATCGTTGTAATGAATTCCCGGTGAAACAATATTTTCAGGAGGCTGCCTACATTAGCCCTATAAAATGTGTCGAGAGGTTTAAACATTTCTTTCAAGTATCCTTTTAACATTACAGAAGAAATCGCAGGATCAAAAAACCTTCAACATAGAGCTCAATATGTGAAGCCTTTATTGCTGCAAACATTTCTTTGTCAAAACTGTCAAATTCAACGCTCCTAAATGGTTTAGAAAAATATACTGCTAAAAAAGTATTTGATGAATCCACTCTTCGGGAAAAAATACCAAGAAAACTGGAAAAATCAAATTTTACCACATTTTTTTCATCAATAAACTGAAAAATTATTAATAAAACCATGCTAATCTCATGTTTGTTGCCTTTTATTTTGTTTCGCCAGAAAATATGTTTTAAAGTTTTGCCTAATTTTCTATTATTTAAAACAATCTCCAACAAATGTACCAATTTCTTTTACTACAGAAATTTATGTACTACATACAGGATTTCACTTAAAGGTTCCTTTTATGTTCGAATTTACCAATGTCCTAGAAAGTTTGCATAATTTAGAAATAAAACGTTATTATCTTTATTACATATCCGAATTACATATCCAAAAACAGTATTAAGGGCGAGTAATCTAGAACAATTTATTAATGCAAGCTATAACGATTTAGAAAAATTGCAAAATTTCATTTTTTGTATATCTTTTTACTTGTTTTTGTATTTTACAGTTGAGCGATAAAATAAGCAGAGATATTCATTTTTTTCTTATTTAAAGAATTTTAATACAGAACGATTTATCTATTATTTAACAAATTATTAATACATCTTATAAATTTGGTCAGTACAAAAGGTAACTAATGGTTATTTCTGATATAATGTAATAGTACTTGGATCTTAGAATTATTACTAGTAGATATTTATTCAGTTGTCTTGTAGGAAAGTTCTTTACAAATAAGAATTTAAAATTTACAATATCGAAGAAGCCTGCATTTATACAGTGCACTCAGTTCTAACGCAGATATTTTTCAAAACGGTTTTCTATTTTCTAGATATTTCTGGAAAATATTTCTACATCTTCCAGCCGTATTTATGTGTAGATATATTGAACCGCTGCATAGACGGCATGTCAGTTATACAATATTTGTATCGTTAAAAAGGTGTTATAGCAGCTAAATGTTAGGCCACAGTAGGGACCATACTTGGATTAAGCGTGGTCAACTCAGCGTTTATAGATTAGTTCACAGATTCCTGTTATATTTTAATTAGTTGGCACAAGATGCCACAACGAAAGAACGAGACATTCAATGCTAAATTTTAAACCAATAAAACACTAAAATGAAGTTCATTTAATAGTTGGTTAGTATCTTTTGTGTTTTGTAATAATTTTTAAAAATAATTTTATAATTATGTTTTTCTATGATAAACTGAGAAATACAATGGACAATTAAGGAGGGTGGTAAAATTTGTATAAACATATTTGATTATAACATAAAACGTAAACATTAGGAAAATTCAAAAGGATATTGGTAAATTAAATGAGTGAATAATAATATAATACGAATAACAAAAGCATATATATATATATATATATATATACAGGGTGTTAGGGGTTTGACTGCCTTGGCTTTAATAGGTAATAGTATTCATCAACACAAACAAAAAAACCTTATATAACGGGGGTCCTAAAACCAACCGTTTCCGAGAAAAGTCGAGTTATATTATCAAGGCATTTCACCACAACTTGGCAACACCGACAAGAAATGATACTTATACATGTAAACAGCTGTGCGGGGCAAATGTTTCGCGATGCGTGCGATAAATTCGCGGTGTTGCCACACCACGTCATAGCCATTTAATCGAGTTGTATTGAGTAGAATTTTTTTTATTCTTTAAAGAAAAAATTGTTTGGCTAGAAATTAAACAAAAATACATTAAAAGAATACATCTTACGGTCATTTCATGTACAAAATTATGTGAAATTATTTAATAAAACTGAATTTTTACACCTTAAAATTAGAAGTTTACTAATTTATTTCTCGAAAACGGTTTGTTTTAGGACTCCTGTTTTTTTTTTGTTTATTTTAGTGAATACTATCGCCTGTTAAAATAAAGGCAGTCAAACCCCTAACACCCTGTATATATATATGTGAAAGCTACTACATGAAGAACGAGAGAAAGAACGGGTACTGAAAATCAACAAGAGTTGACACTTGATAATAAGAGACACAGTTCAAGATAATGAAGAACTGTAGAAACGGAAAAACGAAGTTTTTCGCGAAGTCACGCTGATTAGAAATGAGGAAGAGTCAGGACGTCACATGCTGTAACGTTGAAAGATTTCAACACTGTAGCAAAAATTGTTATACACAACATCCCAGCGTTGTAATAGTAGTAATGGATAAGGTACGTAGTTCCTACAATATAAACAAATTAGATCTGAAGCTGTTAGAATGTGATGTAAAAATAGACACGTGAAAGTGGTTTATATTACCATTACTTGACCTGATGCCTTACATGTCAGAAGCTATGTCAGAGTTAAATTTCTCAAATGATCTGTTTCGGTATCACATCAAAAAATGAATATTCAGGTTTTTCAACAACATTCACTGTGTAGGGCAAGGTGTATTATAAGGCCAGATCTTTGTTCTCTAACGATGATCAGATTATTAGATTAGTATTAGTAATGTTAGTAGAATTATTAAAGTAGTAGAGTAGTAGAAGAGAATTTAGTGGGAGACGAAGAGCTGGAAGCAGACAGACGGTGATGTTATATTTCCTGCGCAAGAGGTCACAGTTTACGAAACCACAAAGGATAATTCAGAGAAAAAAATTCAAAACTGTTACAGATAGCCCTGGCACATATGCTAATTTATTACAATGACAATAATTTTATTGTAATAAATGGATGGGATGAGAATTTATATAAGAGTAATTTTGATTAGAATATTATGAATGAAAAATGTGCATGTGTGAGTCCTCACCTCTTGAAATAAAAATAAGCAAGCGAAGTGGCGACTTGTCAACTTATGTACATCGAATCAGTTAGGTAGTGAGGAAAATTTAAGAAATAGTTGTAATGGATGTATTAAACTGGCAAATATTTTAACAAGTACATAATGTAGGTATGTATATACAGGGTGCGGCAGCATAACTTCCTTTTTTAAAACTTAATAAAATCCATATGAATTAGATTTTTTTTATAATGTAGGCGCATACCTAAAGTTTTGTTTCAATAGGCTTTAAGATCAAACCAGATAGGTGACGTCCCCCATTCTCCATACACTGAGCAAACCGATTTCTGGCGTTTGTCATGACTCTTGCCAACATATCAGGCGTTATGTTGGCAATTTCTTCGTGAACATTGGCCTTCAAATCTTGTATGGTCCTTGGTCGGTTCACATAAACACGGGATTTAAAAAAAATCCCATAGGAAAAATTCATAAGCGGTCAAATCAGGAGAGCGTGTCTGCCACTCCAAATTTTCCCTGATTGAGATGAGGCGCTCTGGGAAGGTTTCCCTCAAAACAGCCATCGATGATTGTGTCGTTGCACCGTCTTGTTGAAAACAAAGGTCCACTAAGTCGAACTCATCTAGCCATGGGATAAAATCCTGTAAAATATTGAAATATCGGTCCGAATTCACTGTAACTTCGACTTCATTTTCCTCAAAGAACCAGGGATCAATAATTCCAGCTGAGGAAATTGCACGCCACACTGTGACTTCAGGTGAATGTATAGGCCTTTGATGCAGTTCTCGACGATTCGTGTCTTCGTGTCAGCCCAGAAGCGCATGTTTTGTTTATTGACGGATCTACACAAATGAAAAAATGAAAATGGGCTTCACCATTAAAAAAAACGTCCTCAGGAACGACTTCGAGAGGAACTTCACACGCGTTACTCCCAAAATTAAAGTCGTATCGGGACAAAACTTTATAGTACCGCCTCTCGAACGAGACCACTAGCGCTCCGGTACGACAACAACCGAATAAATGGCACGTATTATAAAAATGGAAGTTATGCTGCCGCACCCTGTATAATATAAATGTATATTAGTAATAAAAATGTATAACATAATTATATGGTTTGAAGCTATAAACATACCATTATTTAAGCCACTAAAAGAAAAAGACTAAGCAATTTTTTTGGAAAAGTACACGATTTTGGTGAAGAAATTGTACCGTGATTTATAAACAACCAATTTAAAGGACACTCCAGAATCTTTCCAACTACTTTGAAAGATTTGCTCATTAAATTACATTCGGATTTAGTAAATAACTTAGAAGTTGATGAATATTTAGAGCAATTTTCATTCAAACCAAGTCCATTTGCATGTGCGAAACATAAACTCTTTACAAATTGCTAATAAATGTTCCCTCAAAAACTATATCATAATGACCAGGAGCAGAAAATACCCATTTATATATTTTTCTTTAATAAACACGGTTATAAGCATATATGCCAAACTGAAGAGATATCTGACAAGAAAAAAAAAATCTTTCTACAGTCTAAATGTTTTATGTCCCACCCAAAATAATGCTGAATTATTATCTTTTTCATACAAATAAAAAAAAAATAAAAAGTATTTAAATATCATATAAAAAGAATTTGATTAGTATTAAATTACATTTGGTCTTAGTAAATAACTTAGAAATTAATGAATATTTAGAGCAATTTTCATTCAAACCAAATATTATACTCTATTATTTATATATATAATACTTATTTTATTCAGTATATTATAGTAAATATATACTATATTATATGAATTTTCAGTTTTTATTTATATGTGGTATATAAATTTAAAACTTTTTAGCATATCGGGGCTGTAGCCCGGGGGTGAACAAGAAAACTTTGTTTTCGAGTAAAACGTTTCGATTATGATTGCAATAAATAACGATTTCTTGGTTAATTTGATTTGTCAGATGTCGATAATGTATTCTATGTATCCGTTGAATAATCTGCATGCGATTATAAATAATAGTAGTCATCAATTTCTTGGAATATTCTATACTATTCTTCACTACTGCTTTTTAAATTTCAATTATTATTATTAGTTGTTAAGTCTGTCGGTCAATACTACTTTATAAAATGTTAATAGCTCATAGCATTCAGGCTATCTGAACTTCCAGTATCAATTTCTTTAACTTCTGTGGGCATTACCAGTTTTCTATATGCCGCAAAAGACTGTTAAAAGTTGGTGTATTATTGTTCCCACGTATTTTGCCAAAACACACTGAAATAATCAGGTTTGAGTGATTTTAAGTAATTTAGTTGGGAATTTCCGCACAATACACATGTCTTGTACCTATTTCTTAAACTATTTATTCGTGCTATAAATGATATAAACCCATTTTCCTAGGCGAAAGTAATATTGGTGTATCAGTAGAATATTATTTTAATACTTGCATATATTGTACATAACTGTGTTTAGGGTATTTACTAAAAAAAATTAAAAATATCTCACAAATCATTTTTTATCTGACACAATCACACACGATTCTCCAAGATTTCTGGAAATCTGATAGGCTTAAATCTTTGCATAAATAATAAGAGAATATCTGCAAAATTTCCACTGAACGCAAATGGTTATGAGTTCATATTCGCGTGTAGTTTTCATTTTAGTCGTGGTTTTTTTCAAAGCAGTTCCCCTTATTGTCAAGAATAAAGATACTTTAGTCTTGAACAAAATGTAAATGTTTTGACAGACCTCGTATACGTCTAACCAAATATAATGATTGCATATTAGATTTTATGAGCAAGACATTTAATTAAGAACAACTTTTTTTTTTAAACTTGATAAAGTTTTTCAGATAATTTGTACTTAAAATTAGACACACTATATGAAATTGAAGTTTTTGAACTACTCCGTATGGATTTGGGATATCGACATCAACATGTTTTAGATATAGACTCCATCAAACATCACGTAATCTAATTCCAAAATTGGAATGTCTGTTTTGCCGTATTAGTATCATTTTAAGCAAAATATGTTTACACGTTTTTTATAAAAATGGCTGATGAAAGAGGACTCGAGGTATGTTGTAAATTCTTTGAATAAAGTCTCGTACACGAAAAGTACATAATTTTACACAAAGTACACTCATTAAATAAACCTATAAAAAGGCAAGAAAAATAAACAACTTTGCGGGAATATCACTAATTTTTTTCATTTTAGCAATTTAAAAGGTAACGCTGAAATTCGAGTAATATGAATTAAATAACCTCTTAATGACTCTAGCGGCAGTCGCACCATTCGTTAAATGAAGACACTAATCCACTAAATCACTAAATCACCAGTTATAACAGTTACTGTAAAAATTAGTTGGCAAGAATACCTATGTGTTTTCGTCATATGTTGACATTTTATTAGTTGAATTAAGAGATGTTGAGATGTCCTAGTGGCTTAGAAGTCCTATTACAAAAAATAGGAGTACGACATATTCAGAAAAAATATCATTACCTATATCAGTATTACATTGTTAATCGCATTTTTATGACAAACGAGTATGCACTAATGTCCGAAAGGAAACTATTTATTGGAATTTTCGAAAAAGTTAATCTTGAAAAAAACTGCGTTTAAGTCTTAAGACATACTACTCGATTTTGAGGTTAGAAAATTTTCTGACATTCGTGGATTCATTTCGCTCATAAACATCCGAAAAAAACTTTTTGGTTTATTCTAACCAAAACTATATTTTCAAACTACAAAATGTTAAGACGAAAAAAAGACGAAAATGTTGCAAACGTACAATTGGGTTTAAATGGTACAATTAACAAAGGTAAAAGGGTGATGCGAAGTTAGGCACTAATGGGTTATCGTGTTGTTTCGCAGGGAAGGTTCGATTTGGAAGAGCGAGAAGTCAATGTAACAAATGTTCGTGACAGAATGAAGGAGTATGTTGGTATGTTGGAAGATATCAAGCGGGACTTGGTGCTCATCAAATTTACCAGTTCCTCCGCTTAAGAAACAAGTCAACAAGTCAGAAGTTACGAGTAAAATGGCGGGGCCCATTCAGAGTCGTGGAGGAGTTAGGCAATGCGCGGTATAGAGCGGCTTAAATTCACGGTGCAGTCTGCAGACATCTCCCGATTAAAGTATTATGGAGTCGCTAGTATAGGAAATATTAGGCCATGGATCCATTACGACGAACCGTAAAGGGACACATGAATGGTTCACGAGGTTTGGTAAGGAGTCAGGTGATACCGTGCAATGTGTCGCTGGGTGGTGAAGTTGGTTTGGCGTACACTGATAAGACGTGTGAAGTCGGTAACAGTATAGGAATACCTGATCAATCACTGGAAAAAGTGTGGGAACACACTTGGGGATCATAATTAACTATTTGTAAGCATTTTATATATGTTTACATAGGTTCTTAAAAATTTTCGTGGAGCACAGGATGAAATGTCTTAATATAATACCTTTCTCGCTTTCTTGTCTCCCACTCCACTTTTTCCATTTTCTCTGGGACTAATATATAAATGAATGTATATTTATTATTTTAAGAATTGTTTAAATGTTAGTGATTAAGATAGGAAATCGCTTATTACGAGCGATTCGCACTGGCCCGTTTCCAATATTTTTCCATATTTTTTTCTGCGTGTACAAGGACTTAGCCTTGGAGACGTAAATAATGTTTCTATTTTATTCTTAGATTTGATTTGGTTTGGTTAAATTTTTAACCTATTACCTTGCTATTAATATTAATGTTGGGTGCAGTAGCGTTACTCAGGAATGTGTGAATTAACATTTATTAACATGAATAAATGATAATCAGTCAATGTAGTGAAATCAATAAATAACTCATTAATTCACTAATGCCAAAAATGCAACGTATTTAAACGTAACAAAACATGGAAAGTTAGATCCAATGTTTTGTTTTAGTTTGTCCTGAAGAAGGGAACAAATTTGTCCCGAAAGCTCGACATTGATACAATAGAGTCTTACTCATAATTGGCCTTTTTATTTGACTACATCCCCACGATCAGAGACTTCTGTTTGAAGTTTCGAAGTTATATTTTCCATTGTGTTAGTCACGAATACCCTGAAAATTATATATATATATATATATATATATATATATATATATATATATATATATATATATATATATATAGGTTGGCTATAGCTGGCCACCGCGTCACGTATGGATTGTCGTCCTCGAAGGGAGGATCTTTCCTTACAAACGCAAAAGTGCTTTGCTGTCAACTGTTGACGTTCTTTTTGAGTTTTATAATTTTTTTCCAAGTGTCAAACATCGTTTTCATTCAGAGCTTGGTTATACCACCCTAACGAAGCTAATAAGCAGAAATATATATATATATATATATATATATATATATATATATATATATATTTAGCAGTGAAATTAACGACGGAACAAATGTACAAGAGAAAATTCACGACTTACCCGTCTAATTCGGTTAAGAAACGGTAACCACCGACACGTGTTTCTGGTTGTTAGCTTCTTCAGGGTGGTATAACCAAGTTTTGAATGACAACGATGTTTGACAATTGGAAAAAAAATTATACAACTCAAAAAAGAACGCAAACAATAGGCAGCAAAGCACATTTGCGCCTAACATAGGAAAGACCATTCGAGGGCAACAATAATAGCTAGCCTCCGCGTCACAGACGGATAGTTGACTCCTATATTGTTTGAAGTAGATTATATTTAGGAGAGTTCCATTAATATATACTTCTAGATGTTGGTTTGCCAGTTAATTGGTTAGGTAAAAACAGGTGCATTCGGTTTTGTTTAAAGTTAGGGAATAGTCTCCACATCCAATACCTTCCCACAATTTTGGTACATCACAGTTTAGGATTTACGTCGTAGAGCTTAAAAGTGTTGCTCGACTACAGCAGCTATGCCAGCACAAGCAAATTCCCTACCTATTTAGTCACCTATGACCATTTGGAACGATCTAAAATTCAACGTGTGATTTAACAGCCGAGTTAATTTTTTGTTGAATATATAACTCTAAGGAATTGTCAGATTCTTGCTATATAAGCACCCCTTTCAGGTATAAGACATATTCCAAAGTTAATCGCTAAAATTACAGCTAAAAATTGTAAATTCTAAAAATCTAAAGTATTGACATTAATAAAAATTAGAGTCGTTGCAAAATAATGAATAGAACAGGGAAATGATAACGAAACTTAAACAAGGTAATAAATTGAAAGCTGTCTGACAAACGTATTTTTACTATTTTGACCAGTAGTTGAACCTGAATCGCTCTACTTTGAGTCAAGTATTTACCAGTTACACCAACCCAAACCTTTTTCTTTCCGATATTCGTACTGAACACGACAGGCAACCATAGACAGGTGAATAGTAGTACGTTACTCATTTTGTACGGTCTTGTCTATTTCAAGCGACGATATGTGCAAATGGTTCACGTACAAAATCTCGCAGCCAAAATCTCGTCGGTCAATATCTCGCGCCCAAAATCTCGCATGATAAATTCACGCAGCTCCAAAATCTCACAGAACCAAAATCACGCAGGTAGAAAACTCGCAAGACAAAATCACGCGAAACAAAACTCTCGAAAGTTACTCCCTCGCAAGCTCCTTAATCGAGAAATTTACTTAGAAATTTACCTACGGTAGGTGATTAAAATAAAATCCTGACATAGGTCTGAGCGACCTGTGAGCATTATGCCTCACGTGATTTTGTTTTGCGAGTTTTCTTCCTACGTGATTTAGGTTTTGCGAGATTTTTGGCCCGCGAGATTTCGGCTGCGAGATTTTGTCCGGTCACCGTGCAAATACTAGAATTTGTTAATTTTAAGTATAAACCAACCCGAAAGAACCACTCACAGGGCTTCTCGTCTAAAGACAACAAGTATACAAAAATTCAATTGAAATTTCAGAGAAAGGTGATACGACTATGATCCAGATATATCGAGCGATTCAGGATCAACTCCTGATCATAATCAAAATAAATTCTGAAACTTTGCAACTTACCCATTGTAGGTATACTTGTTGCCTTTAGGTGAGAACTTTATATATATATATATGGTACGTTTCACGCCGAATTTAGATTTTTTTTTTAGATTTTGCCCAAAATCAACTAAAACGGTCCTTTTGGGCCCCCGAAACTCCCCCTAAATTTTTAGGGCCCCAAGTGGAATAGAATTCTAGTTATGGAGAATTGAAAATTGAAATTTTCAGGATCGGCTCCAAAACCAAAAATTTTCAACCATCCATAACTTGTAAAAATACCCATTTTTATGAAAAAAGTTTCAAACAAAACTTGTTTGCAATGCTTTAAACTTTTTGAAACCGCTAAAAAAAGTTTATCCGACATGATTCACTATTGATGAGTCTTGGCGCCATTAGTCGTCAGGCCGCCACAAAATAACATTATCAGCTTTCCTGACCAAAAAAATCAGGAGCGTAGCTGGATTCGATACAAAAGTTTTCAGCCCCAACAAAAGTTAGCCAGACCTAAGGGCTCCGAGAAAAAAAATGGTTTTCGGGTTCAGCTTCAAAACCAAAAATTTTCAACCATCCATAACTTCTAAAAATACTCATTTTTATGAAAAAAGTTTTAAACAAAAGTTGTTTACAATGCTTTAAACTTTTGGAAACTGCTAAAAAAAAGTTCATCCAGCACGGTTCACTGTTGACGGATCTGGGCGCCATTATTCATCAGGCCGCCAAATAAACATATTCAGCGTTCCTGACCAAAAAAATCAGGAACGTAGGTGGATCCGACACAAAACTTTTGAGCCCACACAGAAGTTCGCCAGACCTAAGGGCTGGTCCCAAATTTGAAGATTTATATTGAAGATTCAAATTTCCAGAACAATTCTTGTGGAAGGTTGCTTCAGCGTTGTCGTCAACCGTTGTGGACCTTCAAAAACATCAACAAGAGCAACAATTTGGGTGAGAGTCGCTTCTTGGATAAAAAATATGCGTCAAGCGAAGTCGTCTGGGCTAAAAATTCAAGTATTTTGAGGAATTTTGAGTTTTTGAGCCGCCGGGGACTTGGAAAATGCTCTACTTATATGAAAATAGCATGCCAACCTTAGTGATGTTGATCCCCAGCAACTTCTAGAAAAAATGTCGCTCATGGTTTGATATTGACTGGCAAACAGTGGATTTCTGGGGGCTCAATGGAATTTTTTTGATATCAAGGGATTTTTGCCGGATTTTACCTTTTTTTTTTCTCGGAGCCCTTTGGTCTGGCTAACTTGTGTATGGGCTTAAAAGTTTTGTATCGGATCCAGCTACGCTCCTGATTTTTTTGGTCAGGGGAGCTGATAATGTTTTTTTTTTTGGCGGCCTGACGACTAATGGTGCCAAGACTCGTCAATAGTGAACCATGTCGGATGAACTTTTTTTTAGCAGTTTCCAAAAGCTTAAAGCATTGCAAACAACTTTTGTTTAAAACTTTTTTCATAAAAATGGGTATTTTTACAAGTTATGGATGGTTGAAAATTTTTGGTTTTGAAGCTGAACCTAAAAACCATTTTTTTCTCGGAGCCCTTGGGTCTGGCTAACTTTTGTTTGCGCTGAAAAGTTTTGTATCGAATCCAGATACGCTCCTGATTTTTTTGGTCAGGAAAGCTGATAATGTTTTTTTTTTGACGGCCTGACGACTAATGGCGCCAAGACTAGTCAATAGTGAACCATGTCGGATGAACTTTTCTTTAACAGTTTCCAAAAGTATAAAGCATTGCAAACAACTTTTGTTTAAAACTTTTTTCATAAAAATGGGTATTTTTACAAGTTATGGATGGTTGAATATTTTTGGTTTTGGAGCCGATCCTGAAAATCTCAATTTTCAATTCTCCATAACTTGAACTCTATTCCACTTGGGGCCCTAAAAATTTAGGGGGAGTTTCGGGGGCCCAAAAGGACCGTTTTAGTTGATTTTGAGCCAAATCTAAAAAAAAAATCTAAATTCGGCGTGGAACGTACCATATATATGGCGTAGATGAGCTCACTCATCTACGCCTAATTAATAGAGCCAAGCTGTCTTTTTCAAGACACTAGTAACTGATTGGAGCAGTTTTAACTTTTATTAAAAAAGTGAGGTTATGTCAATTTTGACATTTTTTAGTAAGGCGCATTCACAAACACTTATACCCACAGCCTACTATGAGGTGAAATTTAAAAAAAAAAACACCCGATATATAGGGTTGAATAGGGGGAATAAGGTTGTGATAATTTTATAATCATGATAAATATCAGTCAAAATCCTAGTGCCTTATCAGACAATAGGTAAGAAAGAAGAAAGGGAATCAGTAACAAGTAGGTTAAGCTAACCCGGATGATTGCACCAGGTCCGGACACCTACAAATAATTACAGTCAAAGCTGCTCCCTTGCAGTTATTAACGTTGAATTGCAAATGCTAGTGAAAAACAATTTCGAAAACAAATCACTTGATCAACCAGTCTGGGTGTTGATTAGATGGACCATGTCTCAAAATATCTTAGAAAATGTTAATATGCTAACAAATTCATGCAGAAGCTTCGGAAAGACATTGAATTCACCAATAAATGGATACGGCTATAACAACGTATGGAACAAGAGGGACATCGATACAAGAACTGTATTATCCGCCGGGAGCACTTTCGTTCCCGATGCAGTTAGAGAGGTGAATGATCAATACGCTGAAGCTGCACCTAGTCAGGGGATAGGAGAAATACCGATAAATATACATTATAGGCTTTTTCTTTTTCTATGCCTGGTAGGAAACTAGAAACCTTAAATTTTCTCTTGTTAAGACATTCAAGGACAATTGTTTAAAGTTTAATCTTTTTTGCACACAAATGTTCTATTCACCAAGAAACCAAGAAGAAGGGGACGAAAATGGTGAAATCCGGGTCCATCCCGTAAAGTGAGGCTTGAGTGGTAAAGCAACCATCGATAGGAACCACGTAAAACTATTTTCTTTATAAGTCAAAACGTGCCAAATTCACAAATTCTCTTCAATTGTCATTTGGGCATGTGTTATATAACCACCTTATTTCCATATTTTGTTGGTGTTTATATTGTATTATTGATAAGACTCCTTTATTGATAAATCCTTCAAAGTAAGTTATATTCTCGGAAGGCATTCTAAGAGTTATTTATTTATAATATTAGCATTGGGTAAAAAAGTTGTGAGTTGTTGAATAATAAGCACATTTTTGTCTAACCCGAGTCCTTTAAGGGTTTTTATAGTGGCACCATAATTTATCACCTTAAATTCCCATTAGGTTTATGTTACAGTAGGTCTTAGCTTCAAGGAAACCTGTTGCAGATTCCAAGAAGGATGGCGAAAACCTGACCCTGATTCACAATTAACATGATGATAGCGATTGACGCTGTTAGAGAAAAAAGTTTTGATTAACCCAGTAAACCACACAAGTGTCATAAACGACTCCTAACGGTTTATGAGAATGAAGTACTAAAATTATGGAACGCCCTAGAAGTAAATTGGCAAAATGACAAATTCATTGTCAAAACACAACATTTTTATGGAAGTTTTCTATAAATTTCTATATTTAGATGTCGTTAATTCTATCACGCATTGTTTAAGAGTTACTAATACCTTTGCTTATTGCTGTTGGTACAAAATGTAACTAGTAACTTCCGGTAATGCAGTACCATTCAATAGCACAATACAAAACCCATAAAAGTGCGAGCTTTAAATAGAACCTCCGAAGGGCTCTACAGCTATTAATTCTAATACCGAAAGGCAACAGAAGCCTCAACTGCAACTAAGAAGAAAACTGGAATCAAATATATTATATATTTAATACGTACAACTCCATCTCAAAACAGACTACCACATAAATGATGCCACTGGCGGCCTTAGTTGACATCTGTCTTGATTACAATTTATCTCAGGCAAGATTATTAGCGTAAAAGTGTTGTTTTTTATATCTTAATGTATTATTGGTTTACAACGTTATACCGAATAAATTTGGATCAGTTTGTGCCATATATGGCCGTTAAATTATTAACAGCAGAAAGGCCAGTCATTTTAAAAATGCCACAGGATTCTAATTTGTAAGTAAAGAGTTTATTGTTTAAATAAGGGAGATAATCCTCCATGAGTTAATGGGTAGATACGAAATTTCTTTAAATTTATTACTTGTGGATTTGATGAATAATTAAAATTATAGATTTCTTTTTATGTAGATATGAAATCAAGATTGCAATAAAAATATGTTTTTAATAATTAGATCGAAAAATTGTAATAACGTGATACAATTTGTTAAAGACGGTAATAGTGAAGTTGAGACGCCAAAGGTCTTTTACAAAAAGAAAAACACAAAAAATGAGAAATAATCTTAAAAAAATCAAAGTATACTAGTAAAATTATCCACTAATTATTGCGATAACAACGTTGGTATAATTTGACTTGACTATAAGTGACTTGATAAGTCTTGATAAGTGACTTACCTGAAATAAAATTGAAAAATTTATGTTGGGTTTGCAGTAAGTTTCCACAATAGTCTTACAGGAAAAACGACGATAAGAATTATTACCCAATAAATATAAAAACTGAGTTTAAAAAGTTCAAAAACTTCATTCAAATTCAAAAATTGAGTTCACAATCTTCAAAAAATTTCTTCCCTAATGCCGAGTAAAATTATTTTAGAAATTTTAAATGATTGTTTCAAACTGTTTATTGATATACGAGTGTATACCACTTGAACAAAGCGTTCATAATATTAAGTCGATTTTAATAATAACTTGTGTAACTAATGTTAAAAAAATGAAAAATGTATAATTTTTTTATTGATTTGTTTATTGTTAAGTATTTTAATGTTTTTATCGGAGCATATTCATATCGAATTATTGATGAGATCAAGAAAAATAATATCAATCGATGAAAACAGAAAATTAAAAAAAAAATAAAAGTAAAATGAGATGTTTTATTCCTTTATCTATAATTCCTAATTTTAAAAATTTGACATCAATTTAGGCCTCTAGATGGCGCTAAATAAGCGCCATCCAGTTTCTTAAAACTAATTCGAAATGCAGAGCTGCAAATATTAATAGTCTAGACTTCTAGAGTATTTGCTGAAACATTAAATTGTAATAGAATTTCCAAATCATTGTACTACGCAATAACTAATCATCTTATTTGCTTATACACTTATACAATTAATTTGAAAAATGAAACCCACTTCCCATTCGAATTTCAAGCGCTGCTCGCAGTTTATCGTTTTTGTGTTTTACCAAAATCCCCGACCAATGAAACGGTCGGAAAAGTGCACTTCGTGTCCATCTGCAATCTCTCTCTGTCTAGTCTGTCTGTCTGTCTGTCTGTCTCTCTCTCTCTCTCTCTCTCTCTCTGTCTCTCTCTCCCGTGTGCCGGTCTGTCTCTCATTCAGCAAGTGCAAAGTGCATTTGCGTGAGTGCATCTACGTCATCGACTCGAATTGCATCGGGTGCATTCTGTTAACAGGCGAGCAGAAAATGTTGCGCGGCCGTCCGAACGGAAAAGGCAGCCGCGCAATTTCGCACCGCACCTCTCACCCCCCTCGTCTAGACGCGTGGAGTGCATTGCATTTTATATTTGTGCAACGTCAAACTATGTTGTTGCGATCCAATATGGAGGACGCGGCGCGTTCGTATTTCTGTTCTCCGGGGGGCACATTTGGAGACGTTTAAGGGAGACCCCGAGTGGTTTTCCCGTATCCGAGGGAGAATGGTTGTTGTGTCGTTTCGTTGTGTGGGCTCATGGGAGGTGGTTCCTGATGGAGTTCCTGATGAATTCTGGATTGAAATATCGATGATTTGGATGGAGATGTAAATAAATATTGCGAAAATATCAGTTCTATTTAACCAGATTCTCCCCTTTAAATACGCGTTGATGATTACAAAGATCTATTCAATTTTATTATACCTAAGAACTTATTGTTGACGAGAAATTATTCCTGCGAATTATATTGGTTTAACTAAGGTGAATCAATGTAAACCGACTTATTGTCTTAGGTCAATGTGATCATCAGTAAGTATGAGCTTAAATCACAAGTTTCATTGGAATTAGGTATCCCTTCCCACTGGAAAATTATTATACAGTATGTCCCCGGATTGAGTTTACAAGAGGAAAAAAAATATTTTTGATTTTACAGAAAAATGCTAAAGGAATAAAAATTTTTGCTTGATTTCAAATGACCAAATCTGTAATTATAAATTCCATAATACATATCTATGTTCTAAAAAAATTTTTTTTATTTTTTTCATAGAATTACGTCTATTATTTTTTGTGGTAGAAGGCTTTGACTTGAAAACGGCAAACACTAATTTATTTGTCAAAAATAACTTCAAACTGTAGTTCTGTAATTTTTAGTGAAAATGTTAACGTCATAAAAATTGTGTTCAATACAATGTTATGGTATTGAGGAAAAGAGCTACCGTCAGGTCGCAATGAAGAAGAATTTAATGAAAAATCAATGAAAAATAAGAGTAATTGTTTCCCGTTTGTGTATAAAAAGGTTGGTGAAAAAATTTTTAGAAACTGGTTCTGTTCTGAATTTAAAGAAAAAGAAACTAGTACGTGATGTGGATGATGCTTGACTTGCCCTTACTTAACTATTTCGCATTTTTATTTGTGGGGACGGTTAAAGCAACTAGTCTGCATGGAAAACTTGCCAAGAATGGAAATATTAAAAAATCGTATAAGAGATGCTGTTGCGTCCTTGAGACTTTAAGAAATTCGCAAAAGTTACTAGGAACTGCGGCTTAGTGTCGAATTGTGTGCTGAAAGGGGTGGCGAATTAATAGAACAATTTTATCCATTATTGTTTCTAGCCTATTTGTTTTTTATTGTTGAGATTGAAAAAAAATCTAAAAATTTGTAATTCCAAATAGAGGCTTGACAGTTTCGTAATTCTAATTACTGATTTATTCATTTGAAATCAAGCAAAAAATTTTATTCCTTTGGCATTTTTTTGGAAAATCAAAAATAAACATTTTTTTCTTCTTTCTTCTCCTTCTTCTTCTTCTTCTTTCTTTTTTTCTTCGGGATTCGAACTCGGCTGAGCCTCAAATTCCATTTTCAGATTCTCTTACATTTGTTTCGTATACACCTTTAATATGAATTAATTTCTAGAATATATTCCACCAAAGATGAACAAGTGTTTTCTTGACAATTGTTTCTTAATTACAGTAACATTTAATCAGTTAAAATTGCAGGCAGAGTTCTGTGCCATAAGAGTGAGGCAAAATACTGTTCTCGATTTTATTAAGTATTGTCGATTTAATTAAGTACTGGGCTATTACATTTACTGTTTTTAATACATACAAAAGGTAAGGTTATTTGTGAAAATTTCTAAATATGCTCGATGCAAAAGTTGCTTCGGTTCCAGCTTTCTACCCAGCTTTTAACACATTTGTGCCATACTGATTTATTGGGTTAATTATTGAGTCAGATGTCAACTCATATTTAGTCACATTCATTAAATGAGCAAATAGAAAATAAAAGTTTTATTTAATATTCAAAATTAAAGATATGAGTTGCAAAGGAAATTCTTGGATTGTTGTTGGATTAGATGGTATTAAATTAATACACTATACTTTTATTATTCTATGTGAAATACAATTATTTCACATTGTTTAAAATATGCTGAAGAAATTTGGCTCGGACCATTTTTTTATGCTGCTTTGGGTAAAATGTTCTTTCGAATATCCTCTACCACTATTCAATCCTATTTTATATACCTACTCATCTTATACGTTTAAATCACCAAAAATGTGAGCATTTCAAGTGCACGATGAACTTGATTGCAAACATATACATATTTTGTTATAAATGTTTTCCCTCTTTTTTGTAATTTCTGGATATGACATGATTAGATAGATCTACTTGTAGCAAACTCTAGCTCATTTTTTATCTGATTTCTTGATCAATAATTATTAAGTTTCCAAAGTATGCACTTATACTCCTAACTAATCTTTAAGTGTGGCCTTTAAACGATTCGCATGGTTTTCTCCTAGATGGTCTCTAGTTTCACAACTTATGTGTAATATCTAAATGTATATAATGATTGTTCGTGATCAGTCAAGTAATCTCACTATTATTGTATTATATCTATATGTGTACTTAAATAAAACAAACGAATATGAGATTGCAGTTCTGAAAATAATTTGTAAAATTTAATTCAATAGTAAAGGATAAAAGTAATTGGAGCAAGCGTAGAATTTCCAATATTATATTCGTGGCGTTGAAACACCGTTCCATAAATATTATCCAGTCTTCCTCTGACACTGTTAATATGCAAATTATAGTAAAGTATGTTTAGAGTGAACTCAACACGAGTTTAAAAAAATCCTTTTTTTAAAAAATACGTTTTGTGATATATAAGATAAGATATACCTACCGCATTATAAAAGCGTTTAGTTAATCTGTGCTTATTCAGAATATTAACAGTATCCAACGGCTCTCACACTTTTTTCTATAAGCAAATGGACAAACATTTATATTAAATAACAGTATATGTGAATTACCGTATGCATCTGAAATTTATTTTCTACACAAGCGTGGACGTCAAATTCACTGTTCAAGTGAATTAACTGAATCCTTTGCAAAGTAAATGCAGAAAGGAAATTAAGATGTCTGCTAACGGTGACGACATTGGTAATAACGTATACGAAACCCTTTTGAGGTTTCGCTAAATGATATTATTTCCAGGAATCCCTTGAGGGGCTAATTTTACAAGGTCCATTTTACTAAAAGGGTGAATTTGCCTTAACGCTTAATGCTGAAGGCATTCTGCGTGACGAACAAGTTTGGAAAAGCGAATTTCTGCAAGACTCAAAAAATTAAACAAACTAAAACTACCTAATTAACAGACGGAAGGATTACCAAAACTGTATTCTGCCTATTCTCTATTTCTTATCTCTTATTAAAATAATTCAACCATCAAATTAAATTTTAACAATATTTTTATTTAAGACGATCATAATAAGGTAAAGAGCGGACAATTTCAAATAAGCCGTACATAATTCATAAAATGTATTTGTAGTTTTAAGCAACAGATATGTTCACACACATATGTACATCAGTATCTATGTACGTACATTGTTATTAATCGTAAGAGTAAATTATACCTATTGAATATAAATTAATTACTGAGAGCAATTAGCTAAAACCAACTTGGCAATCGTTGTCTTGGCGCAATTCATTACATATATACATATGTTTGCTTTTCTGCTAATTGTGCACGTTTGTATAGATATAGGTAATTATAATAGATATAATGAGGTCTTTATATCGGTGAGTAGATACGCATTTATAATTTCGTATATGTCTATAATCTAGCTGGTGCATTTCGAGCACCACCCCGGTCAAATTAGCCCTGGCAGCAAAAGAAGACGTTAACAGAGAAACAAACTAGAACCGATGTAAACAAGAGACATAATAACTGAATATGTAGAAGGACTAGTACAACGTGTTTCAAAATGATTGTCATCTAGTCGGCTGTGGAATTCCCAGGTAAATTAAAAAAAACCGCCTGTCGAAAATAAAAGTTTCTACTAGCTATACATAACCTCAAAATAACCTACTCAACCTCTTTTAACTTCTGGTTTTTCTCTCGCAAAAGAAAACAAATTCTGAGTATTTGTCTATTTGTAGTATTTGTTTTGGCCCTGAAAAGTACCGTTAATTACCAGCAGTACTGATTGTCATTTTCACAATAAATGTTCGAAGTGACACTTGTTGTCAGAATTAGATAGAAATTCCAACGCCAACTAGATGACCATCATTTTGAAACACGTTGTACAAACGATCGTAGAGAAGCTAATATGGGACTTGTGAAAAATATTGGAAGCGCTGAAGTGAGTATGCATCGTCCACGGGGCCGTTTGGTTGTTGAACTGTGTTGAACAGTTCTGAGCTGAAATGTTGAACAAATCAACATTGGCAAGTATATATTTTAATACTATGAGCAATACTAGCCCGGTTCGTCGGTTTTAAATTTTTAAGCGAAAAAATTAAATAACAGCTTTTAATTAATCGCCAAAGGTTGACGATTAATTTCAGAGGAAGATATTGAGCAACCGATTAAGTGGAGTGCACTTACCTCAGGGGGCTGACGAGAAGTCTTCGTCGATTCACTACCAATCAGGTGCCAGAAGGGTTCTAATCTGTATAGGGAGAGGAAACAAGGAAACAAAGGATGATTGACCTTCTTCGGTCCCCGGTTCTGTGGCTATCACCCAGCCTATTGGATCTTGCCAGGCACTTCACTTGGAGTTGCTCAATCTCGAGGACTTATTGGAGTTAACAGAAGATACTACGCGTGCAACGATAGCTAATTCGCGACGATAACAGAAGATCAGCAAAGAAAATAATATTCCGTTGTATGAACGCCTTTTAAAACACACCTCTTGCTAGCACGTTTTCGTTCGAATGTGTTAAACACACGATGATAATTTTTGTTTTTTACCGGTTTTTTGCCTCGTAACCGTTGAAGGAGCCAGCTGTCGGGTCGAATGTTCGGAAGGATAGGCAGCCCAATGTTCACGACTTACCAGCTTTAATTAGCTATCTTTAAATGTTTCCAATTAATGTCAAGTAAATTAATGGTTCATCATATTTATGAATTAAGTCGATCACTGTATAGCTCGGTGAGATTTTAACGGTGCAGATAATCCGAAAAACTATTTATTTTAATATGGCCCTATAATCGCTTTTGTACGCCCTCAAATGGGGGCATAAATTGGTCTTTATGGCACGGAACTGTCAAGAGACTTTTATGGCACGGAACTGAAAAAAAAAATGGTTATATTCATTCATATATAAGTCCCTTGACTTATCTGGGATCAATTTTCCTTGCGCAGCTTCAAATTCTTGTTGAATTTCCTCTGAATAAAAGTTTTCGGCTTCTTCAATATCCATTTTGTCGTCTTTTTGAACAATGTCATTTTGATGAACAATTGTCAACCCAGTAGTAACCCTAGCAACAGCAAAATAGCGGACTAGGACAAAACACTGACATTCGTATCACAAATAGCGATGGAATAACCTCCAGGAAATTTCGAATGTTTGTTTGATTTTTTATGAAGCAAAATAAAATAAAACGTTTCATGTAATTGCAATGTCGAGAAATTAAAAGCCCTCCGCATTCTCTCGTGCCATAAGCTCCTGATTACGTCCTTAATACATAAATAACTATCCTATGCATAAATCTGTCGATCGATAGACTATTATTAAATGTCTGATCAGTTAATAAACAGTATGAGTAACTCAAGAAAGTATGTCTTCTATAGATGCATGAGAGACAGAAGATCCTCTCACTCTGGCGATAATAGAGATGACCTTATGCCACAGAGGCATGAGCTAAATCTTATGCTCTTTAGGACTTGTCATGTCATTCATTTCCATATATATGTGATGGATGAGATATACACTCGATTTACTTTAAACATGTAGTACTAAAACTGCGCAGTCTACTACAGAAATTAATAATAATGGTAGAGTATAAATTTAAAACATTGTTTGATCATATAACCGAAGAAAAAAGAGCAATAACTGATGCAGTCCATGATAATACACAGTCCCTTGTAAACTTTGAAAACACCGCTTAAAAATTTAAAACCGACGGATTTAAAAACGACGAATTGCTCTTAGTGTTAAAATGTATACTTGCCAATGTTGATTTCATTTCATTTCTTTCATAGACGGTAATTAACGCTAAATTAGTATAAAGGTCATACTAGCCACATAATAATCTTTTGAAAAAAAGAAACATAAAAAAATTAGATAACGTATATTTGTATACACAAATCTTGGATATTTGACAAATTGTCTCAACATAGATGTATGTCCAAATATAATGAGAGTGGGTGAGGAAATAAATTACTAGTCTTTAATGTAATGATAAATTGGAGTGTTAATGTCGGACCATAAAAGCATATCGCATGAAGAGCAAAGCAAATCGATGATTTTGTTAAAAGTGTCACGCGCTATAAAATTAATTTCTTTATTTTATTCAAATAAAGGAATTCACGATTAATATGCAATCACTTTCTATAAGAACTTCGGCGTTAACGAATTAAATTAGTTAATGCAGGACGACGACTTATGGAATGTTAGTCGAAGCGAATTATGGAAATGTCTGCAGGAGATAGAGTTAATTTAGGAAAAACGTAACAGATTTATTCTTAACAAAGATCAAATTATATGATTCAGACCGAACTATTTGACGTGAATTGAAGATTATCGAAACTAGCAAAGAATATGTATTACCTACTTGAATGAAACACGATCATATGAAGATCACAATCTCAGAACACGTTGTGTGTTGCGAAAAAAATATAACCAATTTTCGACGAGCTAGTATTAGAAACTATGCCACAGGATAAAACCGACCTATTGGTAAATGTTCAGAATAAGTATTATCTGTATTGATAGTAAATATGGCTTTGTGAATGACGGCTTACTAGAATTTAATAATGAAGGCTAGTGGGGAATTAAAGGAAACAATAACTTTGAGGGCAAATGTCCCTACAGACATTGAATTATACCTCTAATTCTTTTTTCTCTTTTTTCCTTACTAGTCTTGATTGGAAAAATCTTGGTAGTCGGCTTTATTCGTGTTTGGGGGGCACAGGAAAGGACGGGATCCTTGCTGCGATACAGCAGCGATCTGTCAACGATATCCACATAACCACATTATTCCCATATAGCCTCGGCTTACGGAAATTTGATGGTTCTAGGTGAAGTTTATGTTATATATCCTCAGCCATAACATTGTATCATCAACCCGGTGATCTAAATAATTACGGCGTCGAGTCAGACATTATGGATTAAAGTTAAAAAATTAACCACCAAAAATTAACCACCCAGGGTTGTTAATTTTTGGAAGTTGAGGGTGTAATTCATTTTTTTCTATAATCTAATTCAAAATTTACAAGACGGTCATAAGAAAATTTAAATCATGCGGATCTCTATGTGGAATATGTTAGAACAATAATAAGCAATACAAATCTACTGGACAGGCTCCAATTCAGGTTAGTAATAGAACGATTGATAAAAGTCTTCAGAATATAATTTTATTGATTGAATAAAATTGGTTTCTGAGAAATATTTCTTTATTTGTAAAGGGTAAAATATGTAAAATTGCTCAAAATTATCGTTAAACTATAAATAGGGGGGGTTATTTAAATTTAATAATTACTCGATTTTTACGGTCAATGTGGAACTTACCTTATATTTCTGTAAACTTAACTTGTTTATTAGAATCCCGGTGGTAAATTAAATGATTTAATATATCAAGGTTGAATTGAGTCCTATTGCTCTCGATCTCTTTTATATTTAATTAAAAGGAAGGAAGGGATTTACAAAATTATCAATTATTCATTAAAAAACAGGTTTTTAACTTTTTCCAAAAAGGAACACTAAACAACGAAAACTTACGAGAACAACTCAATGACCTTGCAATAAACCTGATGTTACAGCTCGACTCAGTAAAACTTGAAGATTTTAACTAACTAAACTACTAAATAAGTAATCTAAATGAACTAAAACTAAACCCAAAACATAAAATAATTGAACTTAATAAACTGTAATAAAAGCAAAACTTTAAATAGATTATTTAATCAGATTTTCTTTCTAAGCATTGCAATGATAAACTGTAACCTCAAGTGTGAGATTTGCGATATAATAGGAAAATGTTTTCGAATTCATCGATCCATACAATCCAGTCAACGTAGTCATTTTTTAACGTTTTACGACATTAATTCATAACCGGATTGGAGTGGTCAAATGTTGTAGGCTCTGATTAGTTGATCATGCCTATATAGTTTTAAACATTCAAAAAGTGTGCATTAACAAATGGGAGGGGGCCAAAGTTAGCAAAAACAAGTTTTTTGATTGTACAAGCCAAAGTATGCATTTTGACGAGAAAAGTTTCAAATCTAAGTTGTAGAGATTTTAAAACCCAACAATTTGAGATGCAGGACGATTAATTTTGTTAAATATTTATTGCAAAAAATGCCAAAAACCACTGAAAATGGTCATTTTTTGAATATTGATTATTTATTGCAAAAATAATATGATTTAGGTTTTTACTGCTTTAAAAGCTAGCTTTTAAAATTCCAAACCTAAACAGCCTTTATAAAAGTCAATTGGCTAATTTGTTGCTGAGATATTGCTATTTGTTTATCCCAAGACGCATAATGTTCATTGCTGTTACGTCTTTTTGGGTGAACATTTCGAGGTGCACAAAGGCTTATTCTCTTCATAAATAACCAAATTTTCTTATCCCGTTAAGAAAATATGATAAAAACAATTGTCAACCCCTTACTTATCGCTTTAAAAAGGGGGTGATTTTTTTATTAACAAATAGACCTGGAGCCATTTTCATAACTTGTAGAAATTTTTGACTTACAAATTCGGATAGTTGGATTGAAAGCGGAGAATTGAAAATAAACAACAACTTTTTTCGACAAATAGTAGCCGAGATATGATTTTGTTTTTAAATTCGCAGCCCTTTTATTTATGATAATTAAGAAATGAATTTTGGCCTATTCGATAGTTAAATATTTATGTTTTTTTAAATCTTTATTAGAAACGAAAAAAAAGCGATTGTTATTGTTAAAAAAGCTGTATGATACAGTATATGCAGAATACAGGTGTATAGGTACGCTCGGACTACGCGACAGTGCGAGTGGTGGGGGTGGCATTTGGCAATCGCTCGCGCTGAGCCGACCGAATTGAAGCGTTTAAATCCGCAGAGCGCGGACAAAATATGCGTATCTCAGTCTCACAAAAAAATCCTATCTCGGCTCCTAATGGTCGAAAAAAGTTGTTGTTTGTTTTTTAATTCTCCGTTTTGAATCCAGCTATCCGAATTTGTAAGTCAGAAATTTGAACAAGTTATGAAAATGGCTTTAGGTCTATTTTTTTATAAAAAAAATCACCCCCTTTTTTAAAGCGATAAATAAGGAGTTGATAATCGTTTTTAACATATTTTCTTAACGGGATATGAAAATTTGGTTATTTGTGAAGAGAATAAGCCTTTGTGCACCTCGAAATGTTTATCCAAAAAGACGTAACAGCAATGAACATTATGCGTCTTGGGATAAACAAATAGCAATATCTCAGCAACAAATTAACCAATTGACTTTTATAAAAGCTGTTTAGGTTCGGAATGTTAAAAGCTAGCTTTTAAAGTGGTAAAACCCTAAATCATATTATTTTTGCAATAAATAATCAATATGCTAAAAACGACCATTTTCAGTGGTTTTCTGGCATTTTTGCAATAAATATTTAACCAAAATTATCGTGCTGCAGCTCGAATTGTTGGGTTTTAAATTCTCTACAACTTATATTTGAAACTTTTCTCGTCAAAATGCATACTTTGGCTTGTAGAATCAAAAAACTTGTTTTTGCTAACTTTGGACCCCTCCCATTTGTTAATGCACACTTTTTGAATGTTTAAAACTATATAGGCATAATCAACTAATCAGAGCCTACAACATTTGACCACTCCCATCCGGTTACGAATTATTGTCGTGAAAATTCTACACAGACTGGGCTAATAATGTTATTCTCATACTTATTAATCATGGATTAAACTAAATGCAATTTGAAATGCAGATTCTAAATAGACAGATCTTAAAAAAGTGTTGCTCTACTTGTATGAAACCCTCGTTGTTTTTGTCCACTCTGTACACACACGGGACTCCAGCTGCGGCTCGACTCGCACTAGAAATAACGCGGGCGGCATTTGCATCGCGTTATATTTCTGGTTGTGCGTTATTATTAGTCGGGCACCTAAGAGCCAATGGTGGTGTGGTGGTGGCAGGATCGGCGGCTTTTTAGCAAAATCACGTCATCGACGACGAATTCCTGGGTAAATGCCAGAACGATTCCATCCACGTGACACCCTTTATGACACATTTATTTATGTATATTTGAATATTATTTCATTCTTGAACCTCGTACTGCGCCTTCCACAACGAAATAAATCATACAACATAACGGACGATTAATGACACGAAAATATGCACGTAAATACAATGCTTTCCCGTAGTCAGGAACATCGAGTGTTATTCGATTTTGGATGAAAATTATTATTATGAACACTTGAAATAATATGCCATGATGATTTAGGTACAGTTTCAAGCCTCAGTTCATTTAACTTTATAACACCTATGAAGAAGATTTGCGTTTTAACATCTCGATTGATTAATATACGGCAATCATTTTTTCCTGCGAAAGTGGCTGTTTTCTTTTCTGGTATTTTAAGCGTAGAGAAATAAAAGTAATATTACGTCAGCCACAAATGCTTGTATTGTTTTTTATCTATTGTAGCAATACAATGCCGAATTTGTATTTCGCGCCAATCTTACATCATGTTCCGTGTTGTTATGTTCTGTGTGGGAGCGAAATGATGCTTATGTCCCATGAAAAGGGAGGAGGAAAGAATTACGCCCACCGACGAGACGAAGAGTATACGTTTTAGATTTATTAAAAAGGGGTGAGGAAATTTTAGTGTTTCTCTGAAAGATCGAACAATTCCTTATCCCTATAATTCAGAAGTGGCATTAAGCAGGACAAGGTTCGAGAAAACCCGAGGATCTGGTGGATGTGAGCAGTTTAAAATTTTTAACCTAAAAAGAAAGGTAGCAGCAGGTAGCAGACCACGCGAGTCCGTGAATGCAGATCGTGGTAAATGAGCTTAGGCTTGGAGGAGTTTGAACAGTTCTACCAGCGGCATATTATGGAAGAGAATCCAAGCGAAGACGTCCCGGCAGCTACGGAAGGAGCAGAAGCGGAAGATCTAGCACCACCCCAGAATGCCTACTTGGTCACTATAAACGCATTACTTGAACAAAATGCTAAGATGCTCAGTATGTTACAGCTTCTGACTACGCAACCCGGAAGTAGTAGAGAAGAGTCGAGTAAGAACTTTAATATTATGCCAGATTTAATGAAGTCGATTGATACATTCAACGGAGAAGGAGGTACGGAGACTGCTCAACTTTGTCTTCAACATGTAGAGAGCATGGCGATGTTGCATTCTTGGCCCAGTTCGTTCACCATCGAAACAGTTAGAAGCCACTTAGAGGGAGCTGCGAGATATTGGTTCATCGGCCGGAGTGGAGAATTAACAGAATGGGCTACCTTGAAGACTGCTTTTGAGAAGACATTTATTTTCAGAAAGAGTGTAACAGCTTGCTGGAAAGCAATGCAGGATAGAGTTCAACGTCCTAAGGAAACTGTTTCACTATACTTTCATGAAAAAGTTTCCTACTGCCGACAATTAAACTTAAGTTTTGGGGAAATCTAGGAACAAGTCATTATAGGATTGATATCGAAGGATTTAGCTAATTTCTTATTGTCCAGACGTCATGAGAATGAAGATCAACTCTTTCAGGATATAACCGATTATGATCGCATCGATAACTCCAGGCGAGGAAGAATTGTGGAGACGAGACAAGACAACTACCATCGAGGTGGACCATCCAGTAAATCAGAATTTTCAAACCAAACTGGAGTCAGTTCCATTAGAGGCAGAGGTGTTCATCATGGAATGTCTCTGGGTACAGACCAGGCAAAACTACGATGTTTTAATTGCAATGAGGAAGGTCATCGCCTTACCGAATGCTCCAAGCCAAGACGAGACAGAGGTTTCTGTTACCAATGTGGATCTGCAGACCACCAGAGAAGAAACTGTCCGCAACTAGCTGCATCGACATCAAGACAGGAGGGAAGTAACTGAACAACCCACCTAGTGGAAATTGAACCCCCTTCCATTTATGACGTAACGCAGAGACCGTTCGAGGGTGTATGTGGCCCTGAGAATATGAGACCTTGGCTTGTCGAAAATTAGAAACCCCAATTTAAATTATGTCTTCTACTCTGTCTTACAAGTTATGAATGATTTATAAATACTTATGTCCTTTATGAATCTTATGAACTATTTTAGCATTTATGAATACTTATGTCCTTTATGAAACTTGTTAACTATTTTAGCATTTATGAATACTTATGTCCTTTATGAAACTTATGAACTATTTTAGCATTTATGAATACTTATGTACTTTATGAAACTTGTTAACTATTTTAGCATTTATGAATACTTATATCTTTTACGAAACTTATGAATTATGATACAAATTAGAAAACTTTGTACAACTTTTGTGAACCTTAAGACTTGTGTTGTAATTTATGTCGCAGCTTTATGATATGTATTAGGAATATTTATTTATGTTATTGTGTACCTACACTTCAGTTTGATCGAGGACGATATAATGTCAGGATAGCCGAACTGTAGGAATACAATGCCGAATTTGTATTTCGCGCCAATCTTATGTCATGTTCCGTGTTGTTATGTTCTGAGTGGGAGCGAAATGATGCTTATGCCCCATGAAAAGGGAGGAGGAAAGAATTACGCCCACCGACGAGACGAAGAGTTTACGTTTTAGATTTATTAAAAAGGGGTGAGGAAATTTTAGTGTTTCTCTCAAAGATCGAACAATTCCTTATCCTTATACCATTAATAATTATTAGTAAAAATGTATAATTTTAGTGCACTTCTGAGTATAGGTAAAATTGTTATTGCCGATCAAAGAAAGTGAAATATTTATCAAGTAGGGCATCAAAAAACCTTAAAAATAAGCTGTGGTAAAAGTTATTTGATATATTTGTTGCTTCATAAAATCTTAAGCCAGTTTAAAAGTGAGTTTAAATTAAATTATGAATAGCTTATGAAACAATGGCTGTGCAGCTTCGTACAGCGAGTAATTTGTGCAAAACTGAATTTGGTTATCTAAGGCTCCTTAATTTAGCAACAATATAAGTCACGTAATAGTAAAGTTAGAATGAGTCTAAACTAGACTGTCTAGAGGGTCCAAATAAAGAAAACGAGTTGTTTCACCAATATAAATGTCTAAGTGAACTAAAATTTCAATTGAACAATCGTATTGCCAAGTTGTAGTATTTTTTAGCTTATAAATAATTAGAATATCTTTATTGTATTGGCATATAGTTATTTCTTTAATCAAAAAGGTGTTATTTTTAAATGAATAAACCACTCGTGTGCACTACCTATATACCTTTAAAGAAATATGACCAAGGTGGCATCCCTCCAGGATAATTTAAAAAGGGCAGGTGTTACATATATTGTATACCGCTGTATCAGTCTCTGCTTGATAATTCTCAATGTACAAAAGTTTTTATAGAAATTGTAACTAAAACTTATAATACTATAAATTCTTGTCTAATTTTAATGTATAAATATTATTTATAGATAACGAAATACAATTTCCGTTTAATGTAATATATGGATTCGTTTTATTATACATTATCATTTGATTCCTAACATTACTGGATATTTTTAATTACAACAATAAATTAATATTTACAGTGATTTATTTCTTTATAATAACTGCGATATGGTTAGATTTTAAAAAAAATATTTTTGTATAGAACATAATAATTTTTATTAATTTTAATAACATAATTTCTAAAGAAAATTGTATTCATTTTAAAAGCATCGAATTATATCCGATATATATCAAACATCATGAATTTGAATATGCAATTTTAATTTTTGATACTGGACTACAATGGCATTTTTCTGTGGAAATGTAGAATTCGGAAATTCATCAAAAACACAATCATGACCATAAAAAAGAACAGATCGTAAATAAATTTGTAACGAAGCATATTTTCCGATGGCCAGAACCCTTGTCTCCCTGTTACCATTTGCGGAAAACCCGAGAACCGAATTAAACAATAATTTTATCCCAGTACGGCTCCTGCTAATTCCAAGGCCGAGTTTAAACCAAGGCCCACCAGTTGTCTCTCTAATTACGAGCTGCAAATTACCCATCCTTATTGCTCTGAGAACTCTAAATATAAGCGAAAATAACGAAATATTAACAAAAGTCTACCGGCCGATCTCCGAGACAATTCGCAGGTGTTAATCAGTGCACGTGATCCGTTTCGACTCGACCGACCGCAGCGTTGCCGTTCCGGACCAGCCGACCCGAAGACCAGGGAAATCGACCGTTCAAGGTATCGTAGAGTTAGGGAAATCCGACCGCCCCCCTTACCGTTCCCGTTGGGTCAGGTCGCCGAATTCACTCTTCCCAGGGTGAGACTCTTCTTCTTTTTCTTCTTTATGTGCCATGTCCGGTCGCCCGAACGCTAGCGATTACTGCAGAGAGCGCGTCTCTATCTTCTGCAACCCTGAACAGGTCAACAGCGTTCCGGATGCCTGTCCATTCCCTGATGTTTCTCAGCCAAGAGATTTGCCTTCGTCGAACACCCCGCTTGCCTTCTATTTTTCCTTTCATAATCAACTGGAGAAGATGATAATTTTCTCCGCGCAGGATGTGGCCAAGGTAAGCAATTTTGCGACATTTAACTCGGTGAGACTCGGGTAGATCAATTCAGACTGTTTGGGCTGGTACATCTCGGAGTGAGACTCGGGGTGAACCTCTCCGAATACCACCCGAACGCCTCCCCCCTCTGCCGTTCCCGTTGGGTTAGGCCGACGGATTGACTCTTCCCAGGGTGAGACTCGGGAAAATCAATTCGGGCTGTTTGGGCTGGTGTACCCAGGAGTGAAACTCGGGGTGGCCTCCCCGAATACAACCCGACCGATGCTTGAAATACTGTACATGCCTAGTTCCCTAACGACTTCCCCGTCCGCGATTTGATTGACGCGAATCAAATCTGCTAAAGCGCATGCCCGTCAATAATTAGCTCGCCGAATATAGTATTCTCCCGCTTGCTACATTTTCCCCCATAATGCTTGCTCCGATCTCACCATTTCATAATGCTTGCCTGACCGTTGCACTTAACTAGCTTTTCTACTACAAATAGAATAGATACCGACTAGATTAGCTAAACCGCCATGCACTACCCCCCCCCCCCTTAACAACCGCTCCGCGCATTGTTGCCCGACCGCTTCGTAAGACCGAAACCACCCACGTTCTTCCGATGTACATAGTTGCCAAATCTTTCCATTTTTCGTAGAGTTAGGAAAATTTGTACATAGATGCCGCTTTGCTGTAGAAACCGTTAACTATTTAGTTCTTGCACCGTTACCGATATTTTTATTCTTTCTAACATGTTTGTCTTTATTTTGATGCCGTTTAACATAATAAATTAGTTCTAATTGATTTCCAAATTGTGTATTTTATTTTCACGGACTTCCTGGCATTCTCCTTAGTATAAACTCACCCGAGGCTTTAGGGAGTAAACCCTTTAAAATCTGGCGCCCGAGCAAAACCGTAAGACCGACTTTAAAACACCGAAGCGCCAATTCAACAAGTGACGTAACCTTCCACCAGATTCGTCGTGCCGCCGACGACACTGATGCCTTTCGAGGAAAACCACGTTACAAATTGCCTATGGAGCAAATTCTAATTGCTGATACTTCCCCTGTACAAACGATTAAGTCGAACGAATATACCTAATAAGTAATACTTTTGAAGAGGGTGGTGACATAACTGAATATTTGTTTATAATATTATAATATTATATATGTAAATATTTTGATAATTATACATTTAACTGTAATATGAAAATACATACCTATAAGGAATGTTATAACTCAATTACAATATGAAACTGAGAGCGATGTTTATTCCTTGATTGTTCTAGAGAGAATAAATCTTGACAATCCATATCCATTGCGTAGCAACGGTGCAAACACAACTTCTAGAAAATTACAAAATAAAATCAGGACGCCGCATCAGACCCCGCGGAGACCGAAGATCCGGCAAATGGAAACGCACGCGGCGAAACTAGACTTGCTCCCCATTATGTCCTGTGCAAGCGACGAAACAGCAAGCGAGGCGGTTCGAAGCAATGAAGGCAGGTTTCACACAATCAAGGCTGACGTGTCGTTCTTGACCGTTGATGAGGATGGTGATGGTCCTGTCGTCTCTGCGGATCAATGGATGTGGACCGGATTACGGCGACTGAAGGGAACGTCTTATCTTGTCGTCTCGCAGAAACACGTGTCCACATGTCGATAACTCCTGGAAAATAACCGGTGTCTGGGAAGAATTACGTGTTGCTGGAATCGGACGGAGGCGCGCCATCTGATGACGAAGTCGTACGACGAAGTTGGGACGAATTCTGCTGGTAGGCGTAAGGGCTCCCAATAGACAAGTTCAGCTGGGGAGGCTTTTAGGTCTTCTTTAACGGCACTGCGTAGGCCAAGAAGGACGAGCGGCAAAGCGTCCAGCCAGGTCACATGAGGGTGGCAACGGATGGAGCTTTCCAAGTGGCGGTGGAAATTTTCTACCATTCCGTTGGCGCATGGATGATACCCACAGGTGCGGCATCGTGTAATTCCAAAAGTGTTGCTGAGATACCAGAAAAGCTCAGACTCAAATTGTTTCCCCTGGTCGGTCGTGATGCAGACAGGAGAAACAAACCGCGAAATCCAGCAGCGTATCGGCGTTTGTCCACCACCGCCGTCACCGAGACGTCGCCGAGAAACGAGATTATTTGTACCAATACAACGTCCGTTACGTCATTTTGAACTTGGTACGATTGGTAGGAATAATCTCGTTTCTCGGTGACGGCGTTGGTGGACAAACGGCGTATCAGTGCGTCGGCGACTTCCTCTGCATTTTTGGTCTGTAATGGCCAACTTCGGGCCACCTAGTGAACCTGTCGACGACAGTGAGACAATATCGGTACTTTTATCATATCTAAATGGGCCGACTAAGTCGTGATGAAGGTGCCTGTTGCGGTGTAGACATGGCGGGAAACTTTATTCCCTTGGCAGTCTAGACAGGTTCGCGTCGAAGCACGGCAATCTTGTTAAACTCGAGGCCAAACTAACGTTGTGAGACGAGCTTGGCGGTGGTACGTGAGACAGGATGGTGAGGCTATGCAGGGCCTTGAACACTAGTCGACGCATGGAGGCAGGCACATAAGGACATGGACGGCCAGTGCTCATGTCACAGTAGAGTGTTACGTTACCGTCAGGAATGCCAACAGATTCCAAGTGGAGAGCCGATTTGCGTTCGCGATTTGCAGTAGTTCGCCAACACCGTCGTGTTGCAGAATGGGCCATGGCATCGGCGATGATGTTGTTAAAGACAGTTGATTCAGCTGAACTGGAGACAGTTTCTCTCGAGTCTGCTGGAACGCAAACGTGAGAGGCTTGTGATCGGTGAAGATGATACAATTTTGCGCCTCGAGAATGTGCTGGAAATTTTGAACGGCGAGGTAGACGGCGTGCAGCTTCCTGTAGTAAGCTGGCCAACCGATTTCACGGCGAGTGAGTTTTTTGGAGAAAAACGCCAGAGGTTGCCAAGCATTGTTGGTGAATTGCTATAAGCACACGCCGACCGAGTGTGCACTGGCATCCGTGAAGAGACCGAGGGTCGCAGAGGGCTGCGGATGGGCCAGCATTGTAGCATCGGCAAGACTGTATTTACATGCCTGAAACGCGAGCTCCAACTGGAGTGTCCAGGAAAAGGGTTGATGCCCTCGTAGGCCAGATCGTGCAGTGTTGAGGGTTGCTTGGTGTTTAGCGACATGAGGTATGAAGCGACGATAGAAGTTGATCATGCCGAGGACATGAGATATGCCTTTTACGGTTGACGGTCTGGGATATGCATGAAGGTCACCGATGCGGTCTTGAAGAGGATGAATACCTTGTGCGAAGATTTCGTAGCCCAGGAATGATACTTCGTCGACGCCAGAAGTGCATTTACTCACGTTCACCGAGAGTCCGTATTCGTCAAGTCGCTTGAAGAGAAGGCGAAGATGTGGGCAATGATCTTCTTGAGTTTCTGAGAACACCAAAGTATCATCAATATATGCAAAACACAAATCGAAACCAGTCAGTACTTCATCTATGAAGCGCTGGAAGGTTTGCTCAGCATTGCGTAGGCCGAAAGACAGGAAGGGAATTCGAAAAGACATAATGGAGTGATTAGGGCGGTCTTGTTGATGTCTGCCTTGTTGACTGGTATTTGATTGTACGCCTTGACGAGGTCGACGGTGGAAAAAATGATTGAGCCATGGAGATGGTTTCCAAAATCGTGGATGTGATGCACCTGGTACTTGTGTGGGATGGTCCTCGCATTGAGAGCACGGTAGTCTCCACATGGACGTCAGCTGTCAGGTTTCTTGGGAGCCATATAAAGAGGTGATGACCAGGGCACATCAGTGCGACGTGCAGTGCCTTCTTGTATCATGGTCTCGAATGCTGCCATTGCAATACGTAGGCGGTCCGGAGCTCAGCTACGAGGGTGACCCGACACTGGTGGTTCTGGTGTAGTCCTAATGTAGTGAACAGTATTATGTTTAGACTGGTGTTGTATTCCTCTGGGTCGAGTGAGGTTAGGAAACTTGGATAAGATGCTGGTGAAGGCGGAAATCATGGCTGGCTGGACGATCTTCACGCTTGGCTGATTGGAAGTTGCGGATTGTCGATTAAGAGACTATTGGGGCGCAGTCCGCTAGCAGCTTATAGTGAGCTAGAATGTCGGACCCTATGATTGGGACGGACATGTCGGCAACGGTGAAAGGTCAGGTGTAGCTGTGGCCCAGACCGAAGTTAATCTCACCGTGCCGTAAGTCTTCATTCTGGAGTTATTGGCTGCTTGCAGATCGTAGTGGGCGTTGAAACGACGTCCTGGTAACAGCTTGCGAGAAAACAGCTTATGTCTGAGCCAGTGTCTGTAAGAAACTGCTTTTTGCTGACTGCCGATTGCGAAAACGCGGCAATTGATTGTAGCTTGGCAGCCGATCGCCGCTAGCGTCGGTTGCCGTTGAAGTTTAACGGAATTGTGCAAAGAGGCGAGCACTTTTTGGCTTTTCGACAAAACTTGCGGTGGTACCAGCATTCGTCAGAGTTGCCAGATTTCGTAGAATCAGTGGACGAGTCTCTACGAGGAGGTATTACCTCTATTACCGGACACCACCTCGGATTATTATTATCCGGACGACAAGGCAGACCATTGAGCAAAGACTGAATGGAGCTTAACAGCCGAGTTAGGCTGTCCAGGTTGGCAGATGTTTGGTTAGCAGAATTTATGGCAGCGACTATGGACGGTAAAGAAGCAGTAGCGATAGCGACCGGTTGGGATAGAGCAGCAACAGTTGTTGAGGATGAGACGGGAGCTAACAATGGAGGAATGGTGGGTGCTACCTCCAAAATTTGGTCAGCGATTGAGGCGAGTCGGTCGATAGTGACAGCTGGATCAACCGTATGTGGTTGAATAATCGCCTGTACATAAGGTGGAAGGCGTTGTGACCAGAGCGTACGTAGGAGTTAGTCGGGCACAGACCTGGATAAGGATCGGAGGTGGCGGAGAAATTGCGATGGTGTGCGGTCTCCGAGTTCTTCTCCATTGAGGAGTTGTCGCACGCGTTGTTGCTCTGACACAGCGGCGCGTTTGATGAGTTTATTCTTGAAGGTTGTGTATGGCAATATGACACGTGGCGTCCGAATGATGTCCTCGATTTCCTGTGCTCCTCGCGCATCGAGTTGTCCGACGATATGAGCGTACCTGGATGTTTCTTCGGCGACATTGTAGAGCTGGAACTGGGCCTCGACTTGTGAGAACCAGAGTTGTGGGTTGTTGCTCGATAAAGGGCGAAGTTTGAGCGTAACACTGCCGGGGCGTTGGGTCTGATTGCAACCCTGCTGCAGAACAATGGCGGCTTGAAGTTGTTGTGTCTGATCAAACACACCTTGCAGAGCATCCCGAAGCTGCGTGATTTCGTTGGCAGCGCCCGGTTGTGGGAGCTGAACTACCGGCGGCGGATCAACGACAGGTGGCTAGCCCTGCTGCCGGACGAGCTCGACGCCGCGCCTTTCTTGATCTCGTGTGACAACCATTGTAGAATCACGTCGGGGTCACCAAATAAGGAATGGTATAACTCAATTATAATATGAAACTGAGAGCCATGTTTATTCCTTGATTGTTCTAGAGAGAATAAGTTGGTAATCACAATCCATTGCATGGCAACTGTGCAAAAACAACTTCTACAAAATTACAAAATGAAATAAGGACGCCGCACCTACATTATATTTTCTATTTGCTTTGAAACACTTGCAAACTATGAAATAAGTACCCTCTTAAATTTTCAAGTAGTAAGTCTGTAGTAGAAAATGTGTAGCAAAGTTTACAAGTATACGGAATTTGATATAACATTAAGCAACTCTGATAATAAATTATTCAGAGACGAAAGAGTTGAGATAAAGCTAACTTGCTCTAAGCTAAACCTAATACCTGGCTAAACCTAAGGATTATTAAAGTTCGAAATTCTCGAAGAATTCGAGACATAATTTTATTCGAAGAATTATTCCAAAACAATTGCCTCCAAGGATGGCCCGGATACGCCCTAATAAGTCCATAGAACATTGTTTAATGTTAGAGAAATATTGTCCTAGTGAACAAGAGATACTGCACAATCCTTACGAATCCTATGCCGGATGCGACTTTTGTAGGCCATTGCACACTTCTGACTGACTAAAACCCTGTCGATGTATCCCCGAAAAGCGAAACTTAAATTGGACGTTTCGGACCTTATAAACTGAAAGAAGGGGGATGCACTGCCCGAAACTCTAGATGAAAAACTATGAAAAACAAAAATCATTGATCTATCATTAGGAGGAAATTGCATCGATCTCAAAAATTTTCGGCACAAAACAAAAGAACAGCACTTAAAGGGGACTTAAAAAGGGACGGATGACTAACTCCATACGACAAGTGAAAGAGTTGAAGAAGAGTGATAAAGAAACATTTGGTGAAATGCAAAAGACGACTAGAAGAAACTGTATAGTGGAAAAAGAAAATTTTATCAAGAAGAAGTGTGCTGCAATAGAGGACTACCAGAAAAACCAGCATTTCAGCAGAACTAAGGAAATAAAAATGCTTTTGTCCGTGGAATCGTATACGAGCATCAACCCGGTGCATGAAAACCTAGAGTTACCTTCTCTAGATATACTTGGACAACTCTTTACAGGCGGCTCCACGGCGAATGGGTGGGCCCGTATCAATAATACGGTGGCTAAGTTCTGTTAAGGACCCAGTGTTTGCTTCACCAGGAAAGCGGACAAAGAGATCAAATGCAGAGATGGCAGATAGGGTGACATCTACACTGGCACATCTGGCAGAACGGGCACATCCAGCCTTATAGGGTAAAATAAGTAAATGGCGATGCGTAGCAGAATTGCCATTACATAATGACAGCGAGCAACAAAGGGATGCCCCCGGTGTCATTCATCATATCTACAAGAGTAGTTGGAACAGCTTAACACGGTGGTGGAACAGCGCCACAGAAAGGAGTGTGTGTATGTTGTTCTATGAAAACTTTTAATGAAAACTGGTTCCAATACGATCGTTCTAACGTCATGTGACTAGAGAGGCACTCAGCGCTCGGTTACTAGGAACCCGAGTGTAAAATTGGCTACTGGCTATGGAGTAGTAGGAGACCAGACATCTCATAGAAAGTATACTACTGGAAAAGAATGCAAAAATAACCCAGCAATGCACAGGATATGTACTTGTAATGCTCAGGGTCTCAACAAAGCTGGAAAATAGGCCATTGTTAAAAAATCAGTTAGAAAGATTGATATTACCGGTATATCGGAAACACACTCGAAAAATAGTGGCCATTATAAATCAAACAATTGAAATCTCATATTTTGTTCACGTAATGAAGCTGACTCGTCCAACGGAGTTTCATTTGTTTCCCGCAAGCAACAAAAGAAGGGGTACTCGGATATGAAGCAATTAGTAATCTGATCATTACCGTTAAAATACAAGCGCAGCCAGTTAATCTGAATCTGGGAAATCTCCATCAGAGATGCAAAACTGTATATGTTCCAAGTAAATACTTTCCTTCAGTGTAAGCAGCTTCTTTTCGCATTGCTATTTGACTAAAAAATATTTGTTGTATCCCATCTAAAGTTTTGAGCGATACTTTTTCAACTGAAATGCACGAATTTTGTATTAAGTTCATTATTAAATAACATCTGGGTCGCTCTCGTATTTGTCACAATAATTTGGCTAATTACAAATACCCCAATTGCAGTTTACTTATGCAAACCATTTTAAAAAATAAATAAAGCTGCTTCTTATATCATGGAAATGTTCTTTTGATAGAATTCCTGAGGTAAATTGGAACAGAAGTATTTTGTAACGATTGCCATTCAAAATGACTGTGCGTCACATATACAGGGACGTGAGACTATCACCACACGATCACTACCACTATGCATATTCCTCCACTCGTCCCAGTTGTCACCAAAGCAAGAGGGTGTAGTCGTCCTTTATAAGTATGTATTAAGGAACTCGATTTCAGAATGTCATTGTAGTTCTTTGGCCACTTGGCCCATGTCAGTAGCTTAGACAAATATTCTTTTTCATGGCTCAAATAAACCTTTGCACTTTTACCAGAGTTTCCCGTAACCCAGCAATATTGGGGAATTTTGTGGGAATACAAATTTTTCGACTTTGTGTACTAATAAATTCGATAAAGTCGGTTAAAATATCTTGTCAACAATTATGACGTCATATGTTTACTCATAAATTTGTCTTATATCGATTTCCAATACAAGATTGGTAAAAAAATGCCCTAAAGTTACAATTTGTGGTACATATTTATATTTATTTTTATTAATATATCCAAATTTTCTTGTAGGACACCACTTTTATTGAATTGTACGCTGTATTTGTAAAAAGAATGTTTGTAGTAATCAGTTTCCGATGTTCGTGGAACTGAAATTTTCACCGCGTGGAACTGTGAAACTCTGCCAGAAAGTTTGTAAATATCAGCCCGTTAGTAATAAAAGTTTGCACTTATTTTTTTTTGGGTTACGCATAAAATTTAAAAACTCGTCAAATCAACATATTTACCGGCGGCGCAGTACTTTGAGTACCTTTACCGAGAATTTTTTCAGAGAAAAAGGTTAGGAGACTCATAAAGACGAAGCCACTCACAAAAATTCACGACTATAACTAAATATGTAGTTGAAAAATTTACGGAATCTGCCTAGCTAAAAATTTAATCTTTAAGTGTATTAATATTGTATGATAGTTGAAATGGATAAGGGCAACATTTTCCCATAGCGACATGTTGCAACAAATTCAAACTTTTTAATCTATCTAATTATGTGATTAGAAATGTGTATATTTTGTAGATAGAAACAAACTGATAACAAATTATAAAACTAATTTTTATTGAAATAGGGACCCGAATTGCAACACTAATTATTATTATCTTATTAACAGTACAAGTGTACGCAAATTAATAAATCATAGTGTGAAATAAAGGTGTAAATTTCATTCAAGAGAACATGTTACAACATAAAAATTGATAAGCACTTTTCTTTAAAATTTATCGTATTATGTGTACGTGGAGGCGTTTACACTATCCCAAACAAACAGATCGTGAAATTCACTCGTCAAAACAATAAAAGAGGGCAATTTGTGCTTATCACCATGATTGTCGTCATAATGATCAACTAGCAGGGTGTGTGTGCGTATATGTGTGAGTGTGTGCGTTTTGCCTATTTTTATTGTCGTAGACCAGGATTCCCGGTATACGTATGAGTGTGAATAGATTTTGGGAGAGTGTATCTACTCCTGAAATAGTAGATTTTTTTCCTAATGACAGAAGAAGAAAACATGAACCTGCTTTCAACTTTACGGAAGTATAATATATATATATATATACGTAATATATATACTATAAGTAATTTTACTGGCATATACAGGTATATATTAATTAAAAATAAATCAAAATTAGTAATAACTTTTCTTAGTTAGCAACGTAACATTTCCATTCATAAATTTAGATGCCTCAAAAATTTTAGGACAACATATATCTCGATTACAGGGGATGTATACAGGACTGCTACAATTTAGTTGGTCATCATTCCGTTAATTATATCGGGTGTTTATTTAAATTTCACCTCATAGTAGGCTGTGGATAGTGTTTGTGAATGCACCTTACTAAAAGATGTCAAAATTGACATAACCATAAAAATTGAAACTGCTCCAATCAGTTACTAGTGTCTTGAAAAAGACAGCTTGGCTCTATTAATTAGGCGTAGATGAGTGAGCTGTCTTTTTCAAGACACTATTAACTGATTGGAGCAGTTTCAATTTTTATTAAAAAAGTGAGGTTATGTCAATTTTGACATTTTTTTAGTAAGGCGCATTCACAAACACTATCCACAGCCTACTATGAGGTGAAATTTAAAAAAACACCCGATATATTACTTGTGTTAAAATAATACCTACTACTTTTCCAGTGTCACTATTCATTTGAATGCTTTTTTCCAATATACAAGGTGTTAAGCTAAATAAATAAATAATTTATTTTTTGTTTAATATTTCCAGTGTGTTTTAAGATACCTTTTTCAAATTTGGAGCAGATTTACCTTTCACCTAAAATCAAGATCTATACGATTTTAATAAATAAATGGCTTCATTGATCCATTAAATTAAGTCCACTAATTAAGTGAGTTTTAATGTTGAAACTATATAAACAAAATCTTTCTTAAAACTCCAAAAACCGCCTCCCCCTGGCCAAACCTACAGGTTGGAAAAATCTGCTCTAAATGGTTTCGAATTACGACCATAGCGTAGTGGACCAACGTTAAAATGATACTACATATTTTCACAAAAGTACAACACCAATTAAATTTACAAACAAGTTTATGTAAAAAAATTATTCCGCATTTAAATTTGATGGAAAAATATTGAACCTAAAAGGAAATCGAGCAATATGGCTGCCCTACGTTTACCATAATATTTATTTCGACAAGAGGAGTCGTCCTAGAACATTGTGTTGGTTACCTTATCATGGCCCACCGCTAAAGCACCTGTAACAGTTACAGTAGACTACAATATAATTAGAGTTGCTTCCACCGTTCTTGGGTTTTCATCCTTACATGCGCAAGTCGCTATCCCATTTCGTCTGTATGTAGCATAAAATATATCTGACAAATCTGTATTCTGCAAAAATACGAAACTACGCTTGTCGAATTGGTGTAATTTAAAGTCTGTGAGTCTAGAATTTTAATGCTAGTATCTGGGTCTTTTTCGATTATCTGTAAAATTTGCTACTCACGATGATTGGCTGTAATTGTACGTGATTGACTATTATAATACTGTACTAGTCATATTTTGAATGCCCAATCTCTCTTCGCTGATTACCCGAACTTAAAAAATTCTCCTTTTTTGTTAAGCCTTGCCTGACTTGTTTAAGCTTGCAACTAAACAAGTCTTAGAATCACATTTATTTTACAATAAGAACGACTGTTCTGAGTAAGATGTTTACTGATTTTGTTTGAAAGCTTACCCATAATTAAAATTATATCAATTTTATATATATACTATATATTAAAAAGAAATATAATATAATATATATAAATAATATATATATATATATATATATACATATATATATATATTCATATAATATGGCATTCATTTCTGAAAACTGCCATATTTTGCTTGGCCATAAAACATACATAAGTATATATATATATATATATATATATATATATACATACATATACCACCAAGAACATCACCTCAACATACATATATAGATACATACATAGGACACTCTATTTTATATTAGGTAATTATAGTTTGTTACATACGGTGTTCACAAGCGTAACAGTTCTCTTGCAAAATATGATTGAAGTGATTTGGTTTCGTTACTTTTAGTTATCCACAAGAGGTGTTATGAAGTTATGGCTGTCGATCAACCTGAATCCACTTCTCACGTGAAAGTATGTAACCACAAAATACATATTTACGCATTTGCACATTTCAATTATTGTGGTTGTTAGATATCGGTCAACAGCAGCCTAACAAGCATAATAATTTGGTTATGGATTAGAAAGAATTACCATTAATTAGTGATAATCTTGCTATGACTATTAAAGCTGACTCTAATAAGTTTTAAATATGTTAGATACGTTTTTGTCCCAAGGTACCATATCATCGTTTATCTATAACTTTTCATTCTATTTAAAAACCATGATTTATAAACCCATACCAATACCAATAGTTGATACCGTGCTTGTGGTGAATAACCAAAGTTACCTGTACTTTTCTTTCAACAGTTATTTATTCTTTTATAAAACTTTCATTTTTCTATTAATAGACTGTTGAAGTAAATTTCATAGTCTAGCATCAATATTTCGCATTAAGTTAAATCATGGTAAGTGACGTTTTTTGTCCCATTTGCACTACCGTCTTATAGCGAAAAATTTATAATTTAGTGTATTCACGAAAAGGTATATGCACGAATATTTATGATTTAATATTTAACATAATAGCGAATGGCTCAAATTAATAAGAAGGTCGAACTCTTCCGCGATTTGAGGCACAACTCCAAACGCGGTGCTTTGAACCTTTCAATATAAGAATTTTTCTTTGAATTGTCTCTCTGTTTCTCTTATAAAATCCGAAAGTCCCTGTCTCTGGTGCTTATCGCTATTATCGCACAAACGCAAATCTGGATGGCGCGAGGCGTCACTTGCAAGTTATGAAATCAGATATAACCGAAAGATAAGCTTACGGAGAAGAGCATGCCTTCTTATTTTTAAAAATTGACCGATAAAAATTGTTGCGCAACGTGCGTCAAACCTATGATGATGATTATTTTACGACTTATGTCACGTCCGCAGATATTGTTCAGCGTACAGAGTCCTCCGATTTAAATCTTGGCATTGTTACCAGGGAGATTCTGAGTTTGTGGATATTATTGAATAGACTTAAAGCTTTCCACGAAGATCCATGAATTTAGTTTCGTTCCAGTTTTTGGCATGCTAATAAAATAAGTTTTTAAGCTAAGTATCACTTGAAGAGTATATGATTACCTAGAGTTCAACTTACAGTATGGAGAATGTAACTGAAATTAATTCTGTAATGCAGATCGATATTTCGATAATATATCGATTTTAGTTTTTCACAGGATAAATTTTAAGGGGCACGCTCCTAGATTAGAGGTGCAACTACAACAAATTATCTTTTTTTCTTTTTTATTGGGACCGTATATGATGTGACATGGAATTTGGTTCCCAGGTATACGCCTAGCTACAAAGAATACATATGAGGCATTTATATTAGATCCGTCAAGGCACTATCTTGAAGGCCTACACACACGCCATCTGTCAATGTAGAAATATATATATATATATATATATATATATATATATATATATTATATATATATATCTTGCTCTAGGACCAAAATTTGTCCTCCCCCCAACGTCCAAACATCTCGATCTGCCGCGATTATTAACTGCTTTAGAAGCTCGAATTTATTAATCGCCTGGAAAACAGCAGAATATTTTTTGGTCGCAGTTCACTACTATAATCACAAATTTTCTTCACAAGAACTTTGACAACAATCGTTTCCTCATAAATATGTTTGGTGAAACTAGTAGGTTTTTGAAAAACAACCCACATTTGTACGTTAGCAGAAGTGATATGGGCAACATTACGGTAATTTTAGAGAGAGATACTTATTGTTTAGAATGTTTGAAACTTTTGCGGGATGTGAAATGCTATTTAGAATTGAAAGGTAACCCGTTAATAAGATTACAAGTCAGATCTAATGATATCGTGAATTTACTGTTGGACAAACAACATATTACTTCTCAATGTGCAATTTCACCTAGATATTATGCCTTGCCTATTTAAGGTTCACAAACAAACATTTGCTATGAAACCAATTGTATCTGCTGTCAACTCCCCAAACCTTAAGCTAGCATCCTTCCTTACTGAAATTCTAACGAAGGCATATGATGTCCAGGTAAACCATTTTTCACTTAGAGATTCTTTTGAATTTAGTGACTTCATCAATGATTTTCAGCTGCCTGACAATTATGTACTGGTTAGTTTTGATGTAGTTTCTTTATTCACAAATTTGCCTCTTTCTTCTATTAAAACTAGCATAATGGACAATTGGCAAAGGATAGCCAGCTGTTATGACATCGATCGTAGTACCTTCCTACTTACAATTGACTTTATTTTCTATTCAATCGCTTTCCAATTTGAAGATATTTAATATAAAGGGATTTTTGGTAATCCAATGGGCCTTTGCATCTCTCCTATTTTGGTCAATTTCGTCCTTGACTGTCTAATCACCACAGTTTTGGATCTACTACCATATAGAATTACTTTCCTTAAAAGATATGTTGATGAACTGATTCTTGGGATACCTATGGATAAAATACAGCAAACATTACAGGTGTTTAACGCCATCAATCCACATTTACAATTTACTGTTGAACAAGAAACATTTAACTCTCCCTTTTTTGGACATGTCGTTTTGTAGAGATAATACTAACCTCCTGCACACTAAATGGTACCGGAAGCCAATATGTAGCAACAGGTACATTAATTTTTGGTCTTATCACCCGTTATCTACGAAAGTCTGTTTGATTAAGGCGTTGATGCAGAGAGTAATCAGACTTTCACATCCTTCTCACATCAATGAAGATCTCTGTATGATGAATCTTATCTTAAAAGAGAATGGTTATCCTCCAAATATCATTAATATATTCATGCATACTACTGGAGACAGTTCCTTGTCACATCACAATTCATCAGGTAGTTCCCCTGTCCATACATTGCAACCACTGGTCGATCCACCTGTAAGTCTAGACAATGATCCTAATAGATTCTACGCCCTCTCTTATATAGCCGAGCTCACACCAAAATTTGTCAACATTCTATCAGCTTTGAATTGTAAAATAGCAATTAAGAACATACTTACTATATCTCAGCTATTTACAAAGACGAAAACTCCTATTAAATCATCAGAAATTTCTAATGTAGATTATTCCATCTTATGTAACAATTGCACCCAAGTTTATATCGCCAAACAGGTAGGTTTCTTAATGGCAGGGTTTCATCGCATAAAAGCGACACCAACGGCAAAATCAAAACTTGCGCGTTAGCTGAGCACTCCATCGAAAAACCACATACATCGAGTTAATTTTGATGATGTGAAAATACTAAAACGTGAAACGAGTATTTTTAAACGCAACTGTCTTGAAATGGTGTGTATTAACAATGAAAGTAGAGCAATGAACAAATGGTACGGACATCCTGAATATAAGTTCGATTTTCGCTTATATATTAGAACTCACTCGTAAATGAGATTGCATATTGAATGTTTTTGTTATAATGTGTTTCCTTGTCGATCGGCGTGTTGTGAGACATTGTCAATCTCTTGTCTCTCCATTGTTCTGTAACAACAGTAATTATAGGTTATATGTGGTTTTTGGTCATCGTAGGCACATGTCTGACGATTCTTGTACGGTGCGGCTAATCATTAGTTGATCTCACCATCATGCCACGTATAATTAATATATGGCACTCATTTAACTGTAGTAGTTAAGATACCAATGTTTCTTCTACACACTTGTATGTGATGATGACCGCTGTACTGATTTTTCTAGCAATTTTCAAAGTGGTTTGTGTTAGTAAGTACTAAATTAATACGTTGTCCTTAGCTTATTGTTCTCGCCTTGTACTTTATATTTTGTAAATAGAACAATAAACTAATAGGCCATCTCACTTTTCAGACGCTCTGATGCAGCAGCGATATGCTGCAAAAGCTTAGTGAATAACGATTGGCTTTTCTTTCTCCCGCAATTGACTGCATTTCCTACATCTTATGGTGTTAAACTCATTGATATAGTTTTTCAGTCAAACTTCAAGTATATATATATGATAGATAGATATATGATAGATAGATATGACATCATAAAAATGCGATGTAAGTTTTGCAAGATCTCTTTTATTACATCGGTATCCCCTCCTTACATAACAAGTGGAATAAGTAGGAAAAACAAACCCATCTTAACTTTAGCTATTTATTCCTCATCCAATTTTCTATTTCTATACTCTTCCTTCCTTATCCAGTTTCACTGATATCTATACACTGTGCTTTTATTATTAGATACCTATTGATTATTTTTGGGGATATTAAGTTTTCAATAATGAAAACTGAAGAGATTTTGCGAAGAGTTTATGTTGATCAATAATAGACCTCCTTCCGCAAAACAGGTATGTAGTTCCTTTTTGTTACTAGTTCAAACTAAAGTGCAGTCATCATCAGGTAAAGCACTAAAAATAAACACGTCGCATTACAGTCATCATTTACGCTACTATCATATGCTATTTTGTGAAATATAGACAATATACAGGGTGTCTCACGAACACCGGGCTGAAACTTTGAAGTAAGAGGGCGAGGTCGAAAAAATATCGATGTGTACACAATACAATGTTGTTTATTGCAGCTCTTCTTAATTATGATAAATTAAATAAGTGTATCAATTTGTTATTAGCTTTGCGCCTATTTGATCTAGAACGTTGAATTATTTATTTCAAGTTGTTCTTACAACTCAGGAATACTTCTGAAATAAAATTAGGATTATAACATGAGACCTTCAATATCCCACAAAAAAAAATCCATTTATTTCGTAGGATTAAAAAGGCAACATTTTTTATAGTGATGATTGGAAAAATAATATTGGGGTAAAGAATGGAAAAATGTTCTCGGGGAGCTGAGGTAAAATCAGAAATGTTCTTGATAATCCCCAAAAATAATAACAACTAATTGTAAAACTAACTTTCCTATAAAACTAAAGAGAACACATGCGAGTGTCTAATACTCCTCAAATGTTTTATTAAGTGTGGAAGAAGTCGTTGAGAGTTAGAAATAAAAATAATTTATTAGTTTTTAAATTTGGGGCACTGTAACTTAGTAAAGGTGGCCCTTGTGAAAAATTACGAAAAATTTACATTAGTTCGACATCTACTTGTTCCCAAGCCTTGATAGGTATACCTGGTATATTTCTAATATAAATAAAAAATAATTATTTTTAATACACACTTAGAATGTATTAATGGAATAGAGAAAAGGTGGTCGGTGACTAGATCGATATTGTTTCATTGTTATTTTATTGGATAAAACAAATTCAGGATGTCTGTTGGAGTAACCCTATTTCTTATTATTCCTTCACTATTGGATTTTTTAATTTAAATACGTGATTTCTTATTTACCCTACTCGATGCTGTAGTCCTAGTGAGGTTAAATTTCACCTTTCCTACCGCTGACTATCCTTCTGGTCTCCAATTATCAGCGAAGTTAAACCGAGGTCAGATCTGAGGCCGAAATCGAAGTTCAATGGCAATTCTGATAAGACCGGTGTCAAGACTACTGCGGAAAAAGTCGATTTCAAAATCGGATCGGCATTGAGCTCAATTATCTGCATTCTATGTGATAAGACATATTAGCGGTTCTCGTGGACCGAATACTCATTCTTCTGCTACATTTTGCTTCCACGTCAGTTAAAAAAGGAAAGGCAGTCACGGGACAAATTTTATCGGGCTCGTAATCTGCTTTAATCTCGCGTGGAGACGGTTTGTTTATTATTTAGAAAATTTTCCTAATGACACACATAGATAAGATGTGTTTGATAAGTTAGAAATTGATAAGTAAAAGTTTGTGAAGAAAAGAAACGCTACCCTTAATACCCTTTATGTGCTATTGTTATCGGAGGAGTAGGCCGGATGCCAAACCATTGAGACAGTGTCATACCTACTACGTGAAAATTTTATAATAAATTCATTCCGCTCATGTAGAAATTCATTAAAACCACCTGTAAAAATGACGGAGACTTAGAGGTCAAATATAATTTATAAATCCTTGGATCGATTCAATGTATCAAATCTGTTAGATAGAAACTAAGATCGCGACCACGCCTATTCGTTATCGCCAGTATGTAATACACAATACGCATACAGTTGAATCATATTTGGTTTCAATATGATACATTTCAACTGTTACGGGTCATAATATGGTGCTATAGTAGCCCAATGAGTCATAATATATTTTATATATTTTTTGCCATGCAATCTTTTTGAAATATAATTTTAAATTATAATTAATAAATTTAAATAAATATATTATAATAATAATAAATACGATAATAATAACGATAATAAATAAATAATACGATAATTTTAAAACTCGATATACTCGAACGCAATTGTGCTATTTCCTGTCATCTAGAGTGTATACTTTGTCGCCGAATGCTAATTTTTTATGGTGTTTTTAATGAAGCGTCAAATTATTGACTTAAGGAGGAATAGAACTAATAATTTGGAATAATTGAGTTTACACATTATTAATTCTAACGAAACTGTGGCACTCCAAATGCTATCCAATGTGAGACATTGTTGAAGTCTGTAACATGTTACTATGTCATATTGATACGATTGATTAATATTTATTGTGTATTGCATTCCAGAGATAACCCCATAATCCTGATTGAGATATGTCTCTTTCATATACCGTACCACATTCCTAGGAATGGTGAGTCGAATCGCAATGCGAGTGGCTAGGCAAATGTGTAGTCAGTTCGCCTGTCATTTGCCTCGACTCAGCTTGCCCGTGGCGCTTGCGTAAGTGGCAGTCTTTACTTACTTACTCTTTACTAGTCAAAAGACTGCAATTGCAGCTTCAACGTCGTCCATTCGCTTTGATTTATTCGAACACTCAGCGAGTATGTCAACGACCATTCGTGTTGTGGGCACGAAATGCGAATGCCACTCGCGAATATCAGTGCCGAGGCGAAACAGGATCGCGAATATGTAGATGCACCTTAATGCGTCTCATTAGTCGACCTTTCGCAGGTTCTCTCTGGACTTATTAATTGGCTAATGCATTTAGAGATTATGTTAGATCCGTACTGACAACTTATTTTAGAAATGATTCAAATATGTAATATAAGAAATTTTCGTTTCAGAGGAGGTGATATAACTAGAAAGTGGATGCTTGGTACGCTTATAGTGCGCCTGTGATCGTATTTGACAATCCTAAGTTTCCCTTTACAATAGGGGTGAAATCTTGGGCGGTTTTATTCCATGGTAACCCTCCACAAGGGAAAGACCTTAAATTCTACACCTTGATAGCGTAGGCTACTGAATGGTAGCAAAATAGTTAAAGACCCCACATTTAACTTACTGCGATATAGAAAATAGGGTAAAATGTATGCGATAGTTACGAGAATATTAGAAATTGGAAACTCAATTATAGTTAGGGTTTATCTCAGATAAAATTCCAGTAATAATATCCCAGGTAATTCCATATCGTTTAGAAAAACACTATAAGTTTGTATTTGCCATTCCGAGGAGGTGAAGAACCGGGGTGGAATATAATTTGGTTATTTGCATCCCAAGGTACTTGCTGAAGAGTTAGAATGTTTTGTAACGTTTGATATTTACTTACTTTTTATTCTTATCGAAATGCCGGCTATCCAAAAATTATCTCCGGGTCTGGTCGAAAGAAACTCAAATTTATGATTATAGCAGTTTAATTAGGTACGTCCAATAAAGAGCACCGAAATACCGATCTTATATACACATACAACTTTAATTTACATATCGTTTGGTCGACCGAGAGAGTATGCAATTAAATTGCGAAAATATTTAACTACTACACAAACAATCCTAAAACTGAAACATAATTATCCGGATTTTACTAATTGACATAATTAAAGTGTTCAGATTACTAACACATGAATTTACTTGGGATTGTCTTAATTTAAAGGGGCGATCGATCTATTTAAACGTTTTAAACAAATGGCCTTTTGATTTACGAAATACCTGTCACTTCGTTCAAGTCACAACACTCGGGGTCGGATGCTGAACGGGCCTTCGAATCTCCTCGTCACGGGGGCACCGGGGCACCATCCGGGCACCAGGGGGTCGCCCGGATGGCGAGAGGCGGAGCGGGGGTTGTCTGTGGACCCAGGTGGATAGCCCTTTAAGCAGGCGTTGCGCAGGGGTTGTCTGGGGCACCAGGTGAATTTCCCTGTCAGCAGGCGCTACATTTCAGCTCCTTTCGTCTCTCTATTGGTCCGACCTTAACGTACGACGCGGACCAATTCACTCACGATAAGTATTTATCTCGTACCGGCACTCGAATTCAACGCACAAATTTATTGTTGACTCAAATTGAATAATGGGGCCCCTCAAATTTTGGGGTTCACTAGTTAAAAGTTTGTCAAAAGGAAAACCGTCTATCTGTCATCAAAGTTTGTGACCCACTCTAAACTGATTTGAATCACCAAAACTAATTAACGTATTCCAAAACCAATGAACTAATTTCCAAACAAATCAAACAAATACCAAAATAATAGATAGCTGGGCCGCTAGGTCCAGCCATCTGAACCCTTTCGAGTTGCGGAGCTTAGTCCTTGTTCTCAACTAATTTACTCTCCAACTGACCCCTTCCTTTAACCGGAGGTGACATCCTGACCAATAACTGAGTCTCAACTCTCCGTCTCTCTAGATTTCGGACCTATCCGAGCCGTCTAAACTCCCCACTTAGCAACTATTAATCTCCCACCATATGATGACGTCGGTCACGTAGGCCTCTCTTCTTCATCTTCTCCAAAAATGTATCAGATCGGAAGTCGGACGTAAATGGTTTCCGGCAAGGTGAGACAGATTTTCGAGTTATGCAATTAATGTACAGATTGATAATGACTAAACTCATAAGAGAATCGCGATCAAATTAACACGATTTATGCTCACATGCTATCCCATCAGTCTCTCAAAATTTCAAATGTCCATCTATTGTAGTTTTCGACATAGAAATTTGGCGACGTAATGTCGCGAGCATTCAGATAAAAGGTTCTACACGTACTCATAAGTAAATAACCCGTTGACTCGTCGCGAGCACAATTTCGGATCGTTTTTCTGACCAAGATAAATGAGATGGGGTGTATGACGTAGCGCTGCGTGGCTCAGACTTAGTTATAACAACGAACGAGAATTCAACTCGTTGCTAATTCGTGATATTTAAAAAGCATAACGTACGTAACAGTTTAAAATCGGTACAATTAGAATTTAGGCCTTCGAGTGGTTCGAAAATATTTATCAGTACAAATTTTGTTTACCGATGAAATTGAAAGGTGGCTAAATTTACTCAATTGTTATCTACAGCTAAAAACTGTAAACTTGGTACTGTTATAGATAGGACCCCCAGGTGGTTCAGAAAAATCAGACAAATCTAAATTTCATTTGAGGTGGAAAAAGGGCGAGGTTGTATCGATCTTATTAAGCTCGAAATGCTGAAAACAGAAAAACTTACTAAAAAGCTGATGTGAAAGTTATTCCACAAGTATTCTTTCGGAGATATGACATTCAGGTGCAAGAAGATAGTAATTCAATTTGATAAACATACATATGTCATCCCCGGTAGCATAAAAGGCTTTGTGGCTTATCACATCTACTTACGGCACACACACAAACAAATTGAAAATACCTTTTCACAATTATAAGACATTTATATTGATATAATATTAATATGAGAAAAAAGTTAGTTGTGAAATCGATCGCTTATTCTGAAATGACATTTTCAAGGTGGCCAGTTGTGTAGAGAAAGAAAAGTGAAACCAATGTTTCAACCGTAAATGTGGCATTTCTAGAAAGCAACTACGGTTTGCAGAATTACGAACTGAGCTTCATAATGGTATAGTAGCTTGCAATCTCTTTTTACTTGTACCCATCCTACACTGAATTTTTTTTTAACAACATATTTACAACGTTAGTATTCAGGTAACAGGATGGATTTGAAAATCATGAAACTGAAAATAAAAGTATTTTTCTTAAGGAAAGTGTCATTTTTATTTCAATGATGTGCTGCATATTTTGTGCATACGAATAAAGATATCGAAAAGGAGATACTATATTCTTATTTTGCTTACTAATTGCTAGTCGGAGTTTTGTGAAATTTTAGGCACGTACCTTGTGAAATTTTGTGAAATCATACGCCTAAGAACAATTCTTAAAATAGGTGGGATTAAAGCCAAGCAACTAAGTGACAAAATTGTATGTAATGAATTTGTTTAGTAAAGAAATGGGATGATAAGTGACATAAGGATGAACAGACGTTGTGATAAGGGGTCCATGATGTGGTATCTTAAAAAGTCGTACAAATCTCGCAAATTAATTAAAACCGCCATTAGCTTAAATGTCTACTTTCTCAATTACTTATCAATCTTAAGATCTTGAAAATTTCAGAACATTAAGACAAAATGCAGTTATATTAAATCATTTTTCATCATGTATCATACATGTGTTTTAATATTTATCCATATAATAAATAACTAACTATGTTTCGCAAGCCTTTAAAACATTAAGTAGATAACTTTACGTATTGGGTAAGTTATAGGGGCATTATTTAGTACAAAACACAAGACTAGCTGTATACGAACGTAGCAATATTATACGAACATGCGTAATAATTAAATAAATAAATAATAAAACAGGTACTTACTGCAAATATACCGTTAATACACAAAGCATTATATTTTCTTAAATTGGAATTTACGATGGCCATAAATCAATTCAAGTGCTCTTTCCACGTCAACAAACATTAAATTATTTTAGTAGTATTAGTACTCGTATCAAATCTATCCACTGGGCTGAATTAATAATTTATCTAGGCGGCCGATATTTTAGATGTAGTCGATATTTTTCCCTTTGATTTTCGTATCTATATTGATTCGTATATACTGGTGTTGTCTACAATTATTATGCACAACTAGTGAAATTACACAATTTTTAATTTACACAAAATATCATTCAAAATGTCAGTACTAACTTATGTGTATACTTGCAAATTAATTTACAATAGTGTGAAAGGCATAACGATTAATGATGTGCACTTTGAATGAATGATCTAAAAAAGGGCGTTGCCTCAGTATGACCGGTATAACATTAAACACCCGATTTACTTCAATCCTTATTATGCTTCAAAATTAAAAATATCCCATGTTGTACTTCAAGTATACAATTTATGGTGGTTTTATGATTAGCTCGACTCTACGGAATTACACGACTTTGTCATTCAGTTCTTAGTACAATAGGGCTAAGCAATCAGCATTTGTAAAATTTTTATACATATAACATTGCTGCTCGCTCCTCGAAATGCAAATAAGCGAGTCATGTGTGATTTTATGAGCGTTTGCTAATAATAAAATATTGCTACATATTACTACAGATACCTGAGATACCCAATATTTTGTATTGAATAGACCATGTGTAGGGCAATTGCATTATAAGTTTTAATTGTTATGAAGAAATTTTTGTCCTTACATTAAACATATTGATTCCTAAAAAGAGTTTAAAATTTAATTACTTTAATTACAATTTAAATACTTTATAGGCAATATTGTACGAAAATATTCAAAATGTTTGAATGGCATTACAAGTAGAAAGGATGCTTTTTGTTTTTATAGTTCTCCAATATTAAGTGGGATAGGAATCTTTCCTTTTTGTTGGGAAAACTGTTGCAACCTTTTTTTATGCAGTAATTAGGAAAGTAGCTGTGATCAAAAATTGTCCTACAGTGTCCTTATGCGATTTTACAAAAAAAGCTATTCCAAACTTTCCTGGGTGCTGGAAAGTTGCGAGGATTGAAAGAAAAGTTTATTCCATCAATTAAAAATGGGATAACATGCGGAAACTTCAATTAAATAAGGCTGTACCTCTTTTGACTAGGAAAATATAGTTTCTCAGAGCCGTCGCTGTAACATTACTTAGTTATAGTGTTATGGATTAAAACTTTCAAAATACCATATATGTCAGAGAAGTACTAAAACTTATCTTAATTTTAAGGAATGTTAGGTAATAACACAGACTTGATATTTTTTTAAATTCAGTACCTTAAATATTGTCAATTCCACAGAGTTATAAAGTTAATAGTGGTTAAAAATTTAGTAAACAAAATTCGGGACTTATCAACGCAGAATTTTTTAGTTGTAGGAATAGGACGGCAGTCCGAAGAGAGCTCATTATGAAAAAAGTTTACCCAAACGTAGTCATTCCACGTTTAATGAACTAATACGATAATACATTTGATATGTAAATACATTTACCCAATATATTCATTTATCAAGCTAATTTAATAGGGTTATCTATAGGGGTATGTCAGAAAAAATTCCATGAAAATTTTAGCGAAAAATTATTAATGTTGATATTGACGAAGTAACAAAATATAGTAATCCATTTTAAGAACTGAAATTGTTATAAACGATAACAGAATAAATGTATTACTCTGCGGTATATGCTGTAATGCATTCACTCAATATGTAGAGAATATACATATATTTTTTTTGATCATACGTGTATGCTATTCACAATAGCCGAAATCGGCCACTGCCCAAAATTTTTACTACACTCATAACGCGTTGTAGGGAAAAACAGTGGGCGATTTATCCTTGCCCTCTCGCAAATACATCGCACGTTCCGCATGCAAAACAAAAACGCATCAAACGTTATTTCGTGTCATGGGTAGCATAGTTTACCCACGACGCATTCTCGTTAATTCATTCTACCCAATGTTCGGCAAAAAAACCTTTCCATTCGCAACGTGAGTAATCTATTACACCCACAACGCGTTGTGGATAAAAATTTCGGGCAGTGGCCGATTTCGGCTATTGCGAATAACATATATAAACACGTGTTTTTTAACAATTCACATACTAATTAAATACAGCTGATAAGGATATGTGTATAATAAGTAGATTTCTATATGTATGAACTATAAGCCGTGCTTTAATCATAAAATGACGCTTCATAGTACGCTTCATTCATATATTATATCTTAAAATAGTCACATGACTAAAGTGACATGAATGCATCACACGCTACGACAAGTCCAACGTTACACTCAATGACACACTGACATAGTGTGAGACGTCAAGAGTTTGTTTTTAATTTTAATTTATTGACGACGATAATTATTACTTTTAACACCACATCTCATCGCAAACTAAATACACATATGTATACATCGAAATAGCAATTGATGTTCAAGGCCGACGCGGGTTCACTCGTTCGCTTGTGTGTACGTTTGCTGTTCAATTAGAGCGTGTGGTCTATTATTTTCCAGAATAACTGTTTATTTTGGACATTGGAAATTTATTAATTATGCCATTTAATGTACTATGGTTTAATTCGAAATTTGGAACAGGTAGGAAAAATGCAGAACGGGAGATTAAAACAGATAATTATGAAGGGATAAATGAAAACAAATGCATTTCGCTTTATTTAGTTCTAATATGCATTTGTTGGCAACCGTTTAAACGAGCCCACACAAACTTTAATGACACTATAAAATATATTGGCATTCAAATGTCGAAGCTTCCCGTGCTTTTAGCGAAACATTTGTTCCATTGAATATAGTGATTTTATTTCACCGCGGTAGATGTTATTTCACTTTATAAGATAGTATATATCCGAGAGTGTTCAGAATGTTCCCCCACAACACAGTATCCAAAAAATGAACAGAGAATAATATTGCCGGCACATAGAATGTTCTATGTATAGTATAACTTAATTTATATATATATATATATATATTAATAAATTAATGAATATATTTGAAATAAACTAAATAAAGCACCCTCGGCTTCATCTCTTGTTGAAATTTGTCCCTCGTGAGTGCGGTTAGTACCCCGTAGCCATCGTCCCACGTCTCTCTGTTTCCTATCATTTTTTTTATCAAAGTCTGTATAGACCGTCTGTCTCCCATTTTGTTTCTGAGCTTCTCGGTGTGATGCCTCCACAGGGGGCATTCTATGATAGCATGTTCGGAGGAGTCAATCTTACCACAATCACACCTATCTGTGCTCGTCTTACCTATTCGCTTCGTGTAGGATCTGCTACTACCTACTACCTACAACTACTCACTACCTGTTCGACAATAAATACAGGAATTAGTCTTTCATCTCGTAAGGACTGGTCCAAATATCTGGTCGCCACCCCGGTTGGTGGGAACGTTTGGTTTATGGTTGGATCGTCACTGGGTGGGCATACGGACATGCCTGTACAATATAAATCGTGGTAAGATTGAATCCACTTCAATGGGCTCCCTCGCCACTGCCTTCCAAATACTTATTTTGGCTGTTCCAGCGTGTGCTTACAAAGCTCACTAAAAACGGTAGATGTACAGCGAATGTGCCCATGCTTCTGAAGTGAGAGCTGAATAACACCTTTCAAGCAAATCGACCAATAACACTCCTGGTGTACCTACTAACAAGGGTATCAAAGGAAACGAGGCGGCAGATAGACTAACGAAGCTGGCTAACTTTGCTAACTACCAAACTAGCTGAGAATGGAAGAGAACCGAACGCTGCACACACTCATAGGACCATAGGACCGTTTTAGGCATTCAAATTGGAGACTTATGCTATACGAATTATGATATAAAAGAGAAAAAAAAAATTCTGCAACATCGTCCCATAAGATTAACAAAACTATTTTCCATTGAGATTGCCTACAATTAGCTGTTAGCACAAGTTTAAAAATGGAAAATTTGCACCAAAATTGAATGGGTAGTTGCAAGGGCCACAAAGAGGGGGTCCCAGGAATAGTGTTAAGAGTCACCCGGCGTTGCTGCGGTGTAAAAGACAAGGACGAGGTAGCGGTAGGCGTAACTCTAGTTTTCCCTTCCACTACTTTTTAACTAGCTAGGACTAAGTAAATTTTCTAAGTTTAAATTCCCAAATACATACGATGGCTGTACTTTACAGCGAGCTTCTTAGCGATTGTAAGGGTTTAGGGAATGCATGATCCTAGGGTTTTGTATTATGATATCAAAACGAAATAGGGTTCAGTGAAGAGATAAAGGATCATTCTACATTGGCCTATTAACAGAATTTTAAGTTTTCTTTTATTTGGTCAAATTTTGATCTGAAGAAAGTACGTAAAATAGGGCAAATTGAGGAGCGGTTTCAAACGGACAAAAAGAAATTATTAAAAATCTGTTACTAGTCCGATGTGTATTTGAGTTTTTCGTTTCGAGTGATTTTATTTGAAAAGAATATTTCAAGTGATGTTCGGGATATCATACTTCCCCCGTACCTCTAAAACCGCTTTAAGAATCGGGTGATGGACTCTTAAGAGTATTTTGACCAATCAGACTGTAGGGCAAAATATACTGGAAAAGTTACGCTTTACAGGTTGTGGAGCACACAATGGACTTAAAAATAGCCCATTACGTCGCTTCTGTCCGAAAGAAAATAAGAGGACGGAGCACGTCATCTGCCACTGTCTGACGTTGGAACACAGGCGCACGCGCATTACTGGCCAGCTCCGGCTTATTTCGAGGGATAATAGTGGTAAGGAGATCTCCCGTATCTTAGCTTTATGCAGGGATCACTTGGGAACTCAATTTAAATGACGACACGGAATGTTAAAATATTACCCAAACAATAGGGGGCGGCTCAGTCAGAACCCCTTCCTCATATTAAATTCACAATTTAAATATTACTGTCGAACATTCTATACAACTACTGACAATTATTACCGTCATTAACGTTACAGTTAATAAGTAAATTAACCAGTTGAGCTTTCCTTTACATGAATATTACCATTGTTTTATAGTTGACTCGGTTTTTATTTGTTATTGTAAAATGAAACAATGACACTTTATAGAATATGAAGCTAAAATAAAAAATGCAAAATAGAAATGGGTCGCAGTTAACGCAGCCAGAATAATTTTTGAAGAGAACATACTTAATAAGAAAAGTGTTAATTACACAGGTTATATTAGTTGTGACCGTAGTTGTTTATTAATGTGTTCATAAAAAATGTGTAATTGAGTGAAGCAGTTACAGGCGTAATGTTTCGTAATCGCATAGAATGTGAGCAACCAAATACGACAATGGAGTAATGGTCTAAAATTGCTTTCCATAAAATCCATACAAGTCTGGATTCATAATGAACGGAATCGTTATTTAAACACATTTGGGATAAGATTCGTTCAAACAAATCTCACAAAACACACATCAATAATTAAGTGATGCATGAACTGGTATTTATTAAGTTGTTACTTGTGACGAAAATATGGAAATTTTCCTATTGTCGTTACAAAACAAAATACTATCATGTACAGAAATTTATAATTTGAAACTAGTTTCCATTCAGAGAATTTCCATTCATCAATGCAGATCACTTGATAATTCGGTTGGTAATTTCCAAAAATTTTGTTTTGCTGTAATTTAGTTGAAATATATATATATATATATATATATATATATATATATATATATATATATGACCAGTATTATTTTTTTATTAACACACAAGTTTTAACTACCGAAAGTAATTTGTTTAAAAGATCTTTTCTTGAAATGTCCTATGTATTCTGTGAAACTAACCTCTTGAACAAATATTCAGACATCAAGAATCTTAACGTAATATATTTAAATGTATTGTACCAACATACACAACTGAAAGGTTAGAGACTGTGAATTCAAGGGTCGAACGCTAGAGGGACGAAAACGTAGGGAATGAAAGTTTGAGGGTTGAAGTTCCGGATGCAGAAAATTTAGGGGCTAATAACAGGAGAGTTGTACAACCGAGCGATGAAAGTCGGGGGAGTATAACAATGAGGGATGAAAGACGAAGAGGTGCACAGCCAATGGTTGCGAATTTAAGGGATGAGAGTTTAAGGGTTGAAAGTCTAAGGGTCGTAATCAGAAACGGCACTTAAATATTTCTTAAGTGTTCCTTAGCTAAGTTAAGTTTTTTCTTAACTTAACGGTAAGGAGCGATTTGTATTCAGAAACGTCACTTAAATAAATCTTGGCTGAGAAATTTTTAAGTCGCTATTATTTCGTTTCGTGTCAAACTCTGTCAAAAACATAATCTACAACCTATATTTTTCATTGTTTACATTTGGGATATTTGGTTAATTGTTAATTTGTTGAATCCTGAAGGTCCTAAAATTGAGGAGTGTTGTGACTGTGTACCTGAGACGGTATACCTGGAATTCCAGGAAAACAACATGGAAACGTCGGGCGTGTATTGAAGGGAATATGGTTATTTAAGGGACAGGTGGTAAAGGTATTAGGAAACTTCCCGGGAGCGAGCAGGGGCCCAGCAGGAGCCCCTAGCAGGATAAACTCGAGAAGGAACACCCGATGCGGTGAGGCCGACGACCCACTACACCGTCAAACGGATCCCAAGGCAGCCCAGCTGCCGATCCCAGTCCCCAAAGATGACGATGGCCCCGTGACCACCAGGACGAAACGGGCCTACATACATGGCTGAGTCACGGTTTTTTGTGGATTCCTGTGACCGTAACCAGAATTGGCAGCCACCACCGGAGGAATCAAGAGGGCCGCAGCCTTCCCCCTCACCAGCATGCTAGGACCATTAGATGTAGCACAAGATGATATTGTAACATACGCACACATATTGCAGATGACGCTTAATAAAGATATTTAACAGTAAAAAGTATTAGGAAACAGGTAGTGTTCAAATCACATTAACGAGAGAAAAATACACATAAAGGACCACTTTACAAGAATAGGGGAAAGACGAGTTAAATGATAGCGATGGTCATTTCAGTAAATTTAAAAGAACAGTACCAGTTCTAGAGGGTAGAGATGTGGGTAATTGTAAGTAGGTATAAAGGCCCCACTGCCTTTTTCTACTCATTTTTAATCGTGCGCTTCAAGTTAGAGGACGTTGAAATGGAGAAGAGAAGGATTAATTTTACCCTCAGTGAGAAGGCGTTGCTTAAGGAGCTGGTGGCAAGGAATTGCAGCATTGTTGAATGCAAACGTTCGGATGTGGTAACTGCAGACTCTTGTGACGAAAGTTGTTCTAAAGGAGTAAGGGGCATTCCTCGTTGATCTTGTACCTCTGGGATTTGTGTTATTAAAGGGAAAATAACATTAACCACACACTCTTTCGTAAATCGATAGCGCTTTTTAAATTCGAACTCGTCCAATTCAAAGAAAGGCGTTTCCCTAATATACCTTCGGGCACGTACTGGGCGGTGAATTCTTTCCAGAAACTCATCGAAATCATCATTCTCATAATAATATCGTTCAATTCTCCGATAGTCATCGAAAGCGTCGTTCTCATTTTCAAACATCTTCAAAACAAATAACGAAATATCCTCTACTTTCATCGACCACCTCAATGTTTCGGCTAAGGAATACTTAAGGTACCTATCGAGCTACCTTAAATATTTCTTAAGTATTTTTTAAATGTAAGACAAAACTTTACTAAGGAGGATTCAGGAATAGAATTAAGTGGGAGAATGACGTTACTTAAGAAATACTTAGGAATTATTTTAGGTTTCTAATAGGTTTCTAGAAGGTTTCTGAATACAAATTCGGACTTAAGGAACCACTTAAGTTAAGAAATATTTAAGGAACGTTTCTGAATACCACCCTAAGGGATTGAATCTTAAGGGTCGAAACCTTAAGGGATGAAATTTTAAGGGATGAAATTTTAAGGGTTGACATTTCTAGGGATGAAATTTTAAGGGATGACAAGTTAAGGGGTGAAAGATTAAAGGATGGCCGCACCAGTGTTGAAAGCTTAAAGGATGACCGTTTAATGTATGAAAATTTAGGGAATGAAAATGTAAGGGATGGACGCTTACGGAATGAAAGGATGGTTGAAAATTCGGAGAATGAAAACTCAAGGGGTTCAAACAAGAGGGGAGCTGTTCCCCAAGTATGTACGGTTGATGCAAGCACGGACGAGTGGATATACGAAGGTTTTGATCTATCTCACCTGGCGCATAATGAGCTAGGCGAGATTACTGCATTGCTAAGAGAATATGCTGATTTGTTCATAGAAGAGGGAGAACCTATATCGAGTGCGAGTCAAGTAAAACATAGCTTAGTGTTGGAGCCAGGGGCTCAGCCTATCTGTAAGGCGCCCTACAGAATTCCGTACAAGCAGAGGGAGGTATTAGAAACGGAAATCAGTAGACTAAAAGATGCAGGGGTTATTAGGCCATCAGCGAGCCCTTGGTCTGATCCGGTCGTGTTAGTTACAAAGGTCTCTCCTACGGGGGAGGAAAAGGTTCGAATAAGCATAGATTATAGGGGTTTAAATAGTGTCACTAAAAAGGAATATTACCCATTACCAAACATTCCAAATCTCTTGCAAAGCTACAAATCAGGGTCCAAAGCCCTATTTTCAGTAATAGACGTGGCTGAGGCTTATCATCAGATTGATATGGAAGATTCCTCCATACCACTAACAAGGTTCAGTCCATTTCCGGGACTTTACGAGTACTTAAAGATGCCGTTCGGTTTAGTTAATGCCCCCGCGACGTTTCAAAGATTCATGAACAATTCATGAAAAAGTGTAATTTGTTGCTGACTAGAGTCAAGTATTTAGGACACATTATATCACACGACGGGATTTTATCCGACCCAGACAAAGTTCAGGCGATTAGAGATTTTTCCATACCTAAAACAGTACGAGGAGTAAGGTCATTTCTAGGGTTGGTGAATTGGTACCGACGATTCATTCCAAACCTCACGGAGTTGACGGCACCTTTAACGAAGTTAACACGTAAGGACGTGCCTTTTAAAATCACAGAAGAAGTCTTGCAATCAATTGAGTCCCTTAAGAAAGCATTGACACATGAGTCACTCTTAATATTTCCGGATTTTGATCAACCCTTCACTTTATCAACAGACGCATCAGGTACAGGGGTAGGCGCGATATTAAGTCAACGTAAGAACGGCCAAGAGAGACCAATCGCGTATGCTAGCAGAGCAATGAATAAAGCCGAGCTAAATTATTCGACCACGGAGAGGGAATTGTTAGGGGTAGTTTTCGGGGTGAAAAAGTTTTCGATGTTACTTGTACGGACATTTCACGATAGTTACCGACCATAGACCTCTAAAATTGTTATTAACCTTAAAAGAGACCCTAATTTATAGCCTTTATATTTTTTGGTGCAGGAACGACTGTAATTATTCAAGAGGGAGAAAAATCGAAACAGGGAAAGTTAGATACTGATAAGGGACGAGAGATTCTTTTTATAGGTGAGGAACCAGTAGAGCCTGAATGAGACTTAGAAGCATTACGCGAAGCACAGGAAACCGATAGATTTTGCGCGGAGATAATTGATAAGCTCAATAATCAGGTTTCAGAATCGGGCGTAGAACCAGAGGGGACGATGTATTATATTAACAATGCTCGCGTATTGTACAAGACGGACCACGAAAGAATGACTGATGTGTTAGTGGTGCCTAAGCGTTTTATACGTAAAATTTTGAGAGATTTTCATGATTCACCAATGGTGGCTCACGGGGGCTGTCAGAAAACTCTGGGATATTTGAAGGCGTGTTCCTTTTGGCCAGGGATGAAAAAGGATGTTGAAGATTATGTTGCTAGTTGCGAAGCTTGTAATATGCGGAAGACGTCCCCTCATTATAGAAGGTACCTTTAAAGCACTTCATGGCCTGTACAGAACCCTGGGAGTTGGTGTCGATGGACATAGTAGGTCCATTAGTAACTTCTTTGACCGGTAATAGATATTTACTTACGTTTTAGGATTATTTTACAAAATATGTAGAAGCGATACCTTTACCGGATCAGAAAGCTAGTACGATCGCCAGAGCTTTTGTAGAAACCATTATCACAAGACACGGGACGCCCGCGAAATTATTGATAGATAGGGGAACTAATTTTATGTCACAGGTATTTAGGTATGTTTGCACCTTGCTCGACATTAAGAATATTAAAACCGCGAGTTACGCGCCCAGTACGAACGGTCAGATAGAAAGAACGCACTGAGTCATTAAAGATATGTTAGCACATTATATGGCGGACGATCAGAGGGACTGGGATCGGTGGATTCCCTACGTTCTCATGGCATATCGGGGTAGCATACATTCATCCACGGGCTTTAGTGCTTATTTCTTGCTCCATGGTAGGGACCAAGTTTTATCAACAGAGTTTTGATAATACGGAAAAGGTTAAAGGGTATCGAGTAGAGCGATTTAAACGTAAAACTAAAGACAGGTGTTATCAACTAGGGGACTTAGTGTATTTAAAAGACATGACACAGAAAGTAGGATTGTCCCGGAAGTTGGAAAGTCTTGGGTAGGACCTTACAGAATTGTCGAAGTTATGGGACCAGTTACCTATAGAGTCAGGTTACTGGGTGGTCGGCAGGAGCAGGTGGTCCACGCCAACCGATTGAAGGAAGCAACCTAGACCAGTCGAGTTAGGTTCGGAGTGCAGTGATGAGTCGGACAGGGAGAACTTGGTTGATGACGTAGGTGGTTCGGATACGGAAGACGAGGCAGCAGTCAGGGCCAAGGCGATTCTTCCGATCGAGGTGGAGATAAGTCGAGATTTGCTAGTCCGAACGCGTGCCGATGGTGAGCCACGGCGTAGGTTCCTATCTTGTTCAGAGAGTGAGAGAGTCAGAAGGCCACAACGCGTTCGAAAACCCCCAGATAGATATCAGCCCTAGTTTCCGCTTCTAGTAGGGTCCCCGTGTTGGGGCGGGAGAGGATGAAGTAGAATACCCCGATGACCGCGCAAGCCTGTCGTAAGAGGCGACTAAAAGCGTCTCCATGGGCCGTCCAATGTGTTTTTGTTTTACTAGGGGAAATACTAAGCTATTTGGGTACCAATTTTTTTTTTGGACGGAGCGTGAATATTCTAACGGCAAACCGAGACAATGTCATTTTAAGGTATTTTATTCGTTCGTTATAACATTAACCCAGGGACATTTCATTTTTCATTTCATTTTTTCCTTTTGTTTTGGGGTTACGTATAAGGGTTGTTATAAGTTTTAGGAAGTATTGTAATATGTTAAGGTGAAGGATTGTTCATTTTACCAAAGGAGTTGGGACTTATCTATTTTCTAATTTGTGTATTTATGTTTCACTTTTGAGTATAACAGCCACTAATTGGGTACTTCACTTGACTAGGGAGGTATGTCGAAAGAGTGAACAAAAGAAAGTTTCGTTGTCCGTAATTTACGAAGGTAATCTAATTAAGATTAGGGGTGGTCGCTAATTCTGCATACTTCTCTAGCGAGATGATAGTTAAGATCATTGGTTATAGTTCAAGAGAGTAATGTATATTTTGTTAGTTTAAGGATGGGACAGAGTGGCGTCGTATTCCTAAGTGCCACATTGTTGGTACTTTCCTGGCGAGATGCAGCAGGGGTCATCGCTTACGACTGCGAGGACCCCGCAGTGGTGATGTCCACTATATCACTGAGGGACGTGGCTAGGTGTCCAGAGCCAGGCTCATCGTACGTCTCATCAAGGACAGTAGTGACGGTAGTGCAACGAAATGAGGTGAGACAACAGAGGGTGCGGTCTTGCTTAATCGAGATAGTGCGGTTAATCTCATATTGCGGTATGCATAGTCACAGTTCGAATATCGCGGGAGGACTAGGAAATACCGTGCATCGAGTCGGGGCGGAACAGTGCAAACTGATCCATCGGGATAAGGCTGTTAGACTTTACGCGAACACGATAAGGGGCATCACGGAGAATGACACGACTACCGCGTCGGTGACATTGCTGGGTCAATTGAATAGTGACGGCTCCTGTGTAGGGACAATGTACCAGGAGAGCGGGCAGACTTGGAACAACGTCGTCATCATCGCATCTGTATCGATAACGCTGAGGGACTTCTGGGCACCAGTGAAACTAGACGAGAACGAGATCAGCCTGACCGGGAGGACCACATGTCCATTTTTGGAAGGCTACTGCTTCGATGCTGAGCTTAGAGAATCCGTATGGGAAGCAGACAGACCGAAAAGCTGTGCCGATCACATAAGCGTCCTATACGAGGGGGAAGCCGAAGAAGTCACAGACGAAGGAACAATACATGGTGGTAGAAGAAAATTCCAGAGTTTTTGCGTTAACATACGTCAGGACGGGAAGGATCTGCGAGTTCGACGTTTGGCTGAGGGAGCACCCTCGAATAGCTGTCCTGAGGGGAGAACGCCCCTTGGTAACCGAGACCTTACCGACTCAAGATGTCCACCTGATCGACTTTGTTAACAGCAAATTCCTCTACGTGGAGCAGGGCTTCAAGAGAGACTTAGAGAGGCTGTACGTGGACACAGTGCATCGAAGATGTTTGGTGAAGAGGGAGGTTTTGAAAAGTCGACTACTGATGGCGCCGATTCTACCCAACGCCGTGGGACATCTTGTTCAGTCCCAAGGGGGGTTCGTAGGCAGAGTATTAGGAGAGGTCCTATACATCTTGAAAGGTATTCCCGTTCCTGTGAGTATCCGGAGGACAGACAGATGCTACAATGAGCTACCCATCCAGGTTAACAATCAATCGAAGTTCATGTCGCCCATCACCAGAGTTATTCAAAGTTTCGCCGAAGAAGTGGACTGCAACGGACTGACGCCTCCATTGTACTTCCTGAACGACGAATGGCTAGGGATGACTCCGCACCCTTCCACCAAGAATCCACCCAAGGAGTTAGAGGTCGAGAGGACGACGAGCCTGAAATTCACCCCAATCGTACCGATAGGAACTCAAGGGCTGTACACTTCCGAAGAGATCGAGAGAGTACAACGAATTCTCATGTTTGGAACTGAGAGGAAAGCAGTAGATACCATCATCACGAGAAAAATCGTTGGGATGGAGACACATAACCAAGGGTTGTCGCCACTGAAGATGTTGAACGCCGAAGAAATAAAGCTTAAAGAAGCGAAGAAATAAAAAATAAAGCTTAGACCACACCACCCTGCGCAATATGTGGGGATGGTTTTATGACTTTGGGGTAATCATAAGTGGACTGATTGGATTCTACGTGATCATCAGGATCATTATATACGTCATCGGCGTAGTGATCAACGGATTGCAGCTATATAGGACTGCTGGCTTAGGGATACACTTACTCGCATCCCTATGGAACACGCTGACGATGTCTCCTGCAGCAGTATAGACACACCGATACGACCCCGAGTCATAGGCATAACCCGGGAAATCCGGAGGGGACCGACGAAGAAGAGGGCCAGGGAGATCCTGAGCATCTAAGAAGGGATAGGGCCACGTCATCAAGTCTACCGGCATTAACAGCGATACCTCAGTTGAAACAACCCACCAGATCAGCCTCAGCCAAGGACGTCACCGCAAAAGAGAGGTCACCCACCCACTGGACGCACGAACTGCGACCATTGACGACTTACAAAGAGGAAGACGAGACATTATAAAAGTGCCGGAATTTGTGCGGGATTGTGACAGACGTTTTCGATACACTTTTAGCAAACCATACATACCTCTGCGTGTCGACAAGCAGTACTTGTAACCACAACACAAGTACACTATGACCTGTATAAGTAAAGTGCGGTCTATAAACTCGGAAAGATGGTCGCGATAACTTGCTGTGTTCTAAGGGTTAGGTTAATTGTTGAAAAATTTAAGCCTATTAAGGCTTAATTTTTAAAAAGGGGGGAGTCTTGTAACACCCTGCAGGTGGTTAAGGGATTTTGCTTGGTTATATTCTGTAGATATTATTGACCTTTTAACACCCTGTAGGAGGTTGTGGGATTTAATTTTATTGACTAATTTTGCTATTTTGTAACATTTATAAAAATCGCCCTGTATAGGAAAATTATTTATCAGGATACGATGAAATGTAAGTTGGTCAATTCATTTCAGACAAGCGACTTCGTCTTTACCAGAGAGACTGGTATGGAATTCAACACCGGACGTGACGTTTTAATTAAAAAAGTAACACATCTAGGGAATAGAGCTGACGACGAAAGAACGACTTTGTCGTCGTAATCGGGGCTACGGACTTAGAACTCTGCTTAGTCAGTAAAAAGTAGAAAAGTAGAAAGAGAAACACACGCACGATGCGTTAGTCAGTGTGGTTCGCTTGACAGCGTCGAGAGCGAACGTGTGTAAATCACGGTACGAATAAACGGTTATGAAGTGAAGTCGGCTATCAATCCACCCCTAAGCGACCTTACAGACCCTATAATTTATTTTTATTTATTGTACCAATTATAATTATTTTGGTTAAATATCAAAACTTTTGAATCGCGGGATCAATCAGGCAATTACTCACTTGTCGAATTTCCTGACTTAAGTCACGAAATTTCATTGGTGGGGCTCACCTGGATTTCACTGGAACCAATTTTTATGCTCCCTAAAATATATTTCGATCTGATATATTTTCCTAGGCAATGATATCGACTGTCGCCTCGTTTGTAACACTTGTGTCAATATCTGACTGTTTTTAGTAGAAAGCAATTAATTACTGAATTCCAATTTTACCTCTATAGATTATAAACAGTAAACATAAATCTAAAAAAACAGTTTGATATGAACTGACAACCTAATTCTTTACCATAACACGATCAGTTTAGTAACTGAAGAGAAGAAATGGCTTACGCATTAAGATGATCACAATGTGTCACGCCCTTATGGAGGAACAAATTATACCTTAAATGGTAGGTATATGAAAAATAGTATTTTTCGAAAAGTTTGAGATTATGTATTGAATCCAAATAAATCTCTCCAAATATAAACATCTCCCACAAAAAATGAACAATATCACCATTTCCTATAAGGTATTTGTTGAAATCTTAGGGTGTAAATATGTTTTTTTTTTTCGTTTAAATTTTTTGAAATTTGATAGTATGAAAATAAGAATGGGCGTTTCCCGAAATAAGAGATTTTGATCTTCTTGTATTAGACTTTCACCTTAAATCTCAAATTTCTCTAGGTAGTGAAACAGGGTAGAAATAGTAAAAAGTTTATATTTTAAGCATTGTAATCGTTTTTTACCTATTCTGTGGTCCGTAATATCAGAAAAAGATATTATGGGCATGACTGTCAAAATTAATTTGTACCAATTACCATTCATAACACGTGCTCTACTACTATATACTATAACTATATAGTAGTATAATTTACTACTATTTATGTAAAAGTTTCACATATAATTTCTCAACCTTAAAAAAGTCATTATTGTAGAAATGCACAAATAGGAAACTTAACCAAAAACCAAACAAACAAAATTTTAAATTTGTAAATAAGACATGTTTCTACAGAAAAGATATTATTTCTTAGAAAAATCTCAGATAATATGGAATATCCCATTACATGAGGTCCACCCATCATTGAAAATCAAGTGAAGGATAAAAAATAGTTAAATGGAAACCATTTCATATTTGGTATAGTAACTTTTTATTAAAAAATTACTAAAAATTACTAAAAATACAATTTTTAAAAAGTAAATAAAAGAATGCCCCTACAACTTTGTTTAAATACAACCTATCTTTTTCGCTACATATTTTTTGTACGCCGCTTTTTTTAAATCTATAACCGTGCCAAGTTTCCAGTTTCTACCTATTTACTAACTAGGTATTGTAAGTGGTATTGTAGGAATGTAAAATTTGGTCTCTTGTTAACCTTCATTCGAGGGCCAAAGCTATACTAATGCTGAGTTAAAAGTTTATAATTACTTTTCTAGTAGTACATCAGAATAAAAGCGGCGAAATTAAATTTCTCCGTCCTGGGCCCTCCACGCAGCGATCTGAGTATGTAGTATAATCTACATACAACACGTGTTACCTCCACCTACAGGAACCTTAGCAAACAACACATCATTTTACTTATTCAACAAATTTCCTACTTTTAAACACATTAACCTCTTACGATCGAAATAAAGATTTTATATATATATATATATATATATATATATATATATATATATATATATATATATGGTACGTTCCACGCCGAATTTGGATTTTTTTCTTAGAATTGGCCCAAAATAAAGGAAAATGGTCCTTTTGGGCCCCCGAAACTCCCCCCCAAAATTTATAGGTCTCCAAGTGGAATATAACTCAAGTTATGGACAACTGAAAATTGAAATTTACAGGTTCGGCTCCAAAACCAAAAATTTTCAACCATGCATAACTTGTAAAATACTTAAATTTGGAGCCCAGACGACTTCGCTTGACGCACATTTTTTATCCAAGAAGCGACTCTCACCCAAATTGTTGCTTTTTTTGATGTTTTTGAAGGTCTACAACGGTTGAAGACAACGCTGAAGCAACCTTCCACGAGAATTGTGCTGGAAATTTGAATTTTCAACAAAATTCTTGAAATTTGGGGCCAGGCCTTAGGTCTGGCAAATTTCTGTTTGGGCTCAAAAGTTTTGTATCGAATACTGCTACGCTTCTGATTTTTTTGGTCAGGAACGCTGATGACGCTTTTTTTTTTGGCGCCCAGACTGTGTATACTGTATACTGGGAGACGTAAAATATAAAATAATTAAAAGTTAAATGTAGTATTCGTTTTTCCAATGCAACCCTAAATTGCAATTGCGAATCGAAAATGTGTCCAATTCTTTCTACGAACCCAATATTTCCTTAAAATAATTCCATTAATTAGTCAACTTTCTTTCTACGAAAATAATTTCAAGTCCGGTCCACTATTAGGCGCGTATCGACATCTAAGAAATAATCCTCAGCCGGCAATATTATGGAATTGATTTGTTAATAAGGGTTGGAGTTAAGTTTTGGTGTAGCCATAAAATTCCAAAAAGCGTTTGCTGAACTATACTACCAATTGCACCACCTAAGTCATGCCATTATTATTTACGTATTAGAGTATGCTAACGACAGCGACTAGCCACAGACAGGCGAATGGTCTTTGGTACGACATACTGTGAATATCTTTTATCTGGTAAAAAGATACATAAATAAATCAACTCGTGCAATTAATCTCTTTAGTAGACTACTCATGGAACAGTAGTTGTTTCGAGTTGAATTATAATCACCTTTCTTACGTTTCTGATATTGTTTTTGGAATATCTGTGTTAGTTAAGCAAATTTTGTTATGTTCACAAGTTATTCAGTTTCAATGTTTTTTTTTTTAGTTTATTTTTTCGGTCATAGCAAGTCACTTTTCTGGTTCGGAAAGCAGGAGAGAAAAGGCTTATTAGACCGAATCCTGTACTATTATTACCCTGTACTACTGCATGGATAAAAAATTATAATTAGTAATAATAACAATAAAAAATGCGGTTAAAATGCCTGAAAAATAAAGTTGTGATTTTACCCTGTTCCAGTTACTACAAAAATATGTAAAAATTGTGGTGATAATTTGACACAAGAAGTTGTATTTTGGAAAACGTTCACCCTAAGCATCATTATGTCGAATTTAACGATTATAGAGTATTTTATAATATTGAAGGTTGATCAAAAAATGTAAAAAAATAGAAAATATGAATAAAAATTTTTTTGTAGGCGCTATAAAGCACTAAAACATAAAAAAGAGAATCACAGGCTGCGATGATATGCTTAAGATAAATCGATTTACTTTAGATTTCTTTGAGGTTATGTTTATATCTATCAAGCTGAAACCCGACAAAAAGGTAGGTATTCTTCTTCATGTACTGTAACACGATTCTGACCCTTTCACTCCAAATATATTTTATCCTTCAACGCAATTATAGATGTTTAGTAAGAGGTCAACTTACGTGTAGCTTATCGTTTTCTCAACAATGTTAAGAAAATATGAGAATTGAAAACCTACTGATACTCGATAGCTTATATTATTCTGAATAGACAACCTTAGTTTTGATTTTATAAATTTATTAATCTTACTTTCCAATTTTGTTTCCCCAACGTATATGCATATTTTAACATTATACTACCAAGATTTTCCTGGTGTGGTACCTACAACAAACTGTCGTTTTTAATGAGCGCCCAGTATTTGCGCGTTCATCTTCTGAAGATGACTTCTTTTAGACGAAACCGGAGGCACTCTTATTATTATTAAAATAGTTGGTTAAAACCTCGTGTTTGCTTCATTTGAAATGCATTGGCTTACTTTGAGTACCTGAACAACTTTACGTCATAGTAGTTTTGCGATTATCACCAGGCGTGAAATGTCTAAACCGCGAGTGCTAATCTCTCAGCATCTCTCGCAATAATTTCACCTATATCGGGCCAGGTATTCAGAGGAAGAGGAGAGTGCGTTCGTGACGTAGCAACTGTACGCCTGCGCGGGCCGTATCAAAACATGTGACTGTCACATAGAGAGCGTATATGTGGGAGCAAAACCAAAAAGTCCTCGATCATTAATTAAAAGTGGTCACCGGTAGCTAAACGGCCGGCTAAGCGTGATGGGGGCTTACCATTCAACAAGGGGAAATTATGTCCGGGGTGCCCCAAAAAGGACTTGAGCCCGCTTTCGAGAAGAATCGGTGATCCGCCTCGGTCCTTGTAACTCATTTCACTGTCACTATCACTGAAATTATAGACTGAACGCGGAATCTTGGCCTTTTTCCTGTGAGCGGTGTCTCCGGACACCCCTCGGCTGGCTCTCATGCAGGAAATTTATTCGACGGATCAGAAAACGCACGTTGACCGCGCCGCGATCTCCCGACTGACTGTATTGTGTGTGTGTGTGTGTGTGTGTGTGTGTGTGTGTGTGTGTGTGTGTGTGTGTGTGTGTGTGTGTGTGTGTGTGTGTGTGTGTGTGTGTGTGTGTGTGTGTGTGTGTGTGTGTGTGTGTGTGTGTGTGTGTGTGTGTGTGTGTGTGTGTGTGTGTGTGTGTCTGTGATTGTGTGTGTGTGTGTGTGTGTGTGTGTGTGTGTGTGTGTGTGCGCGTGTGTGTGTGTGTGTGTGTGTGTGTGTGTGTTTTGTGTGTTGTGTGTGTGAATATGCGAGTGTAGCAATCAATTCGGACTAAAATAGTTAGTAGACTGTAGAGCTGCGCGTCAGGCTACAGTCCAAGGCTGATAAGACGGCGCTGCTGCCGGCGACGCCGATGATAATAATAACAATAATGGCGGAAAGTACATGATTGTGTGTGTGTGTGTGTGTGTGTGTGTGTGTGTGTGTGTGTGTGTGCGTGCGTGCGTGCGTGCGTGCGTGCGTGTGTGTGTGTATGTGTGTGTGTGTGTGTGTGTGTGTGTGTGTGTGTGTGTGTGTGTGTGTGTGTGTGTGTGTGTGTGTGTGTGTGTGTGTGTGTGTGTGTGTTTGTGTGTGTGTGTTTGTGTGTGTGTGTGTGTGTGTGTGTGTGTGTGTGTGTGTGTGTGTGTGTGTGTGTGTGTGTGTGTGTGTGTGTGTGTGTGTGGGTGTGTGTGTGTGTGTGTGTGTTGACGACGTTGACGTCCGACCGAAGGAGTTTCGACAGTTGACGTCGATTTTGGGCGCCGACGGACGCGGTGCGACGTCTCGGAAACTTGCGGTGTCTCGACGCTCACGAGGCGGATACTGCCGCCGCGACGGCTATGCGCAAGCGCCCCCTTAGACCCAACGGAGTCGCGTCCGAGAGCACGCCGGAAAATCCCTTCCGCGATGGGGAAACTCATATGGCATCGACAGGAAAAAAACGATAGAGGAACGAGAGGAACGGGAAAGTTAAACGATGTCATTTTACATTTAAATTTATAATCTAAAAATGATTTGAAAATGGGAGAAGTATTCCATCCGTCATATTTTTTTATAAAGCAAATCGTGGACGATATTCTTGTGTACTATAATGGCATCAGACATGAAGGTGTTGAGGTCTGTCGGAGGACCTGTTTCTCTGAGTAATCTCTGGTGTTCAATCTGGTGTAACGAAACCTTTCTATTGGAGAAATAGATTCATGTTAGTGGGAGGCGATGAAATGCATGTTCATCTTATGTGCTTTTAAAGTCCTTCTACAATGTGGTTTCTGAATTCTCTGGCATTTCGGAAAAGATTACAATTTGAATTCCGAAAAATGAGAAGAAATGAATAAGTTGTTGATATGCTGAAATAGCAGTTCCAACATAAGGAAGGGCTCTTCCAAATTTTGAGAACTTATCGAAAATTGTTAAAAAAAATATTTTCCGGCTGTGAAATTCCGGCGGTATCTATATGCTATATTTGGAAAGATCTACAACCCAAACAGCATCATACGTACATAGTACGTACTTTACTAGTACATTTTACGCCAGTACGTACAGGACGTTAAATGTACGTACTTTGTACGTACATTACCTGTCCATAAAAGTACGTACATACTTGTACGACTTATGTATGTACATTAGACGTTGGTAATTGTATGTACATTATTGTACGTACTATGTACGTATATTAGCAGTTGTTAACTGTACGTACATTATTCTACGTACATATTACGTACATTAGCAGTCCACAAAAGTACGTACATACTTGTACGATCTATGTACGTACATTAGACGTTGGTAATTGTATGTACATCTTTGTACGTACTATGTACGTATATTAGCAGTTGTTAACAGTACGTACATTATTCTACGTACATATTACGTACATTAGCAGTCCATAAAAGTACGTACATATTTGTACGATCTATGTACGTACATTAGACGTTGGTAATTGTATGTACATCTTTGTACGTACTATGTACGTATATTAGCAGTTGTTAACAGTACGTACATTATTCTACGTACATATTACGTACATTAGCAGTCCATAAAAGTACGTACATATTTGTACGATCTATGTACGTACATTAGACGTTGGTAATTGTATGTACATCTTTGTACGTACTATGTACGTATATTAGTAGTTGTTAACAGTACGTACATTATTCTACGTACATATTACGTACATTAGCAGTCCATAAAAGTACGTACATACTTGTACGATCTATGTACGTACATTAGATGTTGGTAATTGTATGTACATTTTTGTACGTACTATGTACGTATATTAGCATTTGTTAAGAGTACGTACATATTTACGTACATATTACGTACATTAGCAGTCCATTAAAGTACGAACATTCTTGTACGATTTATATAGGTACGTACATTAGACGTTTTTAATTGCATTTCGGAATATACTATGTTCGTATATTAGCAGTTGTCAATAGTACGTACATTTTTGTATGTTCTATGTACGTACATTAAGCAGTTGTATGTTTACGTAGGTATGATTTACAGGGTCCCGATTTTTACCTTAGTTTTGTCTTCTTTTAAGCGATGCAATTTTGTTACAGTAATAAATGCTTGGCATTTTATAACACGTACAAATTCAAAAAGAAACGTTAGGTAACACAATATTTTTACCTATGCTAAACTGGAAAACATATGAAAAAATCGCATAAGAACATATATTATATTAGATTTTCATTTTTATATCATTCCATGGTATATCAAAAGTGATGTTTTTCATATCATTTATTGAACTTAATAAACAATAAACCATTGAAGAATATGCTTTTTGAATAACAATCAACTCATTTTTCGCGTTATAAGTTATGTTATAACGAATGCAATATAGTACATATATAAATATAAATCTGCTAAAAACAATCCTTTAAAGAAAAACAATTGAGGAATTAGTTCAGGGAGAATTCTCACATCTGCTCGAAAAATATTATATTATATATAATATATTCAGATAGGATTTTTGTGCCAATTTTATAAAAAACGGAATACCCAATCCCCTGGCGCTGCGAAATTAATCTACATGTTCTGCACTGTTTATGAACAAAAAAGTGATATTATTTAAAGTAAAACTGTTTGTGAACTATTACACGTGTACAGATGTCGATGGTCGGTTGCAATTTTACAAAACTTAAAATATAAAAGCTGTGTACGGGTAGAACGAAACGGTCTAGGGTTTATTACATTTTTGGGAAGAATTCTAGGCAGGCTAACTTTAACATGTGGTCCATAAGGGAATATCAGGTACATAAACGAACCATTCTGCACACAATGACTATTGTGAATAAATGACGATTTCCCTGTAAAATTATTTAGTAATATATCCTTTGGGATGGCATTTTCCCGGCATTTTTCTTTCTTTCTTTTTGATTGAATTTTTACCAGGCATAAAAAGCTAAGACTTTACTTTAGGTACTCTCTGTATTTTTATAAAAAAAATTTCTGCACCAAACAAATTAACGAAAAAGTTATGTTATAATTAAATCGTCGAGATTCAAAAAATCATTACTCCGCAAGCATAATTAGTAATCTTAAGAGCTTAACTCTTTAAATGAATTATAATTTTTTTGTAAAGAACAACTGCACAAAATTTCAAAAAATCTGCACACTTAAAACAAAAGTTCTTGGTGGAATATGACCCAAGTATATTTATAATACCATACACCTGGTGTTTGTGGAATGTGGACCACCCCTATAACTTTTTTATTATTAAAGATAAACAAATGAAATTTGGTAGTTTGGTATAATGCGTCAAAATACATTTTTTCATGTTTTCAATTGCTTCCTAACTCTTCCGGTTTAACCGGAAATGCGCCTAAATTTCTTATTTTAAATATGACACCCGGTATATTTTTACTTATTTCGGTAAAATAGGACATTCTGAGTACAACAGCATGTCACTTTTTTCACTTTTTGACATTTCAAAATATTTTAATTTCTTTAATTTCAAATTTGAGGGTCACGAATATGTTAAAATAGTCAATTTTCAATCCAGTAGCCTCAAAAAAATAGATTTGTTCATTTGTTTTTTAAATCCCCTGAAACCTCGATTAAAGTTTACAGAGAATTGTTTTTATATAGCATTAACTCATTTTTTTAATGGAAATAAGGTTGGGCCACCAGCATATTCGAAAAGAGAATTTTTTTAACAACAATTAATGATACCACATAGTCCATGGTTCATTTAAATATTTTTAAGTAAATTATCATTTGACGTTTAAAATTATTTCGAGATTAATTGTCAAAAAGTGACAAAAGTGACATGCCATTGTACTCAGAATGTGCTATATGTTATCGAAATACGTATAAATTTACCGGGTGTCCCATTTAAAACAAGAAAGTTAGGCTCATTTCCGGTTAAACCGGAACTGATGGAAAATAAATGAAAACGTCTAAAATGCTTTTACACAATACTTACGTCCCAAATTTCATTTGTTTTATCATTAAAAATAAAAAAGTTATAGGGGTGGTCCACTTTCCACAAACACCCAGTGTATTATATATGAATATATGCCCAATTATATACCGTCATTTTTAACAAAATTCTACGACCCTCCGCAAACAATTGAAATTGAAATATTTGTAACATATGATTAAGTTAATTATAAAGAAGTTTGACTATCCTTTCGACAGAACCCTGTGCAATTTTATTTGAATGTATTCTTGACAAAATTAATTAAAACCATTCTTTTTTTCGCTACTTCTTGAATAAAATGACTAGATTAATGAACATCAATGACGATAAATAAATTATTAATTATAACAATAGATAAAGTTAGGAATATCTAACTTACTGAATAATTTTTAATTATTATTGAATTAAAAGGACACAACACCGACAATTCATATTATAAGTATAGGATATACGACGGAAGAATCTCCATCTCAGAACGGCCGTATCTCAGACATCTGTTTCTACTTTAATCGAAATACACAATACCCGAAGGTCTCAGGTCAAAAACGAGGATGGATTTTTACCAATTCGTATATTCGAAATTCGAAAGACAACACAGGGATGAAAGTTTCACCAGAAATGCGCACTTGTCGTCTACGATTCACCGGCAACGCTTCCTCGTGAGAGTGTTGGTTTGGTACCTACCTATATTGTTTATAAAGGTGGTAATTTCAACGTGAAGCAGTTGTAAGGTAAGTGAAGATAAATTTTTTTATCAAAATATTTAGATACACCAGAATCAAATTTTATTGCCTATTATTCAATTTTAACCTTTGATTCCAATTGGTTCTGGTGGCCAGTTAACTTTATTTATTAAGGTAGATTAACGGTTCCCCTATTTAAATATCAGAGATGTCTGGCAAACACAAGTTGAGCAAACATTATAAAAGCGCCGCAAAACAATTGCGGATGTTTAATAGTGGAACTCAAAGAGAAAGCATAACTAAAAATTGCAGTGTATCATGTCCCGCTCAATTAACTGATTATCACATTCGTAATTCAGATTTAGACCCATTCATGAATCTTGATAGAAATGATAGTGAAATAAATGATGTCAATCATGAAGAAGTCGTCTTAGATATTCCCCAAAATTTAATAGAGTCAAACGAGCAGACTTTCAATGGGGGATTTTCTGCTCCAAATTTTAGTTTTCCTTCCAACGAACCAGTCCCTTCTGTTACATTTTCATCTGACATTTCGTCAAACATATCAGAATGGTTTCTGAAACATAATATTACCCATTCAGCAGCTAATGACATTTTACACATTTTAAAACCAATTTGTCCTTATCTACCACTTGATATTCGAACACTTCTGCATACTCCTAAATCCGCTCCCATAAAATCAGTCGAGCCAGGTAATTATATTCATTTTGGGTTAGAGAACTGTCTACGTAAATTACTTTTGGAAGATTCCAACTTAAAAGATATTGGTACCATAGAAATTTTAATTAATGTCGATGGTTTACCAATATCGAATAGCTCTACAAGCCAATTTTATCCCATTCTATGTAGTTTATTTGAAAGTCAAGGAAATGTCGATATTGTTGGTGTATATCACGGCTACCAGAAGCCAAAAGATTTCAATTTGTTTCTATCAGATTTTGTTACTGAGGCTATTCATATAATAAACAATGGTTTCGAACATTATTACATTATTATATTATACAATATTATATCATTATTATTAGAAATTGAGGAATTGAAGCAGAGACCTCTGGTAGACAATGCTCCGAGTTGTGCGCCCCTTTCTATTTTAAAGAAATTCAATCTTCCAATTGATAATGAATCGAAATTGTTGGAATTGGAAGGATTATTAAAGGATACAAACAATATGCAGAACCTGGTAAGATATATATATATATATATATATATATATATATATATATATATATTATTGCCCCTTTTCTAACTATTTTATCTAAAATTTATATAATTTCAGGAAACTGAGCTGTGTCTATATGGCGGATCAGGACTCCAGGATTTTATTAGAAGATGTTTAGGGTATATCATCGATAACCAGATTGCCCTAAAATATAGTTGGCTCGGCAGACGCAATAAACTGCAATTTAGCAATATGGAAATTGCCAAAGTTATTCTAAGTAAGATGTTTTTTTTATAAGTACAATAACCATATGTATATAAGTTGGTAGATTTTCAATTTTACCTCTTACCTGAATTATTTTTTGTATAAGTTGCCACATTGATTTCACTTTTTTGTTTCCAACTGTGATGTATTTCGAAAATTGTTGGACTGTGACTATAATAGATATGTGACAGCATTTCTATTAGTAATTGTACTATTTTATTGTTGTTTTAGGAGCAGCTATAAAATCAGGGAAATGCTGTAATCAAAAAGAGGCCGAGCAAGAAATTGCTCGGTGGTTACGCCGCGCACCTGACCGCCTAAAATTACGCCAAAGTCTAGTATAGTTTATTTTTATATTTAGTATATATATCTTTATTATATTATGCAACCTGTCGCGCCTATACATAGTTTTTCATTAACTAATATGATTATATAAGTAGTAAGTACTAAGTTTAAAGCGAATCGTTTGTAGTTTTTTTGTAAACGTATTTTAATATAACAATAATGTTAATTAAGTATCTTTTTTTAATTACCACTCTTACTCAGTTTATTAATAATAATAAGTTTCTAAGCATTGGTACGTACATAGGACATACAATGTACATACATACCACTACAATTTTATTTTTGCACAAATGTTTGTACATAACACGTACACTTTTCACACAAATGTAAGTATATAATACGTATATTTTCAACAAAAATGTATGTACTATATACGTACTGTGTGTACGTACTATGTATATACTCTGTGTACGTACTATGTAAGTACTGGTTGTACGTACTAAGTACGTACATTATACGTACATTTTTCACAAAAATGTATGTACTATATACGTACTGTCTGTACATACTGTGTACGTACTGTCTGTACGTACTATGTACGTTCTGTGTGTACGTACTATGTACGTACTGTGTGTACGTACCATGTATGTACTGTATGTACGTACTATGTAAGTACTGGTTGTACGTACTATGTAAGTACTGGGTGTACGTACTAAGTACGTACATTATACGTACATTTTCCACAAAAATGTATGTACTATATACGTACTGTCTGTACGTACTTTGTACGTACTGTCTGTACGTACTATGTACGTACTGTGTGTATGTACTAAGTATGTACTGTCTGTACGTACTATGTAAGTACTGGTTGTACGTACTAGGTACGTACATTATACGTACATTTTCCACAAAAATGTATGTACTATATACGTACTATCTGTACGTACTTTGTACGTACTGTCTGTATGTACTATATACGTACTGTCTGTACGTACTATTTACGTACTGTCTGTACGTACTATGTACATACAAATTTGTGGAAAATGTGCGTATAATGTACGTATTATGTACGTACTACATACATTTATGTACGTACACTGTACGTGTTTTACGTACTGCCCGTACGTACTTTGTATGTACTATGTACGTACCCTTGCTGATTGGGAAGGTGTTGCGATAAGGGAGGAAGGTTATTTAGTGGATTTTCGGTTATATTTTGCTCGTGACAAATTTCACGATTGTTCACAAACCTGGTAACATCTGATTTCAAGTAGCAATTTGTTGCTACCTTTTTTAACGTTTCTTCGATACCACTATGGTTCGATTTCCAATAGTGTTTCACAATTATGGGTTCGACATTAACTAATTTTGAACATTCTATAAGTTTCAGAGCTCCAAAAAATAGTTGATATTGACATTTTTTATTGACATCTTTGTTTGTTAAATTGTTTAAAATGAAGAGAATAAATTAATTAGTGGAATCTTCAAAAAATATGAAAAATGTATAAATATGTGATCCGTGTAAACGGACAGCAAAATGGATGCACTTAACGTATTATGGTGCCGAAATCCGACTTGGCGATCCTAATGACTCTGACAGTTTTCGTATCGGAAAACACCATTTGCGTAAAAATCTTTGATGTTTCTAAGAGTAACCACAGAATACGACTAACTTCGTAACGTAAATGGACTATCTTTTATCATCTCCAGAGGTGATACCTGACGCTGTGCTTGCAGTACAGTTGGTATGGGGATGTAACCGGCACCAAAGTAATGGTCCAACAGCGCCTGCTTTGGCTCACATAAATCACACATAAACTGCTACGTTATCGCAAAAGACCAGCCCGACAATATATAAAATGGCTACTTATATTTTTAAAAAACTCAGAATTTTCTGGTTTACTTACTTATCCTCTTTCTCAATCGTTCAAATTACATTACGTTTGCATTTTGATATACAACATTCTGCCCATTCAGTGTGTCAAGATTGCTTCATCAGCTTTGATTTTATTTACAAAGAAATTAAAATAATGCTATACTTTGATAAAACATATTTATAATACAATAAATACTGATAGTTGTGAGTGAAAAACATAATTGTTATTTATTATACAAGCGGATAAAATGAACGTTTAACGAGCGATATGTTTAAACGCGCGCGCGGCGCAGCCGCAAGCGCCTTAATATCGCGAGTTAAACGTTCATTGTACCCGCGAGTGTATTACAACGTTTTATTCAATTTTGCCATATATAAACTGGCGTTTAGCGGAGTAAGTCCAATTTTGAAGAGAAAATTTGACAGATGACAACTTCAGTGCCGCAACCTTGACAACGACGAAAACAATTTTAAACATATAAAACGTCACTTTATACGGCAAAATTGAATAGACAGCGTTTTAAAACATTTTCGATAGATTACGTTAGATTCGTTAGATTTGACGTCAATAAACGTCAGTTTATATGGCAAAATTGAATAAAGGAATGTAAGTACGGTTTGTTTTTTATATGATGCAACAGTCTGCTGTTAGTGTTTTTTCATGCACTAAGCGACTTATGCCTCGTCCATAATTTAAAAATTTATTGCCCCTGTGGAAAATAGAGCTGTCCAACAAGCAACTTATTATATTCCTTATATGGTTCGAAGGGGTTTTTCAAAAACTGGGAAGTTTTAAAAGTTACACACGTAATTATTGTGTAAGTCATTACAGTTTTATACGGTTAATTTTGATCTCTAACAATATAACATAAATGGTATCAGTGGTAAATTTGAAAAGATATGGCCTGCTAAAATACAAATATTTTTAAAAACAATAATTCAATTGGTTTATGAGTTTCAAAATCTGTATTCATGTATCATGACCCTGTAAGATATTTTATCGAAATAACAAAGTTGCACGTTATTTTGGTATGAGTTGTAGCGAAGTGTGATCCAGATGGGTCGCTCTATCGGTTGTTAGCAATTTGTTGCTTAGTGATAATACCTGGGCAATTCGTTATAATGAAAATAAGATAATAATGGCAGTAGTGTCACACCAATATGGAAAAGATACGAAAAATATGTTTTGCGCCGGGCGAGATATGTTAGAGGTGAAATAACACAAAATTTCCATTGTAATATACATACGATACGTGTATACGATAGCGTATTTTCCCTGCTTTTATAGGGCGTAAATATAGTAGTGGTTATTCTGTGATATTTTCTAGTTGTAACATTACACACTGGTCAGTACCTATATATATGAGATCTTAACGACTGCCATACCTTTTGAGAATGGCTACATGAGCATGTAAGCGTACCGCGCACTATCATTATTATTTATTAATTATATATTCCTTATACATCAACCAACAAACTAACAAACTAGGCCATATTTTTTAACCTTCTATGCACGATAAACTAAAAATACTCCAAATAAACCTAAGCAGGCGGTGATGGGCACATGATACTGTTAAATAAATACGCCAGAATCTGTACCAGGTAATTGAGATAGGGAGAGTTTTCTAAATTTAAACAGCGAAACGAATGTATAGTCCCCACGCGTTCTTTGATATAAGTCGACAAAACTTGAGCGTCATGTTGAATGACATAATACAAGAAGTACGAATAATTAACTGGGAATTCTGTTGTGACATTTAAAGTGAGCGGACGTTTCTTCCGAACGAGCGAAGGTCATTAAAGAAGTATCAATAAATGGCTGGGTGATTATTACTAACAATATATGTAATTTATCCTTCAAGAATTTGTTCCTCTTCTACCTCATCTCAACTAGACTTCTTCATCTCATTTAATAAGACCACCTCATCAACAGCTTTCCTTCATACCACAACAACTAATGCCTCGCTCGGGGCAGAAGCTGTGGGTTTCCCCCCGACAAACAAGTAGCCTCTAATAAGGCTGATATTATAGACTACAATCTCATTTTCGGACACAAATGACCAAGGTCAGAGCTCTAGCTTGACGACAACACAAAAAATGGACACAAACGAAACTAACACTACACCAAAAAACAAAAACCCGTGGTAACGTACCGAGCCAACTCGATTGGACCCTACACGGTTATCGTAGAGTCAACAGATCAAACTGGAAATAGAATAGGTAAATTTGGCCACCTTAGAATAGCTAATAAAATTTTTGACCTAAACCTAAAAGACATAAGAACAATTAAAAAGAAAGGTATAAATAAAATAGGTGTTGAGTTCACAAACAGAAATACTGCCAACTCTCTACTTGACAACAAAAACCTCTTAGAGCAAGAATACAATATTAATATCCCTTATAACCGAGTAACGTATTATTAAAGAAATTGACCCGGAATTAGATATAAACGCAATTAAAAAAAAGAATCACCTTCTCCCCTTACCCCATAATTGAATACAGATGACTAAACAGAAAAATTAAAACTGATGAAGGCAACATATACAAACCTACTGCATCTGTTCTTTGCATCTTCGAAGGAATAATTTTACCCAGGAGAGCCATCCGGTTACACCTTATGTCCCACCAGTTACACAGTGCTACTCATGTTTACTCTTTGGCCACACCGCATCACAGTGCAAAGGCAAAAAGAAATGCTTCAATTATGCTGAAATCCACGAAACTGATACAGACACCAAGGAATGTAAAATCACAAGATGTATGTGTTATGGACTAAGTGATTAATGAGGGCATTATTTATAAAGCCCGGGCATTATGAATAATGACAAGTCAGATCGGGCCCAATGATTAAGCGTTACCTAAACTTCATTATTTATCATAGTGTCTGGTCATTATGAATATTGCTACACAATCGTCGGCAATTTGCTTATTTGGGTAGATTGGGCGGGGCGTTGATAGAAAATTGTGCATGGTAAACCGAGACACTCTCAAAGCTAAGGGTCAGTGTAAAGAGCAAACAAAGATATCGAGAACATCCTAAGTACATGCTTGGAGGATAACAACACAAAAAAATGATCAGAAGGATTACGTTGTGTGCAATTAATGAACAATAGAGCTCATCACACAAGCATAAACTGTACCTACTCCATATGAAGCCATGTTCGGAACGAAGTTGAAAGTAGGATTAAAATGTTTTTCTATACCACATGAAGCTCTGCTTGATATAAATTCAGGAGAAGACTTAAAAAACTATTATCCACCGAAGGCACTATCGAGTCCATCGAAATAGACCGAATAGAATGTGCCGAAATAAACCAACTAGAATCAACGGAAAACAATGATATAAATTTATATTCAGCCGGCCCAAGCAAAGTTTTACCATCCATTACCTTAGATGTGCATTGTGAAGAAACTTCGGATTTAAATCCAATACCCACAAACGAAATGGCTTCATCAGAGTAATGTTAAGAGCAAGAAAGAAAATGTTATGTTTGTAAGGAAGTTTGCTTTAAGTAATTTGCAGAAACAAGATAATAAAATGTTGGATGCATCTGACCCTAAATATCCCGTAGCTAAAATAGGTGACACTGTATGGGTCCGCGTTCCAGGTGTTGGTCGAGCTCGTTGCTACCGTGACTGACATAACAGCCTCAAACCTTTATAAATTAGGAACAATACATGGTATTCTCAGTCGACGTTATTCAAGAAATCAATTTTCAGTGTGTAAGGAACGATTTGCTTCGCTTGAAGATATTCCGGAGACAGAGATTTCACTGAGAGAGTGTGTTAAGATGTCGTCTATGTTCTAATGTTCTAAATGTTCTAAATGTTATAGTCTATGTGATTGTAACCGTGACTGTAAGACTAGTAGATGCAGTTATCGCAAAGAAAAGAAACTGGGTAACTCATGAGATACCTTCAAAGCGGCAATTGTTCCAATAAATATGGGAATAAATCCTCCACATATTACTTGTGCTTATTTTGCTTATTAAAGGACAAGAATGGAAATAAACATGAACATATAAACGTGTTTTTATTATCCTGTCCAACAGGTGATAGACATTATTTATAAAGCCCGGGCAATTTAATTATTTAAAAAAATATTATCATATTGCCTTCTCATGTTGGGCATTTTTCAAAATGCCCGGGCATTATATACAATACCCCCTCAATCACTTGGTCCATAACATATGGACTGTAACAGTAGGGAACATAAATCTAACTCAAAAGAATGTATCGAATATGAAAGACAAAAAAACATTAGGCAAAAGATGGTCTTGCAAAACATATCCTTTTTTGAAGCATCCGCATTCTTCCCTAAAACCGACCACAGAACTAGAACTGAATACAGCAACACCCTTTAGGAATTCCCTCAATTAAAAAACAAACAATCAAACGAAGACAACCAGATAAGAGTCAACCAAAGAGCACAAGTCTTCTACGAACATACCGTCTCAAAATCAAAAAGAACCTACGCAGACACCATCGACGGCCCTGCCCCCCTTCAAAGAAAAATAATTGGGCCCTCCAATAAAGACCAATATGACAAGCAAGAAACAAACAAACTATCAGCATACCCAAACGGACGTATACCAAGCGAAAACCCCAACAGGAACACCGTCTTGAACAACAGCACTCCTAGGTATAATTTCAAAGCTCAACCAATGATTTCAAATGCTGAAAAAGCCGACCAAAACCCGTTAGGGACCCCTTCTTGTTCAACAGTGCCGATTAGTGCAAATGCAGAGACAACATACCATACGATGTTACAACTTCCACAATCAGAACGCGCAAAACTCATAGAATTAATCAAACTAAACGAATATCTATCTTTAAGTGGACCAGACTTTGACGATCCAAAATAATAAAAACTTCAAATAACAAGATGAAACAAACAAATTACATTAAAAGTATGCAATGGAACATAAGAAGCGTAAACGCTAATTATGGTAGTTTAATTAATGTTATTCAAGCCCACAACTCTGACAATGTACATCTCAATGAAACTTGGTTTAGCAAAGAAAATAAATTTAAAATAACAGGATATGAGATCATAAGAAAGGACAGGGAAGATGGTAGAGGTGGCATCGCCACCCTAATTAACAATAATGTAACATATAACACGATCAGCCTACCTACACAAGCCATAACGAACTCCTTACAATATATGATAATAAAAGTTAATAAAGTAAATTACATCAACATTTGTAATAATCCTAAAAACAAATTCTTACACAGTGACATGAATAGAATACTAACACATTTAAACAACGACGAGATAGTTATCATGGGTGACTTTAACGCACATCACCCAAAATGGGGAAGCGAACATCCTAACTCTAACGGGAATAAATTAATTGCAATTATGGATAAACACGATTTCGCTATCCTAAACGATGGAGAATCAACACGATTCCGAAGGCCTAACTCTTAACCGAGCCCCTTGGATCTAACGATCACATCTCATACAATTGCCAACAAATGCACATGGAAGGTTTTGGGAGACTGCGGTAATAGTGATCACTTCCCCACTTTGTGTACTATAAATGAAACTTATGCGCAACCACGTCTACAACACAGCAATTATATCAACTTTAGAAATTACAATAAGGTGGAGTGGAATAAATATTACAATCATATCATAAATCATATTAACACAAATGAGGAATACAATTATGAAAATCTTGAAGCACTGATTAACGAGGCAGCAGATGTATCAACCCCATCAACCAAAAAAACTCTATCAAAACATACAGACCTAGATGCATATGGTGGAACGAGGAATGCGAACAAGCTATTAAACGCAGAACGGCAGCCTTGAATCAGTTTAAACTAGAATTCTCTCTTCAGAAATATATAGAAGCCAAAAAACAAATTGCTATATCCAAAAGAATTTTAAAAATAACTAAAAGAACAAGTTTCAAATTTTTTTGTATTACTATAAACAGACATTCGGATATATCTAGCATATGGAAAACTATTAAAAGATTCAATAAACCCGACATAAATACACATACAACCAAAAACCCCAACGCTGACATCGCAAATCAAATATTCACAAATTTAACATGTAGCATTCAACATTCAGCACAACTTTCAAATGAAACGCACCGATGATGCTCCCTCAGATTTTATATGTGAGAAACTGATAAACTGTATACACCAAAAAAAAATCCGCTCCCGGCATGGACGGAATGACATGGAAGATGCTAAATTATACTCCAAAATTTTTCAAACAAAAAATGTTAATAATCTACAACAAAATTCTTAACGGGAACCCTATACCTAATATATGGAAAATACACTTGCTAATAGCCTTCTTAAAAGCTGGTAAAGATCATCTCCTACCTAATAGTTATAGACCTATTGCGCTGGCTTCATGCATTAGTAAAACTCTGGAGAATATGATAAGAAATAGAATAGACTGGCACCTCGAAAACCAAAAGCTACTCTCTAAATATTGTATGGGATTTAGAAAAGGAATGAGCACCATAGACACCATCACCTATGCCACCTGGTTCATTCAGTATAATTTCATTAAAAAAGCTAATACAATAGGTGTATTACTAGATATAAACGCAGCATATGACACAGTTGATCTTTACATACTATATAATAATATGATCAACCTTAAAATAGACTGACACTTAGTCAACCTTGCAGCCTTATCTTGGGACTTTTTTAAAAGAACACTCTTATTCCTTTAATACAAGAGCTTTCGACAAGGTTTATTGTCTTTATCCACTGGAACTGTGAACATGGTATGATTGTTAGAAATTATTATACAAAGATGAAAAATATATACTTACAGAAAGCGAGATTGCTGTTAAAACTATACAACACATCAGATCCAGAAAAAAATTCAATATTGGAGTGGAAGAGGCAGGTTAAATTTGTTCAGAGACGTTACAAAGATATTTCAAAAATTATTTGACAACACCCATGGAAACAAATATTTGATAATTGATACAGGAAAAAAGAGAACCTTTCACTTTAATGCTATGAGTTCAGTGATGTTTTATTTTAATGAATACTTTTCTAGAATAATTTTTGAAATATCTTTGTACCTCTCTGAAAAAATTTTCTTTCAGTGCAATATTAAAAAAAATTCTGGATCTGATGTGTTGTATAGTTTTAACAACAATCTCGTTTTCTGTAAGTATATATTTTTCATCTTTGTATAATAATTTTTAACAAACATACCATGTTCACAGTTACAGTTGATGAAGGCAATAAACCTTGTCGAAAGCTCATGTATTAAAGGAATAAGAGTGTTCTTTTAAAAAAGTCCCAAGATAAGGCTGCATCCCCGTTACGATTTGGTTTATTAACTAATTCAGCCGTGACTACCAAGTTCTATATATATATATATATATATATATATATATATATATATATATATATGTGTGCAATCGCTATTTGAATTTATCCCCAATAACATTAAACTAATCACGTATGTAGATGACATTCTATCCTTTCACGTGTAACTAGCCTAACTGATACTGTCAATGAAGTTAATGCCCTCCTGAAACTGACTGACTGTCTTTAAACAAATGCGAAGCCATAATTTGCAACATAACTATATTAATGTCGCCATTGAGATATTACAATATAAAAATAGATAACCACATCATTAGATACAAAAATGCAGTCAAATACCTAGGTGTGACCTTAGACAGCAAATTAAACTGGAATACACACACATAACAAATATCGAAACAAAGGTATTAAAAAGCATGAATATCCTACGAACAATAACATGGGTTACATGGGGAGCTGATCCAGCAACGCTTAAATTATTATACAATGGACTAATAAGATCACATCTAGATTACTGCTCACATGTACTAAAACCATGTTCTAAAAAGAACATACAAAAATTAGACCGATTACAATATATGGCACTTAGGCTGATTACAGGCTGCATGAGGTCTACTCCTACTAAGGCGCTGGTGACCGAATGCGCTGAGTTGGACCTAGAAAACAGGCGAGCTTGGTTAGCAACTAAATACATTGCAAAAAATATTATCCAAATAACCAGATTAAGAATATAACCCATGAAGTAAAAAACCTATTGGTTAGAAATAATACACCTCCCAATGATTACTCATATACTACACAGGCTTTAATATACATTATGAAATATCAATATCATTACAAAACATACATACCATCCTAATGTGATGTTATGGATCGGCGGTGTGAACTTTAGGATTTAGGTAACCTTAACTTTAGGGAAAAGGTAAATCCATAATTAAGGTAAGGTTGTAGAGCGAAACTTGTCTTTATTGCTCGGTCCGGTGGCAACTCCTGTCGTTTTACAAGACAAATATTATTTACAAAAATTGCATAGTTAACAGTTTAATGTAAATTATTAACAAATTCGTTTAACTAGGTGAAAGTGCAGTGGACTTTGAGTTCATTATATTTCAGCGTCCGGTCCGAAGATATCACTTATTTTACACACAGGTAGTACGGCATCCCGTGCTCTCTAGGTCACATATTTTAAAGAATCGCAATCCGTCCCTGCTTCCTCTGATCCCTGCTCAGTTACTTTCCCACTTTTCCTCATTCGGTATTTTGTGTTCGACAGCGTCACATCGACGTCAAGTGGGTAAGCGTTTTATCTTTGGTTTTTACATAATCCTCCTTTTTAGGATAGGTATGGGAAAATCTAGGAAACGCCGTCACTCCGACAGCTCGGTAATAGACACGGAGGAGCTGTTAAAGCGTATCAAAACGCTGAAAAAACAGGTTGAGAAAAGTTACCGCCATAGGAGCAGACGACGTTAGCATACACGCTCTCTCTCAACACGTTCCCCCACCCGTACGCAAGAGACGTCATTCCCGCTCGAAGCGTTCTCAGTCACGTGAGACATGGTGCTCTTCTTCTGCGCCAAGGACGGATCTGCCGAATTTTAACTCTGCTCTAACACGCATGGACCGAAACCCGAGCGGTTCGGCGAATGTCACTAATCTGCGCGACCATGATCCGTGCGACATGGCGTCAGATAAGGAAAACGAAAACCGAGGCGACCTCTCGGATCCTCAGAGAAAGGACGAATATCTCTTAGTGCATAACGATGTCGAGCTGCCAGAGGATGTTCTCGACATTTTGGGGGAGGACCCCGAAAAACAAGGAACTGAATCCTTTAGCCTGCACCCGGCACAGAGTAGTAGGTGGAACCATACTATCGCTAATGGGTTGCCACAATCGGAATTAACAGCATTACTGGAAAGATGTAGGCTACCGACCGGTGGTACGTTCTTAAATGCCCCTTTGGTTAACGCAGATATAAAATCTATCCTAACTCCACCCCATGCTACTCGAGACGCATGGTACACTACCTGCCAGAGTCAGCTGGGTCGAGGAATTGCCGCCCTGGGAAAGACAACTACCCTCGTCTTGCGCGAAGGAGACCAGGTCCCTAGCCATATAAAAAAGGATGTCCTAAATGGACTAGCCGACACAGGCCGCATCCTTACAGACCTCTTCCACAATATCACGATGACTCGTCGCAGCCCTCTTCTGAGTAAGTCAATGAAGGAAATGGTCGATAAGAGCCTCCCTACTGACTTACTATTTGGCGCGGATTTAATGTCAAAAATCACAGTCGCCAAATGCCTGGAAAGTGCTAGTAGAAGTCTGAAATCCTCTGTTTCAACCTACAGCGCTCCTAGAAATTTAAACACTGGGGGGAGGCAATCGGCGGCACCTCGCACGAAAAAAGGCACACCTAGTGGGCCATCCACTAGCTATCCTTTAAACCGCCAACGCACGACCCGTCATCAGAGGGGGACGAGGTCTTCACGCGGGCGACCCTCCAGAGACTTCCAAAGGACCAAGTACAAGAAGCATTGACACAGGTAGGTATTTGTCATGCTGGACGTCTCAGAAAGGTTTATGACAGGTGGGTGTCGCTGCCGGCGAATGCCATGGTCCTCTAATGCGTTCGGGGTTATAAACTGCCCCTAATTGAACCACCTACTCAATTCAGGCTTCCTACCTTGTTCAAACGGTCGGTTAGGGAGGAGCGACAAATGGCAAATGCAGTCGAGGACCTAATTAGGCTGGGAGCCATTAAAAATGTACACCTATCTTGAATCAGTTCATATCCGGAATCTTTTTGGCCGATAAGGCTAACGGAAGAAAGCGCTTCATCTTGAATCTAACTCACTTGAACGTTTTTATCGATGCTCCCCATTTCAAAATGGTAGACATCAGAACAGCCTTGCGGCTCATGAGACAGGGTTGCTTCCTGGCCTCTTTGGACTTAAAGGACGCTTATTTTCTGATAGCCATCGCTGAAGATCACAGAAAATATTTAAGATTCCGTTTCAAAGAGATCCTATACGAGTTCACCTGCTTACCATTTGGCTTGGCATCGGCTCCCTATGCGTTTACCAAGTTAATCAGGCCAGTAGTCCAAAAGCTGCGAGCTCAAAATATAATATGCGTCAGCTACCTTGACGATTTACTTCTTATCGGGAGTTCGTACGCGGAATGTCGGGACTTTGTAATAGCAGCAACTGCGTTATTGGAATCCTTGGGATTAATACTCAACCTAGAGAAAAGCTCCCCCAGTCCATCCAGAAGATGTAAATTTTTGGGTTTCATTCTCGATTCGTCGACAATGCGAATCGAACTCCCGACGAGTAAGAAAGAAAAAATTCTGAATTGGATAAACGCCCTCCGCTCCAAGGAAACTTGCAAAATCCGTGAATTTGCACGTTTCACTGGCACTTCAAAAGCTCGGCGTGCCCGGGGATTATTACGGATGGTTATATACGAAATGGTTTGAAAAAGCGAAGGTCCAGGCCCTTCGCTTAAATAATGACAACTTTGACAACAACATGGTGATACCAGAGTACCTTTCGGGCGATTTCTCATGGTGGTGCCAGAACATAATGTCTGCATACAACGATATTAAACAGGACGGCTTTCGGCTCGAAATCGAAACGGACGCTTCATTGTCTGGATGGGGGGCCTGCACCTCAACACAGCACACTCGCGGCTGGTGGACCCAATCGGAACGTAAGCACCACATAAACTATCTGGAACTGAAGGCTATATTTTTGGGTATACCATGCTTCGCGAAAGTTTTGGTTAATCAAAACATTCTCATTCGTTGCGATAACACCACGGCCGTTGCCTATGTTAATCGCATGGGTAGCGTGCAACATGCAACCCTCGATAGACTTGCTAGGCAGCTCTGGCAGTGGTGCGAACAAAGAAATCTGTGGCTTCACGCAGCCTACATTTCATCACACAAAAATTGGAGAGCGGACTTTCAGTCCCGAGAACTACCGGCAGAATCAAAGTGGTCTCTCTCTCCAACAGTATACAACAAATTAGTAGAGAGGTTTGGCAATCCAGACATTGACTTATTTACGTCACAGCATAACCATAAATGTAAACGGTACGTGTCCAGGTTTCCGGACCCCGGATCAGAAGCGGTAGACGCTTTTACTATTCCGTGGGCGGATATTTTCTTTTACACATTCCCACCTTTTGCGGTAATCTTACGTGTGCTACAAAAGATACTTTCCGAAAAAGCTACCGGAATTCTAGTGGTACCTAAGTGGCCTACATAGCCGTGGTACCCACTGTTCAAAAAACTATCAATCGTCACATCACATTCGTACCGGATCCTAATTTACTCCGATCACCTTACATCCGAGAATGCCACCCGCTGACGTCTAGCCTTTCCCTGGTGGCCGCCAAGTTATCAGGGAGGCGCTTCGACTAAAGCAGACTACCGCAACCGCAGTCGAAACAAGTGTCGCATCTCTGTCGACAGCAACAATCAACCAATACTCGACTACATACAGGCAGTGGTGGGAGTTCTGTTCCATCACCGGGATCTCGCCCTACAGTGGAAAGGTACCTGACGTTATAACCTTCCATAAGAGCCTTTTCGACACCGGTAACAGCGCCTACTGCTCTTTCAACGCACAGAGGGCGGCATTATCCCTCATTCTCCCCGGAAACATCGGGACGGACGTCACTTTCAGGCGCTTTCTGAAAGGAATCTTTAGGTTGAGACCCTCCAAACCTCGTTACAAATTTACCTGGGACCCGCAGCCGGTCCTCCAGTTTTTGGAGAACCTGGACACCTCCTCATTGAAAAATCTGTCGTTTAAACTGGTTACTCTCTTGACCCTGGCGACGGGACAACGTCTTCAGACCATTGCCTTAATTAGACTATTCCAAATACACAATTCTACAGAAGGTGTCCAGATCTTCATTCCAGACCTAATAAAAACCTCGGCGATACGAACATATCAACCATGCATGAGTCTTCCAGTATTCAAGGAGAGGCCCAAGCTGTGCGTTGTGGCGTGTCTCCATGAACACACGGAAGCTACAGAACCACTGCGTCCTCCAGGCTGCGATAAAATATTTTTAACCTACGCCAAACCACACAAGCAAGCCACTAAGCAGACCCTAAACCGCTGGGTTCGTGAGACATAATGGTGGCAGCCATAGACACAACAGTGTTTAAGACATATTCGACGCGGCATGCATCGACATCTGCAGCGCTTAGAAACGTCCTATCGTGGGATAATATTAGGTTGTCCGCAGGATGGAGCGAGGGCTCTTCCATCTTTGCGAAGTTCTACAACAGACCTGTTTCACAAACGAGCCACTTCGCGAAGGCAGTACTCATCGCTGACACATAAGGCTCACCGTCTGATCTCCTGGATACGTACAAAGGTACTTATGGCTTAGTTCCGTTACTTCCTGGCCTCACTTCAGGTAGCCAAACTAAGAAGCATTTTTTTCTTAGTTCTCATTCTTATGTACAACAGTCTTAGAGAAAAAGACTACACTTTGTTTTTCTGTTATATGGATAACCCGAAGGCCGAATTTCACCAACAGTTTAACCTCAGTTTTATACGATAACTGACCATCTTAGTCGCGATTATGGTGTTAAACCGTTTCACCAAATCAGTAAAACTCAGTTATCTCAAATAATCGCGATTTGTCTTAACTGGGCATTTTTGTGGAGTTAAAGATAACCTCGAATAAGTTTGTAAACAGAACAAAATACATTGGCATATTTTGAAAAGTTCTTGAAGTAATGGGTGCTTTTCGACGTGTTTATGATCTTGCTTTTCAAAGTGATAGTAGTGACGATGAAAATGAGTTTGTGGCACGACGCTCTCGGTGGATTCGAGAGCTAGAAGATCATTTTGAGGGCTTCGACAATGTTGACTTTAAGAAAAGGTTTAGACTTTCCAAAGAAGTGGCACTACAGGCTTTAGATTCTATAGAAGAACGTCTAGAATATCCGCATGACCGGTAATTGACCTTGAATTTATTCCTTTAGTTTGAAATAAAGTTTTGATACAATTCTCTTTCTCCAAATTCTGTTTCTAGATTCTACCAAGTCCACCAATAATGTCTTCTCCGTTAGAATTAAATTTGGGTCTCTCTTCTTTCTGAGCCTCCCCTGACTAGCCATGCCTATTGAACAGCAATACACTTCCACCCCCACAACACTGTTATAACGTGATTCTCCTGATTTAGTTTTGAAATCTAGGCACATCGAAGAGAAATTGTAAGAAACATCTCTATAACAATATTTACTGAAATGTTTAAGGACGCGTATCAGCGTTCAGTTGTCTCTAATAAATTTAAGGGATGACTTGTGTAGTGTCTTTGAAGCATTTTTACAATTTAAATTCGGCTCCATTGACCGAGTTATCGTTACCAAGTTATTAGCTTTAATTTGAGCCCTCCTTGACTCCTCAGACTAAAGAAATTAAGGAGACGACGCTGTGATAATCATATTGTAACGTTGTTGGGGTTCACACATAATAGATGGAACTAGGATTCAATGAACGACTCTCCCAATATCTAATTAATTTCACCAACATCTCATTGACATTAAATAATAACATAAAACGATATGAAGCACTCTGGGAATGACCGAGAGGGGAAGCGTAGCTTTATATGTAAATGGAAATCATGGGCAAGTCCGCAGGAAGTGTGAAAAGGCAACCGTAGATACGTGTTTCTGACGGTTGGTCGTCATCAGTACGGTGCAGCCTGTTCGAAAGGGTTTGGAACAAGCGATGGAAAACAAGCAACAAGGACATCACACAAGGGGCCAACCGCACATTTGCGGTTTCGGCCAGACAGCCAAGGATTGTCGGCTTGTCATAGCGTCACCGCGGAGGCAGTTTTAGCCAACCAAGGTGATGAATCCTTACCCACGAGTGATCATAGGAAAAATGATCATACGGTGAAATACATGTAAAAGGAAATCATAGGCAAAACCGCAGGAAAATTCCAACACCGATTTCGCTGTATCAAAAAGGTGGGTTTTCATCTACGAACTGTCTTCCACACGACACTATAGGTTTTAACCGGTTAAATTTTAGTGCGAAACTGTAATCTTTTTTAGCTCTATTGGTTGGCCTTATAAGAAAGCTATGCTGCCAAACAACTAGTACAGGGCAGCACACTCCCGATTATCCACCGATGTCGGCACCAAACGGTCGTGCTGCAGGTCGAGAAGCTACGGGGCATTTGGTCTCGTTACAATATTTAAATAAAAAGAATGTTAATTTATTTATTTCACTTTTGAATTCTTATTCCATTGGCTACGCCCGCTACACGTGCTGCAGCCCTACGACATGATGTCTAAAAATTCAAACTGTCGCCGCAAAGAAAATATTTCTTATGCGGATTAAGGATTGCAGAATTCTCTTTATGCAGTAAGTGCGATATCTTAGATTTATGCTTGATATGAATGGGAGAATTTACAAGCACATTATAGAAAATGTGTAAGTTACGAAAAAAATCATACGTTGCCAGGTGCGCTTATGCCTAATTCGTTAGACCCTAGTATAAAGGTAAGATATCTCATTGTATCATCAGCATATATTATTGATATATGATGCGTCGGTATAGTATAGATTAGATGAAAATCTACTGAGAGGAGTTATGGTTGAAAAATCTCCACATAGTACTTCGTGGAAACATTACTGCTGGTTGTGGCCAATGTAAATGAATTAACAAGTCGAATGATCCGGATCGCACTAAAGTAAGAGTTTTTTTTTGTTTTGTTAGATTCAGTCGAGAATATTACAGTTAAATAATGATCTTAGCTGCTTGTTTTAACAAATTTTACTGTACTGTTACTTTTAAAATTTGGAATTAACAATGGTTAATTTATTAAGAATGGTCAAGTTGTGTCATTTTTGGCTGAATATATAACTAATTACAAAATTTATCCTTTCTTCTTCTCCAAGTGCCTTTTCCAGTAGATCAAATATCATTAATATATCCACTGCAGCTTGAAATAGTTGTGATGTCGATTTACCAAACCACGTTCTAAGATGGTTCAGCCACGATGTTTTCCTTCTACTAACTCTAAGGTGTATTTTTCAGGGTGTCCCATGATGTGTCCAAAGTATTCCAGTTTTCGGCGTTTGCTTGTGTTCGTAAGTTCGTTTGATTTATTGAATCGTCGAAGCACTTCCTCATTTATTATTTTATCCATGCAACTAATTTTAAATATTCTCCTAAAGACCTACATGATTGCATCTCAAAGGTCTCTATTTTTGTAGACATGTACACAAATACATGTATGACAATGTAGTAGGTAAATGTATTGATGATGTGTCTTAAGTCAGATTGTCTCGTTTTTCTCGCTAAGGGGTGGAGCAATAACATCACACTTTGGTTGAAAGTTGACAAATTAAATAGACATTAAAAGTCTAGGCTGCATTTAACAGACATACTTTTTTTACAATTTAGCTGATATTTAGAGGATGAGTTTAATGCTAATGGTTGAAGGGGTGGTTCCGGAATTGCGCTACTAGTCCCTATCGTCAGCAATAAATTAACAATGAAATATGCCGCTTGGTTTATGTATATATCTTCTGTGGTTCCATAGATACATGTGTGGATGGTTGTCTTAAGTCACATTATCCCCTTTTTCTCGATAAGGGGTGGAGCAATAAAATCATATTTTGCTTGAAAGTTGAGGAATTAAATGTGTGAAGACAGCAATATTCACAAATATTGTAGTAAAGTAAAATAGGTGCTATTTTTTAGTTTCAACATTTGTGCAAGAAACGTCTTCGGAGAGACAGTTTATTACAGAACAAATGTATCCTATACGATTTACCCCCCTAGCTTTCATTTGGGAATTGATACATGGGGTAAATTTACAAAAAATCGTCCCAACCAATTTTAACACCGAAAATTTTTATCGGAAAATATTCAGTTTTACACAAAGTATCCCCCTGCACGAGTTTCAAGTCGAAAATCAGGGGATGCAATAGTCATTATGCATATCTCGAAATTTCGTACTCTTACGTATGGAAAAAAAATATAAGTATCTAAACCAATTTTTACATCGAAGAATTTTATCTGAAAATGTTGGTTTATGCATAAACTATCCCCTTGAAACCGTTTCAAGTCGAAAATCAGGGGATGCAATATTCATTCGGGGATTTGTTTTAGACTTTTTGGACTTAGAAAGTTCGAACTCATACATATGGATTTTTTTTTAATATCTAAACCAATTTTTATATCGAAAATTCTTATCTGGAGTTATTGGATTATACATAAACTATCCCCTTGAATCAGTTTTAAGTCGAAAATCAGTGGATGCATAACCATTCGGGGGTTCATATGAGATTTACCTCGAAATTTCGTACTCTCACGTATGGAAAAAATTATTAAACTTTCTAAACCAATTTTCATATCGAAAGTTTTTATCTGGAATTATTCCTATATACATAGACTATCCCTCTGAAGTTCCAAGTCGAAAATCAAGGGATGTAATGGTCATTCGGGGGTTTATATGAGACTTACTTCTAAATTTATGGAATTTTTTTTATAGGTAATAAAAAAGGTTTTTACTAGAGGAATGGATTTTTTTAAGTATCCAAACCTATTGCTACATCGCAAATTTTTATCTGTAAATATTGGTTTATGCATAAACTATCCCCCTGAACCGTTTTAAGTCGAAAACCAGGGGATGCATTAGTCATTCGAGGTTTCAAATGAGACATACTTCGAAACTTCGTACTATTTCATATGGACAAAATTATTTAAGTAACAAAAGCAAGTTTTATATATATTTGAGTAATCGAATATTTCCAGTTAAAAATTTTCGATGTAAAAATTGGTTTAGATACTTAAAAAAATTACCATGCGTGGGAGTTTCGACGTAAACTATCCCCCTATAAGAGTTTCGACTTGAAACTGCTATAACGTATAGACGAATAATTCCTGACAAAAAGTGAAAATGATAAAATTGTTTTAGATACTTTTATATTTTTTCCATATGTAACCTATGAACCTCCGAATGACTATTGCATCCCCTGATTTTCGACTTGAATCTCGTGCAGGGGGATACTTTGTGTAAAAATGAATATATTTCGATAAAAATGTTTGCTGTAAAAATTGGTTGGGGTGGTTAAAATTTTTTTTTTTAATTTTTTTTGTAAAGGTACCACATGAATCAAGCCCCAAACGAAACCTAACGTGCTAAATCGTATGGGATACATTTGTTTAGTAATAAACTGTCTCTCCTGGGATGCGTTTTGCACAAATTTTGAGTCTAAAAAATAACACCTATTTTACCTTATTACTACACGATTTGTGGATGTGGTTATCTTCACACCAGTAATTTTCTGATGTTTCTGGGGTGAGTTTAATGCAAAGGGTTGACGAGGTAGTTCTGGGATTACGCTACTAGTCCCAGTCGTCAACAATAAATTAGCAATAAAATATGCCGCTTGGTTTATGTATATATCTGTTACGGTTCCGGAGACACAGGGGTGGATGATGCGGCTTAAGTTTTAAGTCACATTATCCTCTTTTTCTCGCTAAGGGTGGACCAATAAAATCGTGGTTTGCGTAATAAAGTAGAAATAAAATATGAGCCTATAGTAAATGCTGACTTACTAAGTGGATGATGTGGCTTAATAGGCATAATATTGTACGAGTATTATTCGAGGTTAGTTTGTCGGGAGCTGCATGTATTTAATTTTTTCTTTCCTTTTTTAAGTAACTATAACCCTATATTGTGAAAAACAGTTTTTTTCCAAAAAAAATCAACAAATCCGCAGATTACGGCCTTTTTCTTTCTCATATCCTATTTCATCCGCCGTCCATATGTTTAGATTTATTCGGGCCCAACGGCGAATTCACCAGAAATAATGGTGTACTGTTATAATTAATTGTGCACACACCATTTCCTATAAAAGGAAAATTTTTCTCAAAAATTAGCAATTTTCCTCACCTGAAACTATTTGCACATGTTGAAAAGCCATTTTCCAGCGTTTTCTGAATGTTTCGAAAAAAAAAATGGACTCGTGGGAGCACTATTACCGCTGCATTTTAAAATGTGTTAATAGTCTAGTCAAGATGTGTGATTGCTGCGAAAAATAGTTAGAAGGCTCGGAAAAATATAAGCGATAGCTCATTCGAAGCGGAATGCAAAACTGAAAGATACGTTTTGAGGATTTTTTCTGCTAAGAAAAATTGCAATTGTTATTAACAAAAAACGAAAAACAAAAACGCTCTCTGGATTTTTTGATGACAACTCAAAAACCATAAGAGATAGAGGAATTTGCAAGATCCTTAAAGAGGAGGAAATTTCCCAAAATAATATCTCTACTCCCGGAATTCTATCTATTACATTTATATTTTTAATTTGTTGCTGAAAGTAAGGCTCCACGCGACCGTTACGGCATGCGCTCGCCACCTCTGAAGCGACTACTTCATAGAAATTTTTTTTTTTTAGGTACTAAGTATTAGTTTAAAAATTTAAAACAAACTTTAGTATATTCTATGTACTTGAAGGAATAAAGTCCCGTTGGGAAAAACATAATTTAAATGCATTTTTCGAAAAGCTAGCCTGCTTCCTTGGGAACAGTTCTTCCGAAGCATGTTGAGAACAAAATGTATTAGCTACTGTGTAAAATCTCCATAATTGAGTAAATTTGGTTAAATATTAACTCAATCATGGAAAAGCTGCTTTTTCACTTTTTTGAAAGATTTCTTATTAATTACGAAAATAGTTGTACATAAAAGTCATAGATATTATAATTTAAAAAACGAGGAGTTCAACAATAAATTTCCTTAAATTGTTTACATATGAGAGCCGAAAAACTAATTTTGACTCTTATTTCAATTTGAAGTAATTAATGAATCTGCAGTTGTAGACATTTGTAAATTAACATAAATATGGCTTTTATTATCTCTAATAAATAGCAAAGGTTTTAGTAAAAATGTTTTATAGGTCTCTGCAAAAAATTTAATTGTTTCGTACAATGTGATTTATTGTTATTAAATTGTATTTTAACCTCGATATTTGCACAGCTGATATTTTTTGAAGATTATTAAATATATTATCGTAACCTGCTCAATTGTTACCAGATAAGACAAATTTTTCGAACTCTGCGAGAGAGAACGTGAGACATCAGCTATGAGCTCCTTATTACAAAATTTGTGAAATACACACTTATAAGTTTGAAGTATTAAAGTTTGCTCTTATTCTACAATACCTCGAAAAGTCGGGAATTAATTTTAAAACTTAAATAATTAATTAGTAATTAGCCCTACAGAAAGTTTCGAAAACAAAGTTTCTCGGCTTCTAAACTAGCAAGGGTATCTTTTTCCAATTAAAGATAACTAATTTTTTAACGTGTTTTTTAAAGTTACTTTTATTTAACTTAATGTAACGGTTTTCTTGGTTACTTGGTGAAGTTCCATAACTAATTATACGAAGTAAAACAAATGTTTACTTTATCTTCACGTTAATATGCACCGTAAATGGTTGACATGGGAGAATGTTCTCGGGGAGCTGAGATGAGTCAGGAGCGATCTTGATAATCCCCAATATAAAAATAATTCCTGATTAAATTGCCGACATAGCTTGATGACATAGCCATGATTATGTTCGCAATAGTGAACGAAACGTCGGCAATTTAATCAGGAATTATTTTTATATTGGGGATTATCAAGAACGCTCCTGACTTAAATGGTTGACATGTTTCGCTATTTTAATGCGCATTTTTTTAAATTATTCACGTGCATTTTTTCTGCCCTATGAACATAACAAATCGGGTGTTTACAAGTTATCTTGCTCTGATTATCCTATCGGTCAGACCGGAAGGTGTTTTTCTAAGAGGACTAAAGAACATTACGCTAGTTATAACAAAAATAAAACAGATTCTCATTATGCCAATCACTTAGTTCAAGATAACCATACTTTTTATAACAATTTTAAAATACTTCATGTAGCTAACCAAGGTTTAAAATTAAATATGTTTGAATCATTGGAGATAAACAAACTTAAGAAGACCCACCTTTTACTAAACTGTCATTTAGAATACAATAACTCGCCATTGTTAAATTTATTATAGCTAGGAAAACCCAGAACTCACGCAACATTCTAACAGGTATAAATTTCTGGTATCCCAAATTTTGTGTACTGTTTTGAAAAAGCTACTGTGTTAGCGAAACATGTCAACCATTTACGGTTCATATTAAAGTGAAGTTACAATAAACATTTGTTTGATTTCGTCTAATTCTACTTACCATGTGCATAATATTCTACCTCGTATTATATTAAATAAGTCGGATATGGATTATGTATGTTACCAGGAAGCTGTAGGAAGTATCTGTTACTAGAATATCTTTATAAAATTCCATTGTGTAGAGGCTTATGAATCTTTTTGGTTAAAATTTTAAGCACATATTAAGGGCGCTTATAGTCACATTCAAGCGGAATTATAGTGTTTCCGGTCAAAGTTATAATAGTCATTATAAATTAAAATAATGAGCGAAATTAAGAAATTTTCGGTTGTCATATGTAAACAATTTAACAGAATTGACTGAAACATTTCCTCATTTTAAGGTAAGACATCTTTCTTCAAAATCTACATTTTACATATGCAACATTTTCCCTCTTCACGCATTGAAGTAGGCGCAGGAATTTGGATAATTGTTAGTTTGTAATCGGTGTATATTCCTATTGTTACATATGCTAACAAATTGTATGTATCCCCATAGCATCAACCAAACTTTTGCGTATTAGGAATTCTACCCCTACCATATATTGATTGCTTTCTGATATGTTTTTGATTATGGCAGAGTACTTTCCCAGGTGTCGATTTTGTTTCATTTTTTCCTTTCTTAAAATTTCTACTAAATCTATTTTGTACCTACCATTTCTTATCTTTTACTTGTTCCCAGTCGAGTAGTTTACCATATGTTCTTAATATATGTGCGACCGTTCTGGATATTCCTAGCAGTTTCTGGTCTTTGGTAATTTTCACTACACCTTGATGAGTGGCATCAAGGATCAAGTTGCCATTGGAATAGTGTGTGCCGATAATTGTTATTAAAATCCGACATTATTATCATAATGTTGTGATTGGCGTGCAAAGGCAATCGCGCGTATTATTCAAAGAACGCGATTAGTTTTATTTCTAAATCCACCAAAACTAGCCTCTGTATCTCTAAGAAGTGTTGTTTCACGAAAAGTCGAGGATTTGGTCTCCTAATGGTGGAGGTAAATGGTGTAGTCGTTTCGGCTAAGTGGATTTGAGTTACTAATGGCATCTTTTTAATATCATTGCGACTATTATATATTGGTAACACGGTAGATGTGGACTGCGTGAAAGGGACAGACAGAAGGTACCAGCTTTCAGAGGTTACTGCCTGAAGCAAATCGGCACTATGAGCTACGTGAGTGGGTGATCACGCTATGTTCCTATGAAGATGTACCTAAGTCAAGAGACCAGCCGGAGTCATCACTGGATTCGTGCGTTTTCCCTGGCGGTCAAGGATATCAGGCACCATGTGTTTAGTCGATCGAACGCTGGTGTTATAGAAAATTCCGGAATAAGCAGGTTTTCTTCAGACTACGTCCAAGTACCTTGGAGTAATATTTTTTATATACTATTGCCCGAAGGAAAGAACAATCTCCCTACCTAGTAGTGTTCATAATGATTAGGTTAGTCTAAAATTAACGAAATCTTACGTCTTTGATGGTGTCTTGCTTGTTATATGAATTTATTAATATATTATCGTAAAATGTTGTAGCTGAATTGATTAAACCATGTAATCTGTAATTATTTTGTTGTTGAGATATTCCTCCGCAAGCTCTGAATTGAAATAAATTGGTTTGAGTCACATAAAAATAAACTAACTGGTGTATATTGCTGTTTCGGTATTTTATGAAGACATCCTAGGTAAATCAGCAAAACTCTAATAGAATATACGTTTCAAAACTGATCTAGTATGGACACTTTCGAGCGTGTAAGAAGGAAATTACATTTACGTATATTTTTTAAACTTAAAAATGAGTAAACTTACTCCGTTCATTACTGAGTCTGTTTCGAAATCATGTTACGTGTTCCAAGTTGGCAGTTGCGAATGTCCATCTGGCCACACATTGTTTAAGGACTAAATATGTACAGTGACCTCCAATCGATTGTGAAGGTAGTAATGCGTAGTAATGGATAAAGTTTTCATATTTACAGTTTCATTGAATCAATTCAGGTGGACTATCTTCACCTATAATTAGTGGTAAGTTTTTTTAAATAGTGTTTAGCTTATAACTGCCTAACTGAAACTCATAATATTGTCACGGTTTCAATAAAATTTGATCTGAATTACCGCAATTAACAGCAATTAGCCGCGATGGGCAGAATTGCAACTTTGTGTAACGGAGAGTCTCTCCGTAAAATAAACACAAGTCGGGAACCCGTAACGTTACATTTGCAATAGTTAATAACCATATAACTAGAGTACGCGTGGACAAGTTCATCTATTCCTAAGAATTCGGCGATCCACACTACTCAAACAAAATAGATGAATCTGCGATATATATAATTTAAATATAGCCGGTCAAATCAAGATGAGTATTAATTAATAAGTGGTTTTATTTATGATCGCCATTTTACCGTCAAGCGTCCTGGTCGTCTTCGCAACCAAAACAGTCATTCTCCACTCCCTGGAAGTCACCGAAAGAACCCCATTTTTGTAAAGGAATAACTTGTGTCTTTTTATTGTTTTTTGTGCAATAAATTAAATCCTTACTTAAAAATGTGTCTCAGGTATATTTACGATATTTATCTCTTAATTGTACTCATTATTAAAGTGAGAATAATTTCACATTTTCTTTTAATAGTCTTCTGTTCTTCCCCTAGTTATCCTCCGGGCGCACCCTCAGGAACACTTTATCCCCTGAGCTTGACAACATATTAGGTTGATAATAATTAATTAAATTAATCTGTACCTAATTGGTCTTAGATGGTCCTTTATATTCTCCATTGTGACGCACTGAAAAATAATAATGAAATACCCAACAAAATAAAAAGGTGTTCGTTAGTCAAGTTTTGCACAACTTGTATTTAAATCACTTTAAGAGAAATTTACTCACAAGATATCATTATTAAAAGCATTCTAACTAAAGTTTACAGATATATAGGAAACAATTTCCACCTATTTTGCTTAACGTTAGTAACTATTCGTTGGCAAATAAAAAAAAGTAATAACTACTTATTGATTAAAAATTTAAAAAAAAAATACTAAAGGTTACATTATATGACAATATCTTGTACACTCATTCGGTTATGAGGTTTAATTCTTAACCACTAATATCTAGAAGGGACCCCACGAGAGCAAATTTATCCGACTTATTTTCTAATTTTGTATATTTCTAATGAATTCTTTGTTAATCGTGTTTGGGGTCACTCGACAAGTTTCTATTACGACTGTCCTGTTTGCAACTTATAGAAGTCGTAATACAGGCCTCTTTTCTCTAACAGTTGAGTATGAGTACCAGTTTCTGCCACGAAACCTTCCTTCAGGACACAGATGACGTCGGCGTCTTGTATGGTAGTTAATCTGTGTGCTATTGTGATGCATGTGCGGCCTTTTTTCGCATTATCTAGAGCTTCTTGAACAATCTAGAATTAAAAAACACAATAAAAGGTCTGCAATAATCACTAACTAAATTCTCAACTATCTATACATTTTTATCATTTAAAATGATTATACTAACTACAATTAAGAATTGTCTACTATGTAACGTTTGTTGAAAAATTAGTTAAATGTAAATTTTAAGTAAAAGTGCAAATATAGGGAAGTTAATATCTGAACTACTTATGACTTAGTGGTTTACTAATGTCAATTTAACTGCATAATTATCAAAATCTTTGCTATCAAATTTAGTATTATTTGCAGCTCAAAAATTTAAAAGAGTATCGAACAATTCATTGAAAATCGCGAGGATTATGTTTTATATTGCGGTAAATAGTTTTTACTAGTGGCACTTAGAGCGTACCTAATAAAAAGATTTTCATTACCTTTTCACTTTCGTTGTCCAGAGCAGATGTCGCTTCATCCAGTAGTAGAATTTTTGGATTTCTAACCAATGCTCGTGCTATAGCAATTCTTTGCTTTTGTCCACCCGAAAGTTGTGTTCCCTTACTTCCTATCCTAGTTTCATAACCCTGTTACAACAGAGGATTAAATTAGTAATAATGCCTAAGCTATCGGGAATCAGTGATTATGAAGTAAATTTAATTAACAACAATAGAAAAAAAAACATTGCATGCCAGGCTGAAATGTTGATTTATGGGTAGGATATTATAGAGTAATATAACAGACACGATGTGTCAAAAAAATGCATACGAGGTGTTAAAAAAATACACACGTATCTAACCTACCCTAAGTAACATTTTTCTCTCAGACGCGAAATAAAAAAAAATTTGATTTCATTTGGAAACTAATAACTTTTTTTCTGTACATTTCTCGAAAAAATAAAATTTTATACAAAAGTCGTTCGCCTCTATAAGATCAACAAAAAATCTAAGTAACATTTTTCTCTCAGACGCGAAATTAAAGTTTGTTGATATATTTTTTTAAATAAAAAGCCGCCAATTTGAAACCCCTGTACCTATTTGGCCCATTAACGAACTCGACCGAGATTTTCGGCCCACTGATTTTTGTACCAAATTTCGTTGTGATTTTTTAAAAAACGAGACCTGAAGCTTGCCGACAAATTTCGTTATATCCGAGATATAACGAAATAAAATATATTATTGGCTATAGCTGGCCGCCGCGTCACGGAAGGATTGTTGCCCTCGAATGGAGGGTCTTTCCTGTGTAGACATAAAAGTGCTTTGCTGCAAAAAGTTAGAAATTTTGACGTATGTATTTTTTAACACCTCGTATACATTTTTTGACGCATCGTGTCTGTTATATTACTCTATATCCTACACATAAATCTACCTTTCAGCCTGGTTTAGAGTTGTAAAAGATTTTTTCCAAGTGTGAAACTTCGTTGTCATTTAAAACTTGGTTATAGCACCCCGAAGAAGCTAATAAGCAGAAACACGTGTCAGTGGTTACCGTTTCTTAACGGAATTAGACGGGTAAGTCGTGAATTTTCTCTTATACATATATATATATATATATATATATATATATATATATATATATATGGTACGTTCCACGCCGAATTTAGATTTTTTTTTTAGATTTTGCCCAAAATCAACTAAAACGGTCCTTTTGGGCCCCCGAAATTCCCCCTAAATTTTTAGGGCCCCAAGTGGAATAGAACTCAAGTTATGGACAATTGAAAGTTGAATTTTTCAGGATCGGCTCCAAAACCAAAAATTTTCAACCATCTGTAACTTGTAAAAATACCCATTTTCATGAAAAAAAGTTTCAAACAAAAATTGTTTGCAATGCTTTAAACTTTCGGAAACTGCAAAAAAAGTTCATCCGACATGGTTCACTATTGACGAGTCTTGGCGCAATTAGTCTTCAGGAGGCAAAAAAAAAACATTACCAGCTTTCCTGACCAAAAAAATCAGGAGCGTAGCTGGATTCAATACAAAACTTTTCGGCCCAAACAAAAGTTAGCCAGACCTAAGGGCTCCGAGAAAAAAAATGGTTTTCAGGTTCAGCTTCAAAACCAAAAATTTTCAACCTTCCATAACTTGTAAAAATATAAATTTTTATGAAAAAAGTTTTAAACAAGAGTTGTTTGCAATGCTTTAAACTTTTGGAAACTGCTAAAAAAAAGTTCATCCAGCACGGTTCACTGTTGACGGGTCTGGGCGCCATTATTCGTCAGGCCGCCAAAAAAAAACATATTCAGAGTTCCTGACCAAAAAAATCAGGAACGTAGGTGGATCCGATACAAAACTTTTGAGCCCACACAGAAGTTCGCCAGACCTAAGGGCTGGTCCCAAATTTGAAGATTTGTGTTGAAAATTCAAATTTCCAGAACAATTCTTGTGGAAGGTTGCTTCAGCGTTGTCGTCAACCGTTGTGGACCTTCAAAAATATCAACAAGAGCAACAATTTGGGTGAGACTCGCTTCTTGGATAAAAAATATGCGTCAAGCGAAGTCGTCTGGGCTCAAAATTCAAGTGTTTTCAGGAATTTTGAGTTTTTGAGCCGCCGGGGACTTGGAAAATGCTCTATTTATATGAAAATAGCATGCCAACCTTAGTGATGTTGATCCCCAGTCAACTTCTAGAAAAAATGTCGCTCATGATTTAATATTAACTGGCAAACAGTGGATTTCTGGGGGCTCAATGGAATTTTTTTCATATCAAGGGATTTTTGCCGGATTTTATGATTTTTTTTTCTCGGAGCCCTTTGGTCTGGCTAACTTCTGTGTGGGCTTAAATGTTTTGTATCGGATCCAGCTACCCTCCTCATTTTTTTGTCAGGAAAACTGATAATGTTTTTTTTTGGCGGCTTGACGACTAATGGCGCCAAGACTCGTTAATAGTGAACCATGTCGGATAAACTTTTGTTTAAAACTTTTTTCATAAAAATGTGTTTTTTTACAAGTTATGGATGCTTGAAAATTTCTGGTTTTGAAGCTGAACCTGAAAACCATTTTTTTTTCTCGGAGCCCTTAGGTCTGGCTAATTTTTGTTTGGGCTGAAAAGTTTTGTATCTATCTACGCTCCTGATTTTTTTGGTCAGGAAAGCTGATAATGTTTTTTTTGGCGGCCTGACGACTAATGGCGCCAAGACTCGTCAATAGTGAACCATGTCGGATGAACTCTTTTTTAGCAGTTTCCAAAAGTCTAAAGCATTGCAAACAACTTTTGTTTAAAAATTTTTTCATAAAATGGGTAATTTTACAAGTTATGGATGGTTGAAAATTTTTGGTTTTGGAGCCGAACCTGAAAATTTCAATTGTCCATAACTTGAGTTATATTCCACTTGGGGCCCTAAAAATTTAGGGGGAGTTTCGGGGGCCCAAAAGGACCGTTTTAGTTGATTTCGGGCAAAATCTAAAAAAAATCTAAATTCGGCGTGGAACGTACCATATATATATATATATATATATATGGTATAATATATATATATATATATATATATATATATATATATATATATATATATACAGAAACGTTGGTGCGTATTTGCCTTGACCGGTTAGAACCACAAAGATATGATATTAGGGAACTAGGCAAAAGGTCCTTTTAAAAGAAAATCCTCTTTGATGCGATCAAGCTTTCGGAACACTTTATTCCTTCCTCAGGATCTCTACAATAAGGTGTGATATACAAACACTTACATACATTATGACAGAATTTACACTCACCAGCGCGAGAAAAATTGAAACTGATGCTTAAGGATAGAATAATCAAGAGTCTTCATATCAGTTTAGACATTATCAATGTTTTTTATTTTTTAATTTATTATTCTTCAGGAATTTCCGGCAATAGGTAAGTAACCGTAATACTCATTGGTCATCCATGTGCTCGTTGTTTACATTTTACATCTTTACAGGTTATAGTTAAGTCAAGTCAGTCAGTTTAAGACATGGAACCGCTGCCACCTGCCATGTCAGAACCAACAAGCAAGACTGCCAACTCAAACCACGTAAAGGCCCTCGATTACCTAACGTATGCAACCAGGCTCTCACCCTGCTTTACATACATCAGTGGCAGAGCATCAAATAGGTATAATGTACAATTTCATTGTTACGAACCTTAACATACTGTAAATAAAGACATTTACATTGTATAGTGAGAAAAAAAAAAAACAAAAAAAAAACAGAAAAAAGAACAAGAAAAAAGAAAACATTATTATGAACATTACAGAAAGTAGTGGCCGACAATAATAACGACAGACAGAAAAATTGTTATAGAAAACTACAGCGAAGAGGTCTATTGTATAAGAAGGAAAGTACTTTGTTGGTGAAATGTCTGTTATCTAGAGCAAGAAACCCGATCACTCCCGAACATTAGTTTCTGAGAAACTTGGTTCACTCGAATTCAACGTACCCTTTCTCAAACGTTACGTAGATGACATCATTTTGAGTGTGCCCAACGATAAAGTAGATACAACACTTGCCACTTTCAACACGTACTGTGAATCGTTACAATTTACAGTAGAAACGGAAAGAAATAGTTGTATCCCGTTTTTAGACACTCTCGTAAGAAGGGATGTTAACAACATACTGACCATTTCCTGGTACAGAAAGCCTATATGCAGCAATAGGTTCATTAACTATGCCTCTTACCATCCAACAAGGACGAAAATAAACCTTATCAAGGCGCTTAAACACAGAGTAGTCAATTTGTCACACCAATCACATGTAAGTGAGGATTTGGAGAGGTTGAGATCAATTCTTGTGGAAAATTCTTACCCAAGAAAAATTATTAACAACATCTTGTTTAATCAAAGAGATTCCACCAACATTATTAGGGATGACACTACTACATCAGACGTTAGAGAAACAGAGCCTTTGGTATATAGGTCTTTACCATACGTTCATAATTTAACCCCGAAATTGATGAGAGTTTTTGAGGGGGCAAGGGTCAAATTCGCCAATAAAAACATTAAATTAGTGAGCAGGATTTTCTCTAAGACTAAAGACAAAATTGATATCAAAGATAGATCTAATGTTGTTTATAAACTCCCATGTTGTGACTGTGAGAAAATTTACATAGGCCAAACGTCCAGAAATATCAAGGGTCGGCTTATAGCACATAAGAGTGACATCAGAAGGAAGAATAATAGCTGCCAGCTTGCTATACATGTAAATGAAGTGAAGCATAATCCAGATTACGATAATATAGGAATACTTCGCACCGAGAGGAATTTTTATAAAAGAACCTTCCTAGAAATGGTTGAGATTGCTAATAATGATAAAACGATAAATAAAAGGACTGACATTGACAACCTCAGTAACATTTACTCTTACGTCCTGAAACTAAACAATGATCTGTTGAATCATTGAAGCAAAATATATATATATATATATATATATATATATATATATATATTATTAATAATTTCCCCAGTGGGAGTGATCGGGTTTCTTGCTCTAGATAACAGACATTTCACCAACAAAGTACTTTCCTTCTTATACAATAGATCTCTTCGCTGTAGTTTTCTATAACAATTTTTCTGTCTGTCGTTATTATTGTCGGCCACTGCTTTCTGTAATGTTCATAATAATGTTTTCTTTTTTCTTGTTCTTTTTTCTGTTTTTTTTTTGTTTTTTTTTTCTCACTATACAATGTAAATGTCTTTATTTACAGTATGTTAAGGTTCGTAACAATGAAATTGTACATTCTACCTATTTGATGCTCTGCCACTGATGTATGTAAAGCAGGGTGAGAGCCTGGTTGCATACGTTAGGTAATCGAGGGCCTTTACGTGGTTTGAGTTGGCAGTCTTGCTTGTTGGTTCTGACATTGCAGGTGGCAGCGGTTCCATGTCTTAAACTGACTGACTTGACTTAACTATAACCTGTAAAGATGTAAAATGTAAACAACGAGCACATGGATGACCAATGAGTATTACGGTTACTTACCTATTGCCGGAAATTCCTGAAGAATAATAAATTAAAAAATAAAAAAACATTGATAATGTCTAAACTGATATGAAGACTCTTGATTATTCTATCCTTAAGCATCAGTTTCAACTTTTCTCGCGCTGGTGAGTGTAAATTCTGTCATAATGTATGTAAGTGTTTGTATATCACACCTTATTGTAGAGATCCTGAGGAAGGAATAAAGTGTTCCGAAAGCTTGATCGCATCAAAGAGGATTTTCTTTTAAAAGGACCTTTTGCCTAGTTCCCTAATATCATATCTTTATATATATATATATATATATATATATATATATATATATAAAACCGCATTTTAATTTCTCTTTTTTAGACTTCGTTAACGAATGCAATACTAGATAAATCTACCAAAATATTTTTCACGGCTCACAAATTTATTGTCAGATCGATGCCATTTCAACCTGTTACAAATTTTTGGATCTACAGTCGAGGAACTAGGTGTTGAAGCAGATTGGTCTTAAGAGTATTTTCAGAAAGTTCTTTGCTAATTGAATGCTAATGCTATTCAATGCTTTGAATGCTATTCAAAATGTGAACACACCATTATGGCAGCACTGAATTTATTGGATCTGTAGCTACGATTGTTCGAAACGAGATATTGTGAAATATTAATAGACCAGGGTCGATAATTTTGAAAACGGTAAAAAGTGAAAAAAAATTATAGTAGGATGAAACCCATCGGAAAAGGTAGAGAATACAACAAAAATGAAAGGAAAAATAAATTACGGGCGATCTGAGGTCGGGAAGGGGGCTGGGGTGAGTATTTAATGGTAAAAAAGGGTTTAGCTCGATTTCCGGCAAAACTGCAATCCCTATGAAAAAAGTTAAATGGCAGAGTTGTAGCTAATAGAGAGGTCTACAACTTTTGTATCAACACTTTTTTCACATAACCTCGAAATTGTTGTGAAAAATTCACATAACCAAGTTTTTGGTTTTTTATTTTTAGCTTTTGCAATTTTTTTTTATTTTTTCACGAAATTTGGTGAAAACTTCCCTTTTTATGTCCCAAATATACAGTAATTTTTTTGATTTTAAATATTCAGTATTTCACCTTATTTTGACTTTATATCGAAAAAGCACTCTAATTTTCAATCGAAAATTCTCACGTCAAAATATCTGCTTTTTTAAAAAAGTCTGTGTTTTTTGTTCGTTGAAATCTCTACTTTCTGATGGTAAAAAAAAATTATACATTACTATGGAAAATGTCCTCAGAAAATGCAAATATGAAAAAAACTCGAATCCAAAAATTTTTTTAAATCATTATGTATAACTTTGAGCTATTTATTAAAATTTACACTTTAATTACTCGAACAACGTGAGATGTCATGTTACATTGATAAACAAAAAAATTACAAATCCATGAAACATCAAGATTGCAAAAAACATGCGAAAATAGTTGTTCTAAATATTAAAAATAGGATTTAAAGGGGATTTCATCTAAAAAATGTCACGTCTAAAAAATCTAAAAAAGGTGCGTCCGGCGGTTCAAAAAAAGGAAGTCATAATATTTGTTCCTTGACTGATTTTCCTTGCCCTCTTGCCCTTAATGTTATCGTGAAAAAAATGGGATTTCCCGTAATTTTCTTACTCCCTTACCTAACTATTTTAATCCTGGACTCGGAATTTTAATCCTGGGCTCAGTTGTCATTTGGCCTTGGGGTATACCGGGGCTCAATCGTAGGATGGGATTAGCGTTACCGTTGGAATTTTCCATATATGGAATTTTCTGACCGCGGGGCTCAGTTGTCGTATGCCCGGCTGTTTTGACCGCGGGACGCACCTCGGCTGCAGCTACCTTTTGAAGGGCTAAAATTTTCCGGTCACTCAGGTATATCAGTAATCTTAAAATAGCAATTAATAGGTATATACGCATATAATTTAAAGAAGATTCTAAAACTTTCTCAAAATATTGTAGATGGTTAATTGGTTAATGTTAATTGGTTGTTAATTATAGTAGTATATTTCGATCAGCAATTTTTTTGTTTATCAATGTAACATGACATCTCACGTTTTTCGAGTAATTAAAGTGTAAATTTTAATAAATAGCTCAAAGTTATACATAATGATTAAAAAAATTTTTGGATTCGAGTTTTTTTCATTATTTGCATTTTCTGAGAACATTTTCCATAGTAATGTATAATTTTTTTTTACCATCAGAAAGTAGAGATTTCACCGAACAAAAAACACACAGACTTATTTAAAAAAGCAGATATTTTGACGGGAGAATTTTCGATTGAAAATTAGAGTGCTTTTTCGATATAAAGTCAAAATAAGGTGAAATACTGAATATTTAAAATCAAAAAAATTACTGTATATTTGGGACATAAAAAGGGAAGTTTTCACCAAATTTCATGAAAAAATAAAAAAAATTGCAAAAGCTAAAAATAAAAAACCAAAAACTTGGTTATTTGAATTTTTCACAACAATTTCGAGGTTATGTGAAAAAAGTGTTGATACAAAAGTTGTAGAACTTTCTATTACTTACAACTCTGCCATTTAACTTTTTTTCATAGGGCTTGCAGTTTTGCCGGAAATCGAGCTAAACCGTTTTTTACCCTTAAATACTCACCCCCGCCCCCTTCCCTACCTCAGATCGCCCGTAATTTATTTTTCCTTTCATTGTTGTTATATTCTCTACCTTTTCCAATGGGTTTCATCCTACTATAATTTTTTTTGGTCTTAAAAATTATCGACCCTGGTCTATAATACTAATGCTGATTTACTAGTTGTTTGTGAGTTTAGTTGTGCTTTTGAATATTACATATACTTTTTTAGTGCAAATTTAATGGTGTTTTGAATCTGGATGTCGTGGTAAAACATCTTAAAGTTGTTACGTAACAAATAAAGCAAAATTATTTTTTAATTTCGAGAATTTCGAATTAATTTCGAGAACATATTTCCATAAAGCAAAATGGTTTAGCAATATATATGTCTCTTCTGTGATGGGAACATTTTCCCCAAGGAATTCGTACGGCGCCAAATTTGGTTTCAGTGAATAGGTAAACCGATATATAACGATTTATCGCAAAAAACATACAGTACCAGCTTTTTCGTTGATTCTTTATGGAATCTGAGTATCGAGTCAGCTTCTACGGGTCCAGTTTCCCCTGAATCATTAATGGTTATTTAATGCCGGGTTTATACAACATTTTACATAGTCGTAATCATAATCATAGTCATAGTTACAGTCCTAATCACAATCATAATTTTAAAATATTCAAAAGGTAGTTATACAACATCACAATCACAGTCAAAAGAAGAAAATCAATACTCAGTGTGCTTGTCATTAATTAATAACGTCCTACGTCACTGTCGTTTTATATCTTTCAAAAGTGTCAAGTTATTACTTTTGTTTTAGTTTTGGTGGTATGTTGTCAGGTTTGTGAGTTTTGGGTTAAATTTTTTTCATTAATTACCTTTGGTGTTGGAAAATGAAGATCATTAGTAAGAAGAACGTCAAAATAATAGGCTGGGCCTGTTTATTCTTACGTTTTGCTGCAGTAACAGGAATAAGTTAGCAGATTTCTTTGTTTCTAAAGAAGGATGAATTTCCTGGCAAGAAAATATTGTTAATATAGGAGGTGTACCACCTGTTTAAGTGAATTTACAAAGACTGCACATAAATAATTTGTTAAAACATAAAATAAAAATTAGTAAAATGCTAGTAACTGGTTTCAAACACATTTTTAGTTTCTAAATGTCCACTTATTTTTTTTATAAAGTCACAGCAGTAGTGCTTTCAGGTATGGGTAGTCATAATAACATAAATATAATCACATAGTTCATAACCTGGAACCTGCCTGGAACCTGGAACACGTACGTAAGTCGTAAATAAAATATAAGCTAAGACCTGCGTCACAAAGTAGGAAGATGACGGCTGCGCAGTTCAGTTTTCGTCATAATCACAGACTTAAAATATGAAAATTACCAACTCTCAAGGTCAATAGTTATGTTTATATCTACGACTGCGATTGTGACATGTTGTATAAATGGGTACATAAGATATACAATGTTTAACTTTGTGATCTATGATTGTGATTAGGACTACACAAATGTTGTCATAGGTCACAAGGAATGTAAAGACGTGTTTACATTCGAGGCAACTGTGTACGAGGGGATCGGGATGTTTCGCCCCGACCGTTTCGCCCCCGGGTGGTTCGCCCCTGAACCTTTCGCCCCCAAAATAAAAAATTAAGATAGGTACTCGGTTAATATTTTATTAATCACAATAGACAAGATGGTTATTAATTACAACTTAAAATTAAAATGGATTAATACATTAAAAATGAAAATTTAGCAATATCAAAATTCAAAATTGTGAGCAATTCCAGTCAAATAATCATTAATTTCTATATCATTGTATCTTTCTACAATATTCTTAACTCTTGTGGCGATTGTTAAATATTTCTTGTTTTTGACGGGTTGTTCACCCTTCAATAATTGGGAAATTTCATAACGATTCATAGATTGTTGTTTTTTGAGGGCACGAATAAATTGAAATATGTTGGGAAACAAATTTCCGCATGTGGCTTGGAATGTTCTGTGCCAACTTTCCACACTATTGTTGGTACGGTGGCCATTCTCTAAGATTCTGTTGTACACATTCCAAAATTGTATAGGAAATCTTGGAATGCGTCGATGTCTTCTATGCCGACGTCCTATATAATTATCTTCAAGATAATCTGCAATAGGTTGAGCGCCTCCTGGAAAGTTCTCATCGTCTATTAAGTTATCAAACTGTTCAGCTACGGATTCAACGGGAACGAAAGCTAGGGCTGCAAGCTTTCGTATCCATAGGGCAAAATCGTGGTTCTGTTGATACAATAACTGAAAGCAAGAAAAATAATTACAATTATTAACATGAAAATTATAATTTGACACATATGGAAATAAACAAATTAAATTGTACCTAGATATGCTTTTTATACTAACCTGCAAACCTTCATGTTGAACTCGACGGTAAACATTTTGGCAAAAATGGAAAAAGCACCCTTCTGTTCGTATTCCAAGAAATTCCTCTTCGAACGCTGATATTGCTGCCTGTTCGAAGTCTGTCAGCACATGGCTTGGTTGGATTCCCGGTCGAAGACTTTTCATATATTGAAATAATTTTTTGTAGGTTTCCTTTGTTTTATTTGTTAGCAAGGCGTATATAACTGGTACTATTTTACCGAACTGATTTATGTGAATAGTATATAGCTGTTGGAAAAGAGATGGTGCTGTACTAAAGGTACCGTCGGCAAACCAATATTTACTTTTGGTTAATTGATTTAAATTTGCTTCAGTTGAAAATATCAGGATTCTTTGTGGTAATAGTTGTAGTTCAGAATCGTAAACTAGAAACTGTTGGACATTTCCATTTTCTTCTACCTGTTGAAATTCCTACAAAATAAACATGCAAATAAAAGAGGTCCTCTCATCGATTTTTGTAAGGAAAGTTTCTGTGAAAAGCTTACGGAGACTATAATTCACAGGAATTAGTTTCCACACTAGCCGATAATTCTTGACAAATCTAATAACGAAATTTACCTGTGGTATTATTAAGTTTTCAATGCGATCTGGAACACGTGAAATATTTTCCTGTCGTCTCTTTCTTTGTACGATCTTGCGAAGACAATCCTTTTTTGGAAGTAGCGACGAAATATTTGTATGGGTACTTTCCAACACAGTTGATAAAATTTGTTGTGGGCTTTCTTGGCTAACCTGAGATCTACTCTTCACCTCCGATAAAAGTCGGAGAGCCTCCGGTCTTCCAGCTTGTGCTGCATGAGTATGTTGCGAAATAATTCGCATAATAGTTGGAGTATCTCCAATGGTCCACAATCTACCGTTGCATTGTCCTCGTTTCTCACACACCCATATGGAATGCAAATTATCACTAGTTTTTTTAGAAAACACGTAAACAAAATTATCGTGGTCGACAAATTTTTTACACCCACGCTTCGAAAGAACAAAACTCATTTTGATTGTAAATTTCTCGCGTAAGATTAATATCTGAACTATCAGGTTAAGTTTAAACATTATATATATTTACATTGATATTGACCAAAGGGGTAGGGTAGGGGGTGGCTTTTAACTGAAACCTTCCAATAGAAACGGACGATTCGAATAAACGATAATTGTAAGCAAATTGTTAGAATTTCCTAAAACCTCATCTTTAACACACATTTATCCTGTGACAAACAATCGTTAACATAAAAGTTATACTTTAACAGCGTTGGTAACGAGATTAGGAGATCGTTTATAACAGGGGAGAGATATCACGTTATAATTAGGGTATGACAGATTACCTTTAACAATACAGGTAAAACTTTCGTGGAATCATCGGCCACTCTCCTTGGAAGTTTACAAAAATCAATAAAACTAAAAATTTATAAAAGAATTGTCAAATAATTTCAGGACGACATTTTATTTATAAATATTGGAGTTGAAATTTCCAACGTATCCTGACTGTATCCATCTGACCTCAATACGAACTGAGATCATCTGATAAGAAATAACGTATTTTCAGGGGCGAGGGGCGAAACGGTCAGGGGCAAAACGGCCTGGGGGCGAAACGTTCAGGGGCGAAACGTCCGGGGCGAACCACCCGGGGGCGAAACGGTCGGGGCGAAACGTCATACACCCGTGTACGAGCCGAGGCGAAGCCGAGCCTTGTCACTTGCCGAGGGTGTTAACAGTCGATAGGTACATTCCGTGTTACTTATTACATTTTTCACGCTGCCGTTGACCTCATAATTCCCCAAAAAACGAAATGAGGCACTCTGGGAATGACCGGGAGGGGAAGCATAGCTTTATATATATATAGTAGTAGTCAAGTCAAGTCAAGTAGCAAGTAGTCGTGACTGACTAGTTAAATACCAATTTATTAAATAGTGGGGTAACGCAGTCAATGAGCTGGTCCTCAATAAGAAACTCTCTTTTTACTCGAAAAGCTTTCGGAATTCTTTATTCCTTCTTCAGTTCACTACAAAATACGTAACGATAAAATTGAAACAATTCCAATAAATATAAATCTTACTGTAAGCGAGATGAAAAATGAAACTTGCATGCATCTGTAAACACAGTCGATTCCTCTATCCCAATGCGATGTCACTTGATTGAAAATAGATATAATGGATTTCCTTTTTTGTAAATCATTCTACGACCGTTACACCTGCTCTCAAAGGAAGTAAGGAAAGACTGACAGTTGACATTGACATTTATAACTCTCTGCCATACAACAACAAAATATATCAAGTACACAGAACAACTAAACACTTGTTGCTTTATGTTTTGTGGTTTCTACTGACACACCCAACAATAATGAATGAAAATTATTCGTTTAAAAGAGGAGTTAAAGTTTGACATGACATATACATCTATTCTTAATACATTAATCTGAAAAATGTTACTTTTATTAATCTAATTAAACGGAACATTCCTAAAGGAGGTGTTCCTTTTTTCTATGGGTAATAAATACGAATAAATTGAGCTGAGATTGTCTATATCCGATCTTTTATTCATACAGTTATCTGTGTTATTGATATGTGCCATCTCTAGGAACGTTCGTTTACAAAGATTCTTTTCGATGTCAAGGATCCTAATATTATGCCAATCTGCATTGTGACCATTATTAATGATATGTTCTGTCAATGCACAAACTTTCTTTCCTAATTTAATGTCGCTTTTATGTGAAGTTATTCTGTACCTTAAATTTCTTGCAGTTTGTCCTACATACGTTAGCTCTCATTGACTGCGTTACCCCACTATTTAATAAATTGGTATTTAGCTAGTCAGTCACGACTACTTGCCCCTTTTTTTGTTATTAAGGATGGGATTTTTCCAACGAATAACCACAGAGTACGGGATGAACTGTACGAGACAACTGAAACTATGGTCAACGTTAAACACCAAACTTGCAGCACTGTACAACAGAAGAATCTTTCTACTACAATGTCGACAACTAGGAATAGTACCAACACACATTAGTATCCGGACGAAAGGAATAGGACCGAACATTGACATCTACGAAGGAAGAACAGCACAGGACATCAGGGAATTCATTAAAAGGTTAAATACTAAATTATTAAATTATGAGATTAAAGCTACCTTAGGAAATATTAAGAAAATGGAACAAAGTAAAAGTTCAACTGAAAATGAATTAGTTAACACACTACCAAGTTATGTTCTAAACCAGTACAAGTTCAGACAGAAAGTGATTTTTGAGAGGATATTCCGTGAAATTAAGACAAAGAATATAAAGAAAATTAACAACTTAAAAAGAAATTCACAACCTAACATAAAGATTGAAAGTAACTGGTTCAGAAATTTAACGAACATTGTATTTCCTGAGGAAGTAATTAATCTGTTATCATTAGGTCAAAAATTCTGTTTACCCCCACGTATTAATGATATCTCAATAAGGAACTTATTGGCAGACGTGGAATTTGCTCTTAGCCATATTACAAATAAAAATCTAAAGAATATTTATTGTTCACAAATCACGAATGCTGTAACCAATTACTTGCATAAGAATGTGCAACAAGTTTCCCCAGTTCACATTTGGTACAAGAAAACAAAAGCGTTCTTAAAGCTACATCCTGATATTATTATAACGAGGTCGGATAAAGGTAACGTGACAACAGCTATGATGAGAGAACAATAAATCACATTATCTGATGAATTAATTGGCGACAGCAGATACCATCGAAAACTAAGAGGAAATCCCACAAGTACAATACAACAAAAAGCTAATAAGATTGTGTCAAATTAAAGAGTAATAAACAGATTACTGACGAACTAGCAAAAACGTTAACTATTTATAACTCGGTTTCACCAAAATATTATGCTTTGCTTAAAATACATAAGCCGAACCTTTCATTAAGACCAATCATTTCCTCAATAGATTCACCAACAAGTAAATTAAGTGCATTTATAACAAAAATAATGACAAATGCATACAATGAAGATAATGAGTATTATATTGCAGATTCGTTCAAATTCTCCAGCTTCGCTAATAATTTTCAATTACCTCCAGGGTATGTTATAGTAAGTCTGGATGTAGTTTCACTTTTTTCAAATGTGCCTTTAGAGTTAGTTATAAGTAGTATTAATAAACTCTGGGAAAGACTTAAAAATCATTGTACATTAGAATTATCTTCTCTCATTGAAATTACCAAGTTCATTTTTGATAACACTTATTTCTCATACAACAATGAATATTATAAACAAATTTTAGGAGCTCCTATGGGAGGTAAAGCGTCACCTATTTTTGCACAGTACATTATGGATGATCTTATTGAGACTTGCTTAAAAAAACTACCCTTCCAACTTCCCTTTTTAAAAAAATATGTTGATGACTTGATTCTGGCAATTCCCGGAGGGTCGGAAGACTTAATAAGTGTTTAGTTGTTCTGTGTACTTGATATATTTTGTTGTTGTATGGCAGAGAGTTATAAATGTCAATGTCAACTGTCAGTCTTTCCTTACTTCCTTTGAGAGCAGGTGTAACGGTCGTAGAATGATTTACAAAAAAGGAAATCCATAATATCTATTTTCAATCAAGTGACATCGCATTGGAATAGAGGAATCGACTGTGTTTACAGATGCATGCAAGTTTCATTTTTCATCTCGCTTACAGTAAGATTTATATTTATTGGAATTGTTTCAATTTTATCGTTACGTACTTTGTAGTGAACTGAAGAAGGAATAAAGAATTCCGAAAGCTTTTCGAGTAAAAAGAGAGTTTCTTATTGAGGACCAGCTCATTGACTGCGTTACCCCACTATTTAATAAATTGGTATATATATATATATATATATATATACGTCATGTACAGAAACGATTGGTAGCTAACGCGGCGCTATCGCGCCGCTCTAGCTACTCTCAGATTCAGCCCACGATCGCCACCCCTAGAGCAGGCAATCGACAATACAAACAATTGTAACACGAGCTGCCACCAAACAGTTAGCGCGACTCCGAAATAAATCACTTTTATCTACTTTGCATTAATAATGGTCCCATTATTACATCAAAAGTAGTGTAATAATATGCATATTATTACACTACTTTTGGTAACTTTTAGTTTTGTTAAATTGGTACATCAGCCTGTCACGTAGACGTGCGTAGACATCAAGGTTAAATTATTAGTATTTCAGTAAACATAACTTTTAAAATTTCATGAATCTACATTCTTGTCTTCCATTTCGCTCACGTAAGTAAGAAGTAAGTGGTTATTGAAGTTGCCCTAGGGCTATTAGACTTTCAAATTCAAATACGAAACGTTAATGTCAGTGACGTCAGTGTAACCAACCCACGCAAAATTCCCTAGGGTAATACGAAAACTTGAACAGCCAAAATTTAATGAATTAATAAAGCAAAGTAGATAAAATACTATATTACACTCGTTTAATAAGACGTATTGTCACACTCGTTCTATTAAAGCACTACTCGCTTCGCTCGTCGTACTTTAAAACTCTCGTGTGACGATACTCCGTCTTATTAATCTAGTATAATATATATATATATATATATATATATATATATATATATAGGCGGGGGTCCTACAGCCTTTGCCGCATCCCGCATTTCGATCGCCACTTTTTTTATTTTTCCAATCGTCATCATTTATTGCCCGATCAGCCATTGTTTGCCTAATTCCTTGTATCCAGGATGTGCTTGGTCTTCCTCTTCTCCTTTTACCTTGAGGAACATAATTTAAAATTCTTTTTGGCCAGCGTTCGTCGGTCATTCTCATAACATGTCCGTACCATATCAATTGTCTGGACTCTATTCGATCTGAACTCGTGTACACTCTTCTTGTTCGACGTCTGATGTCTTCGTTTGGGATACGATCCAGCCTTGAGACTCTGCATGCTCGTCTTAGGTAGTCCATTTCTACAGTCTCTATATCCTTTTTGTCTTTATCCGAAAGCTGCCAACATTCCGACCCGTAAGTTAAGATAGGCTCCACTATTGCTTGGTAGATCATCATTTTTGTACTTAACTTTATCTGATTTGACCATAATAGGGAGTTTAATATCCGGATGCTGTTGCGACCTTGCTGTGTCCTATGGTGTATGTCTTTCCTGGATGTTCCTTCTTTCGAAAATATGCTGCCTAGATATTTGAATTCATCACATTTTTTAATGTTTTGGTTGATTTCTAGTTCGGGATCACTTTCCACATTCCCAACAACCAGATATTCTGTTTTCTTCAAGCTTATATTTAATCCCCATTTTCTGTAGGCATCTAATAATTTTCTAAACATGAAATCCATGGCCTCCTCATCACCAGCTACTACAACCTGGTCGTCAGCGAAGAAAAGGGTAGTAAGGTAGTCGTTGTTTATGTCTATTCCCATGCCCGACACTTGTCTTCTCCATTGTGTCAATGCTTCTTGTATGTAGATTCGAAATAGCGTGGGTGATAGACAGCACCCTTGTCTAAGGCCTTTGGTTACAGGAAAGGTTTCTGAAATTGAATTTCCACATTTTACGGCACTCTTGGCATTACGATATAAATTCCAAATGGACCGGATATACACCCCATTAAGGCCAATCTTCGTCATGATTTCAAATAGCTTTTGTATAGGGACCGTATCATAGGCCTTTTCCAAGTCGACAAATAGTAGGTGGGTATCTAGGTTCCTATCCTTTCGTTTTTCAAGCAGCTGTTGTAGGACAAAGATATTGTCCGTACATGATCTCCCGGCTCGAAAACCACTTTGTTCTTCTATGTCACTGAATTCAGTTTCAATCCTATTTTTAAGAATCTTGCCGTACAACCTCCCCACTGCACTAGTTACACTGATTCCCCGATAATTCTGACACATTTTCTTATCTCCTTTCTTGAAAATCGAGCTTATATAGGCTACATTCCAGTCATCTGGAATTGTCTGTCCTTCCACCATACATTTATTAAAAATTTTTGTCATAATTTCAAGGAGTATATCGGGGCCATATTTAACCAACTCAATAGGGATGTTTCCAGGTCCTGCTGCTTTCCCATTTTTTGTCTTTTTCAGTGTCTCTTTTACTTCTTCAACCGTTATCTCATGTACTTGTGTATTATATGTTGTATCAACTGCTATATTATGTGCAATAAATTCTGCTCTGTTCTCCGTCAATAACTGTTTGTAATATTCTGTCCACTCATTGTTACTGATCAGTTGTAAATTATTAGTTTGTCTTCCGTCCTTTCTTAAATTTTTAATAGTTCTCCAGGCTTGAGCAACTCTTGTTCCCCCCATACATCTATCTAGCTCGTCACACTTTTTCTCCCACATTTCGTTCTTACTCCGTATTACCATTGTCTTTACCTTCCTATTTAACTGCACATATCTGTGTCGATCCCCGTTGTCATGCGTATTCAGTCAGTGTTTGTAGGCTCTCTTTTTGTTTTCCACTAACTCTCCTAGCTCTTCTGACCACCATTCTGAATTTTGATTTTTTGTATTTTCTACCCGTCCTAGAGCCTCACTCGCTGCTTCATGTATACAGCGCTTCGTATGTTGGTAAATATCTTCCGGACTAAGGTTTTCTGTTTGTATAAGTTGTAATTTGTTGGCCAGTCTCAGTTTGTATAGAAATTTAACAGAGTCTTGTCTTAAGCTGTCTAGATTATATTTGATCGCGTTTGGGAGTTCAGAAGTATTACTTTGTTCTGGTGTTCTTCCCTTTGGTTTCGTCTTTCTATAGTTTACTATCACTTTCGCTACGAGCAAATAATGATCTGAACCACACTCTGGTCCGCGAAAGGCTCTTACATCAGTAGTACGTAACTTTGAGTTTTGACGTTGAATCATGTAGTCTATAATCGATCGGAGTCCCCTAGTTGGTTGAACCCATGTATATTTGTGGACATCTCTATGCTTAAAAAAGCCATTCATTATTTTCAAGGACATAGTCTTGCATAGATTTATTAAACGCATCCCGTTATCATTTACAGTGGTTTCGCCATATTCTCCTAGCACGCTGTTGTTTCCTTCTTTCCCTACTCTACCATTTAAGTCTCCCAAAAGATATATCTCCTTGTCATCCTTAACGTTAGATAAGACGGTAAACAGTCGATCGTAAAACTCATCTTTTACATGGTAGTCAGCGTATTCGCTGGGAGCATATACCCCAATAATGACGATATTCTGTCCGTTTTTGCTTATTTCTAAAGCTGTAATTTGCTCGTCTACTTCTTCCAAGACTTTATGTTGTGTCTTAACTTTTTGTGCACCGCTATAGATACACCTCGTTTGGCCCTTGAACTTTTACTTACACCACTATAAAAATGAATGTAGTCTCCTACCGTTTCGTTGCCTTTCCCTTTCTTTTTAGTTTCTGTAAGTACACATACATCGATTTCCATTTGTTTAAGTTCTTTAAATACTTCATTTTGCTTATTTCTAATTCCCTGCACATTCCATGTGGCTAATCTCATAGTCCGTTTTCTAAGCTTTGGTCTTAATCCTTTAAATCCGTCCTTATTCCGAGGCGATATATCGAAATTTTTAGCATATAGATATTTTTTACAGATGACGAGTCGCTAGCACGTCGATCCAACCTGTTGGTCCGCGGATGGTATTTTATTTCCCATCTACCCGCCGGATATACCGGTTAGGGCATTCCCCTATCCGCCACCTGGGGACGCGCCCTCTAGGGGTTACAGGATCCCCCGAGGTATCCTGTAACGTTATCCGTTAATATAATATAATGTACTATTTATTCTTCTTTATACTTTTATACAAGCCAAACCTAACCTTCCGGACCGTAGTCGTAGGCCCAGAAACGTTTCCGTGAAGGATTTTCTCGTTCCGTGTAGATCTCAATCCAAGATTTCTACTGTCTGTTTTTACGTTTAAGATCAAATTTTATAATGAAATATCTCGGTTGATAGACGAAATATAGTAATTGCCACACTAAGGTAGGTTCTTCTTTAGACGCTGATTCTGTTGATATAATTTTTGTTATTGTACAGTTAAAGCATTTTGTGTCCAAAACGATTGATAGCTAGCGTCACCACGGAGAAGGCAACCGACAATACAAAAACAATTGTAACACGTTGTCAATAAAGAGCTAGCGCCGCACGATAATTGGCCGTCCGGGTCGTACGGTTTATCGGCAATAACACCTCTCGCCGATTCAGCGCTTCGAGCAAAGCCCGTCATAAGAAAGCTATGATTCCAAAAGAAAGCACGTATTTATACTGTCTCCAAATTGCTGGTTGGCAATGTGTGGTGCCTGGTGGCTTCCCTTCCTTATGTCGATCGATCGAATTGTGAGCAGTCCGCCGGGGCTTTATTGCGGAGATTTATAGGGAAGTAGTGAATACGCAATGCAATGACGCCAATGACGAACAGACAAGTGACGGTCGCCTTCGATTGTTTGGATCGCGCCGATCGCGGTACAAACGATTGATAGCTAGCGTCACCATGGAGCAGGCAACTAATACAAAAAAAAACAACAATTGTAACACGGTTGCTACTAAACAGTTAGCGCGGCGCGATAATTGGCCGTTGCGATCGTGACGGTTTTTCGGCGTTTACACCTCTCACCGATTCAGCGCTTCGAGCGAAACCCGCCATAAGAAAGCTATGCTTCCAAAAAGAAATGTTTGCTTTAGTTTGGACGTAAGTCAGTCTGACATAAGTTGACTGACATATGCGTAACTAGGGTTACCCGATGCGACAAATTTAAACAAAAGGCTGTTAACATCCTCTGCAAGATTATAAATCAACTTGCTTTACTCTTTTCATATTCCTAGGAAAATGAAAAGAGTATATCAAGTTGATTTATTATCTTGCAGAGGATGTTAACAGTCTTTTGTTTAAATTTGTCTCATCGGTAACCATAGTTATGAATATGTCAGTCAACTTATGTCAGAATGACGTATGTCCAAACTAAAGCAAACATTTCATTTTTTGAGGAATTATGAGGAAATTTTCAACGACAGCGTGAATAATTTAATAAGTAACACGGAATGTATCTACTGTTTACATCCTCGACAAGTGACAAGCCTCGGCTTCGCCTGGGCTTGTTCGCTAGGCAGCATCGTTGGCGGCACAACGACTCTGGCGGAAAGTTACGTCACTTATTTGAATTGGCGCTTGTTGCGGAGTTCGGGAATTCGGGAAATGGAGTTAAAGTCGATTTACCTCGGGCGCCAGATTTTTAAGGGTTAACTCCCTAAAGCCACGGGTGAGGTTAAACTCAGGAGAATGCCAGGAGGGTCCGTGAAAATAAAACACACAGTACAGGGAAAGTACGAGCGATTATATTACATTTATGCGGTTACAAATGAAAATGGATTTAATTTAAAAGTGAATAGTTAAAACGGTTTGTTAGAAATAAGCGGCAATCTATTTACAGCAGTTAGGGACGGTTCGGCAGCGGGGGCAACGGTTTGCCAGTTATCAGACTTCAGAACAGATCGGGAAGTCTTGGCAACGGTGCGAGCTCCGGAAATTCGGATTTCAGAGAGGAACCGGCAACGTTGCGCCCCACGTTCGAACGCGCGTTCGGAGACCAGGTGTTAGGATAAAAAGCGGTTTATTTATTGTTTATAATTACGGAGAAATATACAAATGAGTTAATAAACTAAAATATGAACAATTAATTTACTTTCTATGATAGTCTAAGAGTCTAAGATAGTAAAGCAACTATTTATACGAGGGGAATTGCAAACTAGCTAACTAGAATAGGTGAAATCAATGTGCAGAATCGGTTATAAGTAGGCAGAGGGAAGAAGATATTAGAAAGAGAGCGAAGCGACCGGTGAAAATTTCAAGCGGGTCTTTTAAGCGGGTGCTAAAGCAGTGAAGACGGAAATCTAACGTGTGGAGATTCCCCGAATGGAAAATTCAGGCGCGGCATCCTTCGAAAAAAACTCGCGAGAACGAAAAAAAAAAAAAAAAAACGGAATTAGCGCGGTGTTCTGCGGAGGAACTCTCAAGAACGGAACGCACTGAACTCGGATTTAGCGGACGTCTCTCGGAGGATCTCGCGAGAGCAGAAAACACTAAACTCGGATGGAGGATGCCTTGGTCTCCCGCTTGAGTCGGAACTCAACCATCTAGATAGGTAAAGACTGGTAGATTGGAAGAGCGAAAAAGAAGGCGATCTCGGCGGGTTTTGGAAGAACCTTCAGTGAAATTGGAGGATTGTTACAGTTTCCCATAATGGGACGGATTTACCATAGTGGAACGGAATTACTATATGTAGTAGTGTAGTGTTTCGGGTAGAGAGATTGCTTCGTTACACACTTGCCTCGAATGTAAACACGTCTTTACATTCCTTGTGACTTTAGTAACTATAAAGTAGCTCCCCTATTTGCTGGGAAAATGAAACGTGAAAATTCGAAAGTTGCAGGCATAGCGCTTCTCTTGCTTTCAATACCCAATACATTCACCTAGAACTTATATGACGATCCTGAGCGCTGCGTGCCTCGATAATCAACGCCACAGAAAATAATCCGAAAACCAACCTCGGAGACGGCAACAAGAAGTTAAACGTTGAAGAAAATTGAAGATGGGTAAAACTCAGTCCAAAGGAGAGGTGATTATTTCCCATTCTGGAAATAGAGGTGATGTAACGACAAATAGAAAAATTAAACTTTTACTAACTGAATTGGGTGAGATTATTCCTGTCACATTTTGGATGGTTTCAGTCTGTCTGATTTGTTGCTGACTGCTTGAAGGAATCTTTGGAGAACACAACTAAAAAGGGTAATCATTAGAACAGAAGAACTCGCCTAGGTAAGGAGAAATCAGTTGTTCCATATCGGAGCCAGCAACGAGGGAACATTTTAGTGTCGCAAAAATGGTTAGACACACCATGGGACATTGCCACAGCACAGAACACATCATGCAACGCAAGTTGCAGCCCAATGGAGTAGACACGAAATAAGTGTGCTTGCAGTACTTCTTGAAAATTTTCAAAAGTTTCAAATAAATATTAGGAAATAATGCCAAGAGAAGTCGAAAAAAGAGGAATTAAAATGCGGTTTTCAGTTTTTTGGTGTCTAGAGATCATACTTAATCATTTCTCAAAAGTTTATATATAGTATATATATCTATATCGAATATAACGAAATTTGTCGGCAAACTACAGGTCGCATTTTTTAAAGAATCACAAAGAAATTTGGTACAAAAATCATTTGGCCGAAAATCTCGGTCGAGTTCGTTAATGGGACAAATAGGTCCAGCGGTTTCAAAATGGCGGCTTGTTATTTTCAACAAAAAAAAACAAAAAACTTTAATTTCGCGTCTGAGAGATGTTACTTAGGTTTTTTGTTAATCTTATAGATGCGAACGACTTTTGTGTAAAATATTTTTTTTGAGAAATGTACAGAAAAAAATCCAAAAATTTTTTATATGAGAGAAAAATGTTACTTAGGTTTTTTGTTGCCCTTATAGAGGCGAACGACTTTTGAATAAAACATATCTTTGAGAAATGCACATAAAAAAAGGTGTATGCCAAAAGTTATAAATTTTGACGTTTGTATTTTTTTAACACCTAATATACATTTTTTGACACATCGTGCCGGTTATATTAATCTATATCCTACCCATAAATCTACCTTTCACCCTGGCATGCCATGTTTTTTTTACAAACTAGTTATTTCTGCTCTTTTTAATATTGCTCATCATTAACACCTGTATAATACACCGTCAATTATTTCAATAAATTAAGTAGCTATAACAGAATAGAGTTTTGAAGTTCTTTAGATGATTATGGAGATAAGCTAGTACCTACATACCTTCGGAAGGGAAGCGACGAAATTGTGAATATTAGCCGACTTCGCCGCCTCGACGACCGCGTCCATCTCGACCTCCTTGTGGTTGCACCCGTAGGAAATGTTCTCTGCGATCGTTCTGTCAAAGAGATTCGGTTCCTGCGAGACAATTCCGAGCTGCATCCTGAGTGTACGCATGTCCATAAGTTTCGTGTCGACACCATCGATCTCGATTTCACCGTAGTTCGGGTCGTAGAAACGCTCCAACAATTGGATGATGGTTGACTTGCCGCAGCCACTCGAGCCCACGAGGGCGACAGTTTTACCCTTCTCGATCGCCAGGTTCAGGCAGTTTAGGACCGACACCGAAGGCCTTGTCGGGTACGAGAAATAGATCTGGGAGTACTCGATGTTCTCCTTGTCCTGCGTGTTACAGTAAATACAGAGAATAAGTGAAAATAAATGAAAATAAGAGAATGGAGTGTTTCATTAAAAATATGAGAGGGCAGAAAGTCAAAGAATGGAACCAGTCAGCTCATATAATAATCGGATATATGTCAGCATCAAACATACAAATTCTTAATGATACGAGACAACAATTGCTATTGTCGCCACTACTGTTTAATTTATATTCTGATCCATATTTCTAGAGACGTTACAAAATTTAGAAGTGGGAATAAAGCTGGATGGTAAATCCATTAGTAATATTCGGTATGCTGACGATGCGATACTTCTTGCTATCGATGAGAAAGAACTACATCACTTGGCACACAGCCAATAATATTGGATAAAATTACGGTTTTAAAATAAACATAAAGAAGACAAAAATTATGGTCGTTACGAAATTAAACATTACTAAAGCCAGACTAATAATAGAAAGTAATGAAATAGAAAGGGTCAGGAGATATAAATAATTGAGGTGCTGGCTAAATAACAATCCTGATGAAGAAATTAAAAATAGTATTAAAATATGCAAACGTACTTATTTCAAAATGAATACATTACTTTGCAACCAGGACCTAAGTCTGACTACGCGATGTTGAGCCACCGAATTCAATGAACTGTCTACATTGTTCTACGAACTTGAGCGATGGACGTTAAAGGCACAGACTATGTCACGTTTGGATTATTTTGAGATATGGTTATATCGACAGATATTATCATGTCATCATGGACAGAGTGAATGACAAATGATAGGGTAGGTACTAGAGAAAGTGACTATGGAACGAGATGTTTAACCACAATAAAATGAAGGAAATCAGCTTATTTTGGTCATACTTTTGGAAACAGAAAGTATAGTTTTTACTGTTAATAGTTGAGGGAAAATCGAAGGACGAGGAGGCATACTGCGTAAACGGTTCTCTTAGCAGCGAAATCTGCGTCCATGGTTTGGTATAACAGACGCCTGCACAGTTATCCGCCTAGCACTGGAGAGAGAGGAATTCGAATTGATGGTCGCCATCTTCACTGAGGAGAGGACACTTAAAGAAGAAACAAGCGAGGTCTTTTTCTGCGAGAGAGCAGTGGCCTGTCAGCGTTAATAGAGCCCAGTGCTCATATATCATCGTCTTCCGTGAATTTGGTGGATATGGGATGAGGATACAACTTATATATCCTTCGTAATAACATTCGTAATATCAACTCGGTGCAGTGGCGTATTAACTCAGCTTGATGAGTTAATGATAATTTTTTAAATCCCCCCCCCCACGGGGCCCGGACCCGTGTTCCCGAAACGCACGGAACAGTGCTAGATACGCCCCTGACTCGGTGGTTCAATTGTCAAGACGATTGCAGAAGGCAGAGATTGTATGCTAAAGTCCCTCTCAGATTTGTTAATTTCTCGGGGTTGTCGGAATTTGCATTTAACGTTTATTCTCACCAGATGATATTTTATTTTAAAAATGGTGTCAACTATATTTGCTGAATGTATTTTAATGTATTTACACTATGAACATTTTGCTATGTTTATATTCAGTGAAACAAAATTATTTTATCGGTTTCCGATCAGATTCTTGTTGTTGAACAAACTAGACATAATGGTGATATTTATTTATCTTAGGTTAAATAAAATTATTAAGATATTATTTAGTTATTATTAAATTTTAATTTCATTCAATTAAAACTTCTTCATTGTGAAGTTATGATTTTGTGCGTTTCACTTACTTACCCAGTAGGAATTGATGGGAGCAATAGGATTCCTGACCAAAGGCACCCTCTCCAACAGATGGAAGATCCTTTCTGCAGCAACGAGTCCCTTTTGGAAATTAGGCGAGAAGGAAAGGGCATTCCCTATTGACCAGGACCCGACAATGATGCACTCGTTTACCCTTTATATAAAGATAGTTAAATTAAAAATAAATTTCGATAGTATTGAATTTGAAATATAACCTATTAAGACTAGTAATTACTTTAAAAAGATTTAGTTTTAGGAGAATTTTTTCCTTACTTGAACATATCCCCATAGTTAACTTCTCCCTCTATCACTAATATAACGCCGTAAACGATGCCGGCAGCATAAGCGAATATAAGGAGACTTCTAGCCAATCCCAACACAACGCCTCTGAAGTGAGCCTTTCTTCTCGCGGAAATCTGATATTCCATAAGGTCTTTGATGTATAAATCCAGGAAGACATTTTCACACCCCAACGCCACCACCGTTCTTATATTTGACAACGCTTCTACGGCAATCTGTAAATTAGAGTTAATGACAATTTAACTATCTATGATATTGGACAACCAATTGTATTCTTTAAAAAATATTTAATATATACTTCTTTATACACCAAACTCAAGCAACTTTTTTTCTGCACAGAATATAGTTCTCAAACTCTTCCGTTCTACCGGATATAAATTTTCCTGATCTCGTTCTACATTGAATATGAAGTGAAGTTGGTCATTACTTTGGCAGATTTCTCCAGGATTTTCTGGTTCTTCTTGGCGTCGCTTTTCATGATTTTCTGCTCGAAATAAATCGAGAAAAGTATAAGAGGCGAAAATGACAGCAATACCAGAGTGAGCTTCCATTGGAAGTATAAGGAGCATATGCAGGATATTAGGAATGTTGCAATGAAGTTCAGGCAGGAACCTATTTGGACACCAGCGGCCTAGAATATGGAAAAGTTCGTATCAAATAAGATATGTGGGATGTGTAATGGTGAACTATTTTTTGTTAAAACATTTATCATTATTTTGGAATAAAAATTGTGAATAGAAATGATATGCATTGTTGCTAAAATTTTGATATTTTCCTATTAATAGGAATTTTTTTAAGCGTAACTGTTATCGCATGCATTGTATATTATTAGATGTAAAATATCTGTGTAGGTTTTACAATAGTAAACAAATATTTCCCCTTAACGAAAATGCCAAAATCTAAAAATTTCGATCCAAAGCACTACTTTTCTCATACCTAATTTCATTCATATTAAAATACAAAAGATTTGTTAACTACCCCTTGTACGCTAGATGAATCGCCTGCTAATTGGGCACATAACGACCCAACTCCATTTTCCTTGCGATCATACCAGCCTATCTCCTGTTTCAACATCGCTTCAAAAGTCCTCTTCCTTATTCTTAAAGTGAGCTTCTCGCCAGCGACACCGAACGAAAACATCTGGAACCGTATTGATTGAAAACTCGAGAATGATACAGTTTTGAAAAAAAAAAATGGAATAAAAAATGTATCAAAAAGGGAGAAGCTAGTTTATATTCGATTTGTACCATGATTATAAATATTATGACATTTTTAACATAGAATTAGTACAATATAGGTAATTATTGTATTCAAATGAACAAAAAATGACTCAAGCTCAATAAAAATTGATAGCACCAAAAATTCCTTCTATTTACCGCACAATAATTTTGAGGGAGAAGATATTACCTGACGTATAAAGTAATGTTTCATAATTGGGATCAGAAAAACTAGTAGACCATTCTCAAAACATTTATTTGATAATGTTGATTGAGTGTAACGGATAAGAGTTGTATGAAGCAAATATTTAAATTGCAGCGAATGTACTGCAACAAATTGATCGAAACTAGATAATAACTAAGTAGGTAGAACTATCTACTCTACTCCCCGATCTAATCACGCATAATCGCAAATCTGTCATTTATCCCCTTAGCAATCGCTTACAACAAAATTTAACGTAATTGCAGTTTGCGATGTAAGTGAACATTAATTTGGTCTTCGGCATATACCATTAAAATAATATTCTCAACCATTTTGAAACCGATTCATCCTGATGTGTGATTTATTATAATTTCGTCAAAAGTGAAGTATGACAATTTTTTCTATAAGTCGTTTATATGTGATTTACTTCACATGACGTTCTGGTTAAACAGGTGGTCGTGGCAGTGTTTGTTTTTGTCGCATATCAATATAAGTATCTTATGATTAAACATCTTTCTAGCATCTTACTGAATTTTCTCAAAACTTAGTTTCCAAAAATAATTTCTTTGTTTTAAGAGGCATATCACAATAATAAAAACTTTGCTTAAAGTTAATTTGCATCAAATTATTCCTCAAAATATGTGTAATTTTGAAACAATTGGCATTAGTAATTCATTCATCTTGATATATTGTCGCTTTTATGCTTTATCATCTAAACCAGGTAAATGTATTCGTTTACGTTTTAAATTTTGGTGTCTCCTAAACAAATAAACCCGGTTTCCGTGCTAATTAGAAAAGTTATGCTTAATGCCACGTTTCATGATATGTGATGAGCTGTTGCAGCATTAATTCCATTTCGTTGATGTTATCTGATATTAGTACAATCTCATCTGCTAATCGAAGGTGGTTAAACGGAGTTTTGTGAACACATCTTCAAGAGTCAGCGTATAGAGTTTTGGCGGAATAGCGGCGTCCTGTCTAACCCCTTGTTTAATCTTGATGGAATTTGTTTTGGTATTATCATCGATTCTAACGTAGAGTGATTCATCGAGTAGATACATTCAACTTAATACGTATATCTGGAGAGCCATTATCCATCGATTTCAAAATATGGCGTATTTCAATTGTGTCGAAAATCTTGTTAAAATCATTTTAAGGCCTAGTTATTCGAATGTTGCATTCTTTCGTATTTAAAAAAAATGATATGAATACCTCTTGAATATTACCATCAAATAGTCTGAGACTTTGGCGGAGATTAGCAAGATCTGCAGACTGATTAATTTTGACTGAAAAAGTTAATCGGTTGTAAATTATTTCTGTAAATAGTTTGTAGAGGTGATGCAATATACCAATGGTTTTCTAAATTTCATCAAGCTTCTTTCTCAAATATTAGGTAAGATGATCTCTCACTGGGTGCAAGCCAGCATTTGGGCACTTTGCCCGCCTGTAAATATTTATCTAAAAATACGACGAACCCTACTTCTAAAGTAGGTGCTCCAAATTTGAGCATTTTAGTAGTTTTTTCTATTTTATTAGGTCAGTTGCCATTTTTATTGGATTTCAAGTTACCCCAATCTTCTCATTCGTAATACTAGGCGTTTTATGTGAACCGGAATTCTACCGTACTTTGTACCACTAGTGCACTTTCATATGGCTTTGGCTGCGTTGATAAATGTCAGTCAATAAGGTGAAGAAGTGGAGTAAATTTTTTTATTGCTTCTTTTAAGTCTTTTTTGTTTGTGACTCTTGTTCTAGCTTGCTTTTTCACATTAATTTGGTGTGTTTTCTCCTTTGACAGTTTTGATTTTAATACTCGAGTGCAATGCATTAACGTTTTGTATTAGATTTGTGTTACAGTTTGTTTATCACTGGTTTGAAGTTTTATTTAGCAGTTTGTATCCTTCCTTTTAGGTTCCATTTAGGAATAATATTTTCAGACTGGAGCACGATATTTAAATGCACGCATTACCACTAATTATGTAAATTTATTTTATCGAACTTAACTTTTAAGTTAATTTTGATCAAACGAACAGAACAACTACCCCGACCACCAGTATCCGTGACTGGAATAAAATACACCGTTATACAAAATCCCTTTGATGCAGGTAAGATAATTTATCTCAGTTTGTCTTAGCATTTTCAATTAAACTGGATGTTCAAACATTTACTAAATAGAATGTTTCACTACCCTAATGAAGTCCTCACCTGGAAGAACATGGCTATTCCCGTTACAATTCCTAACAACAGAAAATGTAAACAGGACTCATTACTTTCGTCCCTTAACTTCTGGTTATCCACGATCTCCAGTTTCTAAAAATAAAAAAAAAATTAAACCTTAACTGCCCCACAATTTAGGTTACGCATATTTTTCTGTGGACCAAGTGGTAACAACACTACCTAAAAATGAAAAATTTTCAGAGGGAGCTTCTTAAGGATTTTGTTTGAAGATGTATTTAATACTAAGTAAAATATCGTGACAGTTATCCCGATTATTCATACCAAAATTTTTTCATGCCAGTGAATGTGTCACCTGGCAAGTAGACAGAAATTCTAAAAATTATATATGCATATGTTGCTCCTGCTTTAAATCAAAATTAATATATAAATTAAAATAAAAAATATTGTAATGATAATTACAGCCCAGTAGCTACCGTATGGATAAATTTATTTCCCAAATTTATAAAAACAGAGGGCTAAAAACTCGCACGCGTGAGTCTAATATCTGACAGCTTTCATATTGTAATATTTGTAAATTGTATATTGTAGTATTGTAAAATAGCCTAGCAAATGAAATGTCAAGCATAACGTAGTGGTCTAGAAATTTAAAAAAGATGACATCAGTAGGTAATCCTATCCAGAATAACGAGTGCGAAGGCGAGACACCTGATTGGTAAATTTTCCTCAGGTTTAAAGATATTTAGAGACAAAACAACGATAGCAATCGCTTAGAGATTAGCCTTAAAAAATTTGTCATTTCTTTCTGTCACTTTGCATATTGTCACTGTCTTCCGCCGTTCTCATTACTTTCTCCATTGGCATATATGTTAATTTTCTAATCTAGTCACTGAATCGGGCTGGTGGTCATCCTCTACTTATTACATCGACTTTGCCCTAACTTCCACATAACACGACCGAAATAATTTAGGATACGTCTTTGTATCGTTAATAGAACACTGTTCCTGGGATTTATTTTTAGTTGTTATATAATTGATGTATTTCTTCTACAGGTCATCCACGGTATTCTTAGCGTTCCTCTATAGCTATCCATTTCAAAGGCATCAATTCTCCGTCGCCAGGAGGCGTTGAGAGTAAATGATTAAGATGCGTATGTGATAATCGGAAATAGAAGCGATTTAAGCAATCGACATTTTGTATATATTTTGATGTGATCGTTTCTCCATATTTTAGCTAGTCTTGTGATTGCAGGCTTTGCGATTCTAACTCGTCTTCTAATTTCCTCTTCACTGCCTCCTCTATTTGTAGTGCAAGCAAGATCTGTGTATATTTGGTAGTATTTGGAAAGCCTGAGGCAGTACTTACCCCCGCTTTGTCGATGGCTATCGGAAAGCATTTATTTGCTTGACTCTTTATCTATTCGCACATAGGCTGTGTAATGTATCTATAGATTTTTCATTCGGAGCATTATACGTTCTGACATCCATTTTTCGTAAGACTTGCCACAGCAGATTCAATATAACGGTGTCAATTGCCTTCGAGTGGTCGAGGAAACAGAAAATTGTTGTTATATTCAATTTGTAATATTTTTTCACCAATTGTGGTACATATGTAAGTTGGTCTCGTGGTGCTCTTCCATTAATGAATCCCGATTATTCAGGAGGAATTTGTGGTAGATGAAAAAGTCTGATTGAATTTAGATTGAACATGTCCCTGTACACATATAGCTTTATTTTGTTAGTATGAATAATCAGTGATATGGTTATAAATAGATAGTATTTTTAGAATATTTATTCTTTTTTTATCGGACTCGGAAATTACGGGTGGGGAAGTTTACCTTTTTAAAGGAATCTCTAGGTTCGTTTTTGTTTGAATGTATCTCTGGTTTTTCACATATGGATTCTACAAATTTGGTTTCATCTGGAATGAGTGCTCTGTTTATGATTTGTGTTAGATCATTATATGAACTAGTTGTAGTTCTGTAGTTCTTAGCTTTAGCATCTAATATATTTTTAAACTATTTTCACAGTTTTCGGCATTTGAGTTGTCTATTTCAACGTTGGATGTATTGTTGGCTGCCTCCGCCACTTTTCTCTTGTAGCTGTCATTTTCTCCCAGATGGCATTTGTTTGTCTGACTTATGTTTCCTGTTGGCTTCTGTAACTTAAGGCAAATTTATGTTATCAGAAAATTATAGTCGCAGCCACAGTGCACCTTTGGTTATGTCTTGACGTATTTAATCCATGTTTTCCATCTGCATCTCACTGTCACATAGTTAATTTGGTTTCATATTTTACCACATAGAGATTGCTAGGTGTAGAGCCGACGTTTATGGTGTAAGAAATGGGTATTAGAAATATAAAGATTGTTGTCGTTGCAGAATCAAAAAGCATTCCTCATAGCTTGTTTGTATCCTCTATTCGAAATTTGCCGACAACCTTTTTGATATGATTATCATCTTTCGTGGCACCGATTTTTGAGTTAAATACATTTTAATGTAAAGTTAATACAATTATTATGTCTCTGTTAGGGAAGTTGTTAATTGTGTCCTTCAGTTTTTCGTAGAAGTTTTCTTGGTCGGTAGAGAGAGGCATTGCATATACTCGTACAATATTCGTGTTTGTTGGATGTTATGTTAAATTTTGGTTCTACGATTCCATCATTTACAAGTGACTATTCTATAAGTGAGTTTTTGATTGCTTCGTTGACAATAATTCCGACACTGTTCGTGGCTTAGAGTTCATTAGTGGAGATTATAGTTAGCTTCCCTTTTGATGAAATGAAGTGACCGTCGATTTTCCGACGGTAACTTTCAACTATTCGTGTCATTGCTATATTCTGAACTGCATCTTTGAGTACGGCCAGTTTGCCACTTTCGTTGAGACCTGTAACATTCCAAGTGCCCATTATTGATTTTGGTTTAGGGACAGTCTCATATTTTTTATAGAGAGAACCCTCCGGTGTACTATAGCCAGTAGTTCATTTCACACCGGCGATTCTGGAATTGCTACGCCGACTGCCAATCGGAACACATGATCCACATCCTCCGTTCTTAACACTCATGATGGGTTTTCCTGGGGCTACCAATTTCATGGCAGTGCCTCCCTTCTTTCCAAGACACAGTGATAAAGACGTTTAAATCCGTACTTGATCGTCGCCTGTAAGTTTTTGGTGTCAACCCCTCAGGAATGTCACCCTTTGATGGCCTTCTTTTATTATTGATGCAGCTGCTGCCCGATATCAGTTTGTCTATACATTCCCTATAATGGATTGCCGCTTCAGCCGAAACAGCTGTACCGAAGAATTTCCTCTCCACCTTCACCGCCGGTGTGGTCTTCGCCCGTATGCCTGGGCATGGGAAACGCGTGGTAAACCCGTAAGATCTTGGCCATAAGCCAAGGCTCGCGTTGGCCGGGGCGCATCACATCATATAGATGAGCATCTACTCGCTACCCTATTACAGTTTGTCACGGAACGCACATTTTACAAGACGTATAATTATTTATTCAGGTAAATATTGTATTCTTACCCCCACTATGTCTCCGAAAACTAACCCATACACGGGTAAAGAGGCACCAGTGAGCACAGAGGATATGCATCCAATGACAATGGGTATCCATTCGGGTTTGTTCATCTTCATTACTTTAGAAATAGTGCCTTTGGACGGACGGACAATTTCATGCTGATAAATAGAAATAGTAATACATTGGGAAATTCTACTGGAATTAGTAAAAACTTACATGTTCATCTTCGGTTAATTCTTCTTCTTCTTTATCTGGGCCGTGGGACTTGTTTGACAAACTCAGAGTCCTCGTTAACTTTTGTTCGCCTGATTGATATGTAAGGAAATTATAATATGTGTACCGAAAATTTTATGCAATTAATGATTGATCAACAAATGGAATTATAAGATTCATGCAGTAAAATTTGCTATTACTGCAGAAAAACCATATTTTTATTTATTATATTTTATATAATATTTTAATATTTTTATGTATACATATAATAATTTTAGCAATTATATCATAGGGTCGTGTGAATATCTATCGCCTCGTGAAAATCTTGAAAGAGGCTCGGACACCTTTTACCCTGATTACATTCAAACAGTATTGCACCACATTCCATCAGATCACCAGTAGCCAGTATAGATAAATTGAGCTTATTTCCCATTTAACTGAAACTAGTACATTAATGGCGATTCCTGCTTGAATAAAATATCAATTTGTACAAAAATTTGCCTATTAAAGATATTGAAATATATGGACAGATTGTTACATATATAGAGAGATATTAATATAAGGAGATATTGAAATTTCTTCATTGTTAGGATTCGGTACCTATCTACTTTAGTAAACTTTTGTTACATGTTAGCGATTTTTTAAAAAATAAATTAAGAAGTCAATCATTCTAAATATATTAATGTAAACATAACATTAAAATTACCTGAATTTATAACGATTGTGAAAGATTACCAAGATGATTTGGTACCAAGGTGTTTAATGGAATTAGACAATTTTCTTTTCCAAAGAAAGTATTTGTGCTTTAAAAAATTATTAAATGCGTTTCATAGAGTAACACAATTTGTTTTCTTAAATTAAAAGATATATTGTGTAAATATAATGTAACGTTTTGGGGGTTCACACTTAATAGATGGAAAGAGAATTCAATGAACGACTCCCAATCTTTAATTTATTTCACACACGTCTAATTGACATTAAACAATAATAAAAACAAGTACAGGGCAGGACACTCCCGATTGTTCACCGATGTCGGCGCCACCCGGTTGTGCTGCAGGTCGAGAAGTTACGGGGGCATTCGATCTCGTTACAATAAAATGCATACTTTAAGAGTTAACAAATGCATTCAGAAAAATAACAAATTTCTTTTTGTGAAACTAACAAATTAATTTTGTGAATTAAGAATCATATCAAGTAAAATTAGAAATCCATTTCGAAAAATTACAGATACTTGTCGTGAATTAAAAAAATATTCCTTGAGAAATTAAAAGTTAAGATTCATGATGTGTTGATATTATTGCTATTGACCAAAACCTAAACAATCCTTCAACTATGTGATTTCACAAAATTATTGAAAATTCACTTAATTTGTGGGCGATTTTACGAATTGCTTGTATTAAATCATTCGGGATTTACCTAATGTAATTAAAAAAACACGTATGGTATTGTGCAATCCCTTGTCCTTGAGTAATCGCAAAAATATCTATATTTTTTCACCATTGTCTCTAACCCTTTACCTTCTAATTCGGTAGTATCGGTAATTCCTTGCGACGTGACCAATTTGTAGTATTCTCCTTTGAGTGCAATTAGTTCAGAATGGGTACCTTTCTCAACTACTCTGCCTTCAGACACCAAAACTATTACATTTGCATTCCTGATGGTCGACAAACGATGAGCGACAATAATTGTTGTGCATTCGTGACTAACCTGTAACGATTTACCACCAAAATAGAGATAAGTTAATGGGGAAACCCGCTCAATCGCACACAATTTTTTGCTATACTGAGTTGTATTAATAAAGTCTAAGGTAAACGAATGTAACTCTAGTTGTTTTTTTAATGTTCCCGTTTACGATAAAAAGAGTTGTCATGTTTTTACGACTCTATTGTAGAGTGTAGAGTGACGAAAGGTGTAACATAAAATTATATCGTTACATTTTACATATCGTTCCGTCTCTGTCTCTCTCTCTCTCTCTCTCTCTTCTCTCTCTCTCTCTCTCTCTCTCTCTCTCTTTTGTCTCTTATATAAAACGTGAAACATGAATCCACTATTGGCTCATGAGTGATAATTCTACGGATTTCAGGATTTGGCAACAACTTACTAGTGTAATAACATATACCAGTTATTAAGATGTGGCAGTTTTAACATTAAATACAGAGTCACATTCGTCTAAGCAAGAAACATGTGTTGTGGGTTTACCCCATTGAACGAGTGATACTACAATACGTAGCACCAAACAGTACCAAAATATTAAAAGGAATTAATTTTCTACGTCACTAATGAAACATTTTAAGTAAATGTAACTTATGATGAGGTCAGTACCTAATACATGCAAAACATTCTATAATGTATCGATGTTCTATACTGTTGATTAATTTAATTTTGTTTCCATATTTTAGTAGCGGTTGGTACAACTTAGACAGTAAGGGCACAGTTGAAGGGAATAACTGTTACATTATAATCCACTTCCGTTTTTTAACATGATTCTCATAGAATTACAAGAACAATTTTTTTACCGAATCTAAGGCTGCTTGCACTTCAGCCTCGCTGGTTGTGTCCAAAGCGGAAGTGGCTTCGTCCAACAGGAGTATGTCCGGTTTTCTCACTAAAGCTCTAGCAATAGCTATCCTTTGTTTCTGTCCGCCAGATAACTGAGCTCCCCTTTCTCCTATTACAGTCTGATACCTTCGAAGTAAAAACAAATGAATAGTGTATTTATCATATTACATGTGAATTTACAGCTGAGACAAATTTATAGATAAAGAACTATTAATAATTATTACTATACCTACTAAAAGTATTACACGTAGCTTATAAAGAATATAAAGTCGACAACTCCAAATACAATGAAGTAGATAAATTTATTATTTCAAACACATCCAAAGTGCCAAATAGAAGTTGACGTTAAACCAGTGCGCAAAATACTAAAATATTATTTCCATCTTCACGAGACTTTAAATAAACTAGTTAGTGTCCATTACTCAAAACTAATATTTTAAATAATGATTATGGCAGACCAGTCTCAAATCAACAGCAAAAACTAAAAATGGGAAAATTTTCTACATGAATTAGTTCAATATTTATATTAATAATGATCTTGATCTATAGAGAATGATATGGGTCCCACAATATTGAAATCGGGACCAGAATTGCTCCATTTCAACGTAGCAAATAGCGAAGCAGCTACCTAATACATCATGAATTGCTTAAATAGATGGAGAATAACCGTGTAAACATCTGTATGTACTTGGTTAATATAATTTTTTGTGGTTCCGAGTCAGCTTTTGTTCCAATGCCAAAAAAGAATATAGCTTGATTTTGCATCAATATATATATATATATATATATATATATATATATATATATATATGCATGACATATATGCATGATGTACAATATTCTTAAAGAACTCTTAAGAATTATATAAAGCAAAATATACCGGAAAGCCTATAATGTAATCAGTAATGGATATTATAAACTTTGAAAAGCTGCCGTTCGTACACAATTAGCACTCTGAAAACATTGAACGGGATTGGAATAGGTAAGAAAGATAGACATTACATATTCATAGAAGACAAATACTGCCATCATAAAAATTAACGGTATAACATCAGGGAGTCTGTTATGGCGGCGTGAAAAGTAAGGAAGAGAGTAGAAATAACACGCCACGCATGTCAAACTAATAAATTTATTCTGCAAGAAAAATCTCAACATACAGCACTGAAGTAATCTGATGTGTCGCTACATGTAGTTTGTATTATGTTATTATGGGACCCAAATACACACCTTAATAAAGCAATTATGAACAGACTAGATGCTTTATAACTTTGCCTCTACAGAAATTTTGTAAAAATTCTGTGGACAGCCTAGGTAACCAACGAAAACGTAGGTTTCACATAAGGGAGGTACAGACAAGTTGTTGTTTCATACCATAAATTTCAGAAAATTTGAATATTTAGGGTTCATTAGAAGAAATGAAAACATTCAACTGTTAACAACAACTATTAACAATTAATGATTCAAGGTGAGATTGAGTGTGAACGTCTTGTAGGCGACGTCAAATATCATGGATATATAACGACAGGTAATTAAACGGTAATGAGTCCTTAGCTATATGTAGATCTAGAACAGCGACGAAGACAGATTGCAAATGTAATCACTACCTTACATAAGGAGAGAGCACTTTGAGAAGTGGAAAGTTATTGCCATTTTTAATCTTTTATTGTGTAAACTACTTCAAAAAATGCAGTGAATTTAATTACTAAAAATATAGTCATTCCATGCAGTAATAAGTAAATGCATCGGTGCTTAATTTATTGAGAAATCAGGAGTCTCAATTATATAGTACTTATTTATCTTACCCGTGAGGTAGAGTGAGAATAAATCTATGCGCGTTAGCTTTTTTAGCTGCCTCTTCGATTTCTTGCTGAGTAGCTGTTAATTTTCCGTAACGGATATTTTCAGCTATAGTTGTAGCGAACAAAGCGGGCTCCTGGCTAACCACCCCGATTTTATTTCTCATATCGACCAAGTTCAGGTGTTTTATATTGACGTCGTCGATGTAAATCTGACAAGAAAAATAATTAATGTTATCTTAAAACTAAACTGTTTCCAAATACATTATATTACGAATATCTTATTATTAAACTGAATAAACTGAAACTAAAGAATTAATGAAAAGGGATATGATATTTAAGTATATTTTTTGAAGGAAATAGCAAACTGTCAAGTAACTTACTTATTATTAAACACTAAGGTGCATGTAAAGTATAAAATCTTTTCCTTTATCATCACTCCAAAGTCCACATTACTGTTGTCAATTTTTGAGAAATCTGCTAGTTCATTAGTGAATGTCGCAAATTGTGATAACTTTTTAGTTTATTAGATACAAGTTGTTAGTTAAGTTGTTACTTCAGTGATAAGATTACTGGACTGATTATTTCTTTAGATCAAAGTTGCTGCATTTTTGATGGGAGGTACTATGTTTCAGATAACAAGGATCGATGCAGTTGCTAGCTCATTAGTGAACATATTATTTCTTTTGGAAGTTGCTGTTAGCTAGCGTCAATATTATTTGAAGCTGCTGGTTTATTGATAGAGAGCGCTAATTCATGACAATTAATAAATTTATTAAGTGCAAATAGGAGTGTAGTTGTTATTTCATTTCGATTTTCATAGACATGTCCATGTCAAGTGTAAGCAACAAAGGACTTAGTGTGCAGCCTTTCTTCAAACCTGTTTCTGTTCACACGCAATTTCAGGTATTTCCATACATTCCTTCATCAATTACATGTTCTCCTGTCAATTCTTGAATCCAACGGTGATTTAAACTCTTTTCACAAATCTTACCACGTATTTCATTAAATACTTTTTCCATGCCAATGAAGCAAATGTGTCTTTATTTTATTTTCTTTATTGCCTTAACACATGAATTGCTCTCCTTCTGAATCTATTTTTGTTTGCTTTAACGTTTCCCTAATTCTTCCTGCAGTGTTCTTGCTAAAATTTTACTCGGCATTCTCAAAACAGTTATAAACTTTTTATAACTTATAACTTTTATTATTATTTTTTTATTAACTTATAACCTTTAAAGTTATAACTACCAAATCTACCCCAATGATGTTTTTTGGCCTTTAAAATATTATATCCAACTTGTCATTAGGTGACCTTTATATCTCAGGTAATTACTTTAACTTGGATATTCTTCATAGTATCCTGTTTTATTTCTTTCAGCCACTGAAAAATATTGAAAATAATTTTCCAGTTCTGGTGATAATCATTGATTCTCCGAAAGTTTTCCAAGTTAATTATTTTGTTTGAACTTTACCTTTGAAGCATGCTACCTGATCATTTTATGTATTATGTAGTCCTCCTCTAGTTGTCTTTGTAGGTAATATTTCACTTTTATTTTACCATCCATTTCATTCTTCAATATTTTCGTTTTCATAGATCTCTTTGTTAATTTGCCAACTGTATACATTTTTCCGCTACTTCCCTAAAGTTTCTTTTCTGTAGTTTCATTTAACGTATACATCTTTGTTTTATCCATGATCACGAATGTGATACATAATTTTATTTTAAGAATTCAGTATAAATAAATTTCATATTCTTTCTTACCTTCCTTTCGAGATGATTTTAAATTTTCCATTTTACACTGGTTACTCTTTTATATATTATTTTCAATGCCTATTTCAGTAGATATTTGCATTTCTATATTAAAACAGCATTATAATGTACACAGATGCATTCTGAGAGTTTTAAAAATCTTCAGTTAGTCATTTGTCTACATTTTACTTCATTTGAAATTTCAGCAAATTTTGAATATATATAATAATTAATGAATTAATAATAAATATACAAAACCACCATAAAATAGGAATTAGAAAGTCATACTATGTTTAAACTTACTACGAATAAGCTACTGAACTAAGTCGATTCCATTAATGCAAATTTAATTTTTATACAACCGCGACAAAAACAGTGGGTTAAACAGTTTCAAATCTATGTAAGTAGTCAGCGAGTGTTCAACTCACTTGTCCTATGATGGGATCATAGAACCTTTGAAGTAGCTGGATACAAGTAGATTTTCCACAACCAGAACTGCCCACTAGAGCAACACTTTCACCATATTTGATGTTCAAGCTAAACCCGTTTAGCACCTAAAACAATAACTCCGTTTAAACATATATTACTTTATTCATTTGACTCGTTACGTCATGATTACAGAAATTCGAATTTGAAGTTCTTACTTAACGAAATTGATATTAATTGACCACTATGACTCTAACGGTAAGAATTTATTTTTTCAGGTACTGAATTCAATATTAATTTTTTTCTTAATTATTGTTCATCGGTTACCTTAACGTCCGGCCTGGACGGATAGTTGAAATAGACGTTTTCAAATGTAATGTTCGACTGAAATTTAATCAATTTAGATCCGACATATTTATACTTGTGAATCTTTGGTTCACTATCTAGCACAGCGAAAATTTTTTTAGCTGCTCCTTTGGCCGTGCCGAAAGTTTCTAGAAAGGGGGCTCCCATTCCAAAATTCCAAGTCGCCACCAACGTAGAGAAAAAAACCTGAAACAGACTTTTGTTATAAGTTGTAACATTGCAATTCACATTAGAGTTGCCAGCTTAGAGTACTCGGAAAAGTCCCCAAATTAACTGTAGAAGGCAGAAATATCTGGATTTGATATGAAATTTTAATATCTTATAAAAGATCTCCTATCTACTTCAAACATGTTGCTTAATTACGAAACTGACGTCAATATTAGCAACATCGCCTTTGTCGACTTACCTCATCTCTTTCTAACAACTTTTTGAAATAATTTACCGAATTGTAGCTTGTTTAGAGTTTGAGATAAGAGTATGCGACGCATTTGTTTCTCAATAATTGCGCCCATGATTTCCTATTGTGTTAATTTCTCTATCGAAATTACGTGATTACGCCCTGTTACCATACCACTCTGATTGCCTCCCTTTAAATTTTAAAATTTTTAACACCTAACGTCCACAATACCTGCCGGTCACTTCTTATAAATAGAACAAGATACTCTTCCTACGCGATTTGAGTGCTTCAGTTAGGCACCAATTCCAGGGTTATTTTCAATTTTGTCAAATTGCCATTTTAGAACTTCACAGTTCTAATTACATTTGGCTGTTCATATTAATATATTGTGTCTATATTATGATAAGGTGTGAAAACGCCCTTCCTGACAACAACTAATCGGGAGGCATTGCAATAGGGTCTGAAAAATTGTTTTTGGAACTAACCTCGGGAAATTAAAATCGCCATACCAGCATGGAGGAAAGTTGGTGAGAAAAAGAGTTGTTGCGAGTTAATCGATAAAGCGATATCGAATCGATACGACGAGCGATAAATTTCAACACAGACCAGTATAAATGTAAAATAAATAAAATAAAATAAGTGAAATAGATGTTTAACTATTAATTAGTTTAAGCAAATTAGATTTTACTAAATGAACTACTAATGACATCATTTTGTTTTGGACAACACATACATAATGCAATATGACTACTTAATTAATGTTTTCGCTTACGGAAACCATATTCCCCGGAGTGTACACTCTCTCCTCCATTGGCAGGTCCCTTTCTTCTATAATAAGCCCTATTCCGTAATAGAAAGAAAGGGCATAACAGGCATACACGAAAAACCAAAGGCAGCCGTTACTGAGCGAAGAAAACATACAACGTTTGACGTTGTTGTTCTTGGCTTGAACCAAGTGTTTGTTGTATCTGGTCATTTCCTTTTCCTGGCCATCGAACGCCACGACCGTTCTTATTGCCGTTAGGACCTCCTCCGCTATCGATCCGGCCGCCCCGTATGATTCCAGCTCTTGCTTAGAGAATTTGGTGGAAAGCTAAGGATATATGAAGGGTTAGTAAATTTCCTAGCCAATACAAGTTATTATTATAAACCTCAAACTTATAATTTAACTTTATATTGAGTTTTACAGTGAATATGTGGCTGTATTCATGTTTTTCAATATTTCTCTAGCTAGAGTGGATCTAGCAAGACCAGAATGTAGACCGGAAATCTACATCCTTGTATTTTTGTCTGAAACTGCGCGAGATGGTAGCCCACCTCCCCGCGCCTCTCGCAACCCGTCGTCTCACATCGGCGCTAAGTCGCCTGGTCCACCTACCATTCCTAGCGTTATCCCACATTCGTTGCCATCTTTCATACGTTTTTCCCTCTCATCATCTTTCTCTCCTTCCTCTCTCGTTACGAAAATCCTCTTTCTTTTTTCCGCCTTCAGCTCGATGGGGATCATGCAGGCCACCACCAGGACCGCCTCCCTGGATACCGTACGGTAGCCGGCACACACCCCAATCGCTGCCCTCCTTTGCACTCTCTGTATCTCATACATACTTCTCGCCGTAGTGCGTCCACTCCACACCGGCGCCGCGCATAACATTATTAAATCCGCGACGCCGGCTAAAAATCAAAATTTACATGATTATAATACAGTAGTTTCTTATTCCACAATCGAATTCCACAATCGAACTTGACTTTTTAAAACTTTTATTTCTACTTTTCCATACTATCAAATTACTACAATGTTAACTATTATGACGATACTGGTAACTCGAAAGTTGTTTACGGAATGACTGCTGCGTTGTCCCTAGGATATCTATTTATATTCATCTTAAAGTGCTGACCTAAGGGTTCCTATCTCCTTAGCAGTTTCATAGCTAGAGGGCGACATTACTCCTTACTCCTCCCCTAAAGATTCGAACTACGGGCTTATTAGAGCGGAAGTCGAACGTTTCCTAATTCCAGAGCTGCTGTAGCTTCTTCTTGTCGTTTCTTTAGTCTTCGCTGCGAATTTTGTTTCTTGGTAATTTTTACGATAAAGGCGACGATCGAACACCGTACATGATGATAGTCCAGCCACTGGGTGTGTATGTAACAACTGGTCCGTTGACGACAGGATCGTTCTTTATGTTTTCTTGATTGATTTCTTGAAGTTCGTCTAGGTTGTTCTTCTCCAGATTGAGGGTTTAGTTAACTTGAAGTGGTATATCGTTGTCCAGAAGTAATTTTGGAAAAAATATGATTTGTCCTCACGTGACATCTTCTTCGTTCGCAAAAACTTATTTCTTGATTGAGAGATGACATCCTAAGGGTATTTCGAAAAGATGCGATCCTTTTAACTTGATGAATTCCATCTGTTCGTGGCAGTGCAGTTGAATTATTTCCCCTTGAGGCAGTGATATATTGGTTGCAGTTTTCCGTTTTCTGGTAAATGCTAGCGGCAATTTGAATACTGGTGTGTAGACATCGGTTTGGGGTTTTGGCCTCTATGAAGTGGAACTTCGCAGGGATTTTGTTCGTTGATTGGACGAAGGGTGTTCTCATTAAAAATGTGGAAACTCGGCGACGCATCCATGCAGGGGCCGCTTATTGGAACGTAAAACCTTGTGTCTCTTATGACAAATTTTGATTTAGGTATAATTGTTTTAAAATGTCCTCTTGAAAATAAGGGTGGTGAATATTAATGGTACATTTGGAATATATAAGGATAGACTATAGGTAAATGGAAAAGATAGGTGATTTCATTGTTCAATATGAAACAATCTAAGGGTAGTTTAAAGGTAATTGATCAGTTTTAAATTTATTTTTCAATCCTTCTATTGCTTGGAATAAAGCTGTGTTTTTATTATACTTCGGTGGACAGTGCCTAGTCTAGTAAAGGCTATTGTGTTTCTATATCTTATAAAATTGAATTAATTACTACAAACATATTAATTAACTGAATTAATGTATCTTTAATGAATCTTGTGTAATCTCTATTAATGATGCCATGAACAATGCGACTGAAATTTGTTTAATTCTTGTACATCAAATTCCTCATTATGCACAATTTTATTGACCGTTCCATTGAATTTATTAATTAGTGATATAGCAAGAGATATTTCAATTCTTGCTGAAGTGGTTAACTGGATTTGGTTATCATGAAGATTTTTGATTAATGTTTCATATCGTTCTCCATCGCCAGCGTCTAAGTTTCCAGTTATTGTCTTAAATATTGTAAAATATTGTATAAATAAAAACTAACAGGCTAACCTAGCCTGTTAGTTGATCCTCGCTTAAATCTATTTGGAAAGTCTATTTGGAAAATTTATTTTCTACTTTATCTTCTATGAAACTTAATAATTTTATGTTATTTGACGCTTCTTCATAGTAATGTTTATTGATAGAAATGTGTTTCTGAAAACATTTTTAGTTTATTGATTTCATCTCTTATTGAATTTTGGTCATAAAAGTGAATAAGGGCGTGGAAGTTTCCTTTAGTTTTTGTTACGCCAATTTTTAGGGGGAGGAGGCCTGGGTTGTTTTCTAGATTTCGATAGGTTATTTCTTGTTTTCCGAAAATACATGATAATCACATCAAAAAAATTTTTTTTTGGTCAAATGACTATGCTTTTCCAAGTGGACGTTTTCCCTTATCCATGTGTATTTTATTTTGAGAATTGGTTGCAATTATTTTTCTTTCAATGTTAACATCTGATATTATATTGGCATTCTTCAATTTATTCGCGTTTTTCAATCTAGTATATTTCTTAAGAAAAGCTACCTGTTCTGGTTGGAAAATTTCTGGTTTATCGCAGTTTTTATTCCCCTTCCCAATGACGTGTTCTTTATGTTGAATTAAATCTGCATTTATTTTTGAACATAACGAAGTTTTCTCTTTGTGTTCTTGTACACAGTTTTGTAACAAAATTTTATTAATATCTAAATTAAATGGATCAGTGTCTGAAATATGTCCGTTAATTACATCAATGGTTTTATGTTCTGTTATGGAGTGAATGCAGTAATTGTAAGCTAGTATTGCGTATATCGTTTTCAGTTTCGCCGATAGGTACCTTGTAAAAACCTTGGGTGTTTAAAATTCTTAAATGTTCACTTATTGTCGAATGATATCTTTGAAATTATTTCTATGGATTGTGGGTGATTTGGAGAACAGAAATGGATTTGGATCTTATGCAATGATAAGAGTTCCGTAATTACTGAATTTTTGAATTCGGTGCCATTATCTACAATAATCGTTTTTGGGATATTCTGATGAGGAAAGTAGTTCATTAGATTATTTGCAATTTCTGTACTATTCAATGAGGTTAAATAGTTTGCTTGTGCGTATTTCGAAAAGCTATCACAAATTGATATGAATTTTGATTGTTCATTTGTAAAAGTACCTAAGTGAAATATTTCGAATGGTTTCGAAGCTTTGGGGTTTGGTATAATTGCATTTTTACTGGATTCTTATCGAATTTTGCTTGTTGACAAACTTCATATTCGTTTATAGTAGTTTGACTGGATTCTTTCATTCGGGACCAGTAATATTTTTCTTTTGTTTTATTTAATGTTTCTTCTATACCTCTATGATTGATTTTTCTTTTTACTTATAGAGTAATGATTTGAATTTTGAGTTTTACTTCGTAATTAGTTTCGTCAACGAATTCGTTTTCTGCGTACGTCTTCGTCTGTACGTTATACAATTCTTCAGAAATTAAGGGTGGTTTTTAGTTTTCGATCTTATAAGTGTTTTGAAATGCATTGATAGGTCTTGATTGAAAATTTTTGACGGTATTCGTTCGATGTCGAGGGTCTCGGTTGGTGGGTCTTTCGAGTGGAAATACACATTGTTGATGGTGCTGATAAGTTTTGCAGCATGTTGGAATTTGGTTTAAAGACGTTTCCGTTTTGATGTGGTTGTATAAAGATTTGGGTGTTTGTAAAGAATTTTTGTGGTGGTGAATTTCTGCACTGAATATCAATTGGTTGCGAGGGAAAACTATTTTGAATTCTGAAAAATATATTGGAAGTTCGGAAATTAAATGGTTGTTACTGTCTTGGTTGTTCATGTGGGTTAAACTGAGGGTGTTGATTATGTTGTGGATATTGATTAATTTTAAATGGAATTTGAGCTTTCATGGATTTCTTTGGTTGTAATTTTGAAAATAATGTACATTTCCCTTTGGATGACAAATTGCATTGCTTCACTCAAGGAATTTGGTTTCATATAACTTAATTTAATGTGGTAGCTCAACGTCCTTTAAGGCTGGACAAAAAGGTTTTTAATGCTACAGTTTTATAAAGCTGTCTTTCTAGAACTCGAGTTGCTTCTGTTGTATCATAAACGGTTATTTTCTTTTAATAAAAGGTCTATTTTCTTTTCATGTTGCTCTACCCGGCGCCTCCACCATATATGTCGCGACCCGCGTTAAGCGCAAGGTCGAACACTGAGGGGTAGCTAGGGGTAGAGCAACATGAAAAGAAAATAGACCTAAGTAAAAGGGTATATTGCACAAAATCGGATACATTAAAGGCGCGACCAGCGGCCAACACAACACCAGTTGAAAATAACACAAAGAAGAAGGAATCAAAAGGAATCAAAATATGGGGCGACGTAGTACAACGTAACAAAATACGAAAATACAAAAGATTAACAGGAACTAATAATAATAAAAAAAAGGGGGACCTAAATAAAACAGTATATGGAAAATAACGACTTACCCTAAGAGGTTCATCTTGGGCGTGGCTCAGGGGACGTGGCTCGGAGACCGACCAAGGGCGCGTTTTGCGAGACTAATTGAACTGAACTGAACTGAACCAAATGAACCAATGAACCCCGTTTTGTCGGTCCCCGGCCAATTTATAATTTTTACCTGATGACCAATCAGCTTTTTGTCGTTATTAACCTAACGTGGAAAGTTCGTCGATTCCCGGACTCTTTGGCGGATGCCCGATATCGAATTCGAGACGTTGCATCCGCGCGCGATAGCTCGCGGAAATCGCGGGTCGAATTAGTGAAGAGTATTATCCGGGAATTGCTGAATCTATAAGTTACTGCAAAGTAGCTAAATTACTCGCTTTGCAGAATAAAGAAAAGAAAAAAAGAAAACACGCGAGTTGACATGATGTAAGAATAAACAGTTAAATTATCAGCGGAATTTTGATTAATAGATTGATTGATAGATAAGCTGATTGATCATTTCTTGACAATAGCAACATAATAAATTTAGAATGTGCAGGACTCTTACCCAAAAATTATGAGGTGTTTCATTTGGTAATTGTTTTAGCACAACAAGGTCTCGATTTAATCAAATTTCGTTTCGTTGCACAGATAAGTTTGAGATTAAAAATTTTTTTAAGCCGTCCCAGTCCCATGTTAACTACTGTTTAGCATTTCCTTGCAATTTTAAAATTATTAAATTTATTAGATATGTTTTGAAAATTTCCGGGATTATTATGATCGTAAAATTGGGTAATTAATGATTCGCATACACTTAAAAATCGGTTTAGGTCGATTGTATCACCGTAAAATTCTGGGATGCATTTTAAATATTCGGGTTTTTAATGAGTCATTGTGTTAGACGTTTGAGGTCTCTGTTAGTTTTGTGGATCAAGATCGATGGTCTTATTATTTTTGGATTTGTTGTTGGTTGAGGATTTGAGGAGTCAGTAGAGTTCAAATTTTTGAGAGTACTAGTTATATTTCTCAAACCTTCAAGGGACACAGACTAAGTTGTTTTACGTTCGTTTGCGACTTACATGAAAAGTATGATGATATTTTGCATTGTCTTCTTATTTCTATAAGGTGGACGGCCGGTGAGGCGATGCTTGCCCTCGTGGGTCGTTGCCTTGCAAATATTGACGTTGTGGTCCATATTTCGTTGCGTCATATCTTCTATAAGGTATGACGTCTGTGGGCCGATGATTGTTGGTCGTTGCTTGCTAATCCGGGCGATGTGGTCCTAAATTTTGTTGCTTCGTAGTGGTTCTGGATTATCCTCTTTTGAGATATCTTCTGCTGACTGCGCAATTACACAATCGGCCGTGACTATAAAAACTTTTATTTCTACTTTTCTGCACTATCCAGTTACTATAATCTTATCCATTATGACGATACGGGTAACTCCAAGGTTGTTTACGGACTGACTGCTGCGTCGTCTCTAGGATTTTTATTGATAGTCATCTTAGGTTTCTGACCTAAGGGTTTCTATCTTCTTAAGATAGCTAAAGGGTGACGTTACTCAGTGAATATGTTGTAACGACAGTTTCTGCCTTGTACCCTCTGCTGCTTGTTTTCCGTAAATTTATTTTTTAAGAGGTTTTAAAAAGTAGCGTTCAAAATTTACGCCGCTTCTTAAAAAGTTGGAAGATTTTTTATTTGAAAGTAAGTTGATACAATATTCAGTATCTATGACATGTCATTTCGTAAAAATATATATATTATGAAATATGTAGGTAACAAAGGTTTAGCCTACTGTTCGATATTAATAATCTGTATTCTTAGATCGGCAAACTTCACTTTATCTAATAATTTGTTTATGTATTTTTTTAAATATTTTATTAAAATATTTGTTTATGGATTATTGGAAAATATTTCTTGATATTACTTTTTCCTAAAATTTTTATAACATACTCTCAATATTCGGTAAGTTTTTTTTATATTATGTATAAAGTAATTAAATTAATGGTAAATGATCTATACCAAAATTATATTGAAGACTTGCATTAAATTAAATAGCTTGGGTGAAGTACCTACATAAAGAAAACGTGAAGTTAAAATCCGTCAAATATTTGTATATACAAGGGCTAATCGCTCGTTTCTAGCATGTTTAATAGATTTTGTATTACTATAGAGCTTGATAAATATTAAAAGTGCATATTTTCGATTGACTGTTTGAACCATAATTTTTTTTGTAATTTTTTTTGTCTCGGAATTGACAAGGCCTTTTAAACCGCTTGTAGTATGGTTTGTTCGAGCTGATAAAAATAGTATCAGCACGTTATTTCGATATATCTTTGGGCAATTATTCTCTTACTTTTAATGATAATGTCGTCCTTGTCTGTACGTACACATTTATAGATAAATTTAGGTATATATTAATGACGATAAATAAACTTCTCTTCTAATATACCCCGCGTGACCCAGAGAAACGAACGACATCTATAACTTATTACCTATTTATATTACAGGCTTGGTTTTTCTCCACGAGAGATACGACAATGACGCACATTATAAATTTATTTCTTAGGGAGTTCGCCTTGATAAATTTTTTTTTGAAATGATGACCTCCTATTTTGTTAAATATTTCGATTAGTCACTAAATTAGTTTTTGAGTTATGTAAACCATGTGTAAAATTAGCATCAGTCATAGACCTACAGCAACAGTTATAACTTCAGGACCAGTTGGGGGCCTTAACCAACTTTCTGCCAGACAATTCCTTAATCAGCGTACCTTTTGAGGTTTATCGTAAATCGATGTATTATCGCCTTCTACCATTTTTTGAAAAAGGTAAATTACAAGTGGTCTTTATTAGATTTATCGCATTATTTATTGATATTGTTTAAGCGGCTTTGCCTACTTTTTAGTATTTAAGAGGTATGTTGTAAGATAATTAATTTTGACGTTTTTTTATAAAAATAGTAATTGGCATGCCGCTATTATAAACTTCGCATCCATTCGATTGTAGAATGTCGACAAAGCTATGGCTATCATGATTCCAATAATACATAGTAGATCTGTTCGTTGAATACTAACAAAAGACTCGTAGTTTCGTAGTTGCAAATTATTTTTATTTTTGAATTAACCAATATAATGCAATGTTAATTAATGTAATAAATGAATGCATTCGGGATGTCACTATAAACTAACCCAACCACTTTGAAACATTTGCCGATTATGTCTCACATTTCATTTCAATAAAAAGATTGGTAGTTGCTAAAAACACAAAACAATTTCGTTCAATTCAGTAGACCCTATAATTTTAAGTCTGTGTGAAGCACATACTCTTTAAAGTTTTTCCTATCTTACAAATTGAACACACACCTACAAATTCATACAGATAAAAGAAACCTCCATTTGTTCATTCCACCTCCTTTCATTTGAAGAGTTATTTGTATTTGTAAACGAGTTTTAAGTATGTAATTTCTGTAAAAAAATTTTATCACTTTATATCAACTGCATCAGTGCTCATTTTTAATTTGTTTTAGTAGTAGTAGTCATTTAAGTGTGTATGGCAAATGGGTACAGTAATCAAGTTTATGTTAAAATATAAAAAAAAAATAGTTATATACACACCAGTTAAAGAAGCTGATAGTGGAAGTGCATTTGCCCTCAATGGTACTAGCATTTTGAAATTAGTAGAGGCAAAACTATCACAATAAGTAATTGCAAATATTTGGGTATTGATGAAAGCTAGTGAAGAGCTTTTTAAAATATGCTAAGAAATTGATGGGCATAACTATTTAGGATGACGACATTTACCTAAATGTAGAACCTGTCTGAGACATTCTTTCACTAATGGCCATAACTAACCAAGCTTTTAATACTAGAATCTAAAATAATACTAAATTAAAAGTTTCATCCTGTAGGGCTTTGTTAACATACATGCAGACAACCGGTACAAACCTAACACTGTTGGGATTTTAATTTTCGGTGTTTTCACTACTTGGAATTGTAATGGTTGAAATTGTAATTTGTCCCGCTAATGTTTTAAATCATTTAATTTATATATTTTTTGAGAATGTAATTGTTGTATGAGTAAACATCATAATTAAACATGCGGACCATCAGAATCGGTACGTACTGAAACGCATGATTTTTACTACTTACTTATTTACTTCTTATTTCATAGGGCCGGCTAGCACAAAAGAATATTCAAGGGTGGTTGAAGGGAAAAATGAAAGATTTGAATATAGCTGCTTTAATTGGGTATGTCGGTTAATCAAAACAATAACTCAAAAATGTCGAAAAACATATTCCAAAAATACTTAATGCTGTAATCTACACATATACCAAAATAATAAAATACCGAAGAGTACGCAAAGGAATAGTATAAATACTTAAATATTTATACAAACAAATCTATTAATTGAATCGTAATAATCCAGACTTATTTAATTGACCAAAGTAGAGTGTTCTGTTTACCAACTTCTGAATTACCAAGGATGTTTTAAATTAATGGATTGCTAGCACATAATTTACCAAGGATTGTTTTCAATTAATGGGGAGATCGATCGATTAAAATATTTCAAACTAAAGGCTTTTAACAAATGTAAGAGATATTTTGAAAAAGGTGATAGTAGCTCAGCCGGGATTTGAACCCGGGTCTCCCAATTTCGCGTCAGGTATTCTGGCCAAGTGAACTACCGAGCCACGTACCAATTTCATTTTAGGCTGAGCTACTAACACCTTTTTCAAAATGTCTCTTACATTTGTTACATATACCTGTCCTATGATTTCATTTCGAGAACTTCCATCTAAAGGCCTTAATGTGGGGAAAATACCTGTCACTTCGCGCGAGTAACAACACACGTGATTGGATGCGGAGAGGTCCTTCGAATCTCCACGTCAAAGGAGGGCTACGTAGAAGTCGCCGGATGGCGTGAGCGTAGCAGAGGTCGTCCGGGGAACGAGGTGGATCGCCCTGTAAGTAGGCGCTCGCACGTAAGCACCTCACGTTGCAAACAGCAATAATCTGGCGTTGGCGATTTGAGCAGTAATTCACTCAGACCAACACTCGAATTTAACCCACAGATCTAACACTGATTTAAGTTAACTTTTGGCCCCTCACATTGTTAGTGTTCACTAGTTAAAAGTTTGTCAGCCGAACTGATCAACACTGATTTTGATTTCTAAACTGATCAAATAAATATCCAAACAAAATAGAAACCAACATTAATTTAACTAAAAGTTGGGTGGCCGAGCCCGAGGGCTCAGCCTTCCTCACCCTTTCAAGGCCCGAAGCTAAGTCCCCCTTCACACTCACTTTCAATTTCACTCACCCCCTCCTACGCGACCGGATATGACCAGGGCCAATAGCTGAATTTCCAATGTTCTCCACTCTTAAATTGAAACCTATCCTAGCCTTTTAAAATCCTCACGAGGGGCTAACAGTCTCCCACTCTTCACGAGGTCCGTCACGTAAGTTGTGCGTGATCGTCTACTTTTTACCAATTCTTAGAACGATTAGTGGCAATACAATTGTGAGATATGATCTCCTGTTGGCAATTCCGTCCGTCCCCACAAGACCTGACCACACACACTATTCCATCATTCACTCAAAATTTCAATCGCCTATCTTGTGTAGTTTTCAAATTAGAGCGCGGGCGACACGATGGCGCGAACTTTCAACTAAAAAGGTCTACACGTCCTCTTGAGTAAATAAACGTTTCGCTTCGAGCTGGGTTGCTACACAAAATTCGGACCGCTCTCAAGACCAAACACCAAACCAAATGGATCAGAGTACGTGACGTCGCACGTATTACTAAGAATTTAGACGTTGGGATAAATAGCACGGGATATTTTAAAATCGTAACGTTACAGTGCATGTACAAGTATTACTTAAATAACTGAATCATTAAAGTAAGTAAAAAATTAAGAGTTGTAAACACTTTCAAATAACCACTTCTTTTATGCTTGCCTTAATTGGAAATTTTTCTTCATTTTTTGCAGTTAGATGCCACACAATTTTATAAAGTACGTTCTGAAACTACAACTACAAGGTGAAACTTTTTACCCATGTAATAAATCCCATAATCAACGAAGACAGTGGTAGACTGATCAAACACACCAGGGCCAATTTCCATCCATTTATCAATGCGATAATTACTCCGACAACGAACGTTGATTCGAAGAACAAGAACATTCCTATCTTCTCACCTATGCCTTCTTCGATTTTGGATATATTCCTAAAATGTTATAAGAAAAGCAAGAAACTAATTGATTTATATATATATATATATATATATATATAAGCAAAATACATTGGAGATATTTATATGTAGTGATATATAAAATAATAAACATCAACGATCATGGATGATATGTTATGGTAACTTTCTCAGCTATTATTTAGGACACAATGATGTGTGAACACTGTGTTGTTTACTACTGTTTAATATTTTTGACGTCGATTTAGACACTATAAAATCGGACTGAAGTTAATATTTTTACTATTAAATCATTTTAAAACACTCATCTGCAACGAAATTTCTGTATAACTGCATTTATTAAATTTTCAGTTATTAAAGGCGCTGGAAAAAAGAATTATTTACTCACTGTGTGAAAGTCGTGGCGAATTCTCCGGTCGGATTCAAGTCGAACCATTCTATATCTTGACTGAAAGTTTTCTCCAGGAACATTTTTCTCATTTTGAAAATCTGAAAGAAATTACCACATTCTGTTGTAGTAAGGGTAGAGATTGTGTTCTGTTGTAGCAGTTAAGAACATGATCCACACAAGTGGGTGATCTAGCCATTTAAGAGGTGGAAATCTGGGATCGATGACTACAGAAGAGAAATTTACGATGCATACTATATTATATTTTATGTTGGATTTGTGCCAACTAAAACATAAACAATCGATTTAGGAAAGATATTTATTGTTTTGTTCAAATTTTAGAAATTCGTAGCTCGTATCGGAGTTGACTTTTAACCTCTAATTTTTTATGTTTAGTTTGAAAATATGGCCACCTCTCCGACAAACATAAGAAAGGTACCTTTATATGCGAGATTGTAACACTCCTTTTTTCGAAAATCTATATATATATATATATATATATATATATATATATATATATATATATATATATACATATATGGTACGTTCCACGCCGAATTTAGATTTTTTTTTAGATTTGTCCCAAAATAAACTAAAACGGTCCTTTTGGGCCCCCGAAACTCCCCCTAGATTTTTAGAGCCCCAAGTGGAATAGAACTCAAATTATGGACAATTGAAAATTGAAATTTTCAGGTTCGGCTCCAAAACCAAAAATTTTCAACCATCCATAACTTGTAAAAATACCCATTTTTATGAAAAAAGGTTCAGACAAAACTTGTTTGCAATGCTTTAAACTTTTGGAAACTGCTAAAAAAAATTCATCCAACATGGTTCACTATTGACGAGTCTTGGCGCCATTAGTCGTCAGGCCGCAAAAAAACATTATCAGCTTCCCTAACCAAAAAAATCAGGAGCGTAGCTGGATTCGATACAAAACTTTTGAGCCCAAACAAAAGTTAGCCAGACCTTATGGCTCCGAGAAAAAAAAAAGGTCTCCAGGTTCGGCTCCAAAACCAAAAATTTTCAACAATCCGTAACGTGTAAAAATACCTATTTTTCTGAAAAAAGTTTCAAACAAAAGTTGTTTGAAATGTTTTAAACTTTTGAAAACTGCTAAAAAAGTTTATCTAGCACGGTTCGCTGTTAACGGTTCTGGGCGCCATTATTCGTCAGCCCGCCCATTAAAAACATATTCAGCGTTCCTGACCAAAAAAATCAGGAGCGTAGCTGGATCCGATACAAAACTTTTAAGCCCAAACAGAAGTTAGCCAGACCTAAGGGCTGGTCCCAAATTTGAAGATTTGTGTTGAAAATTCAAATTTCCAGAACAATTCTTGTGGAAGGTTGCTTCAGCATTGTCATCAACCGTTGTGGACCTTCAAAAACATAAACAAGAGCAACAATTTGGGTGAGAGTCGCCTATTGGATAAAAAATATGCGTCAAGCGAAGTTGTCTGAGCTAAAAATTCAAGTATTTTGAATAATTTTGAGATTTTGAGCAGCCCGGGACTTTAAAAATGCTCTACTTATATGAAAATAGCATGAAAACCTTAGTGATAATAATCCCCAGTCAACTTCTAGAAAAAATGTCGCTCATAGTTTGATATTGACTGGCAAACAGTGGATTTCTGGGGGCTCAATGGATTTTTTTTATATCAAGGGATTTTTGACGGATTTTACCTTTTTTTTTCCTTGGAGCCCTTTGGTCTGGCTAACTTCTGTTTGGGCTTAAAAGTTTTGTATCGGATCCAGCTACGCTCCTGATTTTTTTGGTCAGGAACGCTGAATATGTTTTTAATGGGCGGCCTGACGAATAATGGCGCCCAGACCCGTTAACAGTGAACCATGTCGGATGAACTCTTCTTTAGCAGTTTTCAAAAGTTTAAAGCATTTCAAACAACTTTTGTTTTAAACTTTTTTCATAAAAATGGGTATTTTTACACGTTATGGATTGTTGAAAATTTTTGGTTTTGTAGCCGAACCTGGAAACCATTTTTTTTCTCGGTGCCCTTAAGTCTGGCTAACTTTTGTTTGGGCTCAAAAGTTTTGTATCGAATCCAGCTACGCTCCTGATTTTTTTTTGTTTAGGAAAGCTGATAATGGTTTTTTTTGCGGCCTGACGACTAATGGCGCCAAGACTCGTCAATAGTGAACCATGTCGGATGAACTCTTTTTTAGCAGTTTCCAAAAGTTTAAAGCATTGCAAACAACTTTTGTTTTAACCTTTTTTCATAAAAATGGGTATTTTTACAAGTTATGGATGGTTGAAAATTTTTGGTTTTGGAGCCGAACCTGAAAATAAAAACTAAAAAAAATTGTGGGGATGCAGCCTCGGACATAATATATAATAATAAGATTGTCACGGCAGTGCATACTACTTTATGAAGAAAGTCTCCTGTAGATGATATATATAAAACTGAGATACAACCTCAATTTCGGTAAGCAGATGTAACGGTTTTTTATAAAAGATTGTAATTTTCCCAATTTGATTTGTAGAGTGACTGATGATGATTAGAATACAATCGAAACGTTTCACGAGTAAAAAGAGTTTGCGTTCTTTTTGAGTTTTCTATTTATTTTTCCAAGTGATAAACATCGTTGTCATTCAAAACTTGGTTATACCACCCTGAAGAAGCTAATAAGCAGAAACACGTGTCGGTGGTTACGTCGCGAATTTCATATATATATATGAAACGTTTTTGAATATTTTCAGGAAATATTATTTTGATTGTGACAAAATGAGTTGAACCTGGATCGCTCGGTTGCGAGTGGAGTTTATTCCCAACTACAATGTTTTTCCTGAAAAAAATCGAATTTAATACTTGTGTTCTCTTTGCCATTAAACGAGAACATTAAATAGAAATAAATCGGTATAATTTAATGTCTTGAGTATTAGTAGCCATGGGAGTAGTTGTTTCGGGTGATTTCAACATTTATAACAGCGAAATTCAAGGTTATAACACTAACTTATAACTATATAGGGCCAGAATCTAAAATTCGTATCAACCAACGAATATGCCGGCTCCGGTGAGATTATAATATAATCTAGGAAATATTTAAAAAGTGGCAAATATTAAAACAAAATTACATGTTAAATGCGAATTCTGCTACATTCTGAAATGTTTTATATAAAGTGTCTGAAATAGAGGTAGTAAATATATTGTGTTATCATATAGAATATATTTGCAACATGAACATGCTATGACGTCATTCTTAGAGAATATTATACACTCTTTCATGGAACTCCGCCGTAACCGGTCCCAAGCCCGGTTGAGAAAGGAGGAGGGTGAAAGGGCTGGCTTTAGACCTTGGGGTACTCACTGATGCCGATAGGTGGGAATCACAATTACTAAGAAACGTTCCGAAGTACAAAACACCTAATACAAAGTTAGCAAATCCTATCTTAGAATGAGAATGGTGAGGGCGAGCCTCCAGCACTCCGAAAACTGGAGCCACTCGGCTAAGGGTAGAAGGCCTCTACAGAAATCTTCCCGGTCCACCAGGATTGGAGGTTGTGACGATGGGCCTGCTTCCCATCACACGGAAAAAAGTATATTGCAAAAAATCCTAGAAAGAAAACGCCGGACGGATTTAACGGAAAACGACCCAGCTTACCGAAATGGTTAATGAGTTTTGGAACGTGGAATGTGCAGGGTATTCGGAATAAGCTAGATGAGGTGCTGAAAGAAATGAAGAGATTTAAATTAGATGTAACAGTCATTACTGAAACAAAAAAGAAAGGGAAAGGGACGGACGAGTTCAAAGATTTTGTTCATTTCTATAGTGGAGTAGGAAAAGACAGAAGAGCAGTAGCAGGCGTAAGTATACTGATAAAGAAAAGGCTGTCAAGAAATATTAAGAACTGGGAACAGATAAATGAAAGGTTAATAAAAGGCGAGATGAAGCTAAAAGGACATGACTTAGTGGTAGTGGGCGCATATGCACCTTCTGAAGAAGAAAAAGACGAGGTAAAGGATACATTTTACGACGATTTGACGTCGAGAGTATTTGAACTAGGAAGGAAGTAATTATACTAGGTAACCAAAATGCTAGAACCGGAAGGGAGGTAAATAGCAAAGTGGTAGGTTCATTTGGAGAAGAAAGAGTAAATAAAAACGGTGAAAGTTTAATTAGTTTATGCGAAAATATGAATTTAAAGATAATGAGTGAATACTATCAATACAAGGAAATCGATAAATTCACGCGGACACAACCAACGAGAAAGTTAAAATCAATAATCGATTACTGTTTATGCAAGGAGAACTCCAAAATAAAGGTTAATAACGTTAGAGTAGGTATATAGAGGAGCAGAGTGTAGATCTAATCACCGTTTACTTAAAGCGTCATTACTATTTATATTTAAAGGAAGTCAACGACGAAATGAAGATGAAAGTTCAATAACACTGCAAGACATCTCATTAAGGAGGTATAATCTACAAAGCTTTGAAAATGAATCTACCCAGTTTCTATATCGAATCAGGCTGAACTTAAAATTAAACAGCGTTTGTTACTCCTCACCAATTAATACATATAACGAAATCATTAAAGCCCTTGACGAAGCAGCAATGGAGGCTATTAGAAAAGTGGAAGTTATCAAGAATAGAGATGAAGGGTGGAATAATGAAATAGAAGACTTTGTGGGAAAGAAGAAAGATATGTACAATAAATGGCTAACAACAAAAGGCATTAACGATCGGCAACTGTACAACAGCTTAAATAACGAAGTAAAAAAAGCGGTAAATAAAGCAAAAAATGAGATGTGGAATAAAGCCTGCCATAACGTAGAGCATTTTTTGGGTAACACTAGAAGCAAAGAAGCTTGGAAAACCATTAAAGGTAATAAAAGAGCTGGTTAAGAACGCAGTAGGTTAAATCTGATTTCCCCGGTAAAATGGGTAGAATACTATGGAAAAATGCTGACAGAAGATCGAGCAGAATTTCAAGATATTGACAATGAAAAATATGAAATTTCCTACTGCGAAGAAACTGAAATATCACCAGAAGAAATTAAAAAACATGCCAACGGTATGAACATGGAAAGGCTCCAGGACCGGGGGAGTGCCCATTGAACTGATTAAAAATGGCCCTTACAAACTATATCAGCTATTGACTTATATCTTTAATTTATTCTTGAGAGGGGAAGAGCTACCTCCAGAATGGAAAACTGCATATATCAGCATTCTATACAAGAACAAAGGCGATAGAAAGGATTGTATGAATTACCGAGGGCTTAGTGTAACAAACTCAATTTGTAGGTTGTACGGAAAGATAATTAAAAGCCAAAATGAAGATTGTATTTATTGACCTTCAAAAAGCGTACGATACTGTCCCATTAGCCAAGTTGTGGCAAGTGCTAGAAGATAAGAGAATTCCACCGATTTACATTAATGCCGTGAGGGAGTTATACGGAGATATGACTAGTTCAATAAGGTTGGACAAAAAGTGACAGAGGGGATAAAGGTGACCAAAGGAATTCGCCAAGGCTGCTGCATTGCATCTACATTCTTTACGATTTATTTGGAGGGGGTTTTAGAAACCTGAGAAAATTGTGAACCTATGGGCATTCCAATTGGAGATCATCAATTGTACAGCTTACATTTTGCGGATGACCAAGTAATACTTGCAGAAGATCAGGATAATATACACTACATGTTACGGAAAATAGACGAAGAATACACCAAATGGGGTTTATCAATCAACCCATCAAAAACAGAGTATGTAGTGGTGTAGTGTAGTGAAGGATGAAATATAAAGCTAAGAGACACACAAATCGAAAATACTGGCAGTTATAAATATCTCGGTGTAAGCATTATAAATGATGGTCGGACACAAAGAAAATAGCAATTAGAATTGGACAAGGTAATTCCGCAATACGTCAACTAAATAGTATATTCTGGAATAACCACGTTACTCGGGACACAAAAATTAGAATAATATACAAAAGTATCATAGAAAGTATTGTTACATATGGCTGAGAGTTTTGGATAATAAATAAAAAAGACGCCTCCAAAATATAAGCAATGGAAATGAACTGCTGACGTAGATGTTGCCAATTAACCAGAAAGGAGAGAATAAGAAATGCTGACTTCAGAGAGCGTATGGGCATAGACATCGACATCCTGGAAGCTATAGAATGCAAAAGGATGAAATGGTATGGCCATGTCGAAAGGATGAATGATCAATGAAGGCTAAAGCGAACGCTACAGTGTGTCCCTACCAACCGCAGGAGAAGAGGAAGACCAAGAAGATCGTGGAGAGAAGAAGTAAACTGTGCAATGGAAGATAGAGGTCTACAACCACATGATTGGAAAGACTACAAGCGTTGGAAGCTAGGATGCGAGAAACGGCGACAGCCGTAATAAACTCGTTGTTATATATATATATATATATATATATATATATATATATATATATATATATATATATATATATATATATATATTCTTGGTGTATGGATGGTGTAATAAAGAGGTCTAAATGACAAAAAATTTAGAATTAACCATTGTTCTGACTTGACTCTTCTTGGTATAAAACTGAATTATTTCAAATATCAATGAAATTGATAATGGGCAGAGTGTTTTAAAGGCCATTTCTTGAAGATGTACCTGAATACTCTACCTTAATTGTTAAAGTGACAAAGAAGTTCTTCACATTAACATATAAAATATGGTAAAGTTATTTAAAATTTCATTTTAATGATTAAAAATTACAGAATACACAGATTTAAAGTCAGTTTTTATTGCATTTGAATTTTATGTTTCTGTAAATGGCTGTTATTAAACATGATAAATTATTCAATAAACGCTACATTTTGTAATAAGTGGTTTACTTTTGCCTTGTTTTAACATTTTTCATGCTTATATTACGATTAAATCCAATCAGAATACATGTTAGAAGAAGTGTAGAATTTATAAATTTTTTTACGAAATTAAATTATTCATTATTTCTCCGTCTCTTTCTTTCTCTCTCTCTCTCTCTCTCTCTCTCTCTCTCTATCTCTGTCCTCCCACCCCCCTCCTTTTTATCTATATATCTATCTATCTCCTCGTATATATTTTATTAAGTTAAATAAATTAGCATCTGTTTCCACATCAAACAAAAGGATTTTATCAGTGGCATTTTCTTTGTCATTTAATCCTATTTGAACGTTCATTTCGGAACATCTACTAGATACATAACGTGCTAGACCTAGACACTAGATTCTAGTAAGGTGAGAATTTTGTGATACTAGAATATCATAGCGAAGTGTTTCGCCACTAGTTAGTATGTATAGTAGGATGTACCCGAATCTACAATTCATGAGTATCTGGAAAAAGCTAGCTCTCACCAGAAAGTTTTGTATTCTTAAACATAATTCAGACGCGATAGTCATTAAGAACTACGCATATGATAAGTTATGAATTGTGCTATACTCTAGAATGTCCCTGTGAAAGAATTGGAGAACTAGTCGATTCCCAGAGAGTACTAGGACAGTGTTAGCGAACCTACGGCACGCGTACTATAAGCAACACGTTTAAAAAATTTTCTGGTAAATTATTTATTTTCAAATAGTGTCCTTTATAGGAATATATAGGAAAAATATGAAGTTTTAAAAGTGCAAGGCTTTATATATTAAGAAAATACGAATCTTAAGAAAATTTTTGCCAAGGAGTACCTATGGTAGTATTCAATATGATGTGGTAGGGATATAATCATGACCTGATGAAAACTGTATTTTCAAAAAGGATGAAAATACAGTTAAAACCACTGCGTAATAATATTCCTTTCTAGCTAAATTCCAGAGATAGTTAATTTAAAGGTACAATGCTAAAGTGAAGATTTTTGAATTATCTAAAAATAAATCGTTGTCAAGTTTGTGTTTTAAATGTTACCCAACATGACTACTTAAAATAATAACCAAATAAAGAGTGTTTTTTTTTTAAATTTCACCTCATAGTAGGCTGTGGATAGTGCTTGTGAACGCACCTTACTAAATAGTTTCAATATTGAAGTAGGTTGACATAACCTCACTTTTTTAATAAAAATTGAAATTGCTCCAATCAGTTACTAGTGTCTTGAAAAAGACAGCTTAGCTCTATTAATTAGGCGTTAGATGAGAAAGACTAATGAATATAAAAATCTAAATGTGAGTACCACGGTGAAAAGAAACTTGACAACTCTTAACTCTCTCATGGAACAATAGTCTTCGAAGTGCTTGGAACGATTTGACTTTTGATGACGACATTTTTTAGTAAACACTATCCATAGCCTACTATGAGTTGAAATTAAAAAAAAACACTCTATACTATTATCGAAAACAAACAGCAGTAAATTCATAAGTTAGTGGTTTCAAGAGTATGTAATGATTCAAAAAGAAAATAAAGCGGTATGCCTTTTTGTGTTTCGGGGCAATTTTTTGCATGACATTGGTTCTGGATAAGATGGCATAAGATCCTGATAAAACAACAACATAAGACAAATCATACGCCACTCATTGAGGAACGCAAGAAGAAACAAAATATTTAGGATTGTTCAGACAATAAAAGGCAGGAATGTTCAGTGTGCATTTCAAATAAAATTTATACGAAGCCTTCCAAATACAATCGCTTTCCTACCTTCAAAGTACGATAATTGGTAAACACGAAAAACCATTTAGAATATATATTATATTTATAAAACAAAATGGTCGTCTTTTTATTGGTTTTCACTGTATTATACATTCACACAGGAAGATTGAACAGTGCAAATTTGTAGTTTCAAACTCACTGGTACAATTAAACTGTGACAATTAATGGAATTGGAACTCTGAAAGTAGTAGAAAGAGTGAAACATATATAAAATTCACGTACTACCCCAATATACACTTTATTTTACGCAGCGACGTTAGACAAGAGTCAGGAGGTCTTGCTACGTAGAAAATATTGCATAGTCCAATTTATTTTTCTACTAACTTGTTTGACGGACGTCAAATTGTACAACACCGTCGACAAATAGCAGGTCGCTATCGTAACGATTCCTATGATAGTAGTCTTGATGGCGAAATCTTGCGCGTTGTTCGTCAGCTGTTCGTCGACTAGCGCCCTCTGCGTCTCGTTGAACGTCTGCGTCGCGATGTCCTCGGCGTACTGAACTATAACGCCGGTTATGTCTCCGAATATGATCATCATCAGGGGCTGAGTGCTCCCGCAGATTATCGCGCATATCGACGCTACGGCGAAGAGAATCTTGTCCCAAAACGTTGAGTATGTGAACTGGAAATTAATTCAGTTAGAGTAAGAAAATTTAAGCGGGCATACAGTGCAGTCAAATAGTCGAAACGACTAGCCCGTCTATGATTTATCGGCAACAATATTCATGAAAAGTTATAGATCAAAATTATCTTGCTGCCGATATGATTAGAATAACATTGATCGCATTGTATTTAGACAAATGTTAAATGCCTACATATCGTTTTGCTATTCGCATTTTTATGTTGGCTAATTGTAATTTACACAATAAGTTTAGGGTTTTCAAGAAACTAGGATTGTGAACTCATTAAGCGGTAATTTAGAGCCCAGAATTATGGGCTACACACGTGTCGCCCGTGAATATTTACAATCAAAACTGTTATAAATAAACGTTAGTAATTTTATGCCGAATTAAAAATGTGGCTCGTTATTTTTAAACATTTATTGCTGCGTTTAATAAGAAGGTGGAATAGAACTTTAATAACGATGATAATGACAATTACCGTAATTACGTCATATAGATAGTATAAACATTTATATATGTGTTATTATCCTTTATCAATGAGGAGGGGAGTGAGTATTTTGAACAGGAATTGTACACTAAGACTACGAAAAAGAAGTTAAAAACAACCTGTTTTAAATTAAGGCGGTTCAGTTTGTTTTAAATATACAGCTCAAGCATCAAGCATGTTAGTAAAGGCTAAGAAAAGTTGGAGAAGTTAACAATTAATTCAAGGATAAAGAGAGTAATTTTAAAATCATTTTTAATTCCCTAAGATTATAGAATAGGTACATAATATTTCGAGGTTGAAAATTATGCAAGAAGTAGTATGTTAATGAGAAATACATACATAAATTAGGATGTTCTGCTGTCGCATATTCACATGTTCTTCTGATGAACACACCGCTTCACTGTTAGTGGTAAACTTAACTCCTCGGCCTCACAATGACAAAATATGTAGGTGTTTTTGGAAGTGGAATTTATACCAATATTGTTCATTGCTGATTATTTACCATACTTTTCTTCTTTTCTTCTCAACCTATGGCGTCGGATTCCAATGACGATGGAAGCGATCAATAGCAGGATGATCAATAATTCGGAAAACGTAACTTTTGGTGACTATTGTTAGAGCAAACGATTTCTTCTTTAGGAGTTAATTGTTCGCTGGTTTTATTGATTTAAAATGAGTACTGAGTTTAATTTCGGTAAAATCAATGGTTTTTCGCGTTGTAGGATAGGAGAATCTATTTCTAAGAGTTTTCCAGTCTGACGTCATGATGATTTTTTAATTTTCTTCGAAATTATTATGATAACGTCTTCATTGGTTATTTTTTCCAAATATTGCTTCTTGAAGTTTCACTTCTGTGCCGTAATATTTTTCAGAGATATGGCCTACCATAATGAGAAGTGTGCAGTTGTATTTAGGAATAAAGTATTAAGAGTGGTTGGCTCTTTCTAACATGGAGCATTCATTCTTCTCTTGGTGGTTACAATTTATTCTTGTTTTCCACGTGTTAGTAGGGGTCACGGGAGTAAATATTTTGTAGTTTTCAGTGGTTGGGTAAATGTGATAAAAGTATACGGATTCTTGATTCAGGATAGCAATGTGAACAGTAAAGACTAATTTTGAATTCGAAAAATTAATTTGTGTTCTTAAAAACAGATAATATATCGCAAACTTTTAATGATCTCTAGTTGATTGATTATGCTTTGAACAGTAAGGCGTTCTACGAATGTATTGAGTTCTCCTCGTATTACGGATTGAAAGTATTCTAAATATAGAAAGTTCTTGATTTTTGATAGCTTTCAACGAATTATTGTAAAGATTAGTTAATTTCCTTAGAGCGTTGACGGAGTGAATTTTCTCTATTACCTAGAAGTCTTACCTTCACCCATTATCGTCTTTTAATAATCAACAAAACCAAATAAACTCTAATTTTTCATATTTCCGATTAGACAAGTACAACTCCAAAGGTCTGTAATGTATTAAAGTACCACCACTTTCACAGTACCCTCACAACAAACTTATGTTTCTTTCCAAAACATAATTCCTGCCCATTTTCACTTATATGAATGCGCGAAATGCAGAGGCAAAAGTTGAAATGAATAGTACGGAGCAGCCGATTTCGGCCACGCACCTTTTTCAGCGTAAGCGTAGGATTATGGTACGTTGATAAGTACGCCGACTTAGGCCACCGTTCTATAAGGGGTACGAACCATAAATGGTTTTTACGACATTTGCGGGTTCTTCAAGGTGCTTGACTTAAGATGGCATTCGCATAGGATTAACATAAATTTATAACCGAGAAGGAAGGGGCCACCAAAGGGCCGTATTAGATTATTTCTACAAGTAAGATTTCGCATCCGAGTGATTATTGTGTTATAATCCCACGACGTAACGAAGGTGTGATCGCCCGGAGAGAATGTTTTCTCCGAATGAAGAACTTCGTTTGTGACACATAATCACTGTCGTTAATTCACGACTGTATGTTAAGAAACCGAGATGTACTTATTTCGTTAAAAAAAACATTTATAAAGAAATTGCAAGTGAATCATCCTCACTGTTAAATAGATGGGATTCTCTTTCAGACTTTCAGTACTGCCTTGACAGTGATAGAGTTCCAGAAAATAGAATGCCGCAATCGGGGACCAGTGACGAATATAGAAATGAAGTTTTCGATGCAAATGAATTGGAGACAATGGCAACCAGTGATACAGGAATAGTACACGAACGAGATCATATTGGAAGGAAAAACAGAAATCATCTGTCATCTTACTGTAAGCAATAAATCGTCAAAATATTTAATGGTAAGTATCTAGGTATTTAAATAGTTTGTAGAAATACATTACAACTGTTACATCAGCAATATGGCCCAAAAGGCGCCTCTTATAGAGGCGAACAACTTTTGTATGAAACATTTTTTTGAGAAATACAGAAATAAATTATTTTTTCAACAACAAAAAAAACTTTTATTTCGCGTCTGAGAGAAAAATGTTACTTAGGTGTTTTGTTGTAGGCCAACAAATATAGCTAAAAAAGAATACATTTTCGCACTAAAATTTAACCGATTAAAACCTATGCTATCGTGTAGAAGACAGTTCATAGATGAAAACCTACCTTCTTGATACATCGAAATCGGTGTTGGGGTTTTTATAAACAAATTATAGTCGAAAAAAATGCATTTTTTTTAGTTTTTTACGAATATTGCGAAAAGTAATGGATGGATCGTTATACGACCAATAGGACTTTTGTAGGGAATCTTAAAAGCTAAAAAATTGTTTGCTGTACAACATGATTGTACCATTTTTCATTGAGAAAATCCGGAATTTCGCGCGTTCGGAGCAACATTTAGGGCCTTTTTTCGTACATTTCCCACTTCTTACGTGAAAATCCAATACATACGTTTTAAAGATACTGGTTTAAAGATACAGGCGCTTACCACCTTACCATTGCATTTTTAATCCAATAGAAATAATTTGGTAAATTTTGAAAGATAGAGTTAGGAAAAAAAAGGAAAATCCTAATTTAAATGATGCAGTCATTAATCTTATTAGAGAACAAATTCTCACAATAATGACAGTTCGACATCAGATGACAGTGAATAAAAATGCAATGGTAAGGTGAGTTTCATGTATATTTAGTTTATTCAGAATTTGAGAATCATGCACTGTAATTTGCGGCGTTCTTTCTTGACTTTCACCTCTATCTTTATTTCTGTGAAAATAAATAACGTATACGTGGTTTAGAGTTTATCAAATTAATAGTAACGTCAGTATTTAGTTTTATTATCAATTTAAGAATTTTGTTAGGTATGGAAAATGTAAAACCGTAAAATTTAATGTTCTGTGTTAATTAAATGGCGATTTATAGTTTATAAAAGTACATGTGTACAAATATTACTATTACCCATTTTTAACTTAATTCGAATTATGTTAATTAAAAATGAAGGGCATTGCAAATAGCATGCACATTCAATTATATTTCAATTTTTTTGTTGCAATTTTCTTAATACGACCCCGTATTCTCCCCTTCTATTCTTTGCGATCCGAGCGACAGCTGGCAGGTAAGACACCCATAATATAGACATTAAGAGGACAATAGGATACTTCACTTCTTCTGATAAATGAAATCCAATGGTCCGTCTTAAAAACCATTTACCGTTCGTACCCCTATACCTGCATTGCTTAGGTATCAGCCTAGAGTTTCAATGGGTCGGTGAAACTAAAATGCGCCCTGCTGTCAAATTTTAAGCGGATCAATAAACCAATTAAATTGCAATGATTTTGAGAAAAATGGTTCATTGGAAAATTTTTAGTATTAACCAATTATCCGCTAGATATAAATTTGGCTTTGTGTAGAGAGCAAATGTTTCTTTTTTCGATATCTACATTTGCAATATCCATTCAAGAAAAGTTGTTCTCTATTTCCTTTAAATTAAAAAAAAATTAAAAAAAAATCCAAAAGATTAATGAGCCTCGTAAGCATTTTTCCATTAGAAATGTGCGTTTACTCAATAACTTTCGATGGGTCCTCCCTGTATTGTAAAACTCTGGTAGCGAGAACAATGGGACCGAAGGACGATCACAAAACGGACACGAAAAAATTCCAGACACGGTGTCGTGGGATTAGGTGTAAATGAGAATTTCTTCTATTGCTTCAAAAATGAAATTTCATTTTAATATAAATAACAACATTAAAATTTACAATATTTATTAGTGTTTAGATTAAACAAAATTTTCTTCCCACTTTTTTCAGGCTTAGAATTGACAATTTAGTAAACGGGCGTGGTTAAAATTTTGCCTAATGGCAATCTGTCAGATAAATTATGTACAATATACACAATTCATATAAATTAAATCCTTGATTAAAGCAATTAGTCGCTATACTACAATTAAATAACTACATAATATAAATAATAATAGGTACAAATAAATATATGTCACAGTTCAGTTTTAAATAACTACAGCATGTCGTCTTCATCGTCATCATTCGAATCTGATGTTTCGTTGTTCGGTGTAATGATAATTGGTTCAAATACGCGTTCGTCAACTATATAATCTAAGTTCCATAACTTTTCTTCCTCCTTTATTGCATGCTGTATACATTGTTTCCAATCTTCTGCAGTGACTTTCGATAATGCAGAAGTCTTTTCACATCACCAATTTAAATGTAGTGTTGTTTGTCGCTACTTCACCCTTTACTTATGCCCATATTAACTCTATAGGGTTAAGTTGACAGTGATATGGGGTGGTAAACGAAGTACAATTATCCCGCGATCTCTAGCTTTTTCATCGATTACATATTTTTTATACTTTTGTTTGCGTTATTTAACGATACGCATGAGTTATTTTTTAACCATCATATTATCAAATGTGATCTTTTTCTCTTTTAACTGATTAATTATTTCAACCCCTTACCACACCAAAGTAGGCAATTTTTTAAGTAAACGCGAATGGTAACTGGCATTATCCATTACTATGACAGAATTTTGTGGTATGTTACGACCATCTGAAAGAAATATTCCTCAAATACGCCTGCAGTCATTTCCTCATTATAATCTTTGGTGGTTCGTGAAGTAAATTCTAGTAAACCACCATTTACAAAACCAGTTTCAGACCCAATATGTGTTATTACTAGTCTACGACCTTTTCCAATAGGTGGGCTCAAGCCAGTGAAACAACCTTCCAGAAAAGCCTGTCGTGAATTATTTATGTTCTTATCAACCCAACATTTCGAAACAGTGCGCCCTTCGTTTAACCATGTTTCACCTAGATAATAAACTGTTTTTCCTTGTGTTCGGAACCTTTTAATGGTTTTTAGGTATTCTCTTCTCCAACAAACAATATTATCTTTGTCAAATAGTAAAGCTCTTCTGTTAAATTTTTCCCACGAAAAGCCTATTTCCTTAAGACACTTCCACAATTTTATTCGCCCAAACACCGATAGTTCGTCGTCATATCTCTAATAGAATTTCAGACCTTACCAATAGTAGGTATTTTTTTATTTATATAAAAAGAACGAGCTTTACGACGTATGGCAGTTTTATCGAAATGAACAATTTCTATTGGTTTCTTTCCAGTAGATTTTTTGGGTTCAACAATCACTCCAACTTTTCTTTCTTTTAAAAATCGATAAATTGTTGCTTCCCCAACTCCCGTCATATTTGAACAACAACCAACGATTTCCCGAACAGTAATGTTTGGAGTTTTGTGAACTAACTCATCATGCACATATAATGGTTTTTTTCCCGTTGAGAATAAGGACTTTTATTTACCAGATTCAGTGGACTAAAAATTGACGTGGTTGCCATTGTGGAATGTGAATTCCACAACACAAGTAACGTTAAAAACGATTTCACAAATCAAATCAAACACCTGACTGTAAGCACCGATTGCCAATAAATTTTAAACTCCAACTGAGTCAATAAAGAAATTTATCATATTTATACCTGAATGTCTTGGTTTCGTACCTCCTTTAAAGTAATCAACTTGGCTTAACTGAAGTGTTGTTTGGATAACGTATAAACATTTCTTCTTAGAAATGATTTGTTATATTAGGTACTTTATGCGGGTACCCAGGCATTAATCACTTATGCCCTTGTACTCTTAATCCTACCAACCAGTAGGTAGCAATAATACACATGAAAAATTTTCAGTCATGTTACATATTTTGCTTATAAACTATTAGTATTCATGTAGTTGAACGTTTAATGCAATTTTGCATTCGTGAGAAATGCTGCGCATATGGTTTAAGGGAGATAATGATATACGTTGAGAATTCGTGCTATCACTCGCAAGGAAATAGACTATAAGGTTATCGATAATAAATTGGGTATCTCGGGTGTATCCCATCTCGGCACATTTTATTGCGGTCAATTTTACGACACCTTGTCGGTCCATTTCTAATATACCCATCTTGGCACAACGGATGATGCCCAGCCCGGCGGGTCGAGCAGGTACACACTACAATCATAACCCAACTCGGCATAAATCTAGGGAGGTACTTTCTTGATAATAGGGTATTGTCGAAAATAAACGTACTTCACTGTTGCGCAAAATTCATAATATTTGAGAAACCGCAGCACACCATATACGAGTGAAAACAGTTGATATCTCATAATCGTATTGTATTCTTTCTCTAAAATTTTTATTGAACAGACTACAAATAAAGAAAGATAAAAAGACACTTCTAACACAAAATTTTTTACGCAGTTATTTTCTATTCATGGATATCTCAATGGAAATTATGTCCCATTAGTTTTTAGTCTGTTAAAGGATAAGAATGCAAACATATAAAACATGCTTGTTAAAAATTAAAAATTTGTGCACAGAATTTAACTTTCACTTGTTTCCACAAGAAGTTGTAATGGACTTAGAGATAGCCATCCATAAGGCAGTATTGGAGTTTGGAATAATGTAACCGGCTGCAGATTTCATTTTACCCAATCGTGGTACTGGAAAATTCAAAAACTTGGACTTAGCGGGGAATACAAAAATAAAAATTCTGATATTGGAAAATGGCTAAGATATTATTTGGTCTTTTATTTTTGGAACCGGAAGGAGTCGATGATTTTTATTCCCTGGAACTATACGAATTAAAAACCAATAGCGAAAGTTTAGAAAAGTTTTCCGACTATCTTTTGAACACATACGTAACGAATGATTCCAAATTTCCTTCACATATTTGGGCAAGTGCATCTGCAGACCTTAACAAGACAACGAATGCACGTAAATCATTTCATTCTCATTTTAATAATTCTCTGTATCAAACACATCCACATTTATTCATTTTTGTTAATCAGCTTCTGAGTGTTCAGGCAGAAACTTATATTAAGTGTAATAGCATTAATACCCCCCATAGGTTTAATACAGCTGCAAGAATGAAACATAATTTTTTTGTTAACAAAATATCAGACTATAAAAATAATAAACTGACCAAACTTGAATATGTGAAAATAGTTTCGAATTACTACGCATGTAATAATGAATAATAATATACATATTATGCATCTAGTAGTAAGCTTAGGGATTATATATGGTATGTATTAAAGTGTTACTGTTTATATTTATGCATAATAAATACTATTTAAAAGGCAGTTAATCAATTTTCCTACTTTAAATTTTTAAATAACGTATATAGGAAAAATCTGAATTCCATTATGAGCACCCTACTATATTATATCGCAGTTTAACGGCAAGGGAATCATTTCAATACAAGTAAGAATAATATTATCTGTATTTGAATAATTTGATTAAAATAAGAATAAGATATTTTTGTTACAAATTGATAGGTCGAGTATCGTTAAACATTTCCTTTTTTAATTTGAAATAAAAGATGAGTTAAGATAGCTACACGATACATTCGAAACAAGAGTATTATTTGACAACACATTTATGAACCTCCCGTTTTTTTTAAGTGTTTATATTAGGAATAAGTATTAATTTTTATGTGCCGAGCTGGGCTCTGTAAAACAGAGTACCTGTTAAGACGTGTGCCAAGTTGGGCATCACCCTATGCCGAGATGGGCACTGTAGAATGGAGTACCTGCCTAGATATATGCCGAGTTGGGTTATAATTTTATCTTTTACCTGCTTCTTGTGCCAAGATGGGAATCGCCGAATAAATTTGTAGACCTATACCTTTAAATATAACAATATATAAACTATATATATGGGCAAACCGGGCGCACCCGAATTCCGAACCGCGGTCAGAAATAGATAAGGTGCCAGTAGCAGACCAGTAATCCCTTATCTGAATTCCGAACTCGACGTGCGGTACCACCCTATGCTCTACTTGCGTACAAACCGACCCGGGGACCGACCGACCCAATCTTCAAAACATTTTTGAATTACATTAATATACATATAACATATTACAGTCTTTGATATTACGTAGAATATAAAGAAATTCTCATCTAGAAGCACTTGTCATCGACGTCATAGTGGTATAAATGGAACATTCTTTCACTTCCGTTACAACTTATTAGGGCAAAATTTTGTACCTATAACTGGATTCTGCTAAGATTCTAAGATTAAAAGATTTCAGTGCAAAGGCGATGATTGGGCGGGTGGGTTATCAGACTTTTAATATAACGAATACAGTTGTCTCGATCGCCCAGGTGTCTTATGTCTATGGGTTGGGGCCGGTTCGGAATTCGGAAAGATAGTTAACGGAGGTTAAGGGTTGTGGTTCGGAATTTGGAGTGGGGATTAGGAAAAACTGACCATAGTTCGGAATTGTAATGCACCGATATATACATATATATATATATATATATATATATATATATATATATATATATATATGTATATATATATATATATATATATATATATATATACCAGGGATTAAAGAGATGGCTAGAGAAGATTCCTTAAATATCAATATGCTTGTTTTTGTTTCGATTCAACCAATTGATTGTTTTGTTTTTGGTCAGTTTTCATCATGTGATCGGTATAACCTCAATTGTTTATCCTTGCCCTTTAACAAGCGATAGCGATTTCATATAATAATTATGGTCGTCGGGGAGGAACTCGTCGGTCTTCTGCGTCGGCCTCGAACTGCACCGCTTTGGCTTTAGCCCCCCCGCTGCGTTAAGTAGGGTCGCTACCTAACCACGGTCGGTGAAAAATTAAAAGGAATCAAGGAAGTGGCTATGCGTACGCCGTACGCCGTACGGTCGCGTAAATTTTTGGAAATGAAATACTCGTGATAAGAACTGTTACCAAACTGCTTTGCAATGACAAAAAGTATTACTTATTATTTGGTTACGAATAAATACTCTTCTTCTTGCGACTAAATTACAAGGTATTTATACGTATAGGTGGTAGGTTAGGAAAAATATGCTCTGAATACCCGTTTAAATATGCATCCAATTTGTATTCCGAAATTGAAAGATATGCAATATGTAGTAAGTTTAGTATTAAACCTGTTTACTATTAAATAAATAAGTATATTTATTACAATTTGATTTAAGTTCATATGAATTTCTTAGAAATTGTGAGTGTAGTCCAGTTAAACCAAATAAAATAGTAAATGTTACCACCAACTCAATATCAATATTAATATAATAATCAATACCATCAAAGATGAAAATTTTTTACTTATATGTGACAACGAATCAAAAATTGCAGTTTTTGGATGTCTCACAAATCTCCAGGCGATGTGTAATAACACAACTTATTACGCAGATGGAACATTCACTTTTTGTGCAAAATTTTTCCTATAACTCTATACATTTCATGTATGTGTAAACGGACATTATATCCCACTGCTATTTTGTTTATTACCTAATAAAACTCAGGGTACATATCTCAAGTTGTTAGATTTAATTGAAACCAAATATTTAGATGTAGGATTGCAATTAAGACCACGTAAGTTTGTTGTAGATTTTGAAGTTGCTATGTATAACGCTCTCTCAGCGAAGTGGCCAAATGTAAATATAGTTGGATGTAGATTTCACCTTTCTCAATCGTGGTACAGGAAAATACAACAACTAGACCTTTCCTCATATTACCGAGACAGGAACGATGAGATAGGGCAATGGCTTGGACATTTGTTCGGTTTAGCATTACTAGATCCGGCAGAAGTAAGCGATTGTTTCTATCTTGACTTCATGTCAATAGCTCCAGTTCATGACGGAATCCGCCAAATGGCCGATTATTTAGTTGAGAATTATATAGGGCCCGATTCTCCCTTTCCTCCAACATTGTGGGCTGAAAAATGTAGTTGCATTAAAAGAACCACTAATGGCTGTGAGAGTTTCCACGATAAATTTGCCAGATCTTTTTATGAATCTCATCCAAATATTTGTATCGGAGTTAATTCAATTTCAAACGTTACCGTACGTTAAATTAAACAGTGCCGATGAACCACAAAGGTGTCGAGATATTCGCGTCCGTCAAAAATTACAGTATGTAACACAAAAAATTAATGAAAGACGATAAAAAGATAGTTTCTTTTGATTTATATAAGTTGCATTTTAGAAAGTAAGACAGTTAATTTTTTTTTATTTGACAAGGTTGTTTTTAGCCGCCAGAAGTGTTTACTTTTAATATTATATAAGCACGTTTGTATATTATACGTAGTAAGTAGTATTAACTTTTGTTATTTTTTTAATATGACAAGGACTACTGGTCCGGTAGTGGTATTGTTTTATCGAGATGTCCCTGTGAAGCATATATGTGATGTCCATGTGAAGTATAATATTCGCCCGATATTTCAATATCTTTGGCGGCAATATGTCCAACCGCATTTTTCGTCACCGATGAGCGTACATTTATCCACCGCTTCGCCTGGTTTCCGAGAGCGGGGGATGCAAATTCGGCCAAATTAATTACCTGACCTAAGGTTTGACACAGGTAGTTTTAAATTCACTTGCAAATTCGGCCAAAAAGTTTCATAGGTACCTAAACACCGGAGGCAGGTAATCGGGAAAGACAGAAGCCCGGTAGTTGACCGGATTATCAATTATGTTTTTATGATGTATGATGTTTTTAGAGAGTGAACGAGTTGGTGACTTATTTGTATTTAATTTATTAAATATTCAGCCAAATAATGATAAATTGACCAAGTTTTCTGACTATTTAGTGGAAACTTATGTTTCAGAAGACTCATTATTTCCTCCATTTATCTGGTCACAAACATCAGCAGAACTGAATAAAACCACAAATGCATGCGAATCCTTTCATAGTCATTTTAAAAGTTCTTTTTATTGTTTATTCATCCACACATTTTTTTATTTTCTGGACGTCCTTCAAAACATTCAAACTGAAATATATATATAAATTCATAGTTTAAATACTACACGAAAAATTAAAAATAAGAAAAGTGTCAAAAAGCAAACGATTTTACTAGCAAAGATTAACGAGCTTAAAAATAATCAAATAACTGAATTTGAGTTCGTAAAATCGGTTGCTTGGTTTTATGCTGTGTAAATAATTTATGTTATGCACTTATACTTGTTATGTACCACATACTACATACTACAAGGTTTAGTTTTTAGTTGATATTTCTTTCATTATTTTTACACTTTTCAATTTTATCTTTGTATGAATTTGTACATTTTAAAAATATAAGTTTACATATTTGTGACAGTTAGTATACTATACATTTCCTTACTCAGTTAAAATTTGCGCGCCTCAAAACTGGCCGAGTTTGCATGTACAAATATTGTATCCCCAATTTTTCTGGCCGAGTTTATCATACCAAAGGGTCATCTACCTGATATCTGGCCGAATTTGCAACCGCCCTCCGAGAGCGGTTCGTAAGTAATTATCCCTACTTACCGCAGCGGGGTGGCTAAAGTCGATGTGGTGCAGTTCGGGCCCGTCCGTCTTCTGAGAGGTTTACCTACTTTCGAACTGACCGCGGAAGGAACTTGCCGCCGTATTATTTAATAATTTCTCTATTTTTCAATTTTACTTTTACTAGCTTCACACTAAACTGAAAGAAATTAGTAACCGAAATCGACCCAATCTTATTTTATTGCACCTACCTGGCCTAACGAGCCAAGTGTGTTACCGAGTACAGCCCGTTCGATATCTGATGAGTTAGAATTCCAAGAACATACTAAGCCAATAAACCCCTTCTTATCGGAACTACTGTAACAATATACTGTAACATCCTGGGGATGTTACTAATTTAGTTTAGGGATATTCGAAGAAATTGATTAAGTAAATGGGAAAAGGCCCCATATACCCTGTATAATTGGTTTCGAAAGTAAACGATTGAAACTATAACGAAATTTGTTTTGAAACGTAAAAATGTTTTATAAGTGAAACTATAACAAAAGGTCAAACGCCCGAAATTACAAATAATTTACGCGACGAAAGAGATGGAAACTCCGGCGTAATCAGAAATGAGCGGTCAGGAAAATACAGCCTAAAGCACAGGTTCCATATGGGAGAGGCTTGCTATGGAAATTCTTTTTGAGGGTTCTTGACATTATTATAGGCCATGGGTAACGAAATAAATCTTCCGCTGCAGTTCGTAACTGTGCGAAAATTGATGACTTTGAAAAATACACAGCTCGCATTGCGGACGAAAAAACTTGACTTCGATCCGGGGAACAGAGGTGTTCAGACGAGGTCATAGCGCGCGATTTTCGAGTCAGTGTTTTGTTTTTGGTACTTATTGGTACCGAGGGTGTAAAGTAAAGTAAAGGAATTCAGTTTGGAAATTTGCTTTAACGTCAATCAATTATTCAAGTTTGATTTTAATTTTGTTGATATTTTTCGTATCATTTGTTTTGGGGTTGATTCCAAATTTTGCTATTTGGGGCCGTATCGAGTGTAGAGTCACGTTTCCGAGTGTCATACCAGAGCCGTAGCGACGAATCTTAGGGTGGAAGTCAGCGCAGAACTCCAAGGTGGTGAGTCGGGAATAAATTACGGGTTTTTACTAATTTTCCAGAGACAGAGAACAGACGAGGCGATCATTTCTTTTGTCGATTCGTATTTATATTTATTTCTTTGACTGGGTTTCGTGTGTGTGGGTTCTGTTCGAATTTCGACGACCCGGGACAGAGGCGTATCAAGGTTTAAACTCTGAAATCTTAACGCGCAACTACGTAAATTCCTTGATCAGTTCACAGTTTGGTAATTTTGGCTAGTTGCAATCACAAATAAGAACTAGAGCTTTGGAAGTAAGAATAGTATAGAATCAAATATTGATCTAGGCACAGGGTAGAGGGTTTTCCCAAATAGGGTGGAGTTTATTATATTTTTGATTGTTGGAGAAATATCTTGTACGCATTCTTGTAAGGGTAGCATGCGTGATTTTATGTCTATTTGAATTCGGTTATTTTTTTGTGAACGGTTAGTTGGTTATTTTAATTTCTTTTATTTAATTGATTCATTCTTTTTTTTTTGCTCACTGTATAGTCATAAATTTTATTTAGGTAATATAAACTTTAATTTCATTCAAACGTAACACTTGGGTATTATTTTGCTACCGAATCCCCACTGAAAACCGACAGGCATTTGCGAAGCCCTGGGGCTCGTGTTCCTGTAGAGGTTGGTCAAAAACCTTGTCTCCGCTGGGCCAAAAACAGTGTCGTCCGTTAAGATCGACATTTTAAATAAATAATTTCTGGGCTGGTGGCAGACGCTACCATTTCTTAGTACGTCCGTGTATTAAATACGGTGCGGCGTTACAATACTGCGACAGAGGCGTGCCTTAAAAATTTCGACATTAAGGCGGAAACAGACTATCGTCACGTCACGTGAGCTCACGTGCTGTCACGTTAACTCACGTCGCGGATGAAAAGTGCGGAGTAATATTTCAAATGATATTTAAATGTATTAGAACCAGACTGAGGTCACGTCAAAGTGACGTGAGTTAACGTGACAGCACGTGAACTCACGTGACGTGCCGATAGTCTGTTTCCGCCTTTATTGTCAGTGTCGAATGCACGCAAAAGCTAATATGGTAAGTGCTACGACCGCGCCGTCAATTACTTTCTAACGCTGCTCATACTCCGTCGATTGTCGGATACCGACAAAGGTAGCTACGCGTTTTCTTGGAATTTTACCTCATCACATTTTGAACAAGCAGTAATTAATTTGTAAATTAGAATCATCATCTAGTAATTTTTAATTTTGCTATTTAATGTGTGATATATGTTATTTAAACATAGACGTTACAGAGACTTCCTCTCATTTCATGTATTAGGTATATCAGGATGACCGCCACTTTTATCATTCTGTTGCCTTTGCAAAAATTTGCCGGGGTTATTCATTGCTTTTTGTACCATACTTTTGTGATGTATGCGCTTGCTTTTGTCTCTAAACTGGACGTAAATGTTTTGTTGATTAGAGTGAGCGGGAAGATCTGCTCAATTCTCGTTGATTTTGTCAATTATTTTTTGTTTAGCTTATACATTTAATTAACAGATTTTATTTTATAGTTTATTATAGGCAATTTTATGATCTTGTACGAATGAGATAGAGGGAACCGGAGATAGAAATAGGTGGTGTGTGAAATCAAAGGGAACGGGATTGTCCTTCAATAATTTGAAGAGGTGTAAGTTTGGTTAGAGAATGTATCGAGTTCTTTTCAGTCAAAATTTCGTGTTTCGTTAATTGATCGGCTCTTAATCCGCCATTTGTTTCCAGGGTGCATATAAAATGTACAATTAGAGTTAAATGAAATCACTCAACAGGTGAATTAGAATTACAATTATTGTTCGCAATACAATTCAATTTCGTTAAACTTTTAAAAATAATAAGTTCTGAATTTCAAATTTTTTATCTAGATCCACTGCAATTTGGAAAGATAATGGTGCGTAATATAGTTTAATAAACCTTCAATAGATATTCCAGTGAAACGAGAAATAGGATAAGCTTGCCCATTTCGAGAGAAATTATATTACGAGAAGCAGCGGGTTGGCTCTCGGGGAAGTAGGCAAACCAGAAGGATTTTTTCCCGTGTAGGTAGCCCCTCTCAAATATTGAAACACACATTTGGCGTCAGCTGGAGGTATTTATTTAACACTTATTCGTCGACGTTTCGTCCCAGGATTGGAGACATTATCAAGATGCTATTGAAAAGAATACAAAGTCAGAAAAACAGTCCAAAATAAAAGTACAGACAGGTACGTAATGTTAAACAATTAATTAAGACTATTATTGAATTATTATGGAATGAATATTTTCAAACCCGAAAATTTTTAAACAGGTTATTCCCGCGCTGTTCCAACCTAACAAGAATACGGACGAGTGTTTTGGTTCAACTAACACGATTACGCGGTTTTCGATATTCTTGGTCTCATACCTTATCGAGCAGCCGGTAGTGTGTAACAACCTGGGGTTGTTCTAGGCATTTTATTTTTTTGGGTTTTATTTTATTTGTAACATTTAGAAATAACACTCTGTATATGGAAATTACGGAGCGAGGAAAGGAATTACAAGTTATATTAATTCAGCGTTTTAGCTGTCGTGAGTGCAGCCGAGTTGTAATCTGATACGGGACATGACGTGATTGTTAGTAGCATACACCGGATACTTAATTAGAAACATACAATGTTAATATCCACTAAACTGCTTACGTTTTGGTGACGAGGTCGTAAGCAACTTAGCAGGGTCGAGGGACGAGAGTATCGTACGCTCGCTGAGTCAGTTAGGGGCGTGTACTTACTGAGTCGAAGGAACGCAGAAAAATCGCGAGTTCGATAATTATTCAGTCAAGGGGGCCGATCTTGTGACGAACCAGGAATATTCATAGGCCGAGTAGGGAAAAATGACCAATTAAAAATTGGAGGGACAATTTTTGCGAGCAACTCAGGGCGCGTGGAAAGGGAAACCGAGTTTTGAAAAAGACAAGAAATTGTAGAAGAAAAAGATCCGGTACGGGACCGGCGTCTCGTCCGGACGACGCGTTCTCTTTAGAGTCGGTCGGTTGGGATTACGGGAGTGCTCATTTTTTTTTGTAAAGGTCCGGGACCTAAGGGAGTTAGATTTTTGATCCGCCAGGGACAAAGTGTAGCGTTTGGTGTTACTACAAGGAAGTCGTAAGTCCTGTCATAATTGTTTGGGAGAGTTTAGAGTTGTTGCTTGAGAGCAGTAAGTTTGGAGTCCTAGAACTTCCGCTAAAGTCAGAGAGAGTAATTTTTCTTGGAGTTTCAGAGTGACTGTCCAAGAGTGGGAATTCTGAGAGTGTTAGAGTTGTACGCAAAGGCGTAATTGTTTGAATTACAGAGTTCACGCGAGAGTTAATCTCCCTTTGAGTTTCAGAGTTGTTGTTCGAAAGTTGTAACTCAGAGCGCTAGAGTTTGTACGCGAGAGGCGTAAGTGTTTGAGTTATCGAGTTTACGAGATAGTCGTAATCATCCTTGAGTTCCAGAGTTGTTGTTCGAGAGTTGTAAGTTTGAGAGTTGAGAGTTTGTACGCGAGAGGTGCAATCGCGGGAGCTACAGAGTTTTCTCGAGAGTTTTAGTCTTGAACTTCTGGAGTCCGTTACGAGAGATTCGTAAAGTTTGGGAGTCTGAGAGTTTGCACGCGAGAGGCGTAATTGCTGGAGCTACAGAGTTTTTCTCGAGAGTTTTTAGTCTTGAACTTCTACCAGTCCGTTACGAGAGAGTCGTAAAGTTTGGGAGTCTGAGAGTTGGCACGCGAGAGGCGTAATTACTGGAGCTATAGAATTTCACTAGCTTAATTTTGGAGTTCTAGAATTCGTTACGCGATAGGCGTAAACTTTGGGAGTTTAGAGTTCTTTACGCGAGAGTCCAGACTGTTAGATATTGAGAATTTACGCGAGAGTCGCGATTTTGGAGTTCTAGAGTTCGTTACGCGATAGGCGTAAACTTTGGGAGTTTGGAGTTCTTTACGCGAGAGTCAAGACTGTTAGAGACTGAGAATTTACGCGAGAGTCGCGATTTTGGAGTTCTAGAGTTCGGTACGCGATAGGCGTAAACTTTGGGAGTTTAGAGTTCTTTACGCGAGGGTCGTGATATTGGAGTTCTATAGTTCGTTACGCGAGAGTCGTAAGTTTTGACAGTTCAGAAGTTCTTACGCAAGGTTGTGCTTGTTGGAAGTCATACTTGATTCGGAAGTTCTAGAGTTTTTTTGAACGTCAGAGTAGATTCTCTTTTGTAATTTTCAGAGAAATCGAATAATTTTCCTTAGGAGTGTAATCTAGGGAGTCCTTGAGTTACTCACGAAGGAGTTGTGATTTTCTGGGTGTGTTGGGAGTTTATAGCCCTAGTATTGAGTTGAGTTGAGTTGAGTAAAGTTGAGTAGAACCGTCTTGAATGTGTAGAATCAAACGTGTTCTTTTGATCGAGTGAAACGCGCTAGTGCATTCCGCCGGGCGAGCGAAGGAGTTGCAGATTTCCAATCCGAGACCAGAGCTGTTAACCGAGAAATACGCCGTGACGTCCTGGTGAGTCTATTCCTATTTGAAAGGGTTGAGTAGCCCTTAATTTTGGGGTTTGGTTTTGTTACCTAGAAAGTCGCTACAATCTCGATCTACCGAATAATAAACGCTTTAGAAGTCACGTCCCTGTATCATACTGCGCGAAAATTCCATATACAGGGGTAGTACGATATGTAAGGGTGAACCTTTTCAATTATTTTACTTATAAGATTTGATTTATTGCCTGTGTGTATTAGTTTCCTGATCGTTGTTATGTTGGGGATAATTTTCTTATTTTATTTTATTGTGTTCAGGGGATAATATTTTTATTTCTGTTTTATTGTCTTATTGTGGGGGATGATTTTATCGTTTTATCTTATATCTTGTTTTGGTGGATAATGTTTTATCGTATATCTTACTTTGGAGAATAAGTTTCAATTTATTTTATTGTCTTAGTTGTGGGGATTTTTGAGTTCGCACGATTGTTCATTTTGAGTTGTGTTTGACATTTTCTTTTTCTCAATAGATGTATTGATTTTATTCTGTGTTTAATTTCGAAACGACTAAGGCAGGCATTTGAGAAGCCCTGCGCCCGCGTTCTCTCTGGAGTCATCATATTCAGAATCGATTCTAATAATTGAGTCAATCCCACCCAAGTAATACGGGTCCTTAGTCTCAGTTAAATTAAAAAGTTAAAATGATATCTTATTGATCTTATTGATTTATTGATTCCTTTATCACAAAGCACCGGTCGATTACATAACTCCGGTCATACATATGACGGTGTCTCTTAGTGCCTTTTACGCTGCGAATTAAAAAAAATCCTATCTCGGCTTCTAATGGTCGAAAAAAGTTGTAGTTTTTTTTTTCAATTCTCCGTTTTGAATCCAGCTGTCCGAATTTGTAAGTCAGAAATTTGTACAAGTTATGAAAATGGCTCCAGGTCTATTTATTGATAAAAAATCACCCCCTTTTTTAAAGTGATAAATAAGGGGTTGGCAATTGATTTATCATATTTTCTAAATGGGATATGCAAATTTGGTTATTTGTGAAGAGAATAAGCCTTTGTGCACCTCGAAATGTTTATCCAAAAAGACATAACAGCAATGAACATTATGCGTCTTGGGATATGAGGGATTCCATGCCAACTGATCCACAAGTGACTGGGGTGGTTTCCAAATCGCTACCAAAAATATTGCATCTTCTTCGGGATGCCAAAATATCCTAAGTCCCAAATTTTCAGCTAGTAATTTTTCGCCAGTCGATTTCTATGTAGAATTTTGTTTCTTCTTCCATTTTTTCGCGGTCCATGACAAATTTTGGTTTCTGGAATGCCAGAGTGTAATTTTGTTCCAGGAAAACTTCCAAATAAGCTATTTCGACGTAAATTTCCGATGTGTATTTGCGTTTAAAGTATAAAAAACGGCAAAAAACTTTTTTTTTTGGAAATTTTTTTCCCCCTTTCAACCCTTTAAAAGGTCATGCAAATGGTCATCTTGACATATTTTCTCTCCAAACTCTGCTCCATTTAGGATAAAGGGGCGTTTCGAGACTATTTCGAAGTATTGGAGCTCTATTTTCTTTCTCCGTGAATTTGGGAAGCAAAAAATCAGTTTAAATGAACAATAATCAAATTGTTACCAGAAGAAAATTACCTGCTAGTTCAACTGATACAGCTGGGGCTCTATAAAATATACAAAATATATAAAGCATAGAAAAGAAACAGTCTGATTAATGAGTCGCAAAAAACTAGGAATTTCTCCAGATTATATGAAATCTTTGGTTTTACTACGTAGCGGGACGCCAATCATATTCATGGATTTATAACGGTCAATGCAATACAAAACAAATGTATTTTCAATAGAGCGGGGGAGTCAACGCTAAATTTCCTGAAATTTACTTCAATCTTTCGTATTTGAGCTTTACCCAAAGTAAATCTTTTCTGCGAGTTGCGTTTTTCAGTGCGCTTCACCTCACAAATAACGTGGGAAAGCTATAGTCAACCAGATGGTGAACTCCGGAATAAAGTGAGTACACTTTGGTACTAGGATCCAAGCTAAGTACGGATATTTCTGCCACAAGATCTTCTTCGTTAGCCTGAATTATATAACCCAAATGCCAGTTGTTATTGAATACAACAGCAACATATAAATTTGTCTTCCATAGTTTCACCACTTTACCTCTCAAATCAATGAGCAATGCCCACTTTCTATCCATACTACTAGTGTGTTTACATTTTGATGATTTGCTTATCATGTACACAAAACTGGTGGAAACCTCCCTTGCCGGGAATCGTCTTTGCTTGCCTCTTGAAATTACTCAAAATTTGCTCACTACTTACAAAATTTGAGAAGCTCATTCACAGTCAAGATTTGGTTACAATAGAGTTGTTTCAAACTCGAGATAGCAGCTTACCGCTTTATCATACCCCGAAGAGTAATTAATAAAAACATTTGCTTTTTTACAGAGGACCTGAATCATAATGCTTCTGTTGTGAAAGTATTCATCGAAAAACTATTTAAATACGTTAGAAAACAAATTACAGATGTCAGATATTTTGAGTTATTCAGCGATGGATGCGGGGGTCAATACAAAAACGCAGAAATTTTTGCTTCTTACACGAATATCAAGAAAGATTTTCAATTATTATGAAGCGAAATTACTTTGCCACATCACATGGAAAATCGGTTTGTGATGGAATTGGGGGTATGATCAAGCGGCAAGCTGCTATCGCGAGTTTGAAACGACCCTATTCAAACCAAATCTTGACTGTGAATGAGTTTCTCAAATTTTGTGAAAAAAACATCAATCCTGTCAATATTTCGCTTCAGATGAAATAGAATCAATTAGGAGTAATTTCAAGAGGCAAGCAAAAACGATTCCCGGCAGAAGAGGTTTCCACCAGTTTTGTGTACATGATAAGCAAATCATCAAAATATAAACACACTAGTAGTATGGATAAAAAGTGGGCATTGCTCATTGATTTGAGAGGTAAAGTGGTGAAACTACGGAAGACAAACTTACATGTTACATGTTTTGTATTCAATAACAACTGGCATTTGGGTTATATAATTCAGGCTAACGAAGAAGATCTTGTGGCAGAAATATCCGTACTTAGCTTGGATCCTAGTACCAAAGTGTACCTACTTTATTCCGGAGTTCACAATCTGATTGACTATAGCTTTCCCACATGTTATTTGTGAGGTGAAGCGCACTGAAAAACGCAACTCGCAGAAAAGATTTACTTTGGGTAAAGCTCAAATACAAAAGATTGAAGTAAATTTCAGGAAATTTAGCGTTGACTCCCCCGCTCTATAAAAATATGTTTACCATTAAATAAATCAATCAAGTATAACTTGAAAATACATTTGTTTTGTACAGCATTGACCGTTATAAATCCATGAATATGATTGGCGTCCCGCTACGTAGTAAATCCAAAGATTTCATATAATCTGGAGAAATTCCTAGTTTTTTGCGACTCATTAATCAGACTGTTTCTTTTCTATGCTTTATATATTTTGTATATTTTATAGAGCCCCAGCTGTATCAGTTGAACTAGCAGGTAATTTTCTTCTGGTAACAATTTGATTATTGTTCATTTAAACTGATTTTTTGCTTCCCAAATTCACGGAGAAAAAAATAGAGCTCCAATACTTCGAAATAGTCTCGAAATGCCCCTTTATCCTAAATCGAGCAAAGTTTGGAGAGAAAATATGTCAAGATGACCATTTGCATGACCTTTTAAAGGGTTGAAAGGGGGAAAAAATTTCAAAAAAAAAGTTTTTTGCCGTTTTTTATACTTTAAACGCAAATACACACCGGAAATTTATATCTCGCTTAAAGTACTTGAAAAAAGGAACATTATGATTTATCGCAAAAAATTTTGAAAAAATAAACTTTTTAGTTACGGCCATCTGAGGAAATATCAGTTTTTCTCGATTTTCCGCTCGGAAAAGCATCTAGTCGTAATTCAGATGGCGGAAACGGATTCCTCGGAAAATTTTACGTCGACGTAGCGTATTTGGAAGTTTTCCTGGAACAAAATTACACTCTGGCATTCCAGAAACCAAAATTTGTCATGGACCGCGAAAAAATGGAAGAAGAAACAAAATTCCACATTGAAATCGACTGGCGAAAAATTACTAGCTGAAAATTTGGGACTTAGGATATTTTGGCATCCCGAAGAAGATGCAATATTTTTGGTAGCGATTTGGAAACCACCCCATTCACTTGTGGATCAGTTGGCATGGAATCTCTCATAAACAAATAGCAATATCTCAACAACAAATCAACCAATTGACTTTTATAAAAGCTGTTAAGGTTTGGAATTTTATAAGCTAGCTTTGATAGTAGTGAAAACCTAAATCATATTACGCGTCGGGTATTCTGGCCAATTGGCCAAATGGCGAGAATACCCGACCCAGAATACTCTCGAAATTGGGAGACCCGGGTTCAAATCCCGGCTGAGCTACAAACACCTTTTTCAAAATATCTCTTACATTTGTTACATATACCTGTCCTATGATTTCATTTCGAGAACTTCCATATATTCATACATTATTTGCATAATGAGAACACGTAAGAGATCACATTATTAACGTGAGAGGAGGTATTTTGTCATTTTTGCAATAGATATTTAACAAAACTAATCGTGCTGCAGCTCAAATTGTAGGTTTTTAAATTCTCTACAACTTATGTTTGAAACTTTCTCGCCAAAATGCATACTTTGGCTTGTAGAACCAAAAAACTAGTTTTTGCTAACTTTGGACCCCTCCCATTTGTTAATGCACAATTTTTGAACGTTTAAAACTATATAGACATGATCAACTTATCAGAGCCTACAACATTTGACCACTCCCATCCGGTTACGAATTAATGTCGTGAAAAATCTACACAGACTGTGCTATGGCTGGCCAATGCAGAGGTTCCTGATATCCTGAACTTGTCCGTTTTAGTAAAATTTGAGTAATATTTTATATTTTTTGAAGTATAACAACTTCAGAAAATGTTATATATGTCAAAATTTACTTTATTTAATTAATTAACGATTATGCGCCTTGCATACTTATAAAGAGAAATTTATTTTGAAAACATTTTAAACTATAAAAAGACTTTGATGTCACTAATAGTATATGCAGTAGCTGATTTAGCAGTAATAAAGTTTTTCGTGCCTTTGAGGAATGATCACCACAAATAGTGTATACGCTAAACCTTGGGAAAAACTAACATCTTGGATTTGTATCACTTTTCATCACAAAATTATGAAATGCTTTTGCCTATTCCGAAAGCGTCACCATGATTTATTATTTTAAACATTCAATTATTAAAATTAAAAATTCGCTTAACTGACGAATATCTTATTGTAATTCTATTGATCCGTTGCGTGCATCTGTGTTATGTCAAATTTTCTATAAGTTTTCAATGAGTAACACTTAAAACAAAAAGAAATTTTAAATTGTTTCAATTTTTACTTACTAGTCGATAGTATGGAATATCTTCTTCTTTTTCATTGCTCTTAGGCCTGAAACAATAAAACCATATCAATAAAAGTACATCTACATTACACATAAAGCGATAAAACCCTGGCACGGTTTTGAACTCACCTGTCCTCTTCTTCATCTCGGAGTTTCTTCTTTTCCTCCTCGAAATTCACGTGTGACTCCTTCATTTTTGGGCGTTCATTTAATATACGCAAAAGTATAAGAGGGAGAACGGCCGGACGATGCGATAAATTTTTCGCGTTTGACTACCAATTCATTCCGGAATACAAATGCTCCCGTGATTCGCTTGATCAATTTTTGAACGTTTTCAATGCCATATCAATTGTTGCTAATTTAAATGCCGCATCGATCCCATTTAAGAATAATAAAAGTGAGAGCTTGGACGCAGTACCAATATTTAATTTATTTTATATGTGACGAAGATGCGGCTTATTTTTATTAACGAAAGAGATTTGGATATTGTCTTTTGTTCGTAACAATTTGCGAGGAATCGTTAATGAGGCTACAATCACCAGAATTTTATTGAATGTTTCCTGTACTACACGTTTTTCGGACTGACGAAGGAGTTATTTCAGAATTTGTAAATAGTGTTATATTTACGAATTTGCAATTTATATTCCAATAAAATTTATATATAAAAATAAGTGAACTTGTCCAATGAGGAAAATATATTTTGGGGCCCTTTTCAATGTTATGGAGAGTTATAAAATGGTCTAAATTTTGATTGACTATTAAATGTAATTCAAATGTCTCTCGAGAAGATGGAGCACATAGAAGAGAAGATGGGGTAAAGATGGATCTAAATTATAGGTAGAGTAACGGCGGGGATTAGGAAAATTTCCGGTAAACATAAATTCCATATTTCTGAAGAAACTATAGCGGCATCTACGTTAGTTTGTAACCATTGAGTAATTTTCAATGTTGGGAAACAATTAATTTCAATGATATAGCAATATTTTCAATCTAAAAGTTGATTATAATTCGATGGAGGGAGGATGACAGATCATATACCCTTACTTTTAATGTTCAATATGTAATTCCGAAGTAACTTATATAGGCAGACCATTCATGGATCTGAGTTATTCTTTGGATAAATATGAAGCATATTTAGACATTCCCCGTTCGATTGCACGTTCAATAGCCTGGATCTAATAGAACACACAACAGCAAAAATCGATTGAACTGACAAACTTCTCAGAACGGGTATCGTTGACGTGATGAGATGTGAAAGTCATCACGAAAGTGTTGCGAATGTGACTAACAATTTTTCAAGGAAATCCCTAGAAGAGCACTGGAAATATACTGCTTATAAATATATAGGACCGAAAATGCATAACAAGGGAGGTAAACGCAATAAATGGAGAGTGTACCTACTAGGTACTAGAAATAGTATTTTTTGAGAGCGAGACTAAAAAACAATATATCCTGAGCATTTCCTCACTTGCATACATCCTATTTCTCAATCAATCTCTTAAAACCAAACAACGTAATCCACTAACCCATTATTGTGACTCCCACGGTTATTACGTTTCTAGATGTATTGAAAAATATAAAACGTTTTCATAGTGAAGCACCTTACGAATTCTTTGAATTATGCATAAAAGTATTCCGAACGAAAGTGTCGTCGCCCAGTGAAAGTGTTTATTTTTTATATTACAAGTCAACTCTCCTGTGAAACTGACTGAGAGGGAAAGATTCGTCTCCACGAAATCCGAATAAAATATGGCAACACTTCAATAAAGCAGAAGTAACAAATTAGTAAAAAAACAGTATACAATAATATTGAAGTCTTTACTAAAATGATATTAATATTATTAATATTAGCATATCTGTAATTAATATTTTGGTTTTTGATAAATGTCAGTTACATCAACTTAACATACTGTTTCTAAAATCATCTTTCCTGTCATTTTCAATCCATCTTCCACGTTATAAATATACAATGTGTCACTATAATAATTGTTACGTTGAATTTAATTAGCAGTTGAATATTAAAATACAGAATTATTGTTTAATATTATTGGTATACCCTGTATAATGTAATATTGCCTTGGTATAAACAAAAAGAGAAAAATATAATTTTACACTTGACATTTTGTCCATTCGGAGAATACCGCGGTGAAACCTAAAACTGCTGATGAAAGTGTAAAATGAATAATCTCGCATATGATACAGTATACAGTTTTTGTAGTTTAGTCGTTATTAAACGCTTGTTCTCGTGTGTGAATTTGAACATTGTGTAAATACTAAAAAGTGATTATGGATACCACTAGAAGCCGACGAAACATTAGAAAATTTGACGGTGAACGCTACAGTATTTGGAAATTCCGTTTAAGAGCACTCCTGGCTGAAGAAGATGCACACAGTTATCAGTTCAAAAGAAAGTGTTAAGCCTAAAATTCAAAGTTGACATTACATTGGCTAACCATTTCCTGATTTTTGATGGACTATTAATTGAGCTTATGGCTGCTGGAGGAAATTTAACCGAAATGTCTAAAATAGCTCATCTCCTTCTCACCCTACCATCGTCTTATGATGGTATAGTGACTGCAATTCATACGTTGACAGATAATAGTTTAAGTCTTGCGTTTACAAAAACTAAGTTACTCGACTACGAAACAAAAATACAAAACGAGCGTAGTGACACCAGCAGTAAATTATTAAACATAGAAAGGCATGAAACTAAGAAGTCTCCTACTTCATATATATACAAAAACCACAACCAACAATTCAAGTTTTCAAACCCAATAATGAAAAGATATAATTCAAATCAAGGAAATAGACGAGCAAAAGGTCAGTTTCATTCCAATAATATGAAATGCAGACATTGTGGGCGAAAAAACCATACAATAAAAGACTGTTATTTTTACAAGAAAAATCAGCATAAAGGAGAAGAACCACGTGAGCGTACTTTACAAACAGTTCGTACAGAACCTGATACTGAAAAGGGTTTTGCCTTCATGGTTGGCAATACAGCTCTGCAAGCAAATAAATTGGAAAGAGGTGACTTAACATTCATTTTAGACTACAGGGCTACGGACCATATGGTGAATCAGGCAGACTTGTTCACAACATACAGGCAGTTGGACAGACCAATAAAAATATCAGTCGCAAAAGTTGGTGTCTCAATTATAGCGACGTTAAAAGGAAACATCAACATTACAACTGAAAATGGAATGATTGGAGTTCTAGAAGACGTCCTATATGCTGCGGACATCCCTTACAACCTTCTTTCAGTTCGACGTATTCAAGAAGCTGGTATGACCGTTATCTTTAATAAAAATGGTTCTGTGAGTATCAAGAAAGGTAGCAAGAGGATAAATAGAGGGTAAGCTCCAAAAAAATTTAGTTACTGTTACCGTAAAAGTTGATAAACCATTAAAAACACATGCAAATATTGCATTTGAAAAGACAATAAATATTTATAAGCTTTGGCATGCTCGTTTAGGTCATATAAGTAAGGAAAAATTTTTACAGTTATAAAATATTAATTTCCTAAATGACCACAAACATTTAAACAATATTCAACCAACACATATAGACCAGTTTATAGAGCTTTTTTTGGTAATCAAAATTCAACAGCAAACTGACTAAACAGCTTTGTTTGAAATGGATCAGAGATGATAAAAACACAAAATACATCCAAATTTTAGCTTTTGCTTTTTTTTTTAAACAATAAAAACTATTAAAAATAGGTAATTTTTTCGTTTTTTCACCATAACGTGAAAATTATTGATGGAAACGCAATAGGTTGCACAGAAGAACTGTAGAGGATTACAAAACCTACAAAATGTGGGCTTCTAGAAGGTGATTGGTGCATTTTTTACCGAGAAAAGCGGGAAAATCCGTTAAAATGAACCTTTTTCCAAAAATTTATAACTTGGGCCGTTTTGAAGCTGAAGTGTTAGTTTTTAGTATAATGCTCGATTATAACGTGCACTTTAAGCGTGCAAAAGTTGGATGCTGTCGGATGAGTAGTTTTTGCACAATTGCAGTTTTAACAATTAACAGCGATATTTTACCAACTTTGGCGTATTAACTGAGATTGACCGATTTTAATTTAGTAAACGGATTTTGAAAGAAGAGATCAATATTTACAACTTGGCTATCTTCGATTTTTATACATGTTTGGAGAAAAAGTGTGAAAAACGTCCCCGAACATTGCGTTAAACGTGCACTTTTGCATTTCGAGGTCTGTGGTGGGGGCTTCAAACAGTAGAAGAGAGGAATACAGTGTGGTGCGTGCTGGTGAAGTAGGGGCTCGCTCGCTACACTACACGCGTACCTACTTCTTCTGTTATTGCTTATCTACTGCAAATTGATCTTTTAATAATTTATTGACATGTATATTTTTATTTTTATTGTTTAGTGTATGGATTGGTATATATACACTAGGGAGCGGAACACACATAAAATCACAGTTAATTACATGTTTACGATAAACGATTACACACGTATTATTTCTTTCTAGTTAATTATTGTTTAAGATGAAACATAAAAATATAAATTAAGAACCGTCACTAGATAGTCATACTTAATTATAGTGCAATTAAAACTGTCTTACGAAATATAATTTCTTGTCTATGGATAAAAACAGGAAGTTACAAAATATAAGGATGATATCTGCCATTCATATTATTTTACTATTATTTTTACTTTTTTACCATATTATATGTTACTTATATATCACATTTAAAGGAAAAAATAATTTACACCTCGAGAGCGAATAACGAAAAAAAAAAAACCCATTACCAAAATGTATGCTGTTAAAAATAGAAATTGACCTGTTCGAGGAATTTCCTGAAATAATTTTATTTAGCGAGATAATGAATTTGTTCCAGACTTTTTAGGATCACTGTATACCGATACACATATTTACCTTTCATTATTGGAATCGTCGTTGATAGTTGTAGGATCCATAATTATATGATTAGTGAATAACTTTGCTTTGCAATAATACAACTGCACTCAAAATTATCAATAACAAATCAAGAAGAAAGTATGTAAAACGTATTCTGTTGTTTACATGTCTGAAGTCTGGAGCGCGAGCGAGCGCTTGGCGCCTGTTCAGTCTGTTCACCAGCACGCACCTGTATCTCTCTCCCCCACCACAGACCTCGAAATGCAAAAGTGCACGTTTAGCGTAATATTCGGGGACGTTTTTCGCACTTTTCTCCAAACATATATGAAAATCGAAGATAGCCATGTTGTAGATATTGATCTCCTCTTTTAAAATCCGTTTACTAAATTAAAATCGGTCAATCTCAGTTAATACGCCAAAGTTAGTAAAATATCGCTGTTAATTGTTAAAACTGCAATTGTGCAAAAACTACTCATCGGACAGCATCCAACTTTTGCATGCTTAAAGTGCACGTTATATTCGAGCATTATACCAAAAACTAGCACTTCAGCTTCAAAACGGCCCAAGTTATAAATTTTTGGAAAAAGGTGCATTTTAACGGATTTTCCAGCTTTTCTCGGTAAAAAATGCACCAATCACCTTCTAGAAGCCCACATTTTGTAGGTTCTGTAATCCTCTACATTTCTTCTGTGCAACGTATTGCGTTTCCATCAATAATGTTCACGTTATGGTGAAAAAACGAAAAAAATGGCCTATTTTTAATAGTTTTTATTGTTTAAAAAAAAAGCAAAAGCTAAAATTTTGGATGTATTTTGTGTTTTTATCATCTCTGATCCATTTCAAACAAAGCTCTTTAGTCAGTTTGCTGTTGAATTTTGATTACCAAAACAGCTTATTTTTCTCTCTATAAACTGGGCTAATAATATTTGTGAAGCTTGTATCTATGGAAAACAAGCACGCTTGCCGTTTGCTAAAGCGAAAGATAAAACTCACATTAAAAGACCACTGTTTATTGTCCATTCAGATGTTTGTGTTCCAATAACTCCACCAACTATCGACGAAAAAAACCAGAAGAAAACACAAAGTCTTCACCACCAATTTATTAACCAAAGAGCGACCGGTTTCGACTATCTAGTAGTCATCATCAGGCTCTGATGCCTTATTGCCTTATGCCTTATTGAGCCTGATGATGACTACTAGATAGTCGAAACCGGTCGCTCTTTGGTTAATAAATTGGTGGTGAAGACTTTGTGTTTTCTTCTGGTTTAATTACCATGGCCACCTTCGAGATACTGGACAACCTTCGGTCTTTATCGACGAAAAAAATTATTTTGTCACATTCATTGACGAATTTACCCACTACACAGTCACCTATTTATTAGCATACAAGTCTGAGGTTTTTACAAAGTTTCAAGATTTTTTATCTAAAAGTGAAGCGTACTTTAATTTAAAATTAACAAATCTGTATTGTGATAATGGACGAGAATATCTTTCTAATGAATTTAAAAACTATTGTATTCAAAGGGGTATCAGTTACCATTTAACTGTACCACATACACCGCAACAAAGTTCAGTGGCGGAATGTATGAACAGGTCAATTACAGAAAAGGCCCGATCAATGGTACATGGTGCTGAGTTAGATAAAAGTTTTTGGGGCGAGGCCTTCCTTACAGCTAAGTATTTAATAAATCTAACACCTACTAAATCTCTAAAACAAAACAAAACGCCATTTGAACTGTGGCATAACAAAAAGCCCAGAATAGAGGATTTAAAAAATTTTTGGTTCAACCGCCTATATTCATAACAAAGTTAGAAAAGATAAATTTGATCGAAAATCAAATAAAGGCATAATGGTTGGTTATCAACCAAATGGCTCTAAAATATTAGATATTCAAACTAATAAATTTATTATAGCACGTGACGTCATTTTTGACGAAACAAATTTTAAAACATCAAGACCAAAACTTGATAAAGGAGTTAATACATTAAGAATGAAACATAATGAGAGCTTTCAGCCTAAAAACTCCATTCCAAATAAAATGCCTAAAACAACCGTAAAAACGTTTGAAACCTCCTATAGAACCTGTACAGCATAAAACAGGTAAATCTATTACCAAAATAGATAAATCTGTCATCGAAACAGATAACGAATACAATACTATAGAACCTGTACAACATAAAACAGGTAAATCTATCACAGGAATAGGTAAATCTATTACCAAAATAAATAAATCTGTCATCGAAACAGATAACGATATAAACTCGCAAAATAAACATAACAATACATAATTAAGAAGGAGCAAACGAATTAAAAATATACCTCCTATTTCATATAACGAAGAACCTATAATATAAATAATTATATTATGTGTGCACAATCACTTATTTGTAAGGTACCTCAATCCTATAGTGAAATTAAATATAGGGACGATAAAATTCAGTGGGAGCAAGCAATAAATGAAGAAATAAATTCTTTATTAATTAATGAGACGTGGTCATTAGTCAATCGACCATCTAGTAAAAATATAGTTCATTGTAGGTGGGTATTTACTATAAAAAATGATGCTTCTGGTAATCCGCAGAGATATAAGGCACGTTTAGTAGCTCGTGGTTTTAGCCAACAATATCTACTGATTACGACGAAACTTTTGCACCAGTGGCTCGAATTTCAACATTTATATTTCTTCAAATTTTTGCGAAACAATATAACTTATTATTGCATCAAATGGACGTTAAAACAGCTTATCTTAATGCTATTTTAAAAGAAGAAATTTTTATGCGTATACCGGATGGTTTTAAAGCTAATCATAACAAAGTCTGTAAATTAAATAAATCTCTCTATGGTTTAAAACAGTCAGCAAGATGCTGGTTTGCACGTTTTGATGAAGTGTTAAAACAGCATAATTTTAAAAAACTCCGAAGTATATCGTTGTCTATATTTTTTAGACAAAGGTCACATTCACAAAAATATTTATGTAATATTATACGATGACGATCTAGTAATCGCCGCAGCTGATAAAGATACTATGATCAGCTTTAAAAATTATTTGAGGAATTAATTTAGTATAGTAGATATGCAAGAAGTGAAATTATTTCTAGATATTAGAGTGAACCAAGATAAAGATAAGATTACGTTAGATCAGAGTTCATACTTAAAATCTGTTTTAAATAAATTTAATATGACGGATTGTACGCCAGTAAATGCACCATTGCCTACTAAATTAAGTTATCAAAATTTAAATTCTGATGAAAATATTAATGCACCTTGTCGAAATTTGATAGGCTGCTTAATGTATGTCATGTTGTGTACACGACCAGATTTGTGTACGGCCGTTAATTTATGAAGTAGGTATCAAAATAAAAATAATAAAGAATTATGGCAATGCCTTAAACGTATTTTAAGATACATAAAAGGTACATTAGAACTTAAATTAGTTTATAAACGAAGTAGTTTCAAACATATTTTAATCGGATATGTAGACTCTGATTGGGGTAACGATGAAACAGATAGAAAAAGTACAACAGGGTATGTTTTCAAATTATTTGAAAATAGTATCGTTTGTTGGAATACTGAAAGACAAAATTCTGTCGCAACATCGTCCACCGAAGCAGAGTACATGGCACTTTTTGAAGGTGTACGAGAAGCTTTATGGCTTAAATCTATTTTGAAAGATATTAATTGTAATATAACCGAGCCTATAATTATATATGAAGATAATACAGGATGCATAGCAATAGCCAATAACCCTGTTTTTCATAAACGATCAAAACACATTGATGTTAAATATCACTTTACCAGGGAACAAGTAAACAAAATGTCATAATTTTAAAATATATTCCAACAGGTAACCAATTGGCAGATGCTTTGACGAAATCTCTACCTTTCCCAAGGTTCCAGGAACTTAGTTTTAAAATGGGATTGGAGAAAGTCCAGGATGAACATCACAATAATAATAATAATAATAATAATAATAATAATAAGTGTAGTAAGCAAAATTCCTGGCGGCGCGGCGCTGGTAACCCTATACCCAAGTCGTCTTCTGGGATTCACAGAGGAGGCTTAGGAAAGTGGGGGTTCCACGCGAGAGGAGGAAAACCGGACGAGCGGGAGACCATCGAGCGAATCCGCGCGGGAATAAGCTCACGAATTGGATATTGTTTTGAGAATTACTTTTTAAAATAGTATTGTTTATTTTTGATCTATTAGTTTTAATTCGCAAACCTCACGGTCGGGCTACATTTCAGAAGTGGGATTATCGCCTGTGAGCCGTTCGTGTCGGTTGAGTTACCTTTATCCTGACGATTGAACTTTAGTGAATGTGTGTGGATCTGCAAGTTCCCGTGGCAATCTGCAACTTCACGAACTAGACGGCAAGGACAACAGTGATGGACCCTCCAGATGAGTCGGGGCGATCACAAACGCCGCCCTTAACTCCTGCAGCCATCGAAACCATGGTTCAAGAACTACAGGACTTGCGTCGTAGCGCCGGTGCCGTGAGTAGTACAGGTTCAATCCGGTCGATGCATGAGAATATTGTTAAAGTTAGCTCCGAAAATAGAGCAGTAGTAACCAATTGGACACTATTTAAAGACGATAGACTTCTGTCTGATTTTGATCCGTGTAAGGGCGACCTGTCGGTGGATGACTGGTTACGAAAAATTAATAATTGTGCACGTATGTATCACTGGGACGAAGTTACCACCGTTTACCTGGCGTTGGGAAAGTTGAGGGGTTTGGCACGCGTCTGGTACGATGGGTTGAGCAGTAATCAGTTTTCTTGGGCTGAATGGCAAGAACATCTGAGTAAGACATTCCCTGCTAAAGAACAATTTTCCAAACTATTTCATGATGCAGCCACTTATCAGATTGAGCAGGGACAAAGTTTACATGAATATTGTTTTAATAAGTTGGCCAAGTTAAATAAACTTAAACTAAATTTAACAGAAGAACAAATTGTTGACTGCGTCATTGCAGGAGTCACTAATAAACAGATAAATTTATCTCTTAGGTCAGCAAACTGTAAAACCTTTGTCGAATTAACCCAATATGTCACCAATTTTCAAACTGTCGGCGACGAACCTTTGAGTTCTTCAGCGAATAGGTTTGAAACTAGAGAAGGTGTGGTTAAAAGGAAATTGTCAACTTTTCGGCAATCAGGATATGCTGGGTCTGGTAAGCGTTCCAGGGACGGTGCCTTGAAGTGTTATGCTTGTGGGGAGGTTGGTCACAAACGGATCGATTGCCCGGTGAAAACCAAAACCTTCACAAATAACAGTTCAATTAGTATTTGTAATTATTGTAAACGGCCCGGACATGTAGAAAAAGTATGTTGAAAAAAAAGCGCTAGTAATTCGAAAACTGTAAATTTTGTGAGTACAAATACAATTCCAGGAATTTATTTGAAGCAAGCAAAAATTCAAAACGTAAAAATATCATGTTTCGTTGATCTTGGTAGTGAGAGTACTTTGCTGCGTAAATCTGTTGCGAATAATTTAAAAATAAAACAGCAAGCCGTACAGAAAATTGTCCAACTTCAAGGTTTTAACAATTTCTGTCCCGTTCTTCCCAAGTTAGAATGTAACGTCGATTTGACTATTGATAGTGTTACAATAAACACCCACATGTATATTTAATGATAACGAAATTCGATATGACTTGTTAGTGGGACATACTTTTACCGAACATCCTTCCGTCTTAATTATTAAAACGAATAAACATTTACAGATTACCAAATTGCCGACTGAGGAGACCGTTCAGGTAGGTCAGCGTTTTACTGTCAACAACATAGTTCGAGACAGGGAAATATCGATAGAGCGAAATTTGAGATGTGGGGAAATTACACCAAAACAACGGATGAAATTGTGTAACCTTTTAAACGAATTTAAACAACAGTTCAGTTTTGGGTTAGATGATTTGGGAAAAACACAAACAGCAACAATGAAAATACAGTGTGTAACAGAAAAACCTATAGTGTACGCACCTTACAGGTGATCTTTGTCTGAACGTAATGTAGTAAAAAGTATGATTTCAGAGTTATTAGATAATCACATAATACGAGAATCTAGTTCTCCATTTGCAAGTCCTATACTTTTAGTTGGGAAGAAGGACGGTGGCCGACGACTTTGTGTTGATTTTCGGGCACTGAATCAAATTACTAAGAAAGATAGGTACCCGTTGCCACGGATAGATGATCAATTGGATCGATTGGGAGGGCATTCATATTTTACTACTCTAGATATGGCTTCGGGTTTTTATCAGGTACCAATGAGTCCTGAATCAATTGAGAAAACAGCCTTTGTGACTCCAGATGGGCATTATGAATTTCTTAGGATGCCATTTGGGCTCGCCAATGCTCCATCTGTTTTCCAAAGGTTGATGAATTCTGTACTTGGGGAGCTGCGGTATGAGACAGCTCTGGTTTACATTGATGACGTCATCATCCCTTCAAAAACTGTTAAAGACGGGATGGAAATGTTAAAATTAGTGTTACAAAAATTTCAAGAACATAATCTTACTTTGAAGCTCTCCAAGTGTTCCTTTTTTCAGACTAAACTTGAATATTTAGGTCGTGAGATATCTAAAGAAGGAGTTAGACCTGGTGAGAAAAAGATAGTCGCCATTAAAGATATGCCAAGACCTAAGAACGTGAAGCAAGTTAGGCAGTTTTTGGGATTGGCAGGTTATTTTCACAAATTTGTGAAGGATTTTGCAATCGTGACCCAACCTTTAACGACACTTTTGAAAAAGGACAATCCTTGGGAGTGGAAAAATGAACAAGAAAGTTCATTCGTCACTATTAAAAGTAAATTAATGACTCGGCCAATTTTAACAATATTTGATCCAGAGTTAAATACGGAGGTGCATACAGATGCAAGTAAAGTAGGTTTGGCGGGAATGTTGATTCAGATTAATGAAACAAATAAAAGTAAACAAATCGTAGCATACTATAGTAGACAGACGACTGCTTTAGAGCAAAGGTACCATTCCTACGAGCTTGAGACCTTGGCGGTCCTTGAGTCGTTGCGTTATTTTAGGGTCTATTTAATAGGCATTAATTTTAAGCTAGTCACAGATTGTAGTGCCATCCGGAGTACTGCCGTAAAAAGGGATATCATTCCCCGGATTGGTAGGTGGTGGATGGAACTACAAGACTACGAGTTTGCGATTGAATATAGGCCGGGAACAAAAATGTCTCATGTGGACTGTTTAAGTCGTAATCCACCAGAGGGTGAAGTAGGAGGCATTCGAATTGTTCAAAGCATTGTAAATATTACAGAAGCCGATTGGCTGCAAGCTGCACAGATGCAAGACGAGGAGATTATTAAAATTAGAGATATTCTGAATTCAAAGAAGGTAGATTCAAGTACTAAGACATATTTTGATAACTATGAACTCAAGGAGGGCAAGGCACATCGTAAAGTAGAAGGTTTAACCAAATGGTTAGTTCCTAAAGGTAACCGTTGGCAAATTTGCAAACTGTGCCACGATGATGTTGGACATTTCGGTTTGGAAAAGACCTTGGCAAAAATTAGAGAACATTCTTGGTTTCCTAGGATGCGTACCTTTGTGAAGAAGTATCTTGACGCTTGTTTGAATTGTTTGTATTATAAAGCTCCATCAGGCAGAAAACCAGGTCAATTGTTTCCCATCGAAAAGGTAGCGGTGCCGTTCCATACCATCCACATTGATCATCTTGGCCCCTTCGTTCGATCAAAAAGAGGTAATTCATATTTATTGGTCATAATAGATGGCTTTTCAAAATTTACGTTGATTGAACCTGTACGAAGCACAAAGGCGAAGCAAGTAGTTCGAGCGGTGCTCGATTTGGTGAATATATTCGGAGTTCCGTTCCGAATTATATCGGATCGAGGTAGTGCCTTCACATCCCACCAGTTTAAAGCATTTTGTACAGAATTTGGAATTAAGCACATCCTTAATGCCGTTGCAACTCCAAGGGCGAACGGTCAATGTGAAAGATTTAATCGTACGATATTGGGCTCTTTAGCTGCCATGAATGGGGGATGTGAGGATGACAAATGGGATATGCATGTTAAAGCGATCCAGCGAGGGCTAAATGGTACTATTCATAGGGTACTTGGGATAACGCCTTCGGAAGTACTTTTTGGGTGTAAACCACGTAGTGTCTCTGAATCTATACTGTTGACAGAGTTGCAAGATAAGTTCGACCGTGTGGACCCGCACGAGGTCCGGAAAGAGGTGCAGAGTCGAATGACCAAAGACCAGGCAGCACAAAAACGGCGGTATGATGTCAAGAGGGCTATGTCCAGGGAGTACCAGACTGGCGACTTGGTAATGCTGTTAAAGACGGACTCTCCAGCTACAGGAGAGAGTCGGAAGCTGTTGCCCAAATACAGGGGACCGTATCGAGTTACAGCTAGGTTGCCAAACGACAGGTACGCGGCCTTGAAAGTGTCCGAGAGATACCGCAAGTGCCCAATTGTCGTCAGTGTAGATAAAATGAAGCCCTGGGTCACGCTGACAGAGCAGGTGAGGGTCTTTTGGAAACTGTCTAACGAAAAGTATTCGATGCAAGTCAAAATGCGAAAAACTTAGTAGATGTTCGCGCATTCGGTCTTGTAAAATACTTGAGGCTCCAGGTATTCGGAGCATGTCAAAAATGTGAAAATATTCTCACATTCGGACATGTAAAATACCTGAGGAAAGCGAGTATTCGGAGCATATCAAAAATGTGAAAAACGTAATAGACGTTCGCACATTCGGATATGTAAAATACTCAAGGCTCGAAGTAATCGGAGCATGTCAAAAATGTGAAAAACGTGGTAGACGTTCGCACATTCGGACATGTAAAATACTTCCAGCACATGTCAAAAATGTGAAAATGTTTCCACATTCGGTCATGGAGGGTTCGAGTATTCGGAGCTTGTCAAAAATGTGAAAAACGTGGCAGACGTTCGCACATTCGGACTTGTAAAATACTCGAGACGCGAAGTATTCGGAGCGTGTCAAAAATGTGAAAAACGTATAGACGTTCGCACATTCGGACATGTAAAATACTTCCGGCAAATGTAAAAAAATGTGAAAAACATGGGCAATGTTCGCACATTCGGACATGAAAAATACTTAAGAGTTAGTAAGTGTATTTGAAACATGTCAAAAATGTGAAAAACATGAGCAATGTTCGCACATTCGATCTTGAAAAATACTCATAAGTTCGTAAAAGTATTTGATACGTGTCAAAAACATGCAAAACATAATGGTTGGTATGTTCGGATGTGTAGATAGAATACTTGAGTCAAATGTTAAAGAAATGTGAAAAACAAAGTTAATGTTCGCACATTTGGGCGTGAGAATAGTCACAAAGAGTAAAAGTATTTGATACGTGTCAAAAACATGCAAAACATAATGGTTGGTATGTTCGGATGTGTAGATAGAATACTTGAGTCAAATGTTAAAGAAATGTGAAAAACAAAGTTAATGTTCGCACATTTGGGCGTGAGATTAGTCACAAAGAGTAAAAGTATTCGAGACGTGTCAAAAACATGCAACACATAATGGTTGGCATGTTCGGATATGTAAAATACTTAGGAATTATAAACATGGGAAATTTAAAACTTGTATCAAGTCAAAAGCATGAGTTGAATGCTCGGACGTCTCCAGGGTGTCAGTAGAATACAGATTTGAATTAATGAGTTTGTATCTTCATGCAGGATGAAGATCATGACCGAAGTGAGGACACTCCGGAAGAGCAGGATGGCCGAATGTAGTAAACAAAATTCCTGGCGGCGCGGCGCTGGTAACCCTATACCCAAGTCGTCTTCTGGGATTCACAGAGAAGGCTTAGGAAAGTGGGGGTTCCACGCGAGAGAAGGAAATCCGGACGAGCGGGAGACCATCGAGCGAATCCGCGCGGGAATAAGCTCACGAATTGGATATTGTTTTGAGAATTACTTTTTACAATAGTATTGTTTATTTTTGATCTATTAGTTTTAATTCGCAAACCTCACGGTCGGGCTACATTAATAATAATAATAATAAGGTTACATAATTTTTCGGTCTGATTGGGTTTTTAGGGGTTTTCCCAATCCTTGCAACGAATGTTGGACCATGTATAACTTCCCCCAGAAAATCAAAATATCAATAATACGATAATACAAGCAAGCATATGAGATAATTGTAACTTTTACATTAATTAGCGAATGTGAGATTATTTCTTTTGATCCAATTTTTCTCATTTTTAGTGGGAGTATTGGTTTACCCTGTATAATCTAATATTGCCTTAGTATAAACAAAAAGAGAAAAATATAATTTTACACTTGACATTTGGTCCATTCGGAGAATACCGCTGTGAAACCTAAAACTGCTAATGAAAATGTAAAATGAATAATCTCGCATATGATACAGTATACAGTATATAGTTTTTGTAGTTTAGTCGTTATTAAACGCTCGTTCTGAAAAGTAAACGCTTGTATTAACTTATACGTCGTTTTAATTATTAATGCCCTTTTCCTATAATACCTAATAAATATCTTTCATATCATCTATTTCAAATCATCTGTACGTAAGTGGTAAAAAAATAATCTACTTACCATGTAGTGACTCTAGAAAATTTTTCTCTCAGGATTTGCTTCATATTGTTTATAGCTTGGGAATTTTTGAAACGCATGAGTTATTCTCGCTCAAATTTTTCATAAATACATAAATCCGTGTTGCCACTCTAGGTAATATTAAATAATTTGAAGAATAATTTTATTGGTGAGATTAGAGCATTACTTCATTTCAATTGCGATACGTCTGTGTTTACCCTTTTTATGACTAGAAATTAACAGTACACTCTGTTTTGTAAAAGATTGTGAACTCATCATAACTTTCATATAAAAGTGTTGTGTCATAAACACTTGTAATTGAAAAAAATTTAAAACAAAAATTTTTTTAAACGAAATGTCATTGCATTGCATATTCTATAATTTTAAATGCATGATGTAATTTTAGAATTTTTCAGCGCCGAGCAATTATGAATAATTTCTAGTTTACCTCCGATAGTCTACAAAATTGTTTACCAATTAAGTAAGTTAAATAAGAACCTGTGCTGAAATAAACGATTTGTTTACAGCAAATATTACTGGATACCGACGTGAAGCAGTTATTTCGTTTATTTCAATTATTCAACATCTAGTTTTCAAATTCAGGCAAACTGTATAATTTCGAAACAATTTCTGCTGCTTTGAAAAAATAAAAGTTTAATAAATAATTCCAAGTTAAGTTCCTTTTTATTAGCGAACGAAACAAATAAAAGAAAATAACAAAGTGCATACCTATCACCGTAATTGTGGAGTACGAGTTACCTACATTTGATCCATTTATTTCACACAACCTTTATAAGTCTTATATTGTAGTCATAGAAGGGACACAAGCTTTGACAATGCATTCCTATATAGAAGTTTACTTGAAATTTTTCCAGCTTTTCGGGGTAAATCCCACGTGTACAAGGCTGATGGACCACTTCTTGTACTTTACAGCCATTTGTATGAATGTCGGATTTATTTACTTACTAATATGGTCGAAGATTGATAATTACCCGAGAACGAATAAGATACAAGAAATGACCCAGATGATGGAAACAGTCCTTTCAATCATACAGGTAAAGTTGTTTCAGAAATATTTACATAAGGCGGTTTTGTCACGATTGAAAGTTACCAAGTGTAAAATGAAGCTATAAAGTTGTTATACATTGATGAGCCTGAATTTGTCGTATCTTAATTTATGCGAAAACACAATTAGGTATTTGCCATATAATTTAAATTAAACGAAATATATCTATATTGATAGGGACGAACCCTCCGACAAATTTTATAATCATAAAAAATCATGTAATAGGCCCAGCACCAAGTATTTCAGGTCTAAAAAACAGTAAATGTGCGAAAAGTTAAAGGACCAGGGAAACAACCGCTCATCGTGACGTCACTCCGCGTATATATGTTATGGACCAAGTGATTAATGAGGGCATTATCTACAATGCCCGGGCATTATGAATAATGACAGTGAAGTCAGATTGGGCCAAGTGATTAAGTATTACCTAAACTTCATTATTTATCATAGCATTTGATCATTATGAATATTGCTACACAATCGTCGGGCAATTTGCTGATTTGGGTAGATTGGGCGGGGCCTTGATAGAAACAAACGCATGACTCAGTCGCTGCCGACGCTGTTTACTGTTCACTACAAAGTGCTCTGTATGTTTGTTTAGTTTTGCATTGAAAAGAAATAGACGCAGGCGGCTTATATTTTCGTAATTCAGATTCGAATTGTAAGGACGGACGGTATTGTGTGCTAGTTCTCAATTTAGTGTCGAACTGAGAATTAATACGAAAGAACGATCTAAACTAAAATGTAAGTATTCCATTATTGGCTAATTATTAGTAGTATTGTGTAATTCATTTTTGCAGCGTGGACTGCAACTCGAAATTGACTAGCATGAATCGTCGATTTGACGAAGGATTAAATGAGTTAGTCTCACTAAAAGCTCAAAACACTCAGTTTTTGTCATAAGTCAGTCAGAAGACTATCCGCGTTTGCGAAGATTCGACGTCATGACTATTGGAGAAACAGAAAAACTGATTGTTCCGGTAAAAGAAGATAACTTAATCAGGTATTGCGTGCCCAAAGAAGAAACATTTCAGATTTTACATGACACCCACCTAGCAGTTGGACATGACGGAAGAAATCGATTGGAGAAAGAGTTGAATTTGCGCTATGAAAATATTATGAGAGAAATGATTGTCATTTATTTAAATTTATGTGATAACTGCGAAAAAAAAAGTAATGTTCCAAAAAAAGGTTTAGTGGTTAAACTTATTCTTAGCAGCGAAATGAATGCAAGGTGCCAAGTAGACCTAATTGACATGCAATCACAAGGAGATGATCAGTATAAATTTATACTTGTATACCAGGATCATCTCATAAAATTTGTGCAGCTCCGTTCGCTCAAAATCAAAAGAGCGAAGATGTTGCATATGTACTACTTGATATTTTACAATATTCGGTGCACCAAGTATTCTCCAAAGCGATAATGGCAGAGAGTTCGCCAATAGAATTGTCCAGGAAGTTTGTGACATGTGGCCTGAACTAAAAATTGTGCATGGTAAACCGAGACACTTTCAAAGTCAAGGGTCAGTAGAAAGAACAAACCAAGATATCGAGAACATCCTAAGTACATGGTTAGAGCATAACATCACAAAAAAATGATTGGAAGAATTACGTTTTGTGCAATTACTGAAAAATAGAGCTCATCACACAGGCATCAACTGTACTCCATATGAAACCTGTTCGGAACGAAGTTGAAAGTAGGATTAAAAATTTCTTCTATACCACATGAAGCTCTGCTTGAGGTAAATTCAGAAGAAGTCTTAGAAAAACTATTATCCACCGAAGGCACTATCGCTGAAAAGAACCAAGTAGAGTCCACCGAAAATGATCAAGTAGAGTCTATCGAAATAGACCAAGTAAAATGTGCCGAAATAAACCAACTAGAATCCACGGAAAATAATGATATAAATTTATATTCAGCCGGCCCAATCAAAGTTTCACCATCCATTACCTTAGATGTGCATTGTGAAGAAACTTCGGATTTAAATCCAATACCCACAAACGAAACGGCTTCATCAGAACAAAATGTGAAGAGCAATAAAGATAATGTTATGTTTGTAAGGAAATTGGCTTTAAGTAATTTGCAGAAACAGGCTAATAAAATGTTGAATGCATCTAACGCTAAATATCCCGTAGCTAAAATAGGTAACACCGTAAGGGTCCGCGTTCCACATGTTGATCGAGCTCGTAGCCATGAAAGTAATATTCTTGCTACCGTGACTGAAATAACAGATTCGAACCTTTATAAATTAGGAACAATACATGGTATTCTCAATCAACTTTATTCAAGAAACCAATTTTCAGTGTGTAAGAACAATTTGCTTCGCTTGAAGATATTCCGGAGACAGAGGTTTCACTGAGAGAGTGTGTTAGGATGTCGTCTAAATGTGGAGGGCAAGGTTACAGTCGATGTGGTTGTAAATGTGATAGATGCAGTTGTCGCAAAGAAAAGAAACTGTGTGACTCCAAATGCCATCAAAGTGACAATTGATCCAATAAATAGGGGAATAAATCCTCCACATATGTTACTTGTGCTTATTTTGCTTATTTAAGGACAAGAATAGAAATAAACATGTGTTTTTATTATCCTGCCCAACAGGTGATAGACATTATTTATAAAGCCCGGGCAATTTAATTATTTAACAAATATTATCATATTGCTTTCTCATGTTTGGCATTTTTCAAAATGCCCGGGTATTATGTAGAATGCCCCATTAATCACTTGATCCATAACATATACACGGGTCCGTTCTGCAGTCCACAAATAGCTTTTTTCGAGTACTTTGGACTTTATTCTTGTTTCCGCTGGAGTGTAGGAGTTAAATTGCGACCAAAACTATTAATTTGTATTATTCGCGTCGTAAAATAGTGTTTTCACTACACTGTTTACATACGGTGTGACGTCAGACGGCGTTTTGTCGCCAATTCCTAGCGTTTGAATTTCAAATTACTTTTTTTGCTAGAATGCTTTTAATTTTTTTTTAATTTAAACCTAAGATTTATAGGCATATAATCTCTCATTTAGCCAGTTTTAAAAAGATGTGAAAGTACCTAATTATGCTGAATCAAGCTTATAATAAATCTAAGTGTCAATTAAAATATAATGGGAATAAATAGCACTATCTTAAAAATCGAAAAAGTTCTGATTTCGCCCAAAATATACTAAAACATTTAGTTGTTTTAGATTTAGACCTTTAAATGTCAAAAATATTTCTAAGTATTTTTTCCAAATTATGACGTCCTCTTGTCCTCGTCGTCGTCAGCTCAAATAAAGGGTAGTACTTATTATAACTAACATCGCTTCTGAAGATATGGAGGTCGGATTTTTAGTTATGAATTTCTGGGACACTACACTTGTTAAGTTTACTCTCTTTAAGCTCAGGGATCGTTCAGTTAAAATGCTGGGGCTCCTCTAAAGGGAAAACCAGAGCTCGGTAAACAAAAACTTTAAAAAGAGTAAAGAATACTCACCCGTATTTCAAAAGACTATAATAAATTAATTTAAAAATGAATGGTTATACAATATGACAGCATAAAAACGAATTCACAAATAAAATGCACCTCAGCAATATGATAAGAATAAGAAAAGAGCATTCCATTTCAAAACAACATTTGAGTATCAATGGGAACCTAGATATCAAAGGATCTCCTATCGCTACATGTGGACAAAAAGAAGACATTAATCGTATCCTATTTCATTACCCTATACCAACTTAAATGCATTTGGCTTATACAAAGAGCTACAATAAGGTAAAAATTCTGCACCTACAAACGCTCAAATGGTACTTGGTAACTAAAGAAAAACGCAAAAATTGAAATACACTACTCTTTCCTAGTATCAAATAATCACATAGTTTTTGACAGTTATTTCAAGGGAGTCCTACCCAAGAAATTTCGGGGAATAGGTAATGATTGGCCAATGTGTGAAAAGTTCTAAATTTTTGTTGTGAAGTTTAATACTTACAATATTAACTAAACGTGGCAGAAATCTGTACACGACGAATGTAGGTTTCTGGTTAGTATGAGAATGAAAAGGAATAGTGTGCCGACACCATGGCGACGGAACATCTCGCTTATTTAATTCCTTCCAGAAAGGAAATTCCGAGAGAATCAGAACTCGAGCGTTATGCGAAAATTAAATTCAGATTCCACGTACCAGAGAGATTTGAATCCCTAACATAAACGAAATAGTTATAAATAAGTTATTAAGTGTTAGCGGGAGTAAATCAGTTTAGTAGTATTATCAGCTTAGTAGGAATTTTTTAACCCACAGAAAACGTTACACTAGTAATAGTATAATACCCATCACAAATTGAAATAAGTGGGTCGTGTTCTGACAAAAATAATTTGGGGAGAGTTCTGGTACGTTACGCCATACTATTGCGTGCTTGGACGTTTCACACCTATACCCGAGTTTCGATTCCTCGCGGAGTGAATTCTTAGAACCCATTAGTCCTCCGCGGGATGAAGAAGTGAGAGGAAAGTAGAAATAGGGGCGTATATGTTTCATGTTGTCTTCAAAATATAAATAATCGAAGTTATATAATTTAATGGAATGAAACAATGTTAGTTTGCAACTATAATATTGAAATAATTATAACGCTATTACATAAATCAGATGACTGGAAGAAATATTGCCTAATGAAAAATAAAAAAGGGAATATCACACGTGTACTGACCAGCGCGTAATTCGCCGGGCACCGACACTGTTCATCCGACAGATGTACGTACTGTAAACAACTTTCTCCATATTGCCATTCTACAGGTTTCGACTGTAGCTGATGTTTTATAGAGCGGATTTTTAAATTTTGGCAACTCCGCTTCTCTCTGTCTCTCTCTTTACGTTGAAAATTTGCTAAACCGGCGAATCGCTGGAACTAGGGATGTGATTTTACGAGTTTTGCGTGTGCCACTCGCAACTTGTTGTGCCAATGAGTCACTCAGGAAGCCAAACGGATTTTGGTATAGGTCGTTTTGTCTCCGACCGCCTCACACAGGAAAAATATAATTTGAAATTATATTAATTCATCGAAAAAGGGATTTGTAAGGAGTTTCAAAACTGGAAATTATGTGTAGTGGCAAGTAATTGCAATGCTCATTATTAAGCAGACGCGGTAGTTGTAAAAGTTGTAAAATTGTATCCTGAGTAAGGCAGCTTGGTTGGTATACTAATACTAATTTTTTTATTATAATTGTTCCACCTCAATCATTTGTTTAATATCACCTGGTTAGAGCAGGCATTTGCGAAGCCTCGCGTCCACGTTTCTCTTAAGGGATCAATTATAACTAAATCGTTGGAATTTGATTGTATGTAATTCGTTTACTGTTAAAACCACCTTTTATTTAATTTGAATCGAATTCAAAACCTGTTTTATAGCAATTCGTGTTCGAGTGTTAGTTAAGGTTAGTAATAAATCGTAAGCTATGATCCTCCATAGTACAGGTTGAGTTACAAATAAAAACACCTTCACTGAGATTAGTTGCAGATTGATCGTTTTTAATATAGTTACCCACCGTTTTATTTCGGGTACCGTTCATATTTCTCAACAGAATATTGAGTTTCATTTTCTCTTAACCAGTTAGGGCCATAAGTTCAGAAGGCGGGTGTAGAAATTCCTCATGTGTTTGTCCTCCAGATAAAGATCACATAATGGATTATCTCTTGTCTCTACGTGCCTCCAATAGGAAGTATGCGTACTTCCTATTAGCGCTACACTATTATCGACAGAAGCTTTCATTCAATCTGGTTATGTATTAACTAGTTGTAAGGTAATTGTTGAGCTTTATTTATATGTATACAAGCAGCCTATCGAGTAGTTGTTAGGAGCTCTGAAAACTGCTGCACATAAATCCAATCGTGGTATCATGATACAATTTAAGCTCAACGCGTGTTTCTGACCAAAGTGAATTAGTAAAAATATTACAATGCGAATCTACAGCGAGAATGTACAGGCAAGTCCTGAATGCTGTCTGATATACATGAAAAACGGGCAGGGCAGAACTCCGCCGATTTACCGGCAAGTAATAAAAGGGAAGGGCATAACTCCGCCGATCAGTTAGCAAATGTACCTAATCCCAAGGCAGAACTGCGCCGATTACTACACTTCGTGGGCTACACTATTTTCGTTTTATTCGCTATCGCTTGTAAAAGGGCAAGGATAAACAATTGAGGTTTAGTAAAAAGTAAAACGAACAGGACTGATCACCCGATACCCCGTTAATCCCCTGAAGAAAATCGCGTGGTCGAGCCCGTACTTGGCAACAAAGGTAGCAAGTAGCTCGTGGTAGAGCTCGTAGATTCCCGTAATTAAGAAGTAGTTGGCGCAGTTATGCCCTAAGCTTACAGGGCCTTAAGAAGCGTATGGAGGAGAGGCACGTAAATCGGCGGAGTTCGACTCCCCCGTGAAAAACACGTTAATTTGACTATTCAATGCTTGCTGTATGACAACTTTACGGTGAAAATTATGACATAAGGATTTCAACTCTGAACAGTAGTAATCCATACTAAATGCGTATGTGGAGGAATAGACTCATACCAGTTACATTTGCTCTGCCATATTTGTTGCATTAGGATTTTATCACATAGAACTACTTGACCCAGAGTATTGGACTTGAAAAATTGGAAAATGACCGATTGAATCAAATGACCCGTGAAATTTGAGTTAACATGACACATTTAGTAACCTTTGTGACATGATTCTAATTCCGAAATAAATCTCTTTTATCTACTTATACAAAAATTGGAAGAACCAAAATTTAATGAATTAATAAAGCAAAGTAGATAAAATAGTATATTACACTCGTTTAATGAGACGTATACACTCGTTCTATTAATTAAACTCCCTAATTGAATCCCGGAGACGACGTTGCTTCAAGCGGCCCTGAGCACCAGGTACTTTGGAGACTATTGGCGATGTCATATTCGTTTTCAGCGGCCCCAAAAACCTCCGGGTTTAGACCTTTCTGCTAATTATATAATCAATTCCCTTAAAACTCCCGGAGAAGACTTTGGTTCGAGTGGTCCCGAGCACCAGGTACTTCGGAGACCTCTGGCGATGTCATTCGTTTTCAGCGACCCCAGAAACCCCCCGGGTTTAAACCCTTCTGCTAATTATATAATCAATTCCCCTAAAATTCCCGGAGACGACGTTGGTTCGAGCGGCCCTGAGCATCAGATACTTCGGAGACCACTGGCGATGTCATATTCGTTTTCAGCAGCCCCAAAAATCCCCGAGTAACAAAATTGAACTCATGTCGGTCATTATTTACCGAGTTATAAATTTTTTAACAACCGACACCTTCACATGCACGTATAAAAAAGCATTTTTCTTCTGCAGCTCTGCAATTTTGCATTTTTCGTTCATAACAAATGTTCACAAAACTTGTAGACACTTTCACGAACCGGGGGGGGGGGGGGCAATTTTCCTAATATTGTAACGGAAAGTCTCGCCACGAAATAAACACAAGTCGGTGGGGAGTTCGTTTCCGACGAATCGATTCCCGTTCGTAGAATTCCAGACTGTTCCGGATCGAAGAATTCTATACCCTTCTAGAGCGACCGGAAAGTTCAGGAGCGGCATCAGGGAGAGAGATAAGTGGGACACCGCCGAGCCAAGAAAGCAGTAGTAAAAGGCGGAAGGAGTCGGATACTTTACCTGCACGGCCATGCGCGTAATGCAAACAAGTGGGATATTAATTAAAAATTGATTGTTAGTTCTTATTGGAAATAAATTAGTTAGGAGACTTCGCGTAGTGTAAGTTATTTCGAACACGTAAAGCTTTACAATATGAAATTGCCCATTTCACTCGCTCTGCGAAATTACTACATACCATCTCGCACTATTGGTTTGTGCATAAAAATGAGAACTCGTTTAAGAAAAGTAGCATGTTAGTTCCCGGGGAAGTAGGCAAACTAGCACGAACTTTTCCCTTGTAGCCCCACTCAGGAATTGAAACAACGGTTTCGTCGTCAGATGGAGGTATTTATTCCTATTTATTTATTGTCGACGTTTCGTCCCAGGTTTGGGGACATTTTCAAGACACTATCGAAGATAGAAATACACACCGTTATAAAAAAAGAAAAACAGATATAAACATAAATAAATAATACAAAATTGCAGTAAAACAAGACAGGTATGTAACGTTGAACAGTTAAAAAGTTAAGAAACATAGAGATAAAATTAAATTTAAAATTTTTATAAACTTATAAACATGATTATGTTTCACTTGCGTTAACTTCTATCAAAGACAAATACGGTTATAGACTGTCGGCGTAAATGGATATTACTTTTAGTTCATATTTGGTGGCGTGTTGTCGTTTCCCTGAATATTTTAGGTATAAATGCACACTCGGTTGTCGCAGGTAGGTAAGGGATTTTTTGAGATTGCTAAATTAGGGTTGCGGTGTTGTCAACGTATCTGTCTGCTGAAGGTCTCGGCACGTGAAAACAAAACCAGGTAGTTCTTACTTACGGCAAAGACAAACCGTATTGTCTTTGCTTACGGCTTACCAAATTATGTATGAAGATTGAAGGAATGAAAGGCTAGTTACCTACAAAAACCAACCGAATGTTACGGCGACCATTCTGCTTGTATAATAGAATTAAAAAGCAATAATGCCAATGTTTTAGATGATGCACATATCACTTTAGATTGTGAATAAAGAATTCAAACTGAAATTCATGAAAATACGAAATTTAAGAATTGTTAATGGCATGCGATATATTTAATGAATGAATTATTACCATGAATCATATATACAGTGTGGTGATAAAGTAAGGAACAAAATGCATAACTGCGGTATTTAATAATGTATTCAAGCAAACCGCTCTGACATGTCAATCTAATTTTTCACTTAACCACTTTATGATATAAAAGCTGTTTTGAAAGTTTACAGAACGAGCGTAGCGAGTTCTGTAATTCAAACAAGTACCTTAAACGCACTTTTCACACTTGTATGATACAAGATTTTTTCTCATTCACAAATAATTAGGATGTTTTAAAAAATATCTGAAATGCGTCAGATTCTGAATTATTCAAAGTTACAATCCAACTATCTTAGAAATCACTGTAACTAAGGTAATGAAAGTTTGTTTCGTGAAAAAAAAAACACTCAAACTGATAGCTACTTTTGGTCGAATCAGGTCGAATCTATTTTTTATTCTTCGCACAATTGCATTAAAATTGCACTTTTCACACTAAAATGATATTTGAAAAGTACAATTTTTCAATAGTGAAATGATAGTAGCTCTATTTATTTCGAGAAAGCAAACTATTAGGATCGTCAGAAGTGAAATAAAATATATTTTTTTTCTGGGGGTTATTTCAAATCAAAGGTTTATATTCTTAGGCCAAATAATTTAGACGAACTACGACAAACAATTTACGCTCAAGTGGAACACGTTACTCCTGAAATTTTTGAGCGAAATTTACAAAATGTTTGCCCTAAATTTTGTATGTTTTTGAGGCTTCAATAAGATGTTCTCCATTAAAGTTACATTTTTATTTCTTACGGTAAATGTACTTTCTCAAAAAAAAAAGTTAGTTAAGGTACCAATTATTATACACCATCATTTAAGTAGTTTGACGATCTGATAAAAAAACAGCAAAAATAGATAAATGGAAATTTCTAGATATCTTTAGGCAGCTTTATATTTCTGGGAATAAATCACAATAACTTCCCAGAATTTCTTGCACTAATATCTTTAAAATTGAGTTATCAAGCAGGTAAATGTCCCAAATGATTATCACCTGCAGGTAAACGTTACTTCCAATCCGGTCGCGTAAATAGGTTAATCACCAGCCAGGGAGATTGTGTACCTACTTATTATAAAAGAAAATTTACAACGAAGTAAAAATCATTCCGTTTTCGAATTTTGTCCGATTTATTGGGTATTTCATAGTGATTTTGGTGTTTCGGTGTTTGTTTTTGGTAGTGAGTAAGTTTTGTGTTGTAGTGTAATTAGTAGTTTAGTGCTTTGGTAAGAGATTTAACTTGCTACGGAGTAAATTTTAGTTTTGTATTGACTTAATGGTTTAGTAAGTAAGTAATTAAGAGGTTTTAGAGATAGTTTTAGATTAGCGTTAGATTCGTTTAATTTTGGTTTCCTTTGTTTTTTGTTGTATATTTCTTGGTTTAGTTTTTATTTGCGTCTTAGTTGGTTTTTTTGATCCGGTGAAAATGGCAGGAAATAAATGCCAATATCTCAATTGTAATGCTACCCGTAAAAACAATCCGGGACTTCGAATGTTCCGTTTCCCTTCTCGAGATAAATCACTTTGCAATAAATGGATAATTAATTGTGGGAACGCAAGTCTTGCAGGCCTCTTGCCGAAGCAATTAAAACAAAAATATTTGTGCATAAAACATTTCTCTGAGGAAACTGATTTTAAATCGGAAAACAGGCGTTTTTTAAAAAATCATGCGGTACCAGATCATTATGCAAGAGACACTCTGGAATATCGACTCTTAACACCCAAACGAACCTATTCGAGGTTATCTGATTGTACTGGTAATTTACCAAAAAAGCACGTTTATCAATGGAGGAGGCCACTAGCTCTACAAACATGATACAAAATAATACTTCCCCTATTGTTTCAACCATTACGGATCTTCCAGTTTCAGTGCCAGACACATCAAATGAGAAAAGTTGTTAAAATCTATTTGTTTTCAAACTAAAAAATGTAAGAATTAAGCGCCAAAAATAAAAACAGAAACAACAACATTTGTTCAAAATATCCGATTTTAAATCAAAAGTCGTCCGGGTATTTGTTGCTATGCAACTTAAAGGGACGAGAAAACCATGGACTCAGAATGAAAAAGATTTTGCCATTTCTTTTTACTATAAATCTCCCTCAACATATAAATTTTTAATGCGTAAATGATTTTCAATGCCATCTCCATCTACTATTCGCATGTGGGTAGGAAAATGTAATTTTCGCACTGGAATTGACGAAACGCTTATAAATCAATTAAAAGCGAAGTGCAATACTATGGAAGAATGTGAAAAAATGTATTTTATCTTTTGATGAGATGGCTATTAAAACGGACTTGGAGTTCACAAAAAAATTTGATTTTGATTTTGAAGGGTGTCAAGACTTCGGTCATCTTGGTCGATATCCAACTCTAGCTAAGCATGCTTTGGTGTTTTTTCTTCGAGGATTGTACTCCAACTGGAAATTACCGTTAGGTTATTATTTTAGTGGAAATTCAACTCCTCCCGAAAAGTTAAAAGAACTAATTTTTTTTGTAATAAGTACACTTCTCGATATTGGTTTTCTTCCAAAAGCGGTAGTTTGTGATCAAAGTAGTGGAAACAGATCGACAATAAAAAAATTAGGGGCTACTGCTGAAAACAGTTACTCTTTCTTTGTTAGAAATACCAGAGTTTACTCAATATATGATATTGCCCATCTCTTCAAAAGTCTTCGCAATAATATGTTAAATGGTAATCTAAAATTATATGATAAACTATCATTTAGCATTATGAGGCAGACCTATGAACTTGATTTAAAGTCTAATACAGCTCTGTAGCAGATTGCGTAATAACTTAATTATCAACATTAATCATTATCACCTACTTTCATTGTCACGACTCATCATTTCGCTCACCTTTGATTTAAACAATACATAAGTATGTTGAGCTCACAATACGAATATCGCTGATGTCGTACTACTTCACTAGCGATACTTGTAATTGTTATTGTTCCAATTAGGTTTCTCGACAACAACGACATATAACTACAATTGTTCTCATTATTAAACGTTCATCAGTCATGTATTCACCTTCATTCAACTCACTTCACTTTTAGTTAAGGTAATACGTGTAAATGGTTAACCAATAGAAACATTTCGACCAGAACTCGTTTTACTCATTGGGACCTATGGGTAGACACTACATGGCGATCCTGCAAACAGCTACATAATTCACCATGGGAAACACCAAGAGCAGCAGTCAAAACGGTGCTGTAAATTCGAACGTAGAAGTCAGCGAGGTGACCATCAACTTGGACATCAAGATCATCTCCTACGTTATCCTTGGACTCCTGGTAGCTTCGATCCTGACGAAATTGTGGAGAAATTTCAAGCTTAGAGTGGAGAACAACGCTCGGCGTAATCTGGCAAGGTCCGTCTACTCATTGGCTCCGCAACAGGTCCTGCAGCCCATCCAATCTGGCCAACCAGTCGCCCGGCCAAGAGAACAACCCCCGCTAGAGGCAACCCTGCACAGCCCTCTCACCACGACAACAACCACCTTCCTGGAGCGGTAGAAGTCGACTTCCGGCACATCACTCGACTGGAGTGATTGGACAAAACTGGAAAATACGAGTGAGTCTTTTCGTATTATGTTTATTTCGAGCGAACCACAAGCGACTTTTATTATTAATTACATCAACCACCGCGCATACTTTATGCCACATTCATATTCATACATATAATCAACTAACTTAACATTATCCTTAACTACTAATACTATCCTTTATATATACATATAATTAACATATATCGTAATTCGTCAATATTTAAGCCATATCTATGACAGTCACGTGGACACAACTAAAGCTAAATTTAGAGCAATGCAAGGATGAGATAATAAAGCAGTCAAAACGCGCAGTTAAGAAAGAAGTCCCCAAAAGCGAGTCAGTAAGAAATGAAATTCGTGACGCACTTGTGAAATTGTTTAATACATTTACCGCGACGTTAGTAAAATATTGGGATAATTTAGATAATAATCAGAAATCGGAGAGTAAAGAGCTTTTCTTTTACATTCGTGATAGAGTAGTTAAATCATTTCAAGCGTTAAGAGTTCGTTATCTTGTTCCTACTAGTTGCGTACAACAATTAAATCCGCTCGTGTTAGGCGAAGATATCGATTCGGAAGACGACAATTCAAGTGAAACAACAATGTCGATGTCAACGCTAGATTTTTTCAATTTGGCGAGTAAAATAGTCCCCCACGAATTTGACGGGTCTCGCGAAAAACTCCAATCGTTTGTGGACGCGTTAGGGTTATTAGACAAACTCGCGAATAATCAGCAAGAAAACGCAGTCGCGTACGTTAAAACTCGTTTAACGGGCAAAGCGCGCTATCTTATTACTAATGAGACGACCCTAAGCGGCATAATAGATTCTCTTAAAAATTTGTCACTGAAGGTGTACCGGTCGATGTTGCAAACCAATACACTACTCAGCAAGCAGTTAAAGCCTTAAGCTCAAATTCGAGTTCCGAGAGAGTCAGCTTAGTAATTGATGCTGGTAATTTCAAAACGGTACAAGAAGCTCTAACGAAATTTGTAAATGTCGGCACATCTTCATCTTCTTCCGGTTCAGCAAATGTTTTTCAAATAAACTACGGTAGAAGACAAAATCGTGACGGTAACCCGAGTCGTATTCAAAACGCACGTGGAAACGGAACCCGAGGCCGTGGCTACGATGGAAGACGTTACGAGAATCAAAACGTAATTGACCGCGGTCGGGGTAGAAACTATCGTGTCAACAATAGTCGACAGCGCGGAAGTTTTAACTATAATAATTATGAAAATCGTAATACTAATCGTTATACTAATCCCACGCGATACGTAAGACCCGTGCAAACAGAAACAGAATCAAATTCGGGAAACGAGATCGGCCCTCAGCAGCGCCGTCTGGGGGTAGAATCGCAAGAATATACCACTTAGATCTTTCATTTTCTAATTTTGTTGTTCTCTGGACCGAAATGACAGGCTCTCGATGTACATTTTTAGTAGATACCGGGGCAGAGATATCAGTTTTTAAACGCACAAAGATTCATCCTGATTCTATGTTAAACATTTCAAACAAAATGACAATTAAGGGTGTTACAGAAGGTATAATCGAATCACTAGGCTCCATAGAGACTGCCATTCTGGATAGAGATCACAAAATTCGCCATACATTTCAAATAGTTTCCGGAAATTTCCCTATACCATCCGACGCTATTCTCGGTAGAGATTTCTTATCTACATATAAATGCATTCTTGATTACGAAACATGGTCGTTGAGTTTTAGTATAAAGTCAAATAAATACGTAATTCCAATTCATAGCGGACCAAGAGACGAGGTTATGGTTATCCCAGCGAGATGTGAGGTTATCAGACCCCTTAAGACGTTAGAAAATCTTCAAGAAGATTCGGTCGTGTTTAACTCAGAATTACAACCAGGTGTATTTTTAGCTCGAGCTATAGTTTCGAAACAGAGTCCTTTCGTTAAAATAATCAACACTAATATTCATAACGTTACTTTGAATAACATTGCAGTGAAAACTGTACCATTACGTGAATTTAACATATGTACCATTACGAATAAAGATTTGGATCGTTCTCAAAATTTATTGAAGGAACTAAATACTGAAGGAATTCCAGCCTATGTCAAACAAGAAGTTGTTCAACTTTGCAATCAATATTCAGATATATTCGCGTTAGATTCAGACAAACTTACTGTCAATAACTTTTACAAACAGAAACTGAAGCTCGCAGATAAGACACCTATATATATAAAAAACTATCGAATTCCTCGAACACAGAAAGAGGAAATCGACAAGCAAATAAACAAAATGTTAGAAAATAACATAATTGAACCATCTATCTCACAATATAATAGTCCCGTTCTCTTAGTACCCAAGAAATCACCAAATGGAGAAAAAGCATGGCGTCTAGTAATCGATTTTAGACAAATAAATAAGAAACTTATATCGGATAAATTCCCCTTACCACGTATTGATGACATACTCGATCAGCTAGGCAGAGCAAAATGGTTTTCAGTTATTGATTTAATTTCTGGGTTTCATCAAATCCCACTAGAAGTAGAGTCACGTGATTTAACATCCTTCAGCGTGGATGGCTGGATCTTTTAGATTTACGAGATTGCCCTTTGGACTGACTGTTAGTCCTAATAGTTTTCAGAGGATGATGTCTATTGCTTTCGCAGGAATCACCCCTGAAAAACCATTTCTGTACATGGATGATTTAATTGTGGTAGGTTGTTCAGAAAAACATCATTTAAAAAATCTAGATGCAGTATTTGCCACATGCAGAAAATTCAATTTGAAACTTAACCCGAAAAAGTGTAAATTTTTCAGAACAGAAGTAACATATTTAGGACATAAAATAACTGATAAAGGCATATTGCCAGATGATTCCAAATATGACGTAATTAGCAATTATCCAACGCCTAAGAATGCTGACGAAACAAAACGGTTCGTAGCATTTACAAACTATTACCGTCGTTTTATACCTAATTTCGCAGAAATAGCCGCACCTCTAAATAAATTAAGTAGAAAAAACACAGAATTCAATTGGACTATGGAATGTCAACATGCATTTGTCAAATTAAGAGAAGCCCTTATCTCACCTCAGATTCTTCAGTATCCTGATTTTAATAAGCCATTTATCATAACAGCAGACGCTTCAAAAATTCTTGTGGCGCAATTCTCTCTCAAGAATTCAACGGTGTTGAATTACCTATAGCATACGCTTCACGTTCATTCACTGTAGGCGAATCGCATAAACCGACAATATTGAAAGAATTAACCGCCGTACATTGGGCAATTAAACATTTTCGTTGTTACGTTTACGGAACAAAATTCCTTGTTAAAACCGATCATAGACCATTAGTTTATTTATTCTCCATGAAAGACCCAACCTCCAAATTAACTCGGATGAGACTTGATCTTGAAGAATATGACTTTGAGATTAACTATATAAAAGGTTCAGATAACACATGTGCAGATGCTCTCTCTAGAATAAATATCGCTGATCTTAAACAAATCAATCAAAACGTAGTAAGCATTCTCGCTATTACGAGATCAAAGACAAAATCTCAAATGACATCAGAACCCGACAAAGTACAATCATCTATTTCACTTCATCCTAAAGTATATGAAGCTTTGAATAATCTTGAAGTAATGAATGTTCCACTAGTGAGGTTTCAAGTAAACCCAACATCACTTAGAATGACGTTGTGGCGAAACCGGAAGACAGGTATAAGCACCGACTTCCCAATCGTGAATGGTGAAATTGCACTAGAGCAAATTTTACCTCGGTTAGATCAGCTAGCCGCCGATTGTCAATCATTAAAGGTGAAAATAGGCCTAAATGACGAGATATTTACACAGTGCACTGTAAATGAATTTAAGAAACTAGGTAACATGCATTTGAAAAAGATTACTGTTGTACTCTGTCGAGCGAGACACTCAATAAAACATAAAGGAGAGAAAGTTAAAATAATTAAAAATTTTCATGAAAATCCATTACTAGGAGGCCACTGTGGTCAAAAACGACTATTAAAGAAACTAAAATCAACGTACCATTGGAAGAACATGTCGCGTGATGTCGCGGACTTTGTTAAACAATGTCACAAGTGTCAGCTTAACAAAGCTCGTGTCCGCGGAGTCGAGCCACTAGTTATCACGCCAACGCCCCAAAAACCGTTCGACATAATATGCATTGATACGATAGGGAAGTTTCCAACGTCAAACACTGGAAATCAGTATGCCATCACAGTACAATGTGAACTAACAAAATACGTAGTAGTTATACCAATTCCGAATAAAGACGCGATCACTGTCGCATCAAACCTAGTAAAACATTTCATTCTAATATACGGACTCATGAAAGAAGCTCGAAGCGACATGGGATCGGAATATAGAAATGAGGTATTTGCAAATATCATGAAGATGTTACAAGTTGAACATAAGATTTCTACCGCATACCACAGTCAGATGATTGGCGGATGCGAAAGAAACCATCGAGTGTTAAACGAGTATATCCGAATGTACGTAAATGAGGAAAAAACGGATTGGTCTGATTGGACACACTACTATGCATTTTGTTATAACACAACACCAAGTACTTATCACAATTATACGCCGTTCGAGCTAGTGTTTGGCAGGAACGCAAATCTTCCTGAAAGCTTAAAAGGATCACATATTGAACCGCTATACAACGTAGACGCATATGACCAAGAACTAAGATATCGATTGCAAACGGCGCATAAAAGAGCAAAAAATTTCATTGAGAAAGCTAAACTACATCGTAAGCATAAATGGGATAGCAAATCATCATCACTTGTGTTAAACCCCGGAGATCAAGTCACACTCACAAATGAGGACAGGCACAAGTTCGATTCTTGGTACACTGGTCCATTTACAGTTGTCAGCATACATGATCCAAACTGTGTCATTGTGGATCGTTTAGGAAAACAATCCTCTATTCACAAAAATAGGATTCGAAAATATGTCGAGAACAAGGTCGAAAGCGAAACCGTGGACGACCCACCGTAACTCGGATAACTGCTGACCTTGCAGTACAACAAAAAACATAAATATTGACATTTTACAATACATAGGTTCAGTATCGTTTATTATTTACTTTGCGAAATAGATGTAAGTTAAAATCGTAATTTTTCACATAATTATACCTACTTAACTCATATTACACATTACACATTATTACCCTTCCACTACAAATCCCTGCCTCCTCTCCCACACCTATCATAAAGATAACTACTTAAAAGTCGTGAATGTGGTTCTGCTCGAAAGGGCATAATACGGGAAGGCAAGGGAAGGGAGAAGTGACGCAGTGACATAGTGCAGTGATATAACTGAAAGTGTTAATGTCACAAATATTACGTAATTCCATTTAGATTTTGTCATTGTTGTTATAATACTGTATTTAATTATGCATTACTCATCATTATTTTTTAATTACAGGAAATTCATTAGTTAATTAAACATATTATCTATTTTCATTGTTAGGTCACGTATTAATTTCATTTGGGTTAAGGTTACTATTCACAGTGCTCATGGCTTACAGCGCCGATAAGCATGGCCGCCATCCCTTGCTTAAATATCACTACATCAGAGCAACTCTTCCTAGAGGTCGCTCTCCAAAGGGGGATGGTGTAGCAGATTGCGTAAGGCAATAACTTAATTATCAACATTAATCATTATCACCTACTTTCATTGTCACGACTCATCATTTCGCTCACCGTTGATTTAAACAATACATAAGTATGTTGAGCTCACAATACGAATATCGCTGATGTCGTACTACTTCACCAGCGATACTTGTAATTGTTATTGTTCCAATTAGGTTTCTCGACAACAACGACATATAACTACAATTGTTCTCATTATTAAACGTTCATCAGAAGAGTCATGTATTCACCTTCATTCAACTCACTTCACTTTTAGTTAAGGTAATACGTGTAAATGGTTAACCAATAGAAGCATTTCGACCAGAACTCGTTTTACTCATTGGGACCTATGGGTAGACACTACAGCTCGACTATTAACCAAAATAACCAATAAGCATATGTATCCCAATTCCTTTCAGAAAATGTCTTGTTACTTAGCATTGCAGGTTTTTTCCAATACCTTTCCCGCCGCCATGCAAACTGCTGTTAATTACAATTTAATTAATAAAACTGTTGGTACCGACACAGCCCATTTTTTAAAAACTATGAATGTAATATAATATAAGTAATATATAATATAATATATAATATAATATAATAATGAATATAAGTGAACAACACGCCACTACAGGTGGTGTTGAATTATATTCAGTCACATTTCATCACGATGACTACCACCATCCCACTGGATACCCTCCTAGAAATCATTAATCATTACATTCATATTCCAATCCGCCATCTTTACTTACAAAGGGGTAACTTACCAACAGGTGTTTGGTTGCCCTATGGGGGCACCCCTGTCCTCCATCATCGCTAACATCGCTCTTGTTGCTCTGGAGGATCTTGTTATGCCTCGCGTATCCAGTTTTGTTCCCCTATATGTACGTTACGTCGATGATACCCTGATTTTCCTTAAAAGTGATAATATCCAATTACTGCTTGATTTATTCAACAGCTTCCACCAAAAGTTAAAGTTTACTATTCAATATCTAGATAATAACAACACAATTTCATTTTTTGATGTATCCATTACTTACCAACAAAATAAACTGTCATTGAATTGGTTTCATAAGAGCACATGGTCAGGCAGATACTTGAATTTTTTCTCGTTCCAACCTGAGAAATATAAAATTGCAACCATCAATTGCCTAGTAGATAGAGCCTTACTGTTATCGGACAAAGAATTTTGGGGTCCTAATATTGATCAAATTAAGAGAACTTGAATTGATAACTCTTACCCCCGACAAAGCCATCCAAAACAGGACACTAATGCTAGGTCCTCATGGGCGCACTTTAAGCGAAAACGCGGATCCGTATTTTATTACTAGGCGCGGAAATGAAGCACTGAACGGTCGAAATTTTTGCAGTAAGATGTTTTTTGCATTCGGTTCGTGAAAGCGTCTACAAATTTTGTGAACATTTGTTATGAACGAGAATTGCAAAATTGCAGAGGTGCAGAAGAAAAATGCTTTTTTATACGTGCATGTGAAGGTAGTGGTTGTTAAAAAATTTACAACTCGATAAATAATAATGGAAATGAGTTCAATTTTGTTACTTGGGGGTTTTTGGGGTCGCTGAAAACGAGTATGACATCGCCAGTGGTCTCCGAAGTACCTGGTGCTCAGGGCCGCTTGAACCAACGTCGTCTCCAGGAATTTTAGGGGAATTGAATATATAATTAGCCAAAAGGTGTAAACCCGGGGGTTTTTGGGGTCGCTATAAACGAATATGACATCGCCAGATCATAACTCGGCACCTATACATTTTTTTGACATTGTCGATAAATCGTATTTTATCGAAAACATTTTTACACTTTGAATATTGAAATATTGAAACGTGAATTAAAAAAAATCTACACTTAAAAAGAACAATCATATTCCAAATTTTATTTCAACTATTTCTTAGAAAATATGTATCGTACAAATTGTTTCTATATTAATAACGTATATTAATGTGTAATAAGTATATATCAATCTTTATTTATATTATTATCTTCTTCATTTTCTTCTTCACTAACTTCAAATTCGTCCCAAGAAATTGCCTCTCTTGAATAATTTTCAATATTTGTGCAATTAGAACCGGCACATGTTTTGCATGCAATGCTGCAAATTAGCCCATGCTTTCTGCAGCCGCATGAGTTACCGCAATTTGTTTTGCAAGCACAGAATATTAAATTTAATATACTGGGTGGTCCTGGTTGCTGTGTCATTTTTATGGGCTTTAATAAATTTTCTTTAAGTTCCCATTCCCAGTCAACTGGATTTAGACCATTTTGGTCCTCCCCATACAGCCAGTAATTACAGCCCTGAGCACCAGGTACTTCGGATACCACTGGCGATGTCATATTCGTTTTCAGCGTCCCCAAAAATCCCTGGGTTTATACCTTTCGGCTAATTATAGAATCAATTCCCCTAAAACTCCCGGAGACGACATTAGATAGAGCGACCCTGAGCACCAGGTACTTCGGAGACCACTGGCGATGTCATATTCGTTTTCAGCGACCCCAAAAACCACCGAGTAACAAAATTGAACTCATTTCCGTTATTATTTACCGAGTTGTAAATTTTTTAACAACCGCTACCTTCACATGCACGTACAAAAAGGGTTTTTCTTCTGCACCTCTGCAATTTTGCATTTCTCGTTCATAACAAATGTTCACAAAATTTGTAGACGCTTTCACGAACAGAATGCAAAAAACCGCATCTCGATCCATCTTACTGCAAAAATTTCGGTCGTTATGCCGATTTTAGTGCTTCATTTCCGCGCCTATACGGAACTAACACGGAATGTCACAATGACATTACGCCTTTGAGCGTAATGTCATTTGAGGTTAGTTTTCATGTTTACTAATACTGCTAATACACGATAGCCGGTTTACTAAAACAATAAGCATAATGGAAGAAAATATTTTATTAGCCATGGGAGTTTTAGTTTAGAAATATAAGCGAAGTTCATTTATCCACAAGAATTTTTATCGTCATAAACTTCAAAAATTGTACAAAATATATATCACACTGTAGGAGAGTAGAAAGTTGCAGAAAAGTTGTTGGGTACGACACATCTTTATGGAGGATCAGAGACAGTCTCAATCAAGGTGCTAGCAACAACTTAATAATGGAAATGCGTGAAAAGGACAGTAATAAATATTTTAATTACTTACGAATGACTCCAGAAATTTTTTTATTTACTTTTGTCTCGTTTGGAACCGCTAATTACGAAACAAAACGTAGTACGAGAACCCGTAGAACCAAAAGTTCGTTCAGAACTCACTCTTCGATATTTCGCATCTGGAGACAGCATGATATCTATATCGTACCAATTCCGAGTTGGAAAGCAAACTGTTTCAAGCATAATCCAAGAAACATGTTCAGCAATTTGGACTGTTTTAAAAGTCGAAGCATTTTTCATGACGTCACAAGAAAATTGGAAACAGGTTGCAAAAGAGTTTGAAGAAAAGTGGAATTTTAAGAATTGCATTGGTGCCATAGATGGAAAGCATATCATCATGCAGGTAATTAAACAAATACATTGATTTCGCTCCATACAGCATAAAAATTCTTAAAGAGTATAGATATATATATATATATATATATATATATATATATATATATATATATATATATATATATAAAGATATATATTATTAACAATTCATGTTCTTATTTTAGGCCCCTCCACACTCTGGCTCTAAAAAGTACAATTACAAAGTATCACATTCCATAATTTTAATGGCGATTGCAGGTGCTAATTATAAATTCATTATGGTCGATATTGGAGCACCAGGCAGACAAAGTGATAGTGGGGTATTTAGAGAAAGTCCAATGTGGCAAGGTTTCGAAAAAAACTTGTTTAGTGTTCCACCGTCAGAGAATGATTTACCATATGTATTAATAGGAGACGAAGCATTTTCCTTAACTAATTATTTAATGCGTCCATATCCCCGAAAAGGCCATCTTAACCTACGTAAGAAAGTTTTCAACTATAGACTCAATAAAGCAAGACGAATCGTGGAGAACAGTTTTGGCATATTGGTTGCAAAATGGAGAACATTTAGAAAGCCAATAGTAGTCAGTGAGTCAACAGTAATAAAAATTGTTCAAGCTTGTGTTTGTTTACATAACTTTTTGTTAACATATCAACCTGAAAGGAATATCAACATTGAGGAAGATAAGGATTTTCCATCAACCACTGATGGTGTATAGAAATTGGTAATATAGGTAGTAATACATTTAGTCGAAATGCAGCAGCATCCAGGGAAACTTTTACTGACTATTTTTGTGGCCATGGAGCTGTTGAATGGCAGTGGCAAAAAGCTATAGATAACAGTTTTTGAAGCCACTGAAATAATAAATAAGCCTTCTTAATAATGAAGCCTTCAAGTTATAAAACTTTATTATTATTGCTTATATTATGTTATATATATTTAGTATTATATTGTTTATTATATAAAAATGTTCTCATTTTAAAGGTGTTTTTCTTCAGCTTTATAAACTATTGCCATTATCTATATGTCCACTTTGCATCGTTCCCTATATGGTAGCCGTCACAAACTCTCCCCAAGTCTTAGGAGAAATCCATCCACACCATCCATCTTTGTAGGTTGTTCGGTCAAAGCATTCAAGATGCTAGTTTCAATTGCATTTTCAACTTTTTTCTCTAAAAATATTAAAAATGAAGGCATAGTATAATTTGGAATGCCATACTTACTCTTTGGTGTTGGTGATAATGCCTTCGGAGTACTGCTTGCAGTACTTATACTCGAAGTGTCACTTGGAATTGACACCGAAATAGAACATAACGTGCTGGAAAGAAAAATAGTTTTAAGAAATGAGTAGAGAAGTCTCAAACAAGACTAATAAAATAAGAACATCGGAGATATTAGAAAGAATGGGGAAATAGTACAATTGTATAAGATTATGGGCATGAAGGTTCTTGACGTCAAAATATTTTAATTGTTCTCAATTTCATGACATGTAGAATATGTTCCGAAGCTTTTCAAAACATTCAAAACAATAAATTTCATGGTCTTAGACACATCATTACTTAATACTTACGGCTGCCGTTCAATACAATCGTCTAAAAACGTCATGGCTGAAAAATGCCTAAAGCCGGGATCTCGAGGTGCTTGGGCAGCAGAACCACTGGGTATATGTTACGATAGCACTTGTTTTCTTAAATTTGTTCTTTCCTGGACTGGTATTCTTACATTATACAATCCAGGTTTTTCGTGAACATATTTTATTAACAGTTCTTCCCATTCTTGAGGGCTCGAGCCTCTCATTTCACCTGTTGCGGTATCAACTTTTCCAACTGAAACATATACACAATCAGATTATAGGGTTTCGATGCCTTAGACTATAGATTATAAAATTTAATTCTGTTTAATTGACCCACCAACAGTTAATACTTCACTATCGTCGCTCACCAGATTGTGAATGGCTTCCTCAATGTTGAAAACATTTATGATCCACTAATCCTTCCTGCAGACTGAATAAAACCCCACAATATCCACATTTATAATGCTAAAATGAAAATAGATAACATAAATGTCGCAAGTTATAAAAAAGTTATTTACTTACTTCATTCATTTTAAACTCGACACGCTCGAAAAGCTTGAAAACAAGAAACCAAATCAGAATACGACTCAATCTATCAACTCCCAATAAATCTTCAATAACCTTCAACGACACAAATTTATTGTCAGGTTATATTAGCTAGCGGAATCCGTTAAATTTCAACAAACGCGTACATTTGTCGGAACTACAGCCCGTTCAATATTTGTTGAGATAGAATTTCAAGAAAACCCTTAGGTTACCTTTCTCGGTATTGACCACTTTCGACAATCGACGGAGAATGAGCAGCGGTAGAAAGTCATTGACGGCGCGGTCGTAGCACTTACCATATCAGCTTGTGCGTGCATTCGACATTTACAATAATGTCTAAATTTTCAAGGCACGCCTCTGTCGTGGTATATTGTTACAATAGTTCCGATAAGAAGGAGTTTAGTGGCTTAGCAGTTTCTTGAAATTCTATCTCAACAAATATTGAACGGGCTGTATGTCGGAACCAGGCGAAACACCTACGGAACTGTCACAAATCCAATATGGCTGCGCTCTGGCCAATCAGTAAATGGTATTTGGCTTCCGCTTTTACGCTTTTCCGCTCATGAGGACCCAGCCTAACGCTTCAACGTAGACGTTTCATGATGGTTGACCATGAAACACAGGATGCTCACAAAAAAGAAACTGTTGCGTATGCAAAACTACCCTTTCACAAGGCAATTGTCCACCAATGCAACAAAATTCTCCATCAAGTGAATATTTCTCCGGACTGGTCATCTTTCCATACAACTAACGACATTTTTACTGCACTCAAAGATAAGGATACCCCTGAATCATAGAGATAAAAGAGAGAGGAGGTAACAAATGTGGTTGGAACAAATAGACCAAAGCACAGACTAAAGTGGCTTATGCATATCGCCGACTTCAAATGGTCCAAGAGCTAGCTACATAAAACAGTATCGATAAGGTACACGACATTTGAGTTCAATTGATTGTAAAATCATGAACTCAACACCGAATGGTTGTTCTGCCGGTTTGCATAGGCCGGATATGTAAATGGCGAAAAAACGATAAGGTACACGGGTGAAATTTTGTTCAGGCATTGTCTAGACCTCGACTAAGAGCGGTCAAACAATGGCAGAAAGTTAGTAGGTCGGACAACCCTCTGCAGAAATGATTCAAAGTCTCGGAAAATTACCATGACAAAAACCGATAAGGTACACGTGAAAAACTTTTTCCGTACATTCTTTGGTCCTCAAGGAAGAGCGGTGCGATAGTGGCAGAAAATTAGCAGGTCGGAAAACCCTCGGCAGAAGGTCATGAAAAACGCCCTGTAGGAACTGAAGGTCATGAGTGTCATGACAAACGCCGTGTATAGTTCCTACAGGGCGTTCAATGTAGTTCCTACAGGGCGTTTTTCGTGACTTTCAGTTTCTTCTGCCGAGGGTTTTTCGACTTGCCAATTTTCTGCCATTGTTACACCGCTCTTAGTCAATGTCTAAACAATGCATGAACAAAATTTCACGAGTGTAATGCAAACCGGCAGAATAACCATTTGGTGTTGGGTTATTTATTATAATCAGTTATGAACTCAAAATGTCGTGTACCTTATCGATGCTGTTTTATGTAGCTAGCTCTCCGACTAAAACAATCGCAAACACGCGTTCGAAAAGTGGCTTCTCAATATGGCCGGTTCCGTCTACAAAATTTATTACCCCCTCTCCCTAATTGTTACCTCCTCTCTCTTTTATCTCTATGCCCTGAATGCCTATATAACCTCATTTACAAAGTTAGTTGTTCTGGTCGCGCACAAGAAGGAAAATCAAAATCATACATCGGAGAGACAAAACATTATATTAAAAAAAGAATACAACAACACCAGTATAACATTTTACAAAGAAATATTACACATTCAGGGCTTGTGGAACACTCTGTCGACACCGGCCACTTGTTTGATTTTGACAAAGTAGAGATCCTACATCGTGAAAGTTGTTGGTTCAAAAAACTTTTCCTTGAATCATGTTACATTCTAACAACCTTAATGGACAAACACTGATTTTCAAGGTATTACAAAAATGTATGAACCACTAATCAAACGGTTTTCAAACATATCTACCCAATAGCTGTTAACACATCAAGTTGGTTTTGGGTTCCGTCAACTAGGCAACCCACATTGACCCCAGAATAACGAATCCGTATGAAAACACTGTTGTCACTCCCAATATAAACTTTTTAAAAAAATTTAAACATATGTATTTCCCGCGCTGTTCCAACAGTTGCGCACTTTTCGCACCCTGCTGTGGGCCCCTTTCTCACTCGTTTTTTGCCGTGCCGTTCACGTACATCTGCAAAACGAACGGATTATTTGACGAGATTAGCAAGGGTACAGACGAGTGTTTTTGGTATAACCAACACGATTACGCGGTTTTCGATACAAGTGGTTTCATAGTACCCTACCGATACATTTTAGAAGTTAATAGTGTTGACGAATCTCTTATTACAGCACACGGGATTTTTTGACTGGATTCCTTTCCCAATTTTTTGTGTTTGGGTTATTTGTCAATTGAGAGGGATCCTGAAAATAGAAGTTAACGTAAGTGAAACATAATCATGTTAATAAGTTTATAAAAATTTTTAATTTAATTTTATCTGTATGTTTCTTAACTTTTTAACTGTTCAACATTACATACCTGTCTTGTTTTACTGCAATTTTGTATTATTTATTTATGTTTATATCTGTTTTTATAAGGGTGTGTATTTCTATCTTCGATAGTGTCTTGAAAATGTCCCCAAACCTGGGACGAAACGTCGACAACGAATAAATACCTCCATCTGACGACGAAACCGTTGTTTCAAATTGCTGCTCGTTTAAGAAAAGATGTATGTTAAAAGTATTTTTTTACCAGGTATCCATACAACTTGGTGGCGAAAGGGAGAAGCATGGAGTCAGATAGATTTTTTTATGGTCATTTATTAGGGAACACTTTCTTAAAGGATGCGCATCTGGATGAGCATGAATATCTGTGTTCAAAAATATAAGATAGACAAGTGTTTACAAGTGATTTAATAAGACCTACTACTATTGTCAATTATGTGTTATAACGTATATGAAGTAGATTGAATAAAAAACTGTCCAATGTGGTAGGATAGCTATGTAACTAGTAAATATATAATTGAATATGTGCAGTTTGTAACGAAGCCGATGTTTAGAGAGTTGAGAGTAGACCACCCACTATACAACTGATCGCGAAATCAAACCTATCTCGGATAGATGGCGGCCGATAAGGCACTGTTCAATCTACCATCATTTAATTACCAAGACTAAATGAATATGAGCCACTTGTCCCCCTCCATGTCCTCTGCCCGAGTTAATCCAAGGCGAGAACCAAGACTTGTTTATAGCAAGTCGATCCGATCCGTCTATCTGTCTATTGTAAACGTCACCGCCGTTAGTTATAAGCCGCCGAATTATTTGTTATTTGTGAGTGTACGTAAATTGTGCATTGTCCCCGGCCGATAGTCTTAAGCCGCCTGAACTATTCGTAGTTATTCGTCTATTGTGAAAGCGTCCCCGACCGCTAGATAGTAGGCTTACGTTATCTGTGATTTTTCGTTGTGAGCGTACCGACCGCTAGATGTAAGCTATCTGTGGATGAACGTTTACAAGTTAATTACCGCTCACCGTATTCTCTCTCTCACACCCTCGCTCTCTCGATATGTAAAAGCCGCACTACCGAAATTTAGCCCCAGCACGTTTTCTTATCTTCTCCGTATTTAACTATTTCTCTTTCATTGTGAAATTGTTAGGATAATTTTCCGTTTTCTCATTTTCAATATTTAGAGGGATTTTCATATTCCAGATCTTAATTTCGTTGTCAGCAAAAGTATTGTAATTTTCAGCTTCCGCATTTTCGCTTATTTAAATAGTTTTCGATCTTTCCGATTTCATTTAGAATAAAATTTTATTTCTCTCCAACTGTGATACTTTAATATTTTCGCATTTGTATGTTTCCTGTCGAGATACATAAATAATTGTAAATAAGTTTTTGCCGATCTCCGTTCGACGACCTCGCAGGTGTTAATTGTACGAATTGTTTTCACGGTCGATTGGGAATAAAATAATTTTGGGATTTTCTATTTTTGAGCGTGTGTTTCATTTCTACAGACAACCCTGGTAATCTCCTGAGTTCGTAAATTACCCAGGCATATTCCCGAGGGAGAAAACCCTTAAAAATCTGGCGCCCGAGCAAAACCGTAAAACCGATTCCTGAAACCGATTAACCGAACTCCCGAACTCCGTCCCAGCGCCAAATCTCACTTGCAACCGCACCCAAACCCGTTACAAGTTCTATAGAAACAAGTTAAGAATAATTTTATTTTATTTTCATTCATTTATCACTTTTTTCTTATATCTGTTCTCCTCTCCCCTCTCTTATTTTCAGGTAGCCCTTTTTATCATGGAAATATTTATTTAATTTTTCTTTCAAAATAGGGCCATTAAAAATATAATTTTGTAAAAATAATTAAAACCAGCTAATTTAGAAATAATTCTTTCGTTGAAAATTTAATTCAGGGTTAGCTTTTGTAATAAAGCATTTTCATATTAAGTCTTACATTCTCTTACATTTGTTTTATACGGAGCTTTCCTATCGAAACGCTTGATGGGAAACCAGCGGGAGCAAGAGAGAAGCCAGCAATAGTTCGTTGGCGTGACGGAGAGAGAAGTTTTGCAACGTTGCCGGCCGAGCACGCAGTCCAAGTCAGCGCGTGTATCGCTTCACACTTTCGGATGTGTGCGGTACAGTGTGCGGAGCGGATGACTGTAATGTTCCGCGAGCTAGCAACATCGCAGGGGGTCGTTCTCTGTTTCGCTAACGAGAAATATATGGCCTTTCTCTCGCACTTATGTTGATCCCACCGTGCGACTCTTTAGAAACTGTCTGTATACACCTTTACCATGAATTATTTCGAGAACATATTGCCTCTATATCAAATATGAGAATTTGGCTGTTGGGCCCGTTCAAAGTTCCCGTTATTTTTATACTTCTAACAAACTTGCACTACAAATTATTCCTATTTAACCTATTTTTATTATCTGTGGAAGGACAATCCTCTAAACACTCTTTCACAATAGAGCATAATATATACAACAATTAATAAGTGTCGCATCTCCCTCCGGAGCAGCGGGGGTGTGGGTGGTCGATTAGCCGAGACTATTAATTCCGTATTAATGCGGACGACATTAATAAAACGAGTCTCTGGATAAATCTTATAGGTAGAAAAGATTTGACTGAAAATTCCAGAATATATGAGGTAAGCTCTACTTTATTAAAGTATTGTACCGAAAATAATTAAATTCAATCAAATTGTATTAATAGATGTAGGTATATAAACAAATATATTCGTTTTATTTTGATTATGAAGATTGTCGAAATGTAGAATTCGAAACGAGCAAATTTTTGTTTTCTATTTTGAATTTGGCGCGGCGTGGCGCGGACACAATATGGTCGCCCATTGCGATACTTTCCACATTTAGTAACTTTACTTACGACGGGTAGGTTATCCTAAGTGGAAAAGGGTTCTTCGGACGGTGGGGGAGAATCAAGGAGAGGGTGAGGTAGCTGTAGAACCTGACGGAAGGGGGCGTACGTGGTACGGGGAGAGGAACTATCTGTAAGGACGCTACAGAAGCAAATTGTAACTGAATCCCACCGCTTACTATTATTGCGTTACGTTTATTTGCAGGTTGTTAAAAATTATAGGTGTGTAATATGTTATGTTCTCAATGGAATTAAACGTTTAGTTCCACTATACACCTGTGTTCATAAACTGTTCATGACATATCTGTATATCTTTTTTATGTTATATCAAAGACAATTCATTACAGACTGTCAAACCCTATGCTTTAAATCGTACCCTAAAAAGGATGCAGACTTCGAAAAGCCTGCATCCCTCGAGAGATTCTGGGGAAGTGGTAGAGCAAAATGCCGATAGATGGTCATGCTATCTAGGCATGGTTGCCCTTATCACAGATATAATATAATTATATTGTCTGTGCCGTAATGTTCAAAAAGCAATAAAACCTTTTATAATAGGTACACAATGGACACTATTGTGTACTATAAAAATTATTAATATACCATGAGTTAAGTATCGAAGTGACAAAATTCGTTGTTAAATCGGTGGGAAAATAATTAAGATACCTATAATTACGTGTTATTGAAATTCAGTAAAAGTTTAGATAGGAAGAATTATTCATTTAATAATAATAATTACCTACCATAATACGTATTTTGACTTTCATTGTTTTCTTAATATCATGTGTTTAAAATCGGCCCAATTAAAATAGCTCGAGCCCAGTCACAGCAGTTCAATAAAATTGTTTCGCAAGGTGTATTGAAAAAACGTGATAAATTCTTTTGTCATGACATCTCGATTAAATAATACACCTAGCGACTCAATTAATTGAGTCTAGTCAACTATAAAAAAACTATATGTACATACCTAAAAAATGTTGTAATGAATTGTCTGTGGTTATATGTTATCTTTGTTCATGTCGAAAGAAAATGTTTATTTTTGTAAAATTTCTACGAATTCAACCCTGACCCTTACTTATTTTTCCTTCACGATGCACATCTTTGTTAGAGTTTTATTTCGGGGTGTTAGGAGGATGACAGTAAAATTTAATTAAGCATACTTTTGAATTTATAACTCGCTATGGAATATTTGTGAATATAATAAGCCTTTAATTATTTGCCAAATGAGGGTAAAATTAAGACTATTTGGTTAATATTGTAATGCGAAATGCAAACATCAGCGTAAAGCGTGCTCTTTCTTATTTAACGAAGTCGGCGTAATTCAAAGGGGAGACCGCTTCGGAGAATTCAGTAAAAAGCGCGATCATATAAACACCATTCTCGAAAATCGGAAAACGTCTGTTGCGTGTTCATTTTCCAATCGAACGCGACTACCGTTTTTTGGCGTTCCGTGTTCAGTTTAGGTTGGTACGCCTCGTAAACTGAGAGCGACAGGCGCTCCATGAGCTCCGTCTCCGTTGACTTTTTCTTCTTCCGCCGGCCGACTATCTATTTGGACGTTCCGAATCCATGTGCTGTTCGAAACTAAACTTGCGTTCATCTGCTCCGTTTGAGTATCTTGTGTAAATTAAAACGCACAGTTCGTTCCGCAAAGGCGTTATCTTCAAGCTCCGACGTTCATTTTTGACGATACCGTATCCGCCGTATTCACGTGTGATACATAACCCTCCTTCGTCGAGGGTTTTTTTCTCCCGGAGAGCTACATTCGTAGGTGGAAGACTACTCATCACAGATACGTTCCTGCCGAAGGCCCACTGTTCTCATCGAACTCTACCGTCCCGTTGAGATCTGCTGTTCTCTCTGGACATTACCGTTCCCGCTATCGTTTCGTTGAGGGCTACCGTTCCCACTATCGTTTCGTTGAGGGCTACCGTTCCCACTAAGGGCTATCGTCTCGTTGAGAGCCATCGTTCTCACCGAACACTACCGTTCCCGTTAAGAGCTGTCGTCTCGTTGACAGCCATCGTTCTCATCGAACCCTACCGTTCCCGTTATCGCCCCTATCGAAAGACTACCATCCATACCGAGGGCTATCGTTCCCGTCAAGGACTGCCGTTCCCTTCGAACCCAGGATACGTCCAAATACTGTAACTAAATTGTATTCTTTTGTTTTTGTTTTGTGTTTATTAATTTCACAGAGTTAGGAGTGCCGCTGTGCTTATTTAATGTTATTCATGCTTAATCGTAATTCACCATTTGTTAAATTAGGAGTACCGTCGTGTTTTTGACCCATAATAAGTGTAATTCATCGTCCATGTAATATTGCTCCGTTACTCCGATATGTTCTATTAAACCGAACACACAGGCACTATTGTTGTTTTATTGACTGGTCCAGTGCATAACAGTACCGTTCCTAGTGGTTTCACTAGGTGGCGCCCTATATTTCTTGTTTAGTATCGTTACGATAAGAATTTCTGATTCCAACGCACGACCCTAATGCTCTCCAGGCGCCGTTAGCTGCCGTAAGCTATGTGTAGGTAAGTCAACCTTTGCTACACGTCCAATTAGGGAAAGAATTATCCAGTTGGTTCTCGGGACATTATTGGGTCTATAAATTACGAGACGGTGCGGTCGGCCATAGTAGACCAGAAGCCGCCGTGAGTGAACAAGTGCGATAAGTGTACAAATAAATTAGCGCGTTAAATATGTAATATAAATTGATTAGTTGACGAATACACTAAATAAATTAAGTAGTGTTAAGAACTGTATAATAAAATTATAATAAACTTTACAATAGTCATAATTTGGTTATTTTTCTGGGCAAATGTGTTAGGGGCGAAAAGGCAGGCGTTAGGTGCGAAATGACACTAGGAAAAAGAATGTGTTATACATCCAACCAGCTCTCCTGACTACCTAAATTGAACTACCTAAAATCGGCTTATTTGCAATATTCCCGATTTTCTTAAAAAGCATATAGCAGACCGAAGGTTGTGTAATTGGTAACATACTCGAAGCGAAACACAGCTATAGGGATTCGTGTCCTAGTCGTAGTGAAATGAATTTTCTCCGATAATACATACCCTTTACCTTTAGGCGAGAAACTTAAATGAAAATCAACCAGCACTGTTCAATATCTTGAGTGGTATAGCCCTGACGATAGTTGTTTCGTGTTGACCTATAACTATAATTGTATAATTATGCTACTTACATATTCATGTTACTGATAATTAATATACAATACTAAAGAATGTGTAGCATTCGCCCGTTTGTAACAGTGTCCGTCCTCTTTGATACTAACATGGGGAACGAAATATATACAAGTCCTATGTCTGTATAAAAGTGTGAAAAAAAACTTATTTTTATCGTTTTAAATTTACATTATTCTCAACGGAGCGCAGCAAATGCCCAGACTAAATGCCAGGTATATTTTTTCTAGGAAAACAAAGAAGGTCGCAAATAAATAGAACTCAACTAATTCCTCGAAACAGTCGGTGGCAAGCGGTGAAACGTCCCCATCCTCTAGGGATCATTCGTTGGAATTGTTCATGGACAAACGGTTCCCCATACCCACGATAATATTGAACTTAGGTTCTTAAACGAATTTAAAGCTAACTAGAATACCCATCCCCATTGAAAATAACTTAGTAATTACTTAATGGTAATCTTCAATTTAATTGCGATCAAACTTATGATAGCTCTTCGAGCGCTCACCTCTCTATTGATTTTAGGAAAGTAGAAAGATGTGATAAAATGGCAGTATGGAAAGAAAACAACTATTTGTACCGCTACCAATCTCGAATAAGAAATAATTCAACTTCCGAGTATCCAATAAAAGAGTCAACATATATAATTAATGAGATTTTATAGACTACAGTCCGCTTTCGCATCCTTTTCAAGTGGTTAAATGAAAGGGTAATAAAATCGCCATCCCATATTGGTAAAAAAAATCCAGTCCTTGAAAACGAAAAGACAAACACAAAACTGAGGTGATGTTCTCGGTGGAACCCCCAAAATGAAACAGTTGTTTCACAATGCAATTTTTATTAGTGCTGACGTTTCGTCCAAGACTTTGGACATAATCATGGCGATTTTACAGGTCTTAAACATTAAAAACCTTAACTAAGGTGCGATGGACAGGTCGACAAATGGTCAACAAATGTCTTTTGCTCACATATGTGGAACCATAGATCGAAAAGGGGCCATTATTCGTGAAATACAAGAATAGAAACTCGTACATGAGCGATAGTAAGCACCAAATGTCCTATAATAAGTAAGCGACCTGTCCATCGCACCTTAATTTTAACGGGATTAGACGGGTGAGTCGTGAATTTTCTTTTGTACATTTGTTCCGTCGCGAATTTCTCTACTAAATTCCATCGACAAAAGATTCGTGACAGTTGGCGATAGCTGGCCGCCGCGTCACGGACGGATTGTGTGACGCTAACTTTTAAGATATCTAGGGTGTAAGCTCTCGGATACCTCAGACGACATAGAATAGCGACACAAGGCATGGCTCTCTCAATTTACTCGGAGAGTTTGGGAGGGTCAGAAAATTGTCTATAACTAAAGATATTTAATTTGGGCGCCACTGGCTTATATATACCCAAGCCAGAGGGTCCTCAATGTCTGAGGAGCCGTCTGAGATAGTTTCCACTTCGAGTGGCACTTAAACAAATAATAATAATAGAAAAATTACACTACTCGCAATAATTAGGGTGATCAAGAGAGGGAGTGGCAGAAACTCAAGCTCCAAGGAAAAAAAATTATTCCATATCATAATCACAGACTGATTATCCGTTCCCAAGAGGGAGAAAAAGAGAAAAAAAGGTATAACAGTTAAAAATCAATAAATAAATCCGTAATATTATTCTAAGTTTTCAAGACTCGAGTCTCCGTAAGTAACAGACAGTTATCTCGATAATATGCTAAACTCCCGCGCAAGAGGTAGGGCAGCAACAAAAAAAGGAAAGAAAAACTTCTATAACAGGTTTGCAGATTCAATTAACTAGAATCACAGGTTTAAAGGGGTCGTATCGACCGACAATTAGAGTTACAATTAGGAATACCCTTCCCCTCAGAAAGAAAAAATAAGCAACTAGTCCTCGCTCAGTTATGAGGACAATACCAAATTTCTGGCAATGGTCGCGACGCACAATTACCGACCGAGGTTGATTGGTTACTCCCTGCAGTGATACAGTCCGGGTACGTTCCAGGTCCCTGATGTATGGTCGAGCCCTGGACGGTAATTCGGTCTACTCCTCACACGTGGGGATCGAAGACCCAGTCTAACCTCCAAATCAAACCGGCACAGTACTTTCGAAGGGGTCGGTAGGGTATCAACACGTGGCCCGATTAGTGATAATCCGTCCCAAACGCTTGGTACTCAACTTCCGGTACTAAAATCCGGACTTAAAAGTCGTACCTAAAAACCCTAGAAGAGAAACAACCAGTTAGGTGACTGAATGATTTCAAACGTGGAGGTTACCTCTGCAAGAGTGTTTTCCTAGCAGGCCTCGACGACACAAAATGGCGGCACAGCTCCGCGTAGAAAATCCTTCAACGGGACGTCTTCCTCTCAACGCACGAACTCCAACAACGAGGACAAGACGGCAGATTCCTACTCTCTCCCTTCGTATAGATCCCACACAAGGCAACGTTGAAACGAACATTACGAGGGTAGAGAAATGCTTACGCTGTACTATCACCGACGCCGAAGAGACAAAAGAACCACTTCCGACAATGAAACTCGAGGCTTAAAAATGGCCGAGACCTCGTCACGTCAGTCGCTTCGTCGACCACAGAACGGAACAAATGTTAGACGAGTTCGATTCGAACCACTAATCGGTTGTAAACGGGATTCGGACCGTTACAAATTCCACCTCCACTTACCTTAACGAAAGAAGATAGCTCAAACCAAATAAAAAGAACTTAGGGCGTGTCAAAGGAAGCACTCGCCAGGAACACAACATGAGTCACCAAGGGGGACTGGATAGGGAATTCCCATTCCCGCCACTATCGTAGGCTGTCTCGACCCTTTTAATCACTAATCCTAGTAAAACTGACGAAACCTCTATCGGGAATTTCATTATATTACACGTCAGAATGGGGGCTAGGGGAATCGCTCACCCCTAGTCCCATGTGGGGCAATCAATGCAACAAGAAGAAAAAAAAACAATAAGGAGGCTCTACAAATTTACACCAGTTCCCCACGATAACTGGGGTGCGCTGGATCAGAACAAACGTCACCTATCTTAACATTACTAACATGCGACATCTAGCCCCCTGCTAGACTCGCCTCAAAGGGTGTGACGCAGGAGTACTCCCGATCTGATCCCAGCGGACATGTCCCGCGACGCGACACAACGCAGTTTCCCGGCATGCGAAGTAGTGCACCATCGTACCCTGCACGACACTCAGACCAACAACCCCATCCCGCTAAGGGAAGGACTGCTCCAAAACATTACGGTTTATGGCCGGTGTCCCGAATACACCCCCACCCGCACGCCGTCTACTGCGCTGCTTGCCCAAAAGCTGCCGGTCGCGACCCTGCCCGTACACGAACCGGACCAAGCTCCTTCCGACCCTGTACCTGACGACTGACCGAACACACGGGGTGAACGGTCCGAAAGACGAAACACCAAACCCTACAACCACTAAAACTAGAAGAGCTATGGAAGTAATAACTCCAAGCGACAGTCCTTCCAATGAACGGTTAGTGACAATAAAAGAACAACGTTCAACAAATGTAACGTCATGGACCAAAACTAACCCCAGTCGCAGTTAGAAACATCAAGGGAAATCCTTAAAACTAGTAAAATGGTAGGAACCAACAGAGGTATAAAAAAAAGGAAATCCTTATCCTACGTAATTGACGACCTTTAACCCAACGTTAAATCCGCCTCAAGAAGTGAATTCCATATACGGTAACTAAGCAAAAACGAAAACTACCAGCTCACCACAGGGAAAACGACACAAACCATAACCACTTAACAACCCTTAGGGGCCTCTTACCCCAACCGCGAACTGGGTACAGTGGAATTCTGAATACAGCCCCCAACTGCAGGGCATCATACACTTGCGGGACTTTTACCCTAATCGCGGACCCGGTGCAGCAGAATCCTTACGCCCCATACTGCAGAGCAACCTGAACAAGGAATCACCGCACACGAATATACAAGGACGTGAACCATCGAGATCTTACAACTGGTCGCAAACAATCTTACAATTAATCGCGGTCTCAAGTGCGATACTTCACAACAGCAACTTCACTACCGCAGTGGAAACATGGTCCTCATTTCCACTACTATCGGGGCAACTATCATGTTGCGTGGCTTTTAGGTTAACCAGGGACATCCAGATTATGCCCCAACAATGAACCTAAAGCTAACTCGAACAATGACATCTAGACCTTCGCTTAGGCAAAAGGAACAAAACCCAACCAGACGAAACAAGAGAACAAGTTCGTCCCAACTAAGAGATATGACCTCGACCACCAGAACTACTGAAGAAGCAAAACTTCCTCACCCATAAATATTGTGCTCTCGTTGTGACGGAAAATCCTCCTAAGAGAGTGCGACTCCCCGCAACTAATCCCAAAGAATCCACCAAATCGGGGACGACGCGCGTCCATTCATTACTCGAAATAAATCCCTGAGAGGCTGGTTCAAACCAAACATCCGAGTAATGAGACACTCCGAGAGGCACGATCCAATAATCTCAAGGGCACCATCGCGAAAATAAAATGGATGACACATAAATTTCGAAGAAATGAATAACCAGCAGTTTTACTGTCGTGAAAGATGAACTATCACTATCTGGGTAACCTGTGTCGGGTTACAAGTCTTTTAGGACGAGCCAGGGACAACCAGATTATGCCCCAAGCATACCATCGCGAAGAGAAGAAAAGAAAAGAAAAAAAAGTCAACAACAACTAAACACACAGGCTATATATCAGGCACAAAAATCAAACCAACAAAACTAAACTAACAACGATTCTGAAACAGGAAGTATGTTTGAAAATAGCGAATAAATCTGTCATAATTTGAACACGGTTTTCACTACACTCAAACATAAAACTGATAATTTGAATAAATCTCATGTAGTATATGGGATTACATGTAAAGATTGCAACTCTTCGTACATAGGCCAAACAGCTAGAAATTTGAAATATCGGTTAACTTCAAATAAAAGTTACATTAAAACGAATAAGAAATCTTGTGCGTTAGCGGAACATATTATGAAGACAGGGCATGCAGTTGATTTTGACAATGTTAAGTTTCTTGATATAGACAAAAATATGTCTAAACTTACGTTCTTAGAAATGGTGCATATCAATCATGCAGATAATTGTATGAACAAAAGATCAGACATAAATAACCTGAGTATAATATATTCATATTTATTAGCAATAGACAAGAAAATGTACATTTCTAGGAATAGAGTAAATATTAATACCTTAAATAATAGTATATAACAAAGTTTTAATATTTTGAATATATAAGATCTAAGATTTGGGAAATGTAACGAGAAATCAATTTTAGCGATTACATTTTGAAATCCTTATTCATCACCTCTATGTCATACTGAAAATTCCTAGTTATAAGAGATTGCAGTTTCATTATTATACCTCAACTACAGTAAGTACTTATTTTTGTGAAATTGTTCCAAATAATATGTAATAAATAATTGCAGTGGATTGAAGATGGAATAAAATAATTCCGAAAGCTTTCCAAGTAACAAGAGTGTCTCTTTTTAAATAACCTTTACCATATTAGGCCGCTACCTCACAAGAGAAAACTTCTGGTTTGGTAAACCTCTGGTTTTTCTTTAAAATTTTCGTATTTAACTAGTAGGCCACGACTACTATTTTAATGTTTTGTTATATATATATATCAATCTTCGAAACTTAAAACAAGATCTGTTCGTGGGGATTCGGTCAATGCGACCACTGTATATCGCCAATATGAGATTTATTGGAGGGCCATTATTAAAAATAGAAACCCCTCAAGGTATCTCATATTGGCGATATAGAGTGGTCAACTTATGTAATTTCATACAACTCTGTCCTGCATAAAATAGCCATGATTATGTCCGTAATCTCGGACGAAACGTCGGCATTAAATCCATAACAACGATCGTTGTTTAATTTTATATGGTTTATTCAAGAACGTTCCTGCTGTTGAATATGACATATGACATAATGTCTCCATAGCATCTATATCTTCAATATATTCTTTGTTGTGTGTCTAAAAGACACCTGTTTCATTTCTTTTGAAATTTTTTTACGTCTGAATTTAATGCTTGTAGACATCCAGTATTAAACACCTAAAAATTCGTTATTATTAACTATGTGTTTTGTTTTTTTCTTCAGGCTACATGTCAAATGACAGCACTTTTTCTGAGAACCTCTCAGCTAAAAGAGATCCACGACATGGCAAATCACTTCTGGATGCCCACTCGAAAACATGCAGGACTTTTGAAATACGTGAGGATAGTAACTCACTTCCACGTATTCACAGTTATTGTTGCCCTTGTACTCCACAGCGCACTCAGAATAAACACACGAGATTTCATCATCGACTGCTACGTTCCCAAATGGTTCCCGTACAGTTTTGCTATTCTATTTCAGTGCTACGGAGTAATGATGGGTACGGCCATTCCTCTAGTCTCTACAAATCTGTTTATTATGGCTGTTCCGATATTAATTTCCATACAGTTTAAGTTACTGAACGACGAAATGAGGGAAGCATTCGACTCAGAAGACAATAGCGTGGTCACAGAGAGATTAAGGAGGTGTATTGATCATCATATCTTTTTACTGAGGTAAATTTCATTTATCAATGTCATCTTAAATTTTTTAAAACTCGGTTGTTACACTTCCGCACTACAAAACCGAACAAAAACACACACACACACACACACACACACACACATGGGACTTTTTTAAAAGAACACTCTTATTCCTTTATACAGGAGCTTAACCAAGGAGTATAACCAAGCTCTGAATGACAACGATGTTTGACAATTGGAAAAAAATTATACAACTCAAAAAGAACGCGAACAGTAGACAGCAAAGCACTTTTGCGTCTGTAAAGGAAAGATCCTCCCTTCGAGGACAACAATCCATACGTGACGCGGTGGCCAGCTATAGCCAACTGTCACGAATCTTTTGTCGAAGGAAATTTAGTAGTGAAATTCGCGACGGAACAAATGTACAAAAGAAAATTATCGACTTACCCGTCTATTCCGTTAAGAAACGGTAACCACCGACACGTGTTTCTGCTTATTAGTTTCGTCAGGGTGGTATAACCAAGCTCTGAATGACAACGATGTTTGACAATTGGAAAAAAAATTACACAACTCAAAAAGAACGCCAACAATAGACAGCAAAGCACTTTTGTGTCTGTAAAAAAAAGATCCTCCCTTCGAGGACAACAATCCATACGTGACGCGGTGGCCAGCTATAGCCAACTGTCACGAATCTTTTGTCGAAGGAAATTTAGTAGCGAAATTCGAGACGGAAACAAATGTACAAAAGAAAATTATCGACTTACCCGTCTAATTCTGTTAAAAACGATAACTACCGACACGTGTTTCTGCTTATAAGCTTCTTCAGGGTGGTATAACCAAGTTTTGAATGACAACGATGTTTGACACTTGGAAAAAGTGTTTTGCTGCCCACTGTTTGCGTTCTTTTTTGAGTTGTATAATTTTTTTTGCAAGCGTCAAACATCGTTGTCATTCAAAACTTGGTTATACCACCCTGAAGAAGCTAATAAGCAGAAACACGTGTCGGTGGTTACCGTTTTTTAACGGAATTAGAAGGGTAAGTCGTTAATTTTCTTATTTATATAGTATATATAAATGTATATATATATATATATATAAGAGAAAATTCACGACTTACCCGTCTAAACCCGTTATGAAATGATAACCACCGACACGTGTTTATGCTTATTAGCTTCGTCAGGGTGGTATAACCAAGCTCTGAATGATAACGATGTTTGACACTTGGAAAAAAAAATTATACAACTCAAAAAGAACGTCAACAATTGACAGCAAAGCACATTTGCGCCTAACATAGGAAAGACTCTCCATTCGAGAGCAACAAACCGTCTGTGACGCGGAGGCCAGCTAAAGCCAACTGTCACGAATCTTTGGTCAGTAAAGGAATTTATTAGTGAAATTAACGACGGAACAAATGTACAAGAGAAAATTCAAGACTTACCCGTCTAAACCCGTTATGAAATGATAACCACCGACACGTGTTTCTGCTTATTAGCTTCGTCAGGGTGGTATAACCAAGCTCTGAATGATAACGATGTTTGACACTTGGAAAAAAAAATTATACAACTCAAAAAGAACGTCAACAATTGATAGCAAAGCACATTTGCGCCTAACATAGGAAAGACTCTCCATTCGAGAGCAACAAACCGTCTGTGACGCGGAGGCCAGCTAAAGCCAACTGTCACGAATCTTTGGTCAGTAAAGGAATTTATTAGTGAAATTAACGACGGAACAAATGTACAAGAGAAAATTCACGACTTACCCGTCTAAACCCGTTATGAAATGATAACCACCGACACGTGTTTCTGCTTATTAGCTTCGTCAGGGTGGTATAACCAAGCTCTGAATGATAACGATGTTTGACACTTGGAAAAAAAATTATACAACTCAAAAAGAACGTCAACAATTGACAGCAAAGCACATTTGCGCCTAACATAGGAAAGACTCTCCATTCGAGAGCAACAAACCGTCTGTGACGCGGAGGCCAGCTAAAGCCAACTGTCACGAATCTTTGGTCAGTAAAGGAATTTATTAGTGAAATTAACGACGGAACAAATGTACAAGAGAAAATTCACGACTTACCCGTCTAAACCCGTTATGAAATGATAACCACCGACACGTGTTTCTGCTTATTAGCTTCGTCAGGGTGGTATAACCAAGCTCTGAATGATAACGATGTTTGACACTTGGAAAAAAAATTATACAACTCAAAAAGAACGTCAACAATTGACAGCAAAGCACATTTGCGCCTAACATAGGAAAGACTCTCCATTCGAGAGCAACAAACCGTCTGTGACGCGGAGGCCAGCTAAAGCCAACTGTCACGAATCTTTGGTCAGTAAAGGAATTTATTAGTGAAATTAACGACGGAACAAATGTACAAGAGAAAATTTACGACTTACCCGTCTAAACCCGTTATGAAATGATAACCACCGACACGTGTTTCTGCTTATTAGCTTCGTCAGGGTGGTATAACCAAGCTCTGAATGATAACGATGTTTGACACTTGGAAAAAAAATTATACAACTCAAAAAGAACGTCAACAATTGACAGCAAAGCACATTTGCGCCTAACATAGGAAATAAATGTGCTTTGCTGTCAATTGTTGACGTTCTTTTTGAGTTGTATAATTTTTTTTCCAAGTGTCAAACATCGTTATCATTCAGAGCTTGGTTATACCACCCTGACGAAGCTAATAAGCAGAAACACGTGTCGGTGGTTATCATTTCATAACGGGTTTAGACGGGTAAGTCGTGAATTTTCTCTTGTACATTTGTTCCGTCGTTAATTTCACTAATAAATTCCTTTACTGACCAAAGATTCGTGACAGTTGGCTTTAGCTGGCCTCCGCGTCACAGACGGTTTGTTGCTCTCGAATGGAGAGTCTTTCCTATGTTAGGCGCAAATGTGCTTTGCTGTCAATTGTTGACGTTCTTTTTGAGTTGTATATTTTTTTTTTCCAAGTGTCAAACATCGTTATCATTCAGAGCTTGGTTATACCACCCTGACGAAGCTAATAAGCAGAAACACGTGTCGGTGGTTATCATTTCATAACGGGTTTAGACGGGTAAGTCGTGAATTTTCTCTTGTACATTTGTTCCGTCGTTAATTTCACTAATAAATTCCTTTACTGACCAAAGATTCGTGACAGTTGGCTTTAGCTGGCCTCCGCGTCACAGACGGTTTGTTGCTCTCGAATGGAGAGTCTTTCCTATGTTAGGCGCAAATGTGCTTTGCTGTCAATTGTTGACGTTCTTTTTGAGTTGTATAATTTTTTTTCCAAGTGTCAAACATCGTTATCATTCAGAGCTTGGTTATACCACCCTGACGAAGCTAATAAGCAGAAACACGTGTCGGTGGTTATCATTTCATAACGGGTTTAGACGGGTAAGTCGTGAATTTTCTCTTGTACATTTGTTCCGTCGTTAATTTCACTAATAAATTCCTTTACTGACCAAAGATTCGTGACAGTTGGCTTTAGCTGGCCTCCGCGTCACAGACGGTTTGTTGCTCTCGAATGGAGAGTCTTTCCTATGTTAGGCGCAAATGTGCTTTGCTGTCAATTGTTGACGTTCTTTTTGAGTTGTATAATTTTTTTTCCAAGTGTCAAACATCGTTATCATTCAGAGCTTGGTTATACCACCCTGACGAAGCTAATAAGCAGAAACACGTGTCGGTGGTTATCATTTCATAACGGATTTAGACGGGTAAGTCGTGAATTTTCTCTTGTACATTTGTTCCGTCGTTAATTTCACTAATAAATATATATATATATATATATATATATGTATTGTAACGAGTGTTGTTGTTGGTGTCGTGTTTCCCCCCGTTAGTCGTAGTCGGCGGCACGACTACGATAAGAGGAAAATGAGTTACGTGTAGAATTGGGCGCTGAGACGGAGTTCGGGAATTCGGCAAACGGTTTTGAAGTCGGTTTACCTCTGGCGCCAGATTTTTAAGGGTTTACTCCCTAAAGCCACGGGTGAGTTTAGACTCAGGAGAAATGCCAGGGCTGTCCGTAAAAATAAAACCACTAAACGGAAATTACTTAGATTAATTTAATTTAAATCGAAACGGCAACACTGTATAATTAACACGATATGTACATCTCCGGGTTAAACGGAGAGAAAGATAAAAGCGCAAAAACTATTTGTCGGCAGGTGTTTATTTTCGGACGAAAAATCCGAAGCGAGAATGAAACAATTTAACAGAAATTTACGAAATAGGAAAAATATATAATAATCTAACTGTTACAAAGTACGGAAAATGCCTATTTATTCTAAGTATCAAAAATAAAGAAAATATACATCACTCTAATTATCGAAAGTACGGAAAATTATAAAATTATATGGAATTATTCTAAATACGGGAAATATAAATTATTTACAACTATTGAAATTACGGAAAATGCTAAATTACTCTAAGTATTGAAAAATAAGGAAATAAGCTAAACAGTGAAACTACGGAGAATGCCAAATTACACTAAATATTGAAAATAAATAAACAATTTACAAGTATAGCAAATGCGAGAAATGGTTATTCTACAAGGCGAGGAGAGTAGCGAAAATTAAACTAGCTAGGTTCGGAAAAGCGAGGAAAACGTGCAGTTTAAAGTGTCGGTAAAGCGGTCTAGTTTAAGCAGAGGCAAGAGAGCGGAGTAAAGCAATCAGTAAAGGATACGTTAGTATTGCGGCGGAGCAAACGCAAACCCAACACCCAAATCTGTGGCAGTGGTAACGTGATAGGAAAATGAGTAGCGGATTTCCCGGACTGATTTCTCAGTGACGGAACGCCGGTGCGAAATCAGACAGGGAAAATTATTCCTAGCAGCTAAATACACCTAGACTGATACGACAGCGACGGGACGCCAAGGTCGTATTCCTGCAGTTTGTGGATACACTTAACAGTCCCTACATCTAACACGGGTGGCCTTTAGATCACACAACGACGGGACGCCAATGCGAGATCAGGCGGGAAAATGAAAAGGATTCCCCAATGACGGGACGCCAATGAGGAATAAAACGGTCCCTACCACTAGAATCCTAGACTGATACGCCAATGACGAAACGCCAATGACGCAATCCTGCAGTAACTATGAACCCTACACGATTTCCCTACGGATTTCACAACGACGGAGCGCCAATGCGAGATCGGGAAATAAAACGGATCCCTCAGTGACAGGACGCCAATGAGGAATAAAACGGTCTCTGACTCTACGTATACCTAGACTGATACGACAATAACGGGACGCCAATGTCGTAGTCCTGCAGTACTAGGGGCCCTAAACGGATTTCCTTCAGAGACCCCACAACGACGGCACGCCAATGTGAAGTCGGGAAATAAAGCGGATTCCAAAATGACGGAACGCCTGAGAGGAATGTGAGTTCTTACCGTTCGAGGACTCGTCCGGCTAAGACTGATTCGAGTTTCCCAATCGACCTATATTTCGCGCTTACTGAACAAACGTCCCCTGGCGGGTTATATCTCTCGCCATCTTAAGAAAATTCATTTAATCTTGAATACCGGACATCGAAGATAACGCTCCGAGTGAGTGACTTCTAAGTTAATTATGCGAAAGCAGGTTTGGTTGCCTAGCCACGGATTTGCCCCATTACATCCCCCCTTTTCGTCCTTAAGAAAAGCAATAATTGTAACTGTAGTAACGGTAATTATTGCTTTTCTCGCAAACAGTGGGTCGCGGAAATGGTGAAAAATTTTAAACGGTTGCACGTGTTCCTTTTTACAAAAATAGAAAAGAGAAAAAAAAAACAATCTTTCTAAACCCGGTTGAGTTCCTATTCCATAAAAATCCTAATACTATTAGTACCAATTTCCTATTCTAGGAAATTCTTACCAAAATAAAAAAAATCTATAAACAAAAGATATAAAATAATACTTAAATGTTTGCGGCTTCTGCGCTCTATTCTCGGCGACAATCCCGCGACGTCCTGCTTATCTCGTCCCAGCGGCAGCAAGATAAAACTCCGGGTGCCGTCGAGCCTGGGGTTGTCCGGACGTCGGCGTCGATTGGCGGCGAGGGTGTTGGCTTCGATGCGGCTTCCATGGCGGCGTTTGACGACGGTGGACCATCGGCATGTTCCAGTTCCATTCCTCCTTCCCTTGAAGTAGGCTAATGGCGGTGGGTCGGTGTCGGTTTCGTTGTCGGCGGGGGCACAGACTACTAACACGATGCGACGCCACTGGTCGCGGACTCCGTCGTGTCGAATGATCGCTTCTCGTGGCGCCTCCCGGCGGTTCCTCTTGTTGGCGGCGGCTCTGACGTTCAACACGATGCCACGCCACTGGGCGCGGACCTCGTCGTGTCGAATGATCGTTCTTCGTGGCGCCTCCCGACGGTTCCTGTTGGGGGTACCTTATTTATCCGGCATGACTCGCAACTCCTAACGTACTTGGCAATGTCCCTGAACATTCCCGGCCAGTAATATCGGAGTGCCATTCTGGCGGTCGTTTTGGCGATTCCTATGTGTCCTGCAGTGGGTTGGCAGTGATTTTCGGAAATCACTCGGTTTCAGGACTGCTTCGGGTTACAGAGTTTCCAGGGATCCACCAATTCGTGTTCGGGGTGGTCGCGGCTGTCCCAAAAATGACGATTGAACCGTCCCGAATAGGAAAATAACAACATAGGATTTATGGTTCTTCAACCATATTGAAGAGAACATTAACAGTCACTTGAGTAGAGAGAAAGGGCCGGTTCAAAGGCAAATTTGACCCCTCCGTTTGGCCCCGGCCGCCGTCGCTTTTCAAATTTCGCGCGGCGTATTTCGCGCGCGAACTTGGCGCATGCGCAGCGCGGGTGGCTGTCGCTAGATGGCGCGGCCGGGGTGCCGCGCTGCTCGGGGGCGCTAGATGGCGCCTGGCGGATGGGGAGTGCCTCGCGCGGCCGCGTCGCGGCTCGGCTAGATGGCGCCGCCTCGATAAATGTGGCCCCCATTTTGATATGCAACCAGTAGTAGTAGTAGTAGTGCCGGTAGATATGTAGGTATCTTTTCCACGAGGGACGACGACGACGGTGGTGCAGGTTTCTCTCCGAACCGCGGAGAGAGAGACCAATCGATACTCGCTATCTTTTCCACGAGGGACGACGACGACGGTGGTGCAGGTTTCTCTCCGGACCGCGGAGAGAGAGAGAGACCAATCGATACTCGCGATACACACACACACACACACACACACACACACACACACACACACACACACACACACACACACAGCAATCGTTATCGTTAATAAAAACAACGGGTTATTTTTCAATCTTTGTATTATTTATCAACAGTATCATAACCTTCAAATTTGTGCCCATTACAAGTTGGGAGAGGGAGAGACGACCATTCTTTTGGAAGCCCCAGCATAAGAAGTATTTGACAATAACATTTTTCACAGCTTAACCTACGATTGCGTGTATACATTAAATCGGGAAAAGGGATTGTACCGTGTCGCCTTCTGTTGCTACAGCCGTCGCCTTTGCAAGATCGTCGAATTGTCCAATCTTTTGGTATTTCTAGGTTGTGAAGTAATTGAATAGGAACTTGAAGATCGTGAAGCATGTGAAAAAAGCACTTGATGCAACTTGCCTGCTCATGGCTTTCCCATAAAGATTATTAATATCTAAATAAAGAATATATTTGGATGGGGCACTTGGATCATATTTTTCAGACATATACTTGTTGTTTGCTTCAGAAAAGCGATTAATACATCCCTCCACGGATGGCTTCCTCAATAAACATTATTTGGTCAATATCACGTAACAATTCCAATTTACATTTTGTGAATTTAATCATACAGTCCCATGTAAAACCGGGCATTGTATGATACCATGCTGGGTCTAAGTGATGAGTCGCAATGCAATTTTTTCTAAAGTTTTCAAACACGTCTGCCAAAAGTAGGATGTCGGTTTTCAGGTATATGTCCGAATATTGTCCTAAATTTTGAATTTCAAACGTTTTCCACACCTTTTGAGCGTGATCATACTTCTCAAGACTAATGCTTTCATCTGACAATTTATTATAAAAATGTTTAATTTTAGGTAATTCCGTTTCTTCTAACTTATCAATGTGTGAAATGTAATCGTAACAAAAGACCCCTTTTTTCGTTAATAAATTAAATTTTTCATCATCCTCATCATCACACTGAAATTAACGTTTTATAATTACAAGATTTTGCTTCTCCATAATGGAAACCAATTCATCAAGAGATGCACTCAGAAATCTCAAAGAATCGATAAATCGAAATTTAATTTTCGTGTCTTGGTCGTATTGTGTAAAGGAAATGTATCGTTCTTTATTGTTAGGAAGTATGTACATTCGCTCACATTTGGCTAAATCTCGAATTAAAAAGTGACTATCGTACCCCATCAAATTATGGAACACAATAGGCACCACAAAGAGCTTTTTAAATAATAGGTTACATTGCTCATGTGCGTACCCACGAGCTTCTCCAGTAAAGTGATTATGATCCAAGACGACCTTATCCTTGTAGATTTGATATCTACAGGAATAACTTTCTTCATTTTCGACTCTATAAATTTAGCCAGCTTTTTTAGTTCCATTCTAAACCACTCTATGCAATCTGTAGCTCTATAGCTATTATAGAAGGACTGAGAATCGTCATAAGTACATTTTAAATAGTAACCCGCAGAATAAACCGTGTGCTTTTGATATTTCCTTGTAACATGAGTGGGCGTGTCGTCGAGTACTTCCAAAAGGCTTTCAAAATCTGCGTAAATTATGAAAGGCGCCGTTTGTTTGTAAATGAAGTTTCTGAACTCAACGTATTTATAGTTGGGGAAAGAAATTTTATATTTGTTTCTATTCGCACAAAGTTTTTTGTGCTCATCAAACTTCTGTTGTTTTTGATAATAATTTAAACAAATGTCACATATGAACTTCTTATGACTATTCTTATTTAACTGTGACGAAACTAATCTAGATAAATTTTTAATGTAACAGTAATGGTATTTCAATTCAGATTCGTCACCGTCATCATCATCAACTTCGAAATCCCACTCATTTAATTTTAAATAATATTTATTTTGAATTAACAATAAATTTACATGTCTCTCTAATTTATTTTTTGTTAATCTAACCGCAAGTACTGTATAACTGTTTTTCTTTTGCATTTCTAGACCATATACGTTCACAGATATGTCATTAGCCATTTCGAAATTTGACATAAAGGCATCGGTGAATCAATATTTTCCGTATTCAAAACTAGTTTATAGTACAGGTATGAAGATGTAAAATTTCTATGATTATTTACAGGAAAAAGACCACACAAAATTGACCAGTAGGAACATGCATTATCGTTAGTGTTGCGAACATTGATAACTGCATGTTTTCTCTCTATTTCCACCGGTAGCTTTATAAAAGACGAACCATTACCCATTTCGTATTTGTTAATATTAATCTCTAAATACACAATACGATTTAATGCCCACCCAGACAAATGTTCTTGAAAGTATGTCATTTTATTAGAAATTTTATCTTGTATGTGTTCCATAAACCAGGATTGTAAATCTGTTCCTCGGTCAATCACCCCATTTTTAGTATTAAAATATTTATATTCTAAAATATCTTCACCAACCGATCGCTTTATAATAAATTCCCCACAAAAATTAGCATTTACTTTAACCATCCTCAACTTTCGTAAAATAATTTTGATTTTTTTTCTAAATAGTGTGGTATGGGTCCGTAGGGCCCATTTAAGAAAACCCGAAATTACTCTAGGAAGATGGTTTTATTCATGTGTTCTCGTTTACATGTCGAACAAGACTCTATTTTACACTGGTATATCGGTTACCGTTCACTATACCTTACTTTGTCAGCAATAATCGAGTAAGGTACAACGACCCAGTAACTATGGAGTCGGATTGATTGGAAGTGGTCTGATGACACTGCGTAATTAATTACATGAAATGCGAAAGTATGTGTATGTTAAGTAGTTTAATAAAATAACTATTTAGGCATTCATCACACCTTCCCGGGGAGAGTAAAAGAAAAAAAAAGGTTTCATCATTTTTTTTTCTTTTAGTTACCTAATTAATTGTATTACTCTTACCTAATTAAGTCCTAATCTACTTAAATTATCCATTTTTTTAAATTTTTTTTTGTATAAGTCCTTACAATTACTTAATACAATTTGTTAAATCATATTTACCCATATTAAATTTTAGTCGACATACTTAGTTCTAAAAAAAAAAAAAATTTAAATCGTTACATACAGTAAAGAGGAAATAAAGAAGAAATAAACAAGAAATAAAGAAGAAATAACAAGAAATAAACAACAAATAAACAAGAAATAAACAAGAAACAAACGTCAAATAAACAAGAAATAAACAAGAAATAACAGGAAATAAACAAGAACTAAACAAGAAGGCTTTCTCTTAGTATCCTAACCTACACTGTTATCACTTATAATATGGTTTCACTCTGTTTTTGTGCACTGTCACTTCTTTGTTATCCATTTTTATCACTATATTAGGATGTTCATCTTTCACAACATTAAATGGTCCTTTATATATTTCGTCCAATTTGTTTGTGATATTGTTATTAACCAACACTAAATCACCATTTTTAAAATTAATGATTGGAGTACTATGCTGATCGTACCTTTCTTTCCTTTTAGTTTTTGCTAAAATTAAATTTTCTCGTGCATCTTTGCTAGCTTGTTTTAATCGAAATTTAAGTTCAAGGGGGTAGTTATCGAATGTGTACAGTGGATCGACATTATCGCTAATGTTAGATGGTAAACGTGCAACTCGACCGTATACTAACTCATATGGGGTGTACTTTGTTTCAGAATAAACAGTTGTATTATATGAAAAACACCAGAAAGGTAACCAATCACTCCAAGCTACATCATGACGGCTTATTTGTGTTCTTAAGTATGCAATTAAGTGTTTGTGAGAGTTTTCTAAGGCTCCTATAGTTTGAGGATGGTAAGCGGTTGAGTTGAGTTTATTAATTTTCAAGTATTTGCATGTTTCCGTGAAAATTGATGACATAAACTCTTTTCCTTGATCCGTCAAAATTTCTGTAGGTATCCCGTATCTTAAAATAAAATTGTTTACAAAACTTTTAGTTACTGTAATAGTTTCTTTATTAGCTATCGGGTACGCTTCCACAAATTTTGATAAATCACATTGTATGGTTAAAATATATTTATTTCCATACTCATCAGCGTCTATGGGACCAACTAAGTCTAAAAATATTTTTTCAAAAGCTGTTGACGCTGTTGATGTAATCGTTAATGGTGCGATGTGAGGTCGTGAATGTTTAAATCTTTGACATTCATCACATCGTTTAACAAATAATTCTACATCTTTGTGAAGTCCACTCCAATAATAATATTTTTTAATATTATTAAACATTCTAGATATTCCTGAATGACCTCCGGTAGGTAAAAGGTGAAAATCATTTAAGATAAGTTGTCTCGTTGCTAAGTCGTTTATTGTTCGAACGTTTTTTAAAATAGAAAGTTTTATTTTGGCCTTTTTGAATAATTCGTAAAAGTTATTATTTTTGTCTAAGATAGCTGCAGCTTCATTATTGTGTATAGTAAATATTTCAAATATATTATTTTGCGCGCACAATTTAAGACAGTTTTTCAACGACGCACGAAGCTTAGACGTTGAGCAAGAACCTGTCCAATTAATATAAATAATGTTTAGTACATTATTATAAATTAAGCTATCATACATTTTACAGTTTTTACATTGAATTAATTCTTGAAATTTATCTGATGTCACGAATTTTAATTCTGTTGCATTTTTGGACTTTTTCAGTAATACCACTCGACCAGGGTGATCAGTCCTAGCTGGGGTATCTGAAAATTCATGAATTATATTGTCATCATTTGTTCTTTCTTGGAGCTCCTTAGTACGGGCTCGCGTAATTACATTTATTGTATTTTCCGATCTTTGGGCAATTTCCTTTAGTTCTGAGATTGGAATTTCTACTCTAGATAATGCATCTGCCAACACGTTAGTTTTACCTTTGACGTACTGTACGGTAAAATCATACTCTTCTAATTTTAGTCTAAATTTTGTGAGGCGACTGGAGGGATTTGTAATTCCAAACAAATATATAAGTGGTCGATGGTCGGTTTGAATAATAAATTTTCGTCCGTATAAATATGGTCTAAAGTGATTTACTGCCCAGACAATGCTTAAGAGTTCTTTTTCTATTGTGCAGTAGTTCTTCTCTGCTTTGTTAAGTGTACGACTCGCGTACGCAATGGGCTTTTCCTCTTTATTACACAAAACTGATCCGATTGCAACTGCTGATGCGTCTGTTTTTAATATGAAAATGTTATCTTCGGCAAAATTAGGATATTGTAAAATAGGTGGATTTATGAGTCTTGATTTCAACGTTTCAAATGCGTCTTGACACTTTGATTCCCATTTAAATGGTACATTCTTTTTTGACAAATTATTTAAGGGGGCTGCTATTCGCGCAAAATTTGGAATGAAAGATCTATAGTAATTTGCAAGTGCTACGAATCTTTTAGTAGCTTGAGCATCTTGAGGTCTTGGAAATTGTGAAATGACTCTTATTTTTTCTGGATCTGGAGACACTCCTTCTGCGGATATGATGTTTTCGAAAGAAGCTACATTTGGTAGGATTCAATTTTAAGTTTAGCTTTCGCAACCTGTGTAATACTTTTATTAAATTTCTATTGTGATCTTTTAAGTTTTTTCCAAAGACAATCAAATCGTCAAGATAAACAAAACAACTCTCATAGTTCAATCCTGACATGGCTATGGTCATTGCTCTTGAAAAAGCGCTTGGGCTTATTTTTAATCCCATTGGTAACCTTGTCAGTTGGTATTGACCTGTATTTGTTGTAAAAGCAGTGCATTCTCTACTGGATGAATCTAATTCAATTTGATAATATCCCTGTGACAAATCCAAATGAGAGAAATAGATTGCCCCAGATAGTGAATCTAAAATTTCGTTAACGTTTGGTAATGGAAATTTGTCATCCTTAACACATTGATTTAACAATCTGTAATCTATGACAATTCTCCATTTACTTTTACCATTGCTATCTGGTTTTTTGGGCACTATCAATAATGGTGCTGACCAAGCTGATTTTGCTGGTTCAATAATCTTATCTTTTAACATTTTCTGAATTTGGTTGTCAATTTCTGATTTTTGTGCTTGTGGCAGTCTATACGGTTTTACATACACCGGCGTTACGTTCCCTTTTAGGTGAATGCTTTGTTTGTAAACATTTGTAGTAGTAAGCGGATCATCTGGTAAATGAAATACGTCAGCGAATTTCGCGATAATATGCTCAAGTGCATTCTTCTCTTCTTTATTTACATCGGGTGTTTTAACTAATTTAAGTACTTCTTCGACTCGTTTTACAGATAATATATTCGGATTATCAAAGGTTGTTATATTGTAATTGTTTAAATTAACGGCTTTGGGATGAAAATTTGTGATAGAGATTGGGGTGTCAGGTGTATTCAAAATTTTTACTGGTATTAATTTGTCTTTTGGGCGTGCTATGATTCCCGCCACAAAAACTCCTTGACCTATTTCTTCCGGTAATATTACACTGTCATGTTTGAGATGTGTAGCAAAATATCGAATAACCTCGCATCGGGGCGGTACCTCGATTTTCGAATTAATTTTTGATTCCATGGGTATGACTACCCAACTATTTCCTAACAGAAGTGATATACTAAATGATTCATAATTTATTATGGCAGAATGCTTATCAAAGAAGTCCGATCCGAGTACACCATGTATTTCATCATCAAACGCCTCTATAAGCAAAAAGTTGTGTGTAAGAAAGATGTTATTAACTTGCATAAGGATATCAGTTAAACCAATAGATGTTGTTGAACCAGACACTCCGTTTATTTTTATTTTATCTGAAAAGTTTATTTTCTGCAATTTTTTGTTGACATATTTTGAAAAAATTACACTAACTGAAGCTCCCGTGTCTAATAAAAATTTCATTTCGTGATTGCTAAATTTTAACCTAATAAAATTTAAACTGTCAATATTAAATAATACTGGTTCAGATAATTCATTTTTTATTTTTAAATTATTCATTGAAAGCTCGAAAAAATGTTTGAGATTCTTCTAAGTTAGATTCTGAAGGTTGTGACGCATCAACATAATACATTCTATGATTACGTCCCCTTTGGTTACTAGTGGAGTTATTGAAATTATTAGTACGATGTGCGGTTTGCTGACCGCTTCGTTGATTGTGACTATTCGGATTACTTCGTGAGTTATTAAATCGCGCGTTATTTCTGTTCCTGGAATTGAAATTACGGTTATTGACGTTATTGTACCTATTTCTACTTGTGTTGAATCGGGTATTGTTGTAGTCTTGAGATCGGTTGGTGTTATTACGACCTCTATTCGAATTTGAGAAAACTCTGCTTTCATTAGAATTTGGAAAACCTCGGCCTCGATGGTGGCTTGGGTTCCTGTTACTGTGCATATGAAATATTGTGGCATTTTGCTGACTATAAGCTGTCTCATCTTTAGCTGCATTAATAGCTTCAGTAAGACTGTTAAAATTTCGAGCTTTAATAATCGTGCTTAATTCATGATTTCTAATTCCATTAGCGAATACATCAATAGCTAACTTTTCATTTTCTTTACGAAAAATTTGTAGTGTTGTTGAATCGGTACCTGCTTGGGCTAAAGTTAAATCCGACATTAACGATTCTATCGAGCGTCCCTACTCATCGATATCTAGAGTACCTTGCTTTGATGCATGTAATCTTGCGGCAAGTGCAGGGGCAGATTGTTTTGGCAAGAAATTATTTTTTAAGTCCAAAATGAGGCTGTCTATGTTGCCATAAGATGTTTTCATACGAATTTTATCTCTATGTGCAATACACGCTTTTAAAACGAAATTTATTAATAACGGTTTGCTCGCTTCGTTTAGAGCTGGCTCATATAGTTCTATACCTTCGATTAATTGATGAACTGCGTCTACTGTTCCGTTCAATTTTGTTAATAAGCTAGTTGCGGTTCTGAAATTAAATTGTTCAGCCATTTTATTTGAACTTAAATTTCCCAATAGTTCGATATGATCAGCCATAGTATCCGTTTTATCTTTAACAACTTGCACCGTTACATTTACAGGTATACTTTCAAGATTCGATACAGTTTCTGTTCCGTCTTTTACTTCTGACAGTAACGTATCAATATCTTTTAACCGTTGTTGCAATATTTCGTAACAGTCATTGAATTTAAATTTAATTCTACGAACCAAATCATTAATGATGTCTACAGTATCGGTTTTCAATACGTTTCTCTCAACTTTAGTAGAATACTGACTAAGGAGGGTTCCAAAATATTGCTTGAACTTATATAATTCACTTAGCTTAGAAGTTGTTATCGTTTTGTCCTGTCGTCTTCCCGTGTTGTCCTTCTTGAGGTTGCTTAAGAATGTCCTTAGAGTGTCGTTCAGCTCCTGGAATGGTACAGCATCAGACATTCTTCGTACAACCTTGATGGGTAGGTGATGCGCTGTTAAGCTTCGTCCAACTGCGGCGCCGATCTTCTCAATTCAATGGCGTTGATTTCTCGACGAATCATTTTGCGAATACCTTTGTGGATTTTCCTTGATATAGTGTAGATTCCGACGATTGCGTGTAGATTCCGACGATTGCTCCAATGATACAGATGATGATCAATAACCATTCTGTACGGCTTAATTCTTGACTCTGGGTAGTGTTCTGGCTGGCACCGTTGTTTCCTGATCCCGCTGCTTCGACGACAATTTCTTCGGTTTTTTGTACGCTGTTTTTCGAACCCATTTTCACACTCGAATTGTTTCTTTCCGACAGTTTTCGTTCACGTGTACTAATCGCGTCACTAGCAGAATTGTTCGTTTTATTGCGGCACTCAAAAGTCACTTAAATCCATTGCTTGCGATGGTATCGGTAAAATCGCGACGGCGCTGGCAGGATCGCCATGTGGTATGGGTCCGTAGGGCCCATTTAAGAAAACCCGAAATTACTCTAGGAAGATGGTTTTATTCATGTGTTCTCGTTTACATGTCGAACAAGACTCTATTTTACACTGGTATATCGGATACCGTTCACTATACCTTACTTTGTCAGCAATAATCGAGTAAGGTACAACGACCCAGTAACTATGGAGTCGGATTGATTGGAAGTGGTCTGATGACACTGCGTAATTAATTACATGAAATGCGAAAGTATGTGTATGTTAAGTAGTTTAATAAAATAACTATTTAGGCATTCATCACAATAGTATTTCTGCATCAGCCAAAAATTGAACTAAACACTTATGCGATAAATTAATTATAATACTTGTCCTAATTCTACTATCAAAATAAGAATTTAGATCTGTCCATTTAACCCTATGTTTCACTTTTGATTCAAAACCAGCACCCACATGTATTTTGTGCAAAAATAATTTTTGAAAAGATTTTAAATGACCCAATATCGTTTGTATTTTGCGCCTTTCAGCAATAGTTAGAACATGTTTCCCATCACATAATGCAATGTTACATAACCTGATGTGTCTACGAATTGGTTTAACCAAAACATTCCAATAATTATCCTTGTAATTTTTTAATTTCTCGATAAAATCAGTGCATTTTTTAAGAACATTTTTAATCTTCATTTTCTTACGACTCTCTCTCTCTCTCTCTCTCTCTCTCTCTCCTTTTTACACACACACACTCACCTTTACAGCTCAACAATTTTGAATTGGATCAGTGGGTTTCCTTTGCCAATATCCTTTCTCCCTGTATAGGAGATGCTGAATTTCCCTGTTGCAAATTCTTCTATGTGGGGCTCAAATTCCCCGGTCACGCGTATGGGTAAAAAAGTGACGTTGTCCTTCAACTCCAGAAGAATGCTTCTTCCAAATTGCGTATCCACCGGTCTAGCTGATAATACGTTTTGGGGTACGTCTTTAGGCAGATCTTGTAACTTAACGATTGGTTTTAAATGACCTCCTGCAAGAGTGTTACTTTTATTTAAATCCATCTACAAAAAATACAAAAATCAGTGTAAAATTTGAATATTAAAGTGAGGATAAAAATAACAATAATAGGCAAAAGCAGAAACACACTTACCTTATCTTCGAGCGTTAATTAATATCTGCAGCAGCAGCAGCACCAGCAACAGCCGAGACTGCTAAATTCACGAATGCACAGAAACAAAGTGAAAATATAATGTATATTCACACCTATTCCCCCCATCCCTTTTATATAATATCGAATTTCGGTTGCTGGGCAACGGTAACATACTGCAAACACACCTTAATTAATACCGCACCGAACTCTAGACGGACAAAAAACAAATATGTAATTAGCTAATAAAGGGAAATTTTTCACTCTCTATTTCACGGTCCGAATTTTTTATACATAACCAGGCAAAGTAATGTTTTGCAAATAAGAGAAGAGGTATTGTTGAGGCTGACGCATTCAACACGCGAAAATAACACGTCTAGACGGGGGGAAATTATAATTAACTAATAACGAGATCCCCGCACGCAATCCAATTGCACGCTAACCGATTAGGGAGCTTAATAGATTTTCAAGTATTAACAATAGATTAAGATTCTTTTCTTACTTAGGCTTTTGCATATTGCAAAATATTTCATGAATACATAATTTGGTGCTTCGCCTCTGATCATCATGCGAGAATAACACGTCTAATCGGGGGAAAATATGTAATTTTTTGTTTGAAGGGAATTTGTATTATCGTTCGTTGAAACATTGGGAAAGTTACGCGAGGAAGTGGAAACTATTAGGGAGCAGGCCGATCTTCAAGTTCCTATTCAATTACTTCACAACCTAGAAATACCAAAAGATTGGACAATTCGACGATCTTGCAAAAGCGACGGCTGTAGCAACAGAAGGCGACACGGTACAATCGCTTTTCCCAATTTAATGTATGCACTCAATCGTAGGTTAAGCTGTGAAAAATGTTATTGCCAAATACTTCTTATGCTGGGGCTTCCAAAAGAATGGTCGTCTCTCCCTCTCCCAACTTGTAATGGGCACAAATTTGTAGGTTATGATACTGTTGATAAATAATACAAAGATTGAAAAATAACCCGTTGTGTGTGTGTGTGTGTGTGTGTGTGTGTGTGTGTGTGTGTGTGTGTGTGTGTGTGTGTGTGTGTGTGTGTGTGTGTGTGTGTGTGTGTGTGTGTGTGTGTGTGTGTGTGTGTGTGTGTGTGTGTGTGTGTGTGTGTGTGTGTGTGTGTGTGTGTGTGTGTGTGTGTGTGTGTGTGTGTGTGTGTGTGTGTGTGTGTGTGTGTGTGTGTGTGTGTGTGTGTGTGTGTGTGTGTGTGTGTGTGTGTGTGTGTGTGTGTGTGTGTGTGTGTGTGTGTGTGTGTGTGTGTGTGTGTGTGTGTGTGTGTGTGTGTGTGTGTGTGTGTGTGTGTGTGTGTGTGTGTGTGTGTGTGTGTGTGTGTGTGTGTGTGTGTGTGTGTGTGTGTGTGTGTGTGTGTGTGTGTGTGTGTGTGTGTGTGTGTGTGTGTGTGTGTGTGTGTGTGTGTGTGTGTGTGTGTGTGTGTGTGTGTGTGTGTGTGTGTGTGTGTGTGTGTGTGTGTGTGTGTGTGTGTGTGTGTGTGTGTGTGTGTGTGTGTGTGTGTGTGTGTGTGTGTGTGTGTGTGTGTGTGTGTGTGTGTGTGTGTGTGTGTGTGTGTGTGTGTGTGTGTGTGTGTGTGTGTGTGTGTGTGTGTGTGTGTGTGTGTGTGTGTGTGTGTGTGTGTGTGTGTGTGTGTGTGTGTGTGTGTGTGTGTGTGTGTGTGTGTGTGTGTGTGTGTGTGTGTGTGTGTGTGTGTGTGTGTGTGTGTGTGTGTGTGTGTGTGTGTGTGTGTGTGTGTGTGTGTGTGTGTGTGTGTGTGTGTGTGTGTGTGTGTGTGTGTGTGTGTGTGTGTGTGTGTGTGTGTGTGTGTGTGTGTGTGTGTGTGTGTGTGTGTGTGTGTGTGTGTGTGTGTGTGTGTGTGTGTGTGTGTGTATCGCGAGTATCGATTGGTCTCTCTCTCTCTCCGCGGTCCGGAGAGAAACCTGCACCACCGTCGTCGTCGTCCCTCGTGGAAAAGATAGCGAGTATCGATTGGTCTCTCTCTCCGCGGTTCGGAGAGAAACCTGCACCACCGTCGTCGTCGTCCCTCGTGGAAAAGATACCTACATATCTACCGGCACTACTACTACTACTACTGGTTGCATATCAAAATGGGGGCCACATTTATCGAGGCGGCGCCATCTAGCCGAGCTGTGGTAAACTTCTTGTACTAACTGTTTGTTGATAAGGGTGCTTGGACAGAAACAAATTACATCCGATCGGTTTTATATAATTATCCATACTAATCTACTTTACATACGTATATCTTACTGCTACCTATTTGCTTACGCGTACAATATTAATTTAAACCTATTAAACGCTTACTAATACATATACAGTGTGGTTCTTAACTAAGCACTGCACTTACACTCACTACACACTCCACGGGGGAAAAGAAAAAAAAAGTTAGCTAATACTAATTTTTTTTTTGTTCATTATACATTTTAACTCTATTTTTATGTACCTCCACCAATTTATTATTTCCCAAATCTAATACAATGTTTGGAGATTTCTCTTCAACTACTATAAATGGACCTTTATAAATAGAATCAAATTTATTGCCATCTTCTCGTTTAACCAAAACTTTATCACCGACTTTGTATGTAGCAGGATGAGATTTTCTATCATATGCCTCCTTTCTTTTGGTTTTTGCTTGAATCAGATTATTTTTTGCATCTTGACAAGCTTCTTGTAATCTGTATTTTAATTCTAAGGGGTAACTGTCAAAGTTATAAAGTGGATCTGTAATATTAATTAAATTAGCAGGTAACCGTGCAGATCTACCAAAGATTAATTCAAATGGCGTGTACTTCGTTGACGTATGCACTGTGTTGTTGTATGCAAAACACCAGTAATTTAACCACGAACTCCATGTGTCAAGGTGTTTAGATATCTGATAATTCTTAAATAGTTTCCTAAATTTTTATGAGAATTTTCTAGAGAACCAATAGTCTCATGGTGATATGCTGTAAATTTTAAATGTTTTATGTTTAAAATTTGACAAACTTGTGACACAACTTCCGAAATAAATTCTGTACCTCTATCTGTAAGTATTTGTTCCGGAATACCGTATCTTAAAATAAAATTACTTACTAATGCTTTAGCAACTGTAACTGTTTCTTTGTTCGGTAGGGGATAGCATTCTACGAACTTCGTTAAGTCACATTGCAACGTCAAAATGTAACAATTATTATCTGTGTCAGGTTGTAATGGCCCAACTAAATCTAAAAATATTTTTTGAAAACCATGTGAAGCTGTGGTTGTTATTGTTAAAGGCTCTAAATTTTGTTTTGAGTGTTTATATTTTTGACAATCATCACATTTTTTCACAAAATCTTCAACATCTTTCCTTAAACCAGCCCAAAAATAACCTCTTTTTATATTGTTATACATGCGGTTAATTCCGGCATGTCCTCCAGTTGGCAATAGATGATAATCATTTAAAATAATTTGTCTAGACTCAAAATCAATCACTGTTCGAACATCTTTTACTATCGATACTTTTATTCCAGTTTTCTTAATTTCACCAGGAAACTTTCTTTAATGATAATTTAATTTAATAAATATAATTTAATAACTTTTTAATGATCGGTGCGCACCTTTCATTCTTAAATATAATTAATTCCGGAATATTAAATTTCATAACAATATGAGTCAAGTCTCTCAACATCGTACCTAAGTCGAATGTTGATCGAGCATCTTGACGTAAATAAACAATTCTTAACTTGTTGTCACATATTAAGCTTCCTATCTTGCAAGTTGATTTTTTATTCAATAATTGTTGAAAATTTATGCTGGAAAGCGGACATAACTGATATGAATTTTTCGGTCTCTTTAAAAGTTCCACAACTCCAGGGTGATCAAGCCTGTCGCCGGGATCCGAAACGTTGCCCTCAAAATCTTTATAATTTTCCTGAATTTTCTTTTGAGCTCTAGTCATGACGTTTACTGTGTATCTAACGGTATTTTCGATATTCTTTAACTCATCTGAAGAAATTTCAATTCTCGAAAGAGCGTCAGCCACTACGTTATCTTTACCTTTTATGTATTTCACTGAAAAATCGTATTCCTCCAGAACTAATCTAAATTTCGTAAGTCTGCTTGATGGATCTGTCATTCCAAATAAGAAAATTAACGGCTTGCAATCAGTGTAGATAATGAATTTTCTCCCAAAAAGATATGGTCTAAAATGCTTTACTGACCATACTACAGCCAATATTTCTTTATGTATAGAGGGATAATTTTTCTCTTCTGGCTTAAGAACTCTGCTGGCATACGCGATTGGTTTGTCATCTCCGTTGGAGAGAACGGCTCCTATAGCATATCCCGAAGCATCGGTTTTTAATGTAAAAGTATTATTTGGAGAAAAATCTGGATAATGTAGTATAGGTGGGTTTTTAAGAGCGTTTTTCAGTGTTATAAAAGCATTTTGACATTCGTCTGTCCAATGAAATGAGACACCTTTCCTAGTAAGATAATTTAAAGGTGCAGTAATGCGAGCAAAATTCGGAATAAACTTTCTGTAATAGTTTGCGAACGCTACAAATCTTTTGGTTTCACTTGAATCTGTAGGAACTGGATAATTTAAAACACATTCAACTTTTGTTGGATCAGGTGATACTCCTTTAGAAGAAATTACGTGTCCTAAGTAAAGAATTTACTTTCTTAAAAATTGACATTTGCTTGGATTTAATTTTAAATTTACTTTTCTCAATCTCTCGAAAACTCTCACTAAATTTCTGTTATGATTTTGTAGGCTGTTGCCGAAAACGACTAAGTCATCCAGATATACAAAACAACTTTCATTTGTTAGACCGGACATTGCTATTGTCATAGCCCTTGAAAAAGAACTCGGACTAGTTTTCAAACCCATCGGTAATCTTTTAAATTGATATTGAGCTTCATCAGTTGTGAAAGCTGTATATTGCCTGCTTGATTTATTTAACTCAATTTGATAATACCCTTGAAATAAGTCTAAATGAGAGAAATACACTGCTCCTCCCAGTGAATCTAAAATTTCAGTGATATTAGGAAGCGGAAACTTGTCATCTTCAAGTTGCTTATTAAGTAATCTAAAATCAACAACAACTCTCCACTTCATATTACCATTGCTATCTGGTTTTTTAGGTACAAGTAATAAAGGTGAGGACCATTCCGATTTTGTTTCTTTTATAATATCATCACTTAACATTTTATCAACTTGTTTGTTAATTTCCTCTTTTTGTGCATATGGCAAGCGGTAGGGTTTGACATAAGTTGGCTTGGCTTGAGATTTTAAATAAATATTTTGTTTAAAAATATTAGTGACTGTAAATGGATCATTCTCTAAATAAAATATATCAGAGTACTTAACACAAATTTTTTCCACAGAATGTTTCTCTTCTTTATTTAAATTATTCATGTTAATTAGTTTTAATAAATTTTCTAGTCGATTTACAGATATTTCTTTCGTGTTTGTAAAAGTACAAGTCTCATATTCTTTCAAATTTTGCACGTGTGGTTGGAAATTTTTAAGTGTAATGGTTTCGTCGCGAACATTAAGGAATTTAACAGGTATCTTATTATTTCTCGGAGTGGCTATACTTCCGGCTACAAAAACACCTTCGCATAATTCCATTGGCAAAATTACACAGTCATCACAATTTTGCGTTATAGAGAAGAATTTTATAATTTCACACCTTGCTGGTATTTCCGTACTTAGATTGTGTTGTGAGATTATTGGGATGGAAATTTTGTCATAGTTGACCCAAAATGAAAAAATATATTTTTCATAATCTATATTAGCATTAAATTTATGAAAGAAATCTGAACCTAAAACACCATTCATGCTATCGTCAAAGTCGTACATCAGCAAAAATTCGTGTTGCATTGCAATTCTACCTGCACTTAAAGTAATATTACATTTTCCTGTAGATTTCGTTGACCCCGAAATACCATTTATTAAAACTTTGTTTGTTCGGTCAATTACCTCATGCTTACCAATATACTTTTCAAAAATCACGCTGACTGATGCACCTGTGTCCAGTAGAAACGTTAATAAGGAATTATTATAATAAAATTGTACGAAATTTAAGCCATTAACAGTAAAAATAAAATTTTTATTCTGACATTTAGGGACGAAAAAAGGGTTCTAATACATGAGATTGTGAAGACTGATCAGATTGGTTGTGCTGAACAATAGTTTCAGTATTATCATTATTCACATATCCACTATTAGACATGTAATAAGATCTTTGTTCCCTATTTCCGGAATTTGAATTATTTTGTCTTCGTTGAGAATAATTACCTCGATATTGATTTGACATAGGTCGACGGCCTTGATTATAACGAAAATTTCCTCGCCCTCTAAAATGTGAATTTTGATTATTATCAGATTGTGAAGTATTGGGACGCGAGAAATTTTTGCTAAACCTGCCATTTCCACGGTTATACCTATAATTTTTATTCCCACGCATGTGAAACATTGATCTTCGGACTTAGGATTATCTGATATAGCTTCTACCAATCTCGCTTGTAATTGTGCTGTTATATCATCAAAATATTTGCGTATTTGTTCAACGCATACCCTAATTTCATCTTTAACTTTAACATCTACTGTAGACTTATTAAACAATTCTATTAACTTATTTAAAGTGGTTTTAAATTCATTTAACGATTGTACCTTGCGATCAGTAACACCCTTGTCTCGTCGTCGCTCGATGGTATCCTTTCCTAAATTACGATGGAAGACTCTGACTTCTTCTAAAAGGAACTTAAAATCCTTTAATAAATTGGTGGAGGTACATAAAAATAGAGTTAAAATGTATAATGAACAAAAAAAAATTAGTATTAGCTAACTTTTTTTTTTCTTTTTCCCCCGTGGAGTGTGTAGTGAGTGTAAGTGCAGTGCTTAATTAAGAACCACACTGTATATGTAGTAGTAAGCGTTTAATAGGTTTAAATTAATATTGTACGCGTAAGCAAATAGGTAGCAGTAAGGTATACGTATGTAAAGTAGATTTAGTATGGATAATTATATAAGACCGATCGGATGTAATCCGAATCGCGCGAGGCACTCCCCATCCGCCAGGCGCCATCTAGCGCCCCCGAGCAGCGCAGCACCCCGGCCGCGCCATCTAGCGACAGCCACCCGCGCTGCGCATGCGCCAAGTTCGCGCGCGAAATACGCCGCGCGAAATTTGAAATGCGGCGGCGGCCGGGGCCAAACGGAGGGGCCAAATTTGCCTTTGAACCGGCCCTTTCTCTCTACTCACTTGTGTTTTAGTTTTTCCAACTGAAACAATTGTAGATATTTTGACCCAAAAACATTCCAGAACCACAAGTCAAACTCAGGAGAAGGCGTGTAAATGTCAATGCAATGGCAGAACAATAATTGTCTAAGATTAACAGGAGGAAAATAAAGGTACTGAGGCCAAAATATTGAGGAATCATGTCTCTTTAGACAAATAAAATTTACCATTAAGTCGTATAATGCGTACCAAAGGGAACATTTTTCGGAGTTTTCGGGAAGAGACTATAAAGAAAATCATATAGAATTTCGGCGAGCAAATAAAAAAGTAATTGCAGTACTTCACTTCGGATATTCATGTATTATGCTATTCAAATTATTGAAAGCGCCCGGGAAGGAAAAACAGATAAAATTTTTGTAATTCTAACTCTAAAATGGCATTGTCGCTACTACTGACCGACGCTAAATGGTTCTAATAATAATATTGTAGTAGCTCGATGTTTAGCTATAAAATATTTTTGTTTCAGTTTCTTTAACAAATTTAATGCAATCTTCTCTGAAGTATTATTAATCAGCGTTGGATCGAGCACTATTTTGATATGTGTGGAGCTCTATAACGCACTGGAAACGTAAGTAAACAAAATTGATATTACATACTTCAAATTTTTTGCCTTCTCGTTATAATATCGTTTCAGAATTATTCAACGATTCTAATTAATAATATTTTTGATTGTAATCCACTTTCAGCGATTTTGTAAGGGGATTGATACTTTACATCACATTCGTATGCCAACTGATCATTTGTTACGGCATCCCGGCTCAATTAGTAACAATCGAGGTGAGTTTTCGGGGTTTGGTTTGATGGGTCCCACGATTTCTGTATTTTTAGGCAGAAGAGGTCACGAAAAATATTTATTTCAGCCCTTGGTACTACCACGCTGACAAACGCTTTAATTACTCTGTCTTGTCTATAATGCGGACCGGTCAGAAGGAACTTTGCCTGCGTGGTGGTTTTATGAAGGTCAATATGGAGACTTGCAAAATCGTAAGTTTGAAGAAGAGTTGAGTTATTACGGCGACGGTCACAGAACCGATATGTGAGAAATTTAATTTCCTTGAATTTTAAGTGACGGTATCATATCGAGAAATATGCCCCTCCTCGTTATCTGACAGAGAAATAAATTATGGTGGATATAAATTTGAAATGAATTCATTCGTATTCAAAGTTATAAATAGTTATTCCTCATTAAAATATGAGCACACATAAAATCCGAATATTGTGTTCTAAAGATGATTTACTCCTTTGTTTTATCCAGGGCGATTAACTTTGTGTGATTAAATCATATTAAATTATTATTTGTTAAATTACACGAAAACAAATATAATACTGTTGACACCCTACAGTACTAAATAGTAATAAAATAAAAATTAATTAGCTAATTCATCTAACTATGCTCAAAACAAAAATGTTATGTGACAATTAAAACACACCAGCCAGTAAAAGCAGATTACTTTATATATGAATATGGTGTTATATGTGAGTGAAATATGTAAGTGATACAATATTCAGGACATAAGTTTAAATCTCTGATTCTTTTTGAAATTAATTCACAACATTACCTCAACCAACCCTTTTCTTTCCGCTTTTCCATTCTTTATGTAATCCCGTCCGTCATCACAAAATGTGGGGCTAAAATGTGGAGGTCACTCTATATCTCTTAAACTATTTAGATGGATATTTAATGAATCCTCATAACAGTACTCATCAAATTCTCGTGTAAGCCTTACAATAAATGTAACGTAAAATGGAAAACACTTATAATTATAATACATTATACATTACATTATAATAATAATTAATATCATTAGTAAGTAAAATAACTTATCATAATGTATTCGTTAAAATTGTAGGTACGAGGTCCCTGAGATTCGTGGCGTTTCACTTCAAAATAACGAAATATGCTATAAAATTTTTTTGAAATATTATTTTAATAATTTGGGAGTATTCAGTTGAATATAGCTTCGACATCAACGAATTTGTCATTCTATTGTACTCTCAGTGTTGAAGCTAACGTCAACATTATTTTAGGGAGTCTGTAGGTTAAGAAAATGTAATTTATTGTGAACTAATTTAGGGAACTTTTTGACTTAAATCAATCATTTAACTGGGCAAGCTTTGTTTTACAAACGAACAGCAGCATTGAATGAACGTGATAAAGTCAAGATCGTGTAACTAACAAACGGTAGCATCAGCATGGCAATAAATTTCGTAAACCTAGTATGCTCACTAAACAAAAGTGTGTATTTTGGTCTTGATCAAAGTCGCCTTAAGATCTTAAACCGAATCGTGAGACTGCATTTCGGGAGGCCCTTACTTCACCCTAACTACAAGCTCGCACGATACTCCCTGTGAGTTTACATCGGAGATTACTTCACGTCCTGCCCCCAACTACGAGACCGTCAAGCTACAGGAACTTCAAGTTGGATCTGCACGTTACGCTCTCAGATCCAGCCCGGAGATTACGGCATGCCCCCTTTCTAATCTACACGAAATTTAACCAGGACCTGGACGATACGCTCCCCGGTCTACTTTGGAGATTACATCCCGCCATGTCTCCATTCTACAAGACCGTCTCCAGCCTTACAACCTATAGATAAAATTCAGCCGACAACGAAGCTGCAAGATTCTACATATAGTTCATTTACACATAGACCACTACACACTTCGTACATGGTTCTTCAAGAAAATTTGCAAGCTATGAAAGAAGAAATTTTCAAGGACTTCTACGCCACCACAAAAGCGAGAAGTTAAGAAGCCAAGCAGGGTCCTGAGTAAGTCAAAGTCAAGCCAAGCAGGGTCCTGAGTAAGTCAAAGTCATTCCACCAGGACGCCAACTCTACAAATTCTACAAGTTATAAAATCCTACAAATTAGGCAAGTACGAAAAGACGAACACATAGAGTCACCGCAGCCGGAGAAGAAGCGGCCAGAGATTACAATTTCAAGATCTTCAAACACTTCAAGAACTTTAACGCCACCACAAAAGCTCACAAAGCCAAACCAAGGGTCCTGACTAAGTCGCAGTCGCTCCACCAGGACGCCAGTTTTACAAGTTCGACAAGTTCGAAAGCTCTACAAGTTCGACAACTCCGAAAGCTCTACAAGTTCTACAACTTCGAACATGGAGCAAGCAGACGAATTGATTCAAGAACAAGAAGGCATATCTCAACAAATCCTACAACTACACAACAATTGCAGAAAGACGGAGGTTCGAGGAAAACCAAGGAATACCCACATAATAAGATTGATCAACTAGATGCATTATGGGAGAAAGCTAGAAAGAACCACGAGATGTTCCGAGAACTTGGTTTCGGTGATCAACACAAATATATAAAATCACATTACTTCAAGAGATTAGAGGCACATAACAAGACAGTTCGGCTGTAGCTGACGTCACACGAATGATACATATAAAACACCCAAGAAACAAATCTCTGAGATACAAATGGAATAGGCGAAACAAGAAGTAAAGAAACCCAAGCAACACACCGAGCAAAAACACTGACAGACCAAGCTAAATATTAAAATAACCAACCTAACAAGATTACTTAGACAAGCTGTAGAGGAATTGTCGAAGACTACACTACCATGCACATACTCATATCATCAGCAACATATATTAAAAGCATGAATCACTTCAAGAATTTCATGAGGGAATAACAACTTCCGATATAGAATACGAGAATGAACACGTTGAAGATGAAGAATACGCAGAGTTGGTACAACATGTTGGTGATATGTTAAGTTAATTAAAAATACGAGGAACTTCCGGAGTAACGAATACACCTCAAAAGGACATTTTACGATCTGCAAAAAATCAATTATCCGAAGACTCATCTCCGAGGAGAAGCCAGTCGCACGATTTAACACTTCCAAACGACGGAAGAAAATTATGCCGACTGTTGACGCTAACGTTAACATTATTTTAGGAAATTTTTAGGGTTAAGAAATTGTAATTTATTGCGAACTAATTCAGGGAGCCTCTTACATCATTTAATAAAAACACGCTTTGTTTTACGAAACGAAGCATAACACTGATCCAAGGTAATGAGGTCAACAGTGTACTACTAAGGTACGGATTGTGGATGTCAGCATAATACTCACTGGTAACGTGATCGCAAATCCGCATCGGTAAGGTCAGTGGAACAATTCTCGGACATTGGCAAATAACATTCAACAAAATTTAACAACGTTATCAAATAAGTGGAACCAAAATGTAATATAACTCAAAATGACTGTGTATAAAGGCTCGTGAATGTTTGGCAATAAATTAGTATACCTTGTATGCTCAAAACGAAGTAGTGTTGTGGTCTTGATTCAATTTACTCTTATCATAAACCGAACTGTGAGACTGCAGTTTCTGGAGACCTAACTTCCCCCAAACCTACAAGGTCTCACGTTACGCCCTGGGAGTTCTACGAGATCTTCAAGCTACGACAACTTCGACGTCAAGGTTTTCAACCCCGGAGAGCACGTTACTCCCTCTCTCCACTCTTCAAGGACTTCAACCCCGGACCTGCAGGTTAAGCCCTCAGGTCCACATCGGAGAGCACGTTACGCACTCTCTCCAGACTTCAAACACTTCAACCAGGAGATCACGTCACGCCCTGATCTCCAAACCACGAGACCATCTTCAGCCTTACAACCTGGAGACAGGATTCATCTCCGCAGCCACCCACGAGCTACGAGAGATTTTATACAGTCCACTCTCTGTAGAGATCTCTTCACACTTTCGTTCGCCGACACTTGGAATACGCTGAAACATCTTTACCATAAAACACGCCTGACTGTATATAAACTGCACGACAAAATACTTCACTTTTCATCCATAAAAAACGAGTGCGTTCAACGGTTAAGGAGTTTGCACGATGTAGTCTACGAGTGTACAAAGGGAAATGGGACTCAGAAACCAACAGACTGATGAAAGTCGCTGAATAGATCAGGATTTATTCCACCATTTACCACAATGATTCTTGAGAAGGAGAATTTTATCACTGGATACGGTACAACACCAACACAGTACAGCAAAACCACTGACGACGGACTTCCCAGGATGGTTATTATGTAAGTTTAGCTAACAGAATCACATCATTCATCACTGCGAAACATTCCGGAAGCTGGACATTGCAAAAAGGAAGCAGGCCGCTGGAGAGAGAGAGAGAGAGAGAGAGAGAGAGAGAGAGAGAAAGAGAGAGAGAGTTATGTTGAAATAAGTTCCAGTTTTGTTTCAAACATAACAACATGGAAAATTGTTACAACCAAACACAATTCAGAAGGTGTGAACAAAACCGTCATATATTGCTACACGAAGAAAACAGAATAAAATTGGGAGCAAAAGACAGATGGAACGGGCCCAAAGGAGAGGCAACAATGAATATAATCAACATGCCTGCACTCACGAGACTCACTACACTAAATGCGCTCAAGAAAGCAGCAAGTCATCCCTGGGAGTGAAATAACCACACGAGGACAAATACGTTCCGACAAAAGGTCGAGCCACCCGAACTGACAGATAACAAAAAGCAAATGACCCATCGTAAATAGAGCCAGAGATATTTCCAAGGTGAGAATGATGGGCTCCAGACGCAGACCCAGGTAATTCGGGAGAAGAGCAAGTCACTCCAAAGACTCAGTCGGGAATTCCAGAAAGAGAACGAAGCGCTTCAGAAACGCAACCAGGAACTCTAGAAGCAGTACAAAGCGATTCACAAAAGAAAGGAGGAGAAGGCGTACTACTGTGACCAGCTCGAGCTGTTGGAGGCGCAAGTCGAAGGGGGAGAAGCTCCCTTGATAAGAAATTAAAAATTAAAAAATTCGAAGTACACAAGTTGCAAGAAAACTTGATCTTGAAGAATAAGCTCATCATCAGTCGTCATGAAGAAATAATCACCAAGAACAACAGACAAATAGAGAAAATGGAAAAAATCTAAGTCATATTAGACGAAACGACCCAACTGTACCGTGGACTAAATGACGAATAAAATACCGAGGAGTAGAAATGGAAATCCAAACTCATCAAAAGGCGATCTGAGATACTTAAACCACTGACGAGAGTGAACGAGTTCATGAAAGAACTTGGTAGAAGGTACGCCTCTGCTCTTTCCCCGGCAGCACCGCACTGCGGCGATTTATGGCGGGCGCAGTAGAATCAAGAAAACACCGCCTAGAACAGGCAAATGAAAACACAAGGTCGAAGTTTGAAGAAACAAAGACTCCCATAACTCAAATCGAAGCTTGCTTAAACTTGAAACTTTTAGGCAAACGTAGAGGAAACATCAAACAAATCGAATATCTCACTCAAAACCAGTTGTTACCCTTGCAAGAATTGTACTTGTCAACCAATTCTGCAGTTACTGCAAGTTCAGCACTACCAAAACTAAGAAAAAAGATTGGGAATCATCGACGACAGAGGATCTCATCTCATTACTCCGGCAGTCAAAGTCGAAAGAGTACTGCAATCAACTGCAACAATCGAATCGATGTAAGTCAAAAATCGATAGAACGCAACAAATCAATTAGAAGCATGTTGGTCCTGATCACATAACAGATACTACGGCTTAACTGTCTCCAATCTACCGGAACTTCAACCAGGACCTGCACGATATGCCCTCAGTTCCACTCCGATGATTACATCCCGCCCTGTCTCCATCCTACAAGACCGTCTACAGCCTTACCACTGTCTGATGTTTAATTATTCTACCCTGTATTTAACTCTACTATATGCAAAATGTATGTTTGTCAAATTTTCTACACAAAAGAGAACACAAGGAGTAGCTGATAATTTACAGGTAATCGTTCGTACTTTCATAAACTGTCGAATGTGATGAAAGGTAATTTTTAGGACCGCACTAAAAATGTTTTATGTTTAACGGAATCACAACATAGTCCGAGACAAATTTGTTTAATTTCGTAAAAGCTAATCTAACCTAGCAACGAATTTGCGCCATTGGATAAGTGATATTTAGTTCCATGGATTATGCTAAATTGGTTCTTCAGTTTGCAACGGTATGTAAATACCAATAGTCAGGACAAACTGGACAACGCACAATAAAGCGTTGCAAAATATTGATGTTGGCGTAGGATAAACTGCCGAGGAGGCATACTAAAGGGAAAAAGGAAAAAATCCGTTTTTGCTGCAAATTCTCGGAGGCCGAAATTATTTTAGGATAACTTCAGGGACCAGGGGTCAAACTTCAGACTCTAGTGGAGAGAAAATTTCTGAACAAGGTGGTCAAAAGGGATAGCAAAAACGGACGATGCAAATATAGAAATCATAAATATATATGTAATAAAACAGAAGGAACGAGTAGTAGAATTATTTCAATGACTTGTCGGTGAATCCCGTATGGGTAGAAAAAAAAAGAAAATTTTGCAAAGAGACGCATTGCTCAAGGCTAACGAGGCGGAAAGGGAATTGGAAGAAATCTTCGCAGTACAGGGAAGTAGCAATGAAACTATCACGTAACTTCAAGCGAATATTGCCATGTTGTCTGCGAATGTCAAACGAAGGAACTCAAGAAATATAAAGAGGGGATAACACTGAATAGAGTGAGTTGAGACATGGGGACCATACGAGAACAACCGACTTGGAATATTTCCGAAAAGTACACAACAAAAGGTGAGATATTGGTTTTAAATATTAAGAGTAAGAGACAGATAGATTGGAAAAAGCAAGTTGCTGTACTAAATCATAAAATGGCCCTAAAACAGGAGTCAGGATATCACGTGAAAGACGGAGGTATAGGAACACATAGTTGTAGCTATTTATAATTGAACGATTAAAAGAACTTACCTGAAGTTCGATCGTAATTATATGAAGCGTCCGGTCCGAAGATATCACTTATTTTACACACAAGTAGTACGGCATCCCGTGCCATCTAGGTCACATATTTTAAAGAATCGCAATCCGTCCCTGTTTCCTCTGATCCATGCTCAGTTCCTCTCCCACTTTTACTCATTTAGTTTAAATTGTAACGTATTTTGCGCAACCTGAGGGCCCCAAGGGTTGGGTGGGACCGTGATATCTTCGGACCGGACGCTTCATATAATTACGATCGAACTTCAGGTAAGTTCTTTTGATCGTTCAATTATATTTCAGCGTCCGGTCCGAAGATATCACTTATTTTACACACAAGTAGATGTTTAAAGACTAGGTTGCGGGGAAAATGTTAACACCATTTGGGAGATATCTGATGTCCCGTATGGTGTAGGATGTAATGTACATATAAAAGTCTTAGATGACCCTTAACAATTTATTTATTACCTGTGATCCATAATACAGAGGAACAAAGTGTAGTCATTTTACCTAAGACTGTTGTACATCAGGATGAGAACAAAAAAATGCTTCTTAGTTTGGCTACCTGAAGTGAGGCCAGGAAGTAACGGAACTAAGCCATCGAGTACCTTTGTACGTATCCAGGGTATCAGCCGGTGAGCCTTATGTGTCAGCGATGAGTACTGCCTTCGCGAAGTGGCTCGTTTGTGAAACAGGTATGTTGTAGAACTTCGCGAAGATGGAAGAGCCCTCGCTCCATCCTGCGGACAACCTAATATTATCCCACGATAGGCCGTTTCTAAGCGCTGCAGATGTCGATGCATGCCGCGTCGAATGGGTCTTAAACACTGTTGTGTCTATGGCTGCCACCATTATGTCTCACGAACCCAGCGGTTTAGGGTCTGCTTAGTGGCTTGCTTGTGTGGTTTGGCGTAGGTTAAAAATATTTTATAGCAGCCTAGAGGACGCAGTGGTTCTGTAGCTTCCGCATATTCACGGAGACACGCCACATCGCACAGCTTGGGCCCCTCCTTGAATACTGGTAGATTCATGCATGGTTGATAGGTTCGTATCGCCGAGGTTTGTATTAGGTCTGGAATGAAGATCTGGACACCATCTGTAGAATTGTGTATTTGGGATAGTCTAATTAAGGCAATGGTCTGAAGACGTTGTCCCGTCGCCAGGGTCAGGAGAGTAACCAGTTTAAACGACAGATTTTTCAATGAGGATGTGTCCAGGTTCTCCAAAAACCGGAGGACCGGCTACGGGTCCCAGGTAAATTTGTAACGAGGTTTGGAGGATCTCAACCTAAAGATTCCCTTCAGAAAGCGCCTGAGAGTGACGTCCGTCCCGATGTTTCCGGGGAGAATGAGGGATAATGCCGCCCTGTGTTCGTTGAAAGAGCCGTAGGCGCTGTTACCGGTGTCGAAAAGGCTTTGTAGGAAGGTTATAACGTCAGGAACCTTTCCACTGTAAGGCGAGATCCGGGTGATGGAACAGAACTCCCACCACTGCCTGTATGTAGTCGAGTATTGGTTGATTGTTGCTGTCGACACAGATGCGACACTTGTTTCGACTGCGGTTGCGGGAGTCTGCTTTAGTCGAAGCGCCTCCCTGATAACTTGGCGGCGACCAGGGAAAGGCTGGACGTCAGCGGGTGGCATTCTTGGCTGTGAGGCGATCGGAGTAAATTAGGATCCGGTACGAATGTGATGTGATCGATTGATAGTTTTTTGAACAGTGGGTACCACGACTGTGTAGGCCACTTAGGTACCACTAGAATTCCGGTAGCTTTTTCGGAAAGTATCTTTTGTAGCACACGTAAGATTACTGAAAAAGGTGGGAATGCGTAAAAGAAAATATCCGCCCATGGGAGAGTAAAAGCGCTTACCGCTTCTGATCTGGGGTCCGGAAACCAGGACACGTACCGTTTACATTTATGGTTATGGTGTGACGCAAATAAGTCAATGTCTGGATTGCTAAACCTCTCTACTAGTTTGTTGTATACTGATGGAGAGAGAGACCACTCTGTTTCGGCCGGTAGGACTCGGGACTGAAAGTCCGCTCTCCAGTTTTTGTGAGATGAAATGTAGGCTGCGTGAAGCCACAGATTTCTTTGTTCGCACCACTGCCAGAGCTGCCTAGCAAGTCTATCGAGGGTTGCATGTTGCACGATACCCATGCGATTAACATAGGCAACGGCCGTGGTGTTATCGCAACGAATGAGAATTTTTTGATTAACCAAACCTTTGGTTAATCAAAGTTTTGGTTTTGAGCATTGTATACTTAAAAATGTAGCCTTCAGTTCCAGATAGTTTATGTGGTGCTTACGTTCCGATTGGGTCCACCAGCCGCGAGTGTGCTGTGTTGAGGGGCAATCCCCCCATCCAGACAATGAAGCGTCCATTTCGATTTCGAGCCAAAAGGCGTCCTGTTTAATATCGTTGTATGCAGATAGTATGTTTTGGCACCACCATGAGAAATCGCCAAAAAGGTACTCTGGTATCACCATTTTGTTGTCAAAGTTGTCATTATTTAAGCGAAGGGCCTGGACCTTCGCTCTTTGAAACCATTTCGTATATAACCATCCGTATTTAATCCCCGGGCACGCCGAGCTTAAAGTGCCAGTGAAACGTGCAAATTCACGGATTTTGCAAGTTTCCGTGGAGCGGAGGGCGTTTATCCAATTCAGAATTTTTTCTTTCTTACTCGTCGGGAGTTCGATTCGTATTGTCGACGAATCGAGAATGAAACCCAAAAATTTATATCTTCTGGATGGTTTGGGGGAGATTTTCTCTAGGTTGAGTATGAATCCCAAGGATTCCAATAACGTAGTTGCTGCTATTAAAAAGTCCCGACATTCCGCTTACGAACTCCCGATAAGTAGTAAATCGTCAAGGTAGCTGACGCATATTATATTTTGAGCTCGCAGCCTTTGGACTACTGGCCTGATTAACTTGGTGAACGCATAGGGAGCCGATGCCAAGCCAAATGGTAAGCAGGTGAACTCGTATAGGGTCCCTTTGAAACGGAATCTTAAATATTTTCTGTGACCTTTAGCGATAGCTATCAGGAAATAAGCGTCCATTGAGTCCAAAGAGGCCAGGAAGCAACCCTGTCTCATGAGCCGCAAGGCTGTTCTGATGTCCTCCATTTTGAAATGGGGAGCATTGATAAAAACGTTCAAGTGAGTTAGGTTCAAGATGAAGCGCATTTTTCCGTTAGCCTTATCGGCCAAAAAGATTCCGGATATGAACTGGTTCAAGATAAGTGTACATTTTTTAATGGCTCCCAGCCTAATTAGGTCCTCGACTGCATTTGCCATTTGTCGCTCCTCCCTAACCGACCGTTTGAACAAGGTAGGAAGCCTGAATTGAGTAGGTGGTTCAATTAGTGGCAGTTTATAACCCCGAACGCTTCGAGGACCATAGCATTAGCCGTCAGCGACACCCACCTGTCATAAAACTTTCTGAGACGTCCTGCATGACAAATACCTACCTGTGTCAATGCTTCATATACTTGGTCCTCTGGAAGTCTCTTCTGGAGGGTCGCCCGCGTGAAGACCTCGTCCCCCTCTGAGGACGGGTCGGGCGTTGGCGGTTTTAAGGATAGCTAGTGGATGGCCCACTAGGTGTGCCTTTATTCGTGCGAGGCGCCGCCGATTGCCTCCTCCCAGTGTTTAAATTTCTAGGAGCGCTGTAGGTTGAAAAAAAAGGATTTCATACTTCTACTAGCACTTTCCAGGCTTTTGGCGACTGTGATTTTTGACATTAAATCCGCGCCAAATAGTAAGTCAGTAGGGAGGCTCTTATCGACCATTTCCTTCATTGACTTACTCAGAAGAGGAGTAATCAGACTGCGACGAGTCATCGTGATATTGTGGAAGAGGTCTGTATGGATGCGGCCTGTGTCGGCTAGTCCATTTAGGACATCCTTTTTTATATGGCTAGGGACCTGGTCTCCTTCGCGCAAGACGAGGGTAGTTGTCTTTCCCAGGGCGGCAATTCCTGGACCCAGCTGACTCTGGCAGGTAGTGTACCATGCGTCTCGAGTAGCATGGGGTGGAAGTAGGATAGATTTTATCTCTGCGTTAACCATAGGGGCATTTAAGAACGTACCACCGGTCGGTAGCCTACATCTTTCCAGTAATGCTGTTAATTCCGGTTGTGGCAACCCATTAGCGATGGTATGGTTCCACCTACTACTCAGCGCCGGGTGCAGACTAAAGGATTCAATTCCTCGTTTTTCGGGGTCCTCCCCCAAAATGGCGAGAACATCCTCTGGCAGCTCGACATCGTTATGCACTAAGAGATATTCGTCCTTTCTCTGAAGATCAGAGAGGTCGCCTCGGTTTTCGTTTTCCTTATCTGACGCCATGTCGCACGGATCATGGTCGCGCAGATAAGTGACATTCGCCGAACCGCTCGGGTTTCGGTCCATGCGTGTTAGAGCAGAGTTAAAATTCGGCAGATCCGTCCTTGGCGCAGACGAAGAGCGCCATGTCTCACGTGACTGGGAACGCTTCGAGCGAGGGAATGATGTTTCTCTCGTACGGGTGGGGGAACGTCTTGAGCGAGAGCGTGTATGCGAACGTCGTCTGCTCCTATGGCGGTGACGTTTCTCAACCTGCTGTTTTAGCGTTTTGATACGCTTTAACAGCTCCGCCGTGTCTATTTTCTAGCTGTCGGAGTGACGGCGTTTCCTAGATGTTCCCATACCTATCCTAAAGAGGAGGATTATGTAAAAACCAAAGATAAAACGCTTACCCACTTTACGTCGAAGTGACGCTGTCGAGCACCAAATACCGAATGAGGAAATGTGGGAGAGGAACTGAGCAGGGATCAGAGGAAGCAGGGACGGATTGCGATTCTTTAAAATATGTGACCTAGAGAGCACGGGATGCCGTACTACTTGTGTGTAAAATAAGTGATATCTTCGGACCGGACGCTGAAATATAATTATTTTAGTTATTGTAATAGCTATTTAAACATATGGTAAATATCTCTTACACTTCTTTTGTGTAGTCGTCAAAATTATTAAAGTAACAGAGCAAAGTGCTGCCCCTTTATGAGACCATATTTTGCTACTTGTTCCCCTTATTAATATACCTCTGAAGTCGACAAAACTAGAAGAGCTGTACCAGCTACGTCATCAGGCACTTTATAAGTAGGAAAGAAAATTATTCAGAAAACTCATAAATGAAAAGAGAAGTTTAGAAAGCATGCTGGTAAGCATTAAGTAGTCACTTCCAAAATGACCCGTGGGGGACGCCTACAGGCACTTGAGACCCAGCAGAGCAAGGCCTGTGTCTCACTATGATGTGAGTAAATGAGTAAGTTGTTGTGAGAATTGGAAGTCGCGCTACAGAAATTGTGTGTACAATATGAGCATACTGCTGAGCATTAGTGAGACTTCCCCAGCCATGCTCGAAGTTATGCCGGAAGATGTCAAATCCGCAGCCAGACCTTTGAAAGTGAAGATTTCGCAATGAGTCAATGGTGTCAGGCCAAGTACCGGAAATACAACGGTATAGGTCATGTTGCGAAGGCTTGCAGAGCTTCTCAAATAGGTTAACGTAGGACTCCTTCCATGAATTAAAAACGACGAAGGTTAGGCAGATTTCCATGGGATTTCTATACGAATACGTCGTCAATTTATGCCATACTCCTTGTAACTAGCGTAAATGGCATACTAGGGAACGTGTAATACTATAAAGTGTTACATTCTAGTTTACTTGATACGAAGGATATCTTTTACTCGGTGCCTCAGAATTCTGTCAATGATGTGGCGAAAAATATTGGATTAACTGTATCTAACGACCCTATCGAACAAAGGATCCGCAAATAATGAACATGATCACGCCGAATCTGTATGATAGGAGGATCGTGACTGAAGAAATTGTTAGAGAGGTCTCGAAAGATGTTCCGAAGTTGTAGTGGGACTTATTCTTATATATCCTTTTGGAGAGAACTGCCAAGCGGTTACATAGCGGACGGCCTGGCACTTGTACCAGAAGGGAAAATGGAGGAAGAGGCCAGTAAGTTACAGCTCAACCCAAGAAATAAATATCACAGAATCACAGGTATATTCTATATCGATGTCTGTGAAATTTAAATACCTGGTAGTTATATTAGACACAGCAGGGAGCTTATGGCCGCATATATTGAACTCCCCGACGAAAATCAAAATGATGCATACGGCGGTTTGCAAGATGATGCTAGGTACGGAGGCCTGGTAATGCCATAAATGGATGCAAGCACTAAAATGGAGCATATATACTGCTATAGTTGAAGGGGCACAAAGACCGATGCTCATTCAACAATGTTCCATGTATCGCACGACTTCCATTAAAATGGTAGTGACAATCGCTGAGGTGTCCCACTCTGATTTACCGCAGAATAACGACACTGTGATTGGGACAAAAAGGAGGGATCAAGAAAGGAACCATTCTAAATTTGCATTCCAGTGGACCCGAATATAACGAGGGTATAAAAGATGGGTCTAGGACGTTTGGACGCCGCCGTTTGGCCGTCGCCGTTTGGACGTAGGGACGTTTGGACGTAGGGGCCTTTGCCGTCAGAACGTTTGGACGTCGGGACATTTGGCCGTGGCAAATTTGGTCGATTATTGCAAACATCTTAAACACTATGTTAAGGGGTAAGGGTAAGGGTAGTACCTCTTCGTGGATTCTGTCTCTAATTTAAACAATATGTTAAGGGGTAAGGTTAAGGGTAATACTTTTTCGTGGATTCTGTTTATAATTTAATGACAATTATTATATGTTGCAGTTTGTAAGACAGGGTAATTAATATATGAATAAAAATACAGTGAAGTAACTACCAAAACCTATTTAACGTAGGTTTGCAAATTTTACCAGTGGATAATAAAATTGATAAATTAATGAATAAAATGATTACATAAATGTATTTTATAAAGAAAAGTGAATGTTTCTATATCTAATAAATCGTAATGATATCGCAGTATAAATGAGGAGTAGGTAAACTAGAAAAATTATTCCCAAAATGTTAATTACGATAATTATAATTTCTAATATTTTTGTTGTTTCTCCTCTTGATTTCCAGTAAGCAAAATACATCACCCCAAAAATAAACCATGTATAAAAATGCATAAATAATAAAATTCAATTAAATAACTATTACATACTTTTTGGGGAAAATGTAACATTTTTATATTCATATTTGTGGGTTATAATATAGGTAAAACCAATTGTATTGGGAGATATAATAATAATTGTCATTTAGTTAATTAAATAGAATCCACGAAAAAGTATTACCCTTACCGTTACCCCTTAACATGGTGTTTAAAATGTTTGCAATAAACGACCAAATTTGCCACGGCCAAATGTCCCGACCTCCAAACGTCCTGACGGCCAAACGTCCCTACGTTCAAACGGCCCTACGTCCAAACGTCCCTACGTATACACGTCCCTATGTCCAAACGGCGGCGACTAAACGTCCCATCCCTCTTAAGGGTATATAGTCAAGGAGATTGATACAGGACATCACGGATATCTCTGCCCAGCGTTAACAAGGGACGGATGTTTTATTGTACATCTCTGGAAATTCCACACCAGATGTAATATACGCCGATGATCTCTTTGCTCTTAGGATAGCCACTAAAACATACATTTAAGCCACATTCTTTACCAATATATCGATCAGATTTATCGTTTGGCAACAAGTTGCCAGTGTAATATTAGAATTGATACAATTACGAAGGTGAAGTAGTAAGATAGAGACAATGCCTATTTCAACTCTCAATGTTTATAAACATATGTGGGGAATAAAAAAAACCTTCGCTTCTAAATTTGTAAAGAGAACTTTGTTTATATTATGTGTTTAAACTACTCACTTATTTACTCAGTTTTCTAAGTTATATACCAATGTTGTGTGCAATGTTAGGCCGATGCATTTGTTAATAAGATATTATAAAAAAATGTCCCTGCAAAATTATATTTCTTGTGATGCTAGTTTGAACATTATGCATAGAGAAAACAATAACAGCTACACAACAGTTTAACAAATATAAGCCTTGTTAAAAAACTTAAGCCGTTGATGAGACATTTTGGTTGACAGCAATGACGACATATACATTCAAGGGAATTTCTAATAAACAAATAGATTTTGTAGTTAACCAACAAATATTTCTTGATGAAATTTTTGTGATAACTGTCGAATCCTATGATAATTACTGTATGAATACTGTATGATCTAAACGCTTTCTTCACACACATATTTTAATATTTTAGCGGGACTTTGTCATAATAGGAACAAATATGTAACCAAGTTACATCAACAAGTACCGTTTTCTATCCCTCACATAATAGAGAATACCACTGAGAATATTCTTGGGGCTACTCAAAAAAAAAACATTTTTCATGACTTTCGCACAACTAAACGATGACTAAGGGCCGGTATTATAAAGTCCGGTTGACCGAAGGTTGAGTTTCAACCAGCGGTCGACCTGAAATTTCCGTATTATAAACGTTAACCGGGAATAAAACGGACGGTTGACTGTCGGTTCGCCCAACCGACAACTTGAGTACAGTTTGAACTCTCAACTGAGGGTTGAAAGATGGCTCTAACCTGAAATGTGATTGAAGTTTTGTTGTTTGACTTTTATTTGGTGAAAAAATCAAACTTGTTAAAATTAATATACATCCATTAAAATCAGGTAAACTATTTGTACCATGTCGTCATCAAGTTCTCCCGAAATTTTTCGAAATAGGCTACTTTGGGAAGATAGTAGTGATGATTCGTCGGATGCCGATTATGAGAATCAAAAGTTAAGGCCAAGGGCCTCTCGTAACTTTAGGCTACGACTCGATCATTTCATTCGTTGGAGTGATGAAGAATTTAGAATGAGATTTCGCCTTAGCAAAGAAACAGTTGTTGTCCTGGAGCAAAGGTTTTATGACGATATAGCTCCAAAAACTGCAAGGTGGGTTGTCATAGGTGTAAACACAGATATTCTTAAGTTTTTCTTTAGGAATCACGCTATAAGGCTTAAAACACACATAGCGGTTTTCGCCGAGCTGCAGCAGCTCGGCTGCCGCTCGTTGCAAAACACATATAGCGGTTTTCGCCGAGCGGCAGCAGCTCGGCTGCAGTTTCATGATGCCAGTTTTCACCAAACATCAACATGAACGCCGTTGATCTAGAGTGTGAAGAGAAGAGTGTGAAGCCAAATTTAAAATTCAAACAACAAAGCAATACTGCAACACTGTTTCGTCTTTTGCCGATTACAAACCGCTATGTGTGTTTTGCTTCATAAGATAACGTGGTACGAAGCAACGGCGAAAGTAATAAAAACGCGGCTGCAGGTCGTTCTGACCAGGGAACTAGCGGCGGCAGCTCGGCGCTTTGATACCGCTTGGCACGTGTGTTTTGATCCATTTATTTACATTGAAAGATGTGCAGCGAGCGGCTGCCGAGCTGCTGCCGCTCGGCGAAAACCGCCATGTGTGTTTTGGCTCTAACAGCAATGCAACAGGTTCTTCTTTTTCTTCGTTTTTGTGCTACAGGGTGTATGTTGCAAACCATTGGAGATTTTTGTGGTAGGTATTCATAAATCTTCGGCCAGTCAAATTGTGAGAAAAACAAAATTGCCTCATTAGCACCAGAATATATAAATATGCCAAGAACAATGGAAGATATTGAAACAAGTTAAAGAAATTTCTACAAAATTGCAAGATTTCCTCGAGTAATAGGTGCAATCGATTGTACTCATATAAAGATAATTTCGCTAAATATGAATAAATTAATAATTGTAATACACTATCACCATAACACGCACTTCGACATTCTATTCCTGTCAAATGTCAAATGAGTCGAATTTGATAGGCTAAAATCTTAGAACACTTTATGTTCTAAGGTTAAAATTCAACTCGCAGTGCAGCCAACACAGCCGATTGAACACCAAGCGCCGGTTAGCCAACCTGTGATCGCAAATGTTTTATAATACGGAACCGTATTAATTTCAATTGTTTTATACTTGCCTACAAGTGACGTTGTATACGTTGTGGGATGTTTAAAATGTACAGAACATTCCGCTCCTTTTCACATCGGTAACTAAGTTGGATATGACCGGTAATCCTGTGGGAATGCAATGACCCTGAATCGGTAGGGTACGAATGAACAAATAGGGAAGAAAGCTTGAAATGGGCGCAACCTTGCTTGTGATCCGTTAGATCTCGTAAAGGAAAATGAGCCAATAAAGAAATATAAACGCGATCTCTTATAATACGCTACTGACTACATATCCGACCTTATCTATTTTTCTTTAAATTATTTAGAGATTATCGTCACTCAAAAATAATTTTTCTTAACTATTAATTACAGCAACACTCGATTATATAATTCATTTTTAAACTTTTACAGGTGATTCAGAAGAGCGTCTCGTTTTACATGTTTCTACAAACCCTTGAAGCAAAGGAGTAAGTAATCATATCCTCTGATTATTTATTAGAAAGTGGAGATGCCGTTATATTCTCCAATTGTAGCTAAGTACAGATAATTTGCACAATAAAAGCACTGGCATGAAAAACGGAATTTGTTTAAGTAACGGCCACTTCTCTCTCCATGGCGGAGAAAATCATCTACTAATAACTTACACAATATAATCACAACAACAACAACTTAAGTTGACGTTAAGTCTCTTAATCCTCTATACTCCTCCGTCTTGTTCCTCAAGTCTCTCCACAACCCTCAGAATTAGCACTTAGAATTAGCATGTAGAATTATATTAGCTCACTCATCGACTGACATAGCAAGTGGGGTAGCTCTAGACTGAACCCCTAATCCGGGTTCCGGGAAGGGGGACGTAGGGCGGCTCCCCAAACTCGATGGATACACAGGCCCCTTACAACAACAACGTAAGGGTTCGCCTTCCCCTGCCTTCATTCGGGTATCTGGTGGTGATATTTCTACTTGTGCATGATCCCACCAGGTCGCCCCCTTCATTTTAAACCCAATAACCTGACTTGACCCGGACCTAACACCGTCCGAGCCTAGGGGGAGCCTGCAGGCCCTTTTCTGCTTCTCCCAGGTGAATAAGTACCCGGGGCGGTGTTTATTGCCCGCTTCCGAGGTAGTGCGTTGGCCTCATTGGCCTAAAGTCGGGAAAAAAAAGTTGACGCTAAGTCAACAATATTTAAGGAAATTTTTAGGTTAGAAAATGTAATTTATTGTAAATTAGTTTAGGGAACTTTTTACTTAATTCAATCATTTAACAAAATACTTTTTGTTTTACAAACGAACCACAGCATTAAATGAACGTGATAAGGCTCAAGATCGTATAACTAACAAAAGGTAGCGTCAGAACAACAACTTGTTTCTGTAACGTGATAATGAATGCGCTCAAGTAAGATCAGTTATACAAGTCCAGGATATGGGAAGATAACAAAAAAAAGTAATGTACCGTTGACGTAATCTAAATTGAATTCGTGTAAAAGATGCAAAATTATCGGAATAAATTAATATACCCATTATGGTCACTGAAGGTGTATAGTTTGGTCTTGATCAAGTCTTCTTTGATCTAAACCAATTCGTGAAATTACATTTCGGGTGTCCTTTACTTCAGATTAACTACAAACTCTCACGATACGCCCTGAGAGTTTACACCAAGATTACGTCACGCCCATGCTTCCAACCTATAACAACTTCAACTAGGGCCTGCACGTTACATTCTCAGATGTACACCGAAGATTACGTCACGCCTGGCTCCAATCTACAAGTAACACTCCTAGGATCTACACGTTATGCCCTCAGATCTACACCGGAGATTACGTTACGCCCTCTGTCCATTCTATAAGACTGTCTACAGCCTTAAAACCTGTAGACAACACCCAGTACTATAGCCAATCAACGAAACTGAAAGATTCTACATACATTCCTCTAACACACAGACCACTGTAACCATTCTTTCAACTTACTGTCAATTAGTTTCGTGAAAATTTTGACAATATTGGAATGAAGAGGTACGTCGTACCTATTCAACAAAAAATTGTATTTGGAGATCATTACCAGACATATTCAATGAAAGGCGGCAACCCCATCATTATAAGATATGTTAGTAAACAAACTACACATTTTACTGCCACGTATTTCAATATTTTCCTTAGAAATAGAAAAATTCTTCTAATCTGTGTTGGCATATAAATGTGTCTGTCCATTCCAGAGACTTTCGAAAACTTTCAAATCATCTCCTAATAATTCAACAAAATTCAATGGATTTTACAGTTAGTTTAAAGTCAAACTGACCACATGGTTCTCACGATGATGAGGTAAAGTGTCTTATTATTTACAAATACTAGCAATATTTTTAGGATTTTTATGGGAAAATGAATTTTAGCTCTTCTAACCTTCAACAACGTATTGATGACGGAATTGCATTTAAAATGGAATACATCCCTTGCATTGTCTAAATCCACGCCCTTTCTTACCCCGCAATATAAAATAAATGAAAAATTTTTCTCATTAAACTCCTGCCACCAAGTAGCCAATAAACTTCTCGAACCACATAAAGTAACAAAGTATCTTTCAGACGATCTGCAACTACAAGAACTCTTTGTGCATCCACAAAACGGTTTGAAGATAAAATATTACTCTTTCTTTCAAGAAATAGCAGTTGAACCACACAAACAATTTAATTCAGAAGCATAATACTCCAATGAGGTTTGTCGAAAATCTTTCAAAACATGGATGTGAAAGGCGGAGCTGAGTTTTTTGCTGAAATCGCTCGAAAATATCATGGTAAATGACAATCCATTACCTCCACCGGTTTTCAGGCTGTGCTAATTGCATAATAACGGTATATAGCAAAAACAAGCGAAAATAGGCCTATTTTTCGACATAGTTTCTAATTTTACTCGAAATATATCAAGTTTATCGTATATATCTATGTATAGAAACGAAGTTATAGAGCTTGTGATTTGCTACAACATTCCTTGGTTCAATATTTTAATATTCCATTTGCCGCAGCCACAGCGGATGAAAAAGTAAAAAAAAAATTGAAAAAAAGCTATTTGTCGGGCGCAAAATAATAATTCAAATTATAATGCGATCTTAGTTATGATTTATTCTCGAAAAATGTTATTTATTTACCAATCGAATGCAGTAAACGCAGTTCCGATATCTTTTTTAGTTGCTAAGTAATTTAATTTTTAAATAATATTATGTAAATTAGATAGATATTATTAGAAGAAACATAAATGCCACGAAAAAATTTTTAAAGTTACAATAATGTCTCTACACATGCTATAAGGCTACAGCTACCATATCCAATGATTTAATTAACAATTTTTGGATTAACTGACTCAGATGTTTTTTAAAGAAAGTGGTTCAAATTTCACCTTAATAACAATTGAGATATGTCTCCGGTTTTTTTCTTAAAATTGAAATCTGGAAAAACCAGAATCTTGGACAAACAAAACTTACAAAGCTTTCAAAGTTCAATTCGGATAATGTAATCCAGAGTTATTGAATCCAAAACTTGATCAGCGATTCTTGGCAAACCTACAACGATTTAACGAAAAAAAAAAAAAAAAATATTGTCATGCTGATCCTTTTGTATACTTTCTTTTTTAAGAAAATACTTACCTTTCATAATTTGACGACAATTAAATCAAGTAGAAGAGCGAATGTACGCGGACAGGCTCTCTCCGCTCGAATCTCGAGGGGAGGGGATGGCTGAGCGTAGCGGTGATAAGTTGGATCGACGCTCTCAAAACCGCTGCGCGCTCTTTTGTTGTTTACCCGGTGGACTCGTTAATGGCAGAACGGTAGGCCGTCAGGAAAAGGGGGAGATGTTGATCTTAGTCTCGTTGGTGTTGAGACACTATCTTCGAGAGGTACTTGCCCATGGTGCGATTCATCCTCTCCACCATTCCGTCTGACTGAGGGTGCAGCGCTTTTGTTCTAGTTTTGAGAATTCCCAATTTTTCGCAGAGTCCCTGGAACAGCTGGCTCTAAAAGCTACGCCCCTGGTCGGAATGTAATTCCAACGGTACTCCGAATCGGCTCACTAGCTCCTTCACCAGGACATCTGCGACAGTTGTGGCGGCTTGGTTGGGAATCGCATAGGCCTCTACCCATTTAGTGAAGTAGTCCATCACCACAGGATGTACTTGTTGCTACAATCGGTTTCAGGAAATGGCACAGTAATATCTAGGGCGATCCTCTCGAAAGGACTTCCCACATTGTATTGCTGAGCAAATTGTACACTTCCTGCACAATTCGCGAACAGCCTCGGAGCAGCCCACCCAATAGAAACGCTCGCGCACTTTCTGCAAGGTCTTCTTTACTCCCAGGTGACCTCCTGATATCCCGTCATGGAGGTGACGTAGCACCTCCGCCACTTTGATCTTGGGCATGATGAGTTGGAATCGTCCTTCTGCGCCATTATCGGATTAAAGCACCCTCTTCGCCATGACGACGCCACTTCCTGCCAATCGGCCGACGTCCTTCTTTCCATTTCAGGATCCGCTGAAGTTTAGTGTCGCCTTCCTGCGCTCGCCGCAACCCGTCTGGTCACCAGTCCTCGTCGGTGACCGTCGTGCGGCAGGTAGAAGCCTCTTTTACCTCTGCACAACTGCAATTGGGACATCCCTCTGGACACGGTCTTCATGAAAGAGCGTGATCATTGATCATTACGGTGGCTGGTTCCTGTTCTATGTTCGATGTCGAAGTCGTATTCCTGAAGACGTTCAATCCACCGAGCTACCTGGCTTCCGGGTTCTAGAATCGCAGAAGCCATCTGATCGCCGCGTGATCCGTTCCTAACAAGAACTTCCTCCCGTATAGGTACTTGTAGAAATGTTCTACTGACTTCACGGCAGCTAACAGCTCCCTCCTGGAAATACAGTAGTTCCTTTTGGGCTTCGACAGGACTTTACTGAAGTAGCCAACGACTCGCTCTTGCCCTTCTTGCAGTTGGAACAAACCCCTCCGATCCCGTCGTTGCTTGGATCTGTATCCAAGATGAAGCGTCCCTCTTGTGTCGGGAACCCGAGAACAGGGGCCGTCGTCAAGCGTCTTTTCAGGGCGTCGAAGGCTGCTTGGCATTCTTCATCCCAAAGGAAGGCTCGTTTTTCCTCGGTTAGTCGTGTCAACAGATTTGTCAGAAATCATTCGGACGTAACGACGGTAGTAAGTGCAAAGCCCCATTAAACTCCGCAAATGATGCTTGTCCTTCGGTGTTGGCCATTCTTGGACTGTTCGCACTTTTTCAGGATCAACCTCGACGCCGTTACTGCTGACTACGTGACCCAGATAGTGTACTCGATTTTTAGGTGAAGAAATCGTGATTTATTGTAACCGAATTTAGGGAACTTTTTACATAATTTAATCATTAAAATTAATTCGCGTTCTTTTACAAACCAGAAAAATAAGTCATAAACCCTAGAACATTGTTGCTCTTTTTTGATATGTAATACTTTTGACAAGTAAAACTTACGTATCTTCCCACATAATGAAATGCAACTCAAAATATGAAAATATTTATTATATCTCTAGACTTAAAAGCAAAACAACACATATTATTAATTAAAAAGAGTTTATGATCACATGACTAATGAAAAACCTGTTACGTTAAGCACTTTGGGCAAAGTTTACATGTATGTTTGCCACAAATTGGTTTCCTACACTTTGGGCAGTATGTTGTGGTCATCTTTTTCTTTGCTGAGGGGCACATGTGGCAATATTTTCTTGGGCCTTTTTGATTTTCCTTCCTTCCCACTAATTTACTTTCTTCCACTTCATTTTCTTTACCCAATACTTCTGAAATAACTTTTCTCATATCATGTTTCATGTTGAGGGTATTTTCTAGACGATAAGATTGCTGGGGAATTGTTTAATTTTTATGCAAATCTATCATGAACAAATCCATTTTCATTGGTTTTTCCCCATCGAATATAACATTATGACAATAAATCAAGTAGAAATTTATAGTGGCCATGTTTATCATATTATAAAATAAGCACATCGGCACCTTTTTGTTTTTCTATTTGTACACATATTTTAACACATGGTGAAAAGTGTCCACTGCACCCTTAGTGGAGTTATAAGTGTGTAGTATCTCTTGTTTATGGGTGCCATAATTGATTGTTCCGGAAGAAGTGTGCAGAGTGCACAAAAGTGTAACAATCCTATTTTTTTTTGGTTTGTATGAAACTAAAGTACTGTTTGGGCAGTAAGCGAATATTGAAGTGTTTACTTGGCGCTCCTTCTTATTTTCGATGAATATGGGGGGAATTTGCGGCTTGTTTTTTCTAATTGTCCCAAATATTGTGAAATTGTATGGTCTCAATAGCAGCCTATCAGCCAAAGGGACGTTAGGTAACCAATTGTCCATTGTTATGTTTCAGTTCATCCCATATATTGGTCTTGCTAAAAGCTCTACAAAATAATCGGCTAGTGGCATTCCATGGGGCTGTGTCGATTTTCCAAGATATGGACTGGCATTTATTACGTATTTGGTTGAAACATCATTTAGTAATACTATCTTGAACCCATATTTGGAAGGTTTGTTAGGAATGTATATTCTAAAAGGACATTTTCCTCGGAATCCAATTAGTTGTTCATCTATTGTAACATACGAACTTGGTTTGTATTTATTTCGACAAACTTCAATGAATTCCTCCCAAATTTCAGATATAGGAGCGAATATTGAAACTAGTCTTCTTTCAGCCCTAGTTGTTTTATCATCAAACCTGAGACATGCTGTTAAAAAATCAAATCTATCTTTACTCATAGTTGCCCTGTAATGTATTCCACAAAGGGTAGAATCAAACATTGTTTTTGTTGAAAGATGATTATCCTTCATGACCGCAGCAAGTATATATAGACCTAATAATGCTTTCAATTCGAACAAATTTGTTTCTGAAACATTTTTGGACGCGATTTTATAATTTTTATTAACTCGGTTGATTTCTTGATTTGTGTAAACAACTATTTTGTTCAGCATCGTGTCGGGAAAAAATAATTGAAATATACGTACAGGATCAGAAATATTTCTGGCTTCGGGTGTGGGACCAGGTTTTATATGAACAATATTTTTCGTAGGTGTTTTGCCCGTTTTCGCAGATCCCGTTTTCCACTTATATCCATTTTTACCTTCAATAGTTTCGTTTTTAGGAATAATAATATAATCTGGAACATCTTCTGCTATACCTGAAGTATATATTTCCTGAACGTCCGGATAAGACTACTTTGCTGTTGTTTCTAAGGAGCGAGTCTGCTGCAAACCAGAACAAGATGGCTTTGGATAGTCAAATGATAATCTTGACTTTTTTTGGGGTGGTACAGGGATATCGGTATTTTTCCTTCCCCAAATTTTCATCAAATTTTCGTCAATTGCCTCGTGATCATCGGTAGGTTCGTAATTAGTGTCACATACGCTATCGTCGTAGTCACTATATGCGTATGTGTCGGAATCAACTTCTTCCACCTCAATTTTATCATCTGATTCACTATCACTACTCTCGTTCAACAGTGGTTCAAGTTCTTCTTCACTTAACCCTTTATTGCACTTTTTTTTTGTCTGAAGTACTATTGACACGCCAGATTCACGTACGAAAATTTATCTTATAATACTGCTGCTACGTAAATTTAACGTGCTGTCTTTTACATAAGAGGGTAATACGACCACCGCGTGCATGCAAAACGAAATTAATTTAGTATTGAGGTTATGTAGACACTTAGCACAGAACACTGCCGGCCGCTGGAGTGGGGGTAAAAGTTATATTGGTTCCGTGAGACGGCATTATAAATTATACGTGATTTTTACGTACAACAGTATTCTAGGGTTAAGAGCGAGGATAGTTATGTAAAATATTATTGTATTGTTTTAACGTTCGCACACGAATCAATAACAATAGCGACCGTTTCACGATACTAGAGGAAAACAATTACAATCGAACGTGAGGCGGTCAAGTTCACTCAGTTAACTAATCATAATACAACGTCTAGGAAACGTGATAACAAGCGCTTCTCGAGAACGTCAGTTTGGTGCAAGGTAACAAAACAAAATAATATCTCATTTAGCCAATGTAAAATAAAATGTATAAAAGCTCTGAAATTTGGGATAATAAATTAGTATACTTGTATGCTCAAAAACCGCGTGTGTTGTTGGTCTTGATTTAAAAGTCACCCTTCATCCTTAAACCGACTGTGAGACTGCAGTCGGGAGACATAAACTCACCCTACACGAATACTCTCACGTTACGTCCTGAGAGTCCTACGAGATCTTCAAGCTAAGAGAACATCTACCTTCGAGATCTTCAACCCCGGATCTGCACGTTACGCCTTCAGATCCACCCGGAGAAGTACGTCACGCCCTCTCTCCAGAACTTCGGGAACTTCAACTCAGGACCTACAAGAGATGCCTTCAGGTCCACTCCAGAGATTTACGACAAGCCGTGATCTCCAACTACCACTACAGTCTCCAGCCTTACAACTCGGAGACAAGGTTCATCTCCGCAGCCACCCACGAGCTACGAGAGATCTATACAGTCCACTCTCAACAGAGGCCACTTCACACTTCGTTCATGGTCCTTCGAGCCGGATCTTCAAGAACTTCGACGCCACTACAAAGCGAGAACAGTACTGAGTAAGTCAAAAGCAACTTCACCAGGACATCTAGACTACAAATACTACAAGGTCGAAAAGACGGACCAGTTCACACTTACGTTCATGGTCCTTCGAGGAAAGTAACCAGCGACGATAGACGAGAACTTCTACAACTCCTGAATAAGTCACAGATACTTCAGCAGGAAACCAAACCTACAATTCTACAAGTGCGATACGAGGGGCATAACCAGTCACTGCAGCCGGAAGGAAGAACCGCCGGCGACTACATCTACAAATTTCTAGAACTTCGACGCCAACACAAAGCGGGAAGTCAAGAAACCAAGAAAGCTCCTGAGTAAGTCACAGAAAATTCAGTAGGACATCAAATCTACAATCTTCAAGAACTTCGACACCACCACAAGCGAGAAGTCGAGAAACCAAGAAAGCTCCTGAGTAAGTCACATAAACTTCAGTAGGACAACGAATCTACAATTCTAAAAGTCGATACGACGAACAAAGCAAGTCACTGCAGCCGGGAGGAAGAACCGCCGGTGACTACAACTACACAACTTCTAGAACTTCTACGCCAACACAAAGCGAGAAGTCGAGAATACCAAGAAGACTCATGAATAAGCCACAGCCACTGTACCAGGACGTCGAATCACTGCAGTCGGAGAAGAAGCCGCCAGTGGAAACACACACAAAACTTCTAGAACTTCACCACAACGCCGGAAGATGAGAAACCAAGAAGACCCCTGAGTAAGTCACTGCCACTTCACCAGGACTTCGAGTCTACAAGTTCAATACGATGAACACAGCGAATCACTGCAGCCGGAAGAAAAACCGCCAGTGGTTACAACTTCAACACTTCAAGAACTTCTACGCCACTACAAAGCGAGAAGCCAAGTGTCCTGAGTAAGTCACAGCCAATCTTCCAGGGCACTAAGTCGACAAGCCTATAACTTCAAGCAACGAAATGAAGCAAGCAATGTCCCATTTGAAATACAGCCAGAGGGGATTCCAAGGAGAGACTGATGCACTCCAAACGAAGTACCAGGAAATTCAGGAGGTACAAGGCGCTCCAAAGACGAAACCAGGAACTCCAGGAGCAGCAGTTTGAGCTGTTGGAAGCGCAAGTCGGGGAGCGGGGAAGCTCCCTCGATTATAAGCAAATAAAAATAAAAAACGCCGAGATCCTCACGTTGCAAGAAAACTTGATCCTAAAGAACGAGGTCATCATCAGACTTCAAGAAGAACTAATCATCAAAAACAACAAACAAATAGAGGAAATGGGAAAAACCACATCCATATTAAACGACACCACCCAGATGTACCGTCGGATGAATAACAAAGACAATACTGAGGAGAAGAAATGGAAAACCAAATTCATTAAAAGGGCATCCGAGACACTCAACCCGTTGATGAGAATAAATGAGTTCAAGGAAGAACTGGGTAGAAGATACGCCTCTGCCCTTTCCCCGACAGCACCGCACTACGGCGGTTCATTTGTAACATCCTGGGGATGTTACTAATTTATTTTAGGGATATTCGAAAAAAGTGATTAAAGAAAATGGGAAAAGGCTCCACCCTGTATAATTGGTTTCGAAACTTAAATGATTGAAACTATAACAAAATTTGTTTTGAAACGTAAAAATGTTTTATAATTGAAACTATAACAAAAGGTCAAACGCTCGAAATTACAAATAATTTACGCGACGAAAGGCATGAAAACTCCGGCGTAATCAGAAATGAGCGGTCAGGAAAATACAGCCTAAAGCACAGGTTTCGTATGGGAGAGGCTTGCTCTGGAAAAATTCTTTTTTGAGGGTTCTTGACATTATTATAGGCCATGGGTGACGAAATAAATATTCCGCTGCAGTTCGTACCTGTGCGAAAATTGATGACTTTGAAAAATACACAGCTCGCATTGAGGACGAAAGAACTTCACTTCGGTCCGGGGAACAGAGGTGTTCAGACGAGGTCATAGCAACGGGGTTGCTACGCGTTTGGGGCGCGATTTTCGAGTCAGTGTTTTGTTTTTGGTACTTATTGGTACCGAGGGTGTAAAGTAAAATAAAGTAATTCAGTTTGGGAATTTGCTTTAACGTCAATCAATTATTCAAGTTTGATTTTAATTTTGTTGATATTTTTCGTATCATTGGTTTTGGGGTTGATTCCAAATTTTGCTATTTGGGGCCGTATCGAGTGTAGAGTCACGTTTCAGAGTATCATACCAGAGCCGAATCGACGAATCCTAACGTGGAAGTCAGCGCAGAACTCCAAGGTGGTGAGTCGGGAATAAGTTACGGGTTTTTACTAATTTTCCAGAGACGAAGAACAGACGATGCCATCATTTCTTTTGTCGATTCGTATTTATATTTATTTCTTTGACTGGGTTTCGTGTGTGTGTGGGTTCTGTTCGAATTTCGACGACCCGGGACAGAGGCGTATCCAGGTTTGAACTCTGAAATCTTAACGCGCAACTACGTAAATTCCTTGATCAGTTCACAGTTTGGTAATTTTGATTAGTTTCAGTAACAATTAAGAACTAGAGCTTTGGAAGTAAGAATAGTATAGAATCAAATATTGATCTAGGTACAGGGTAGAGGATTTCCCCAAATAGGGTGGAGTTTATTATATTTTTGATTGTTGGGGAAATATCTTGTACGCATTCTTGTAAGGGTAGCATGCGTAATTTTATGTCTATTTGAATTCGGTTATTTTTTTTGTGAACGATTACCTGGTTATTTTAATTTCTTTTATTTAATTGATTCATTCTTTTTTTGTTCACTGTATATTCATAAATTTTATTTAGTCAATATAAACTGTAATTTCATTCAAACGTAACACTTGGGTATTATTTTGCTACCGAATCCCCACTGAAATCGACAGGCATTTGCGAAGCCCTGGGGCTCGCGTTCCTGTAGAGGTTGGTCAGAAACCTTGTCTCCGCTGGGCCAAAAACAGTGTCGTCCGTTCAGAGCGACATTTTAAATATATAATTTCTGGGCTGGTGGCAGACGCTACCATTTCTTAGTACGTCCCTGTATGAAATACGGTGCGGCGTTACACATTGGCGGCCGCAGGAAAACCAACAAAACATCACCTAGAGCCAGCAATTGATAAGAGAACGTCGAAGGTTGAAGAAACAACGACTCCTCTACCTCATGCCGAAGCCTGCTTAAATTTAGAAGCTTTAGGCGAACATAAAGAGGAGATAGAACAAATCGAGCTTCTCACCCAAATTCTCTGGTTACCCCGTCAAGCGACAGAGGACTTCTCGTTACTTCGGCTGTCATGGTCAACGGAGTACTACAATCAACTGCGACAATCTAAGCAACATAAACCAAAGCACGTTGGTCCTAAGCACACAACAGACACAACGGGACAACACCAACAGAACGCAGAAGGAAATTCCAGCTACGAGCCTACCCCACGACGGAAAGGTTCCCGCAGGATCAGGGAGACGATGGCTGCGCCCCTTCACGTTCAGCGAAGAAGAAATTCGGCAGCATGCTACCATCCAGAGTCCGAAGAAGACGTCATCAGCTGCCCATACACACACAGTGGGACACGGCCACACAGGACGAAAGACGAGGATCGAACCAAACCACTACACCCCCAACGACGACCGCATCAAGCTTGGAGAAGGTCCTGCGCAGAAGAAGTAAGGCAACCGTCGGTGAGGGGACACACAAAATGGGTCGCCGAAAGGTGGCAGGTTGTTGACGCTAGCGTCCACATTATTTAAGGGAATTTTAGGTGAAGAAATCGTGATTTATTGTAACCGAAAATAGGGAACTTTTTACATAATTTAATCATTGAAATTAATACGCGTTGTTTTACAAAACAAAAAAACAAGTCATAATTAAGAGCGAGGATAGTTATGTAAAATATTATTGGATTGTTTTAACGTTTGCACACGAATTAATAACACTAGCGATCGTTTTACGTTACTAGAGGAAAACAATTACAATCGAACGTGAGGCGGTCAAGTTCACTCAGCTGTCTAATCATAATACAACGCCTAGGAAACGTGATAACAAGCGCTTCCCGAGAAGGTCAGTTTGGCGCAAGGTAACAAAACAAAATAATATCTCATTTAGCCAATGTAAAATAAAATGTATAAAAGCTCTGAAATTTGGGACAATAAATTAGTATATTTGTATGCTCAAAAACGACGTGTGTTGTTGGTCTTGATTTAAAAGTCACCCTTCATCCTTAAACCGACTGTGAGACTGCAGTCGGGAGATATAACCTCACCCTACACGAATACTCTCACGTTACGTCCTGAGAGTTCTACGAGATCTTCAAGCTAAGAGAACATCTACCTTCGAGATCTTCAACCCCGGATCTGCACGTTACGCCTTCAGATCCACCCGGAGAAGTACGTCACGCCCTCTCTCCAGAACTTCGAGAACTTCAACTCAGGACCTGCAAGAGACGCCTTCAGGTCCACTCCGGAGATTTACGACAAGATCTCCAACTACTACTACAGTCTCCAGCCTTACAACTTGGAGACAAGGTTCATCTCCGCAGCCACCCACGAGCTACGAGAGATCTATACAGTCCACTCTCAACAGAGGCCACTTCCCACTTCGTTCAACCACTGTATCGTTTTTACTATTTACTAAAACTAAACACTACGCGAATTATCCTAATTAATTTATTTCTAACATTTAATTTATAATTCATGTCACACACAGATACTTATTTATTTAGCCCGTGGTCTCGTCGCCCGAATATTTACATTCTGATTTTTTAACAAACTCGCCTTGGGTACGGCATTCCTTTTATACGCAGGTATGAGCCTTCTCAAACTTCCTCGATAGTTCCAGGAAATTCTCCTCGGGTTTTCCCGGAATCCTATCGTATGGAAACGTCTCGGCCTTAAGAGTTCATTCCCGGTGCTTGCAGAACGAATTCGTCGGACCCGTGCAGTTCCAGATGTGTTTATTTGTTTTCGGCAAGCCGTTTCATTACAATATTTTCATTCCATATGCTTCACAGATTCTTTGTAGCTGGATAGTCCACTTTGCATCTCATCTTCAGTTTCGGCAATTAATATCAAATCGTCAGCACATAAAAGAGCATTAAAGATTGTGTTTTTATCGAGATGGACTCCTTCGTCGTATTTTTGTTTCCATTCCAGCATTATTTCGTCTATGTAAATATTAAAAAGTGTTGGTAATATACAGCATCCTTGTCTTAGTCCCTTGTTTATTCTTAACTCTTTCGATAGTTGGCCGTTTATATCCAGGATGATTCTGGTATTAACATACATGCTTTTAATCGAATTCGTTAGGTGTTTGGGTAGCCTCTTCTGTCCATAATATTTCATACAATTGATCTGTTTACGTTATCGAAAGCCTTTTAGTTCTTGTTATTTTTAAATTATCTGGTATAAGGGTGAATAATTCAATACAAGAATACTTCAAACTTATATTAGCGTGGCATTGACTAATTCGAGTTATTGACATATGGGATTCTTCCTATGAAATACTTAACGAATCGTAAAAACTCCCAGAAATATATAAGAAATATTGTGAACCAGAACCTTAAAAAGCCCAATAAAGTTTGATACTATCATAATTATCGACCTATGTAGAGGAGCAGACCGATCAGATTTTGACAAAAATTGATAGGTAGATAAATTGCTCGTCTCGAAATAATGAAAAATATTATGCGTCATAGAGCACCTTTTATACTAACAATAATGGCAGCTGAACCTTATATGATTTTCATAAACAAGAAAAGATAAAGCTTCAACTTTTTGACATGATCGATCTTTATATTAATTTTGATATCGAATACTTTGAACAATTTGACATTTTATGATTGGAGGAAACGTTTTCACCTCGAATTTTCCCAATAATATTTTCTTTTTGTAAAATTTCAATATTTTCCTAGACACCGGCTTTAACTTTATGAATTTTAAACGGACTTATAATAGTCACGGGTTCAAGATATTAGGGTGTCTAAGAGGTGCACGCTTTGAGGGTTGAAGCTCTGAAAGCGAGGTGAAATTAATGGGTGAAACCAATTGAATACCTAGAATCCAACGTAAAAGGTGAGAAGTTTATGGAGTCCTCTTTACCCGTGTTAATAGGCCTACGAGACGTATAGGAAATATTCACACCAATGCGTTTCTCCTGTGTTGTAATACACAATCAACATTATTTCCAGTGTTTTATTTTGTTGTTCGGTCAGGCTATTGCAGTTGGAATGGTATGCGCTGGTAATTTGGCGAATTATTCCCAATTATCAGTAACATCCTGACTATTACTGAGAGAAAAGTGGCTCCCCTGATGTTTAGGGTGTACTGTCCTGATGCGTGCCGCTTAATTGTTCTCGCTAAGTTATACATAGCCACCTATCACGCCTTGCCACTGCTCATGGCCTCTATTTGTCCACCTGGCGGCATAATCAGTGGAAACTGAATCATCGTCTTCCTATTTCAGCTCTGGTGGAATGGTCCCAGCAAGCCAGTCACAACTCTTTTCGTCAGACCTCTGTGATGTTATGGTTCGGCGGTGTGAACTTTAGGGCTTAGGTAACCTTAACTTTAGGGAGAAGGTAAATCCATATTTAAGGTATGGTTGTAGAGCGAAACTTATCTTTATTACTCGACCGTTCGGTCGCAACTCTTCGTCGTTTTACAAGTAAGTATTATTTACAAAATTTGCATAGTTAACAGTTTAATGTAAATTATTAACAAATTCGTTTAATTAGGGGAAAGTGCAGTGGACTTGGTCGAGTTCATTATCCCTTTATTGTTATTGAATTATTAATTAAAGTCAGCTAAATTAACGTATTGAAACAAATGTTGATACTTAGTGAAATTCCATTACACCTTCCCCATTTACAAGAAAAAAATTTAATTTTCTTAATTAACATTTTTTTTTATTCATGATACAATTTCACTCTATTTTTATGTAATTCAACTAACTTATTATCTATATAAACAATCAAATTTACCCCTTTATCCTCTAGTACAACATACGGTCCCTTAAAAATATTTTAACTTTTATTTGTTGAGGTATTTTTTATCAAAAATTTTGTTCCCGGATTATAATGAATAAACTTACATTTAATATCATATTCCCGCTTACGATTTTCTTTCGATGTCAGTAAATTTTCTCTAGCTTCCTTATTAGCCAATTGGATTCGGTATTTCAATTCGACTGGATAATTATCAAAATTATACATAGGGTCTACAGTACTACTTAAATTTGATGGTAATTTGCAAGATTTTCCAAAAACTAATTCATACGGTGTATATCTGGTTTCTGAGTGAACGCTGGTATTATAAGCAGAACACCAAAATGATAACCAGGAACTCCATGTTTCAGGGTGGTTTGACGCATGAATTCGCAAAAAGTTTCCCAAAGTCTTATGAGAATTTTCAATCGCTCCCAAAGCTTCGTGGTGATATGCCGTAGAATTAAGTTGTCTTATATTTAATATTTTGCATGTGTCTTTAAAGATGTTCGACAAATATTCAGTTCCCTTATCGGCTAAAATTTCGTCTGGTACTCCGTACCGTAATATAAAATTTTCTACAAAGGTTCGTGCTACGGTTTCGCTTTCTTTATTTTGTAAAGGGTAACACTCTACATATTTACTTAAATCGCACTGTAAAGTTAATATGTATTTATTATTATATTCATCATTTTGCAGGGGCCCGACAATGTCTAAAAGTATTTTACTGAACGCTGACGACGCAGTGGTCGTTATTGTCAAGGGTTGTGGTTTTATAATAGAATATTTTCCTTTTTGACATAGTTCACATTTTTCGATAAACTTGGAAATATCTTTATGCATATTCGTCCAATAATAATACCTTTTGATGTTATTATAATTATTTTTAATAATATTCGGAGTACTCCGTATCTCTTCTAATGGTTTTTTATTACCGTCGACTCTAAATATTATTAATTGCGCAATGTTAAATTCTTCATATATCTCTTTCAGGGCTCTCACCGATGGTCCTAAGATATACGTTGATTGAGGGGCCTGTTTGATATAAATTATCTTACGTTTTTCATTATACATGACGTTTACTTTACATATCAAGTTTCCTTTACATGAGGAGTTGCAACTTTTTTTTAGATTTTCATTAAATTCGGTATCGGTGATAACCCGCAATTCTACAAATTCTGTAGGAGGTCTAACAATCTCAACGACTCCATGGTGATCAAGCCTGTTATCGTTATTAACATTAGTAGAAGTATTGGTGGTAAGGATATTTTTATGTGATTGCATTCTGGTCATTACGAACATGCTTGCTTGCTTTAGATCATCTGAGCTTAAGATGATCCTTGATAAAGCGTCTGCTGTGACATTATCTTGGCCTTTTATATAATGAATGGTGAATTTATATTCCTCTAGAGTCAATCTGAATTTTGTTAATCGGCTACTTGGGTCTGCTTTCTTAAATAAAAAATGAGAGATCTGTGGTCTGTATAAATTTTGAATTGTTTGCTAAATAGGTAGGGCCTAAATTTTTTCACAGCCCATACTATTGCTAGAAGTTCTTTTTCTATAATAGGGTAGTTTTTCTCTGCGTTATTAAGGGCTCTACTGGCATAGGCTATTGGCCTATCATCGGAGTTGGATAAAACGGCACCAATCGACAGTGCGGATGCATCCGTTTTCAAAATAAATTCATTTAACTCAGAAAAGTCGGGATATGCTAAAATAGGAGGGTTAGTTAACAACGTCTTTAAAGTTTCAAAAGCGATTTGACATTCTTTTGACCATTCAAACTTTACTCCTTTTTTTGACAATCTGTTTAAAGGTGAAGTAATTTCTGCAAATTGTTTTATAAACTTCCGATAGTAATTAGCGAACGCTACAAAACGTTTGGTTTCATTAGCGTCTTTTGGTACAGGATATTGATGCATTGCTTTAATTTTCTCCGGATCTGGCAGAATACCTTCAGCCGAGACAACATGGCCTAAAAATAATATCTGTTTTTTTAAAAAATCACATTTGGCAGGATTTAATTTTAAATTCAATTCCCGTAATCGGCTTAATACCTTAATTAAATTTTGATTGTGAGTAACTAAATTTTGTCCAAATACTATTAAATCATCCAAATAAATGAAGCAATTTTCATAATTTAATCCGGACATTGCTACTGTCATAGCTCTCGAGAAGGAGCTAGGGCTGATTTTTAGTCCCATAGGCAGTCTGGTCATTTGAAATTGTCCTTGGTCTGTCGTAAAAGCTGTATAGGGTCGCGATTTTTTGTCTAGATTAATTTGGTAATAGCATTGGTACAAGTCTAAATGCGAAAAGTATACTGACCCTGCTAATGAGTCGAGTGTTTCTTCTATGTTATGCAGTGGAAATTTATCGTTTTGAATTTTTTATTTATTTCCCTATAATCAATGACAACTCGAAATTTTTTATTACCGGCTTTATCCTCTTTTTTGGAACTATTAAAAGTGGCGATGACCATTCTGACCTAGATGGTTCAATTATTCCGTTTCTTAACATTTTGTTTACCTGATTGTGAATTTCGGTTTTTTGACAATGCGGCAAACTATAGGGTTTAATATATGACGGTGGAACGTTTTGTTGCAATCTTATTTCTTGAGTATTAAGATGTGATACTGTAAACTGATCACCTTCGCAGTAGAAATCGTCAGCAAATTTTACAGAAATTTTTTGTAACGAGTCCATCTCTTCAAACGATAGACCTTCGGTTTTTATTAAGTCTAAAATTTTATCAACTCTTTCAACGCTATTGGATACGGCCGAAAAACTGTAAATGTGAAAATCTGAAACATCTTTGTAAGATGGGCAAAATTTTTTTATCCTAATTTCTTCTTCATTGACGTTAAGTATTCGAATCGAAATTTTATTGTCAACAGGTTTGACAACCAATCCCGCTGTAAACACACCTTCGCATAATTCTTCCGGCATAATTACACATTCGTTGTCGGTTTTAACAGGAAAATAATTAACGATTTCACATCTTGGAGGAATTATGGTAACGTAAAAATGCGGTGTCTGATTCTAACGGTATAATTATTTTGTTATTATTGTGTATGATTGAAAATTCGAATTTTTTATAATTCAAAACATCTGAATAGTTAATAAAGAAATCCGAACCGATAATACCTTGTACACTACTTTCAAAGTCAGCCACGACTTGGAATTCATGCTGAATTGCATACTGACCTATTTCTAGCGAAATATTAGTACTTCCTAACGTAAATAGAGATCCACCAACACCTGTTATTTTAGTTTTAACATTTTTGTTGATCTTTTGACCCTCGTTTATATGTGACGCAAAAATCACACTTAAAGAAGCACCAGTATCAAGCAAAAATTTTAAGTCTTTCATACCATATCTCATACGCACGAAATTTAAGTCATTCATACTCAAGACATTACTACTTTCATTACTGATCAGAGGTTTCGACTCGAAAAAACCGTGTATCAAAATTATTATTGGAACCTCTTGTCCTCCCCTTCTCTTTCCCCCTCCGCACGCAAGATAATTTCAATCTGGGAACTGTGATCTGTTTCAATGGAGCGGCACTTGTTTTCGCGCAAAGATGATTAGCAGTAATCTTTTCAAAAATGTCAACGCATCTAATAAATATGGAGGCTCCATAAGCAGTTTCTGAAGCGCCAGAAAAGACGTGTATTTGAATTGACACTGGATTGCGTGCTAAAACATGCCTTTGCATCTTTAAATCATTTATAAAATGCAATTCTGTTCGATAATTTAACCATAGAATGTACAAGTCTAGAGGTAAACCTTCATCCAAACTTATCTTTAATTTCCATAACTGCTGTAGTATGACCTTTGACGTTTGGTGACGAGATAACAACCCTAGTGGACTGAAGATTTGCGCAATTGATGATAGGATTTGGCGTTTGGTAATTTTTGATGATGAGGAATCAGCGATTGAAAATTGCAAAGTGTCTAAATTGGAATTCCACAATAGTACCAGAGTTTTGTTTTGTTCGTTTTCTCTAATGGTAAAGAGTTGGTTGTCGTTTGAATGGATTGAATTCTCATTTGAGCGCCATTTTCTAAAGGGAAAACCAAATTGGTCAAGAATGCCAGAAATGTCCTTTTGTAGGTTTTGAACCTCTTCGACAGAGTTGCCACCAGTGAGTAGGTCATCTACGTAGAAGTCATGTAGGATTATGTTAGAGATATTTTGATGAGTTTCTGCATGAATATGAGCTATTTCATGCAGGCAACGAATCACCAGAAATGCCGCAGATACTGTCCCGTAGGTTATAGTGTTTAGCTCGTAAGTAGACATTTTGTGTTGTGGACTGGCTCGCCACAAAATCTTTTGAAACATACGTTGCCGTTTATCTACGAGAACCTGTCTGTACATTTTTGCAATGTCCGCGCTGAGAACGATATTGTGCTTGCGAAACATTGCTAAAATGGAGAACATGAATTGCGGGCCCGACCACCATCATGTCGTTACCGGAACAACTAGATGATGTTTTGGCAGAGCCCTCAAAAACTACACACAATTTGGTTGTTAAGCTATGTTCCTTTGTTACAGCGTGATGTGGTAAAAATAAACCAGAAGATTCGTTGGGTTTTTCCAGGCGAGTTATGTGACCCATACTCTCATATTCGTTCATAAAACGGACGTATTGTGACCTCAACTCAGGCCTTAAGTTCAGCTTGCGTTCGAGAGAACGAAAACGCTTTAATGCCTCAGTTTTCAAATCACCTAACTTTGAGTTGTTTTCTTTAAAGGGGATGGAAGCACTGAATCGTCCATCAGACTCTCGAGATGTGTGTGTTGTTTGAAGCGCTGTTCGCACGACTGTTCTTCCTGGGATTGGATTTTTGTTTTAGGACATTTTTCAAGCTCCCAAAACTTGGCTAGCTGATTTTCAACAACATTTTCGTCGGAAAAATAACATTTGACTTGATTTTTTGGAATATTCCTTGCGGATATTAGACCGGAGACAATCTACCCCAGTTTGGTTTTTGTAGTATCGGCTTGCAGTGACCAAGTTTGATTTGGCCGGCACTTAATAGACTATAGACTATAGAAGATGTCTGCTCCAACAAGTAAGTCAATTGTTGAGCATTGATCAAACGTCGAATCTGCGAGTCTGATGTCATTAGGAATGTCGACAGTTGATTTATCGAACGAAATTGAGGGAATGTTGCCGGTGATGATAGGTAAAATGAGACATGAGAGTGTGACCTTGAAATCATTCACCGTTGAGTGAAGTTTAATACGTGTTCGACGTGTTATGTTTGAGTTAACTTGGTTTATGCTACAAATTGAAATGTTGATTTTCTCCATTTGCAAGCCTAGAAGATTGCAAACGTGAGTCGAGATGAGATTGCTTTGTGAACAGCTGTCTAGCAGTGCACGACACCAATGTGGTTTGTTTAAAAAGAACCTGTATAGTTTTACATTTCGTAAAAGTGCTTACAGTTAAGCTGACTGTTGGTTCTGCTTGGCCGTGCGCCATGAGCGTGCTTGTAGGGTGAACTACAGTCTGCTCAGATTCATTATCGCCTGTTTGATTGTGTGACGTATTATGAAAATGTAGGAAAGTATGGTGATCCCGCCCACATTTTTTGCATCCTGGCGATCTATAATCCTGTGTTGTATGTCCGGGACCTAAACAGTTGATTGATGCGAATTTTAAGTTTGTTCGCTTCGCTTATGTATATAAAGTTGGCGGACCACCTCCTCAGGCCGGCAAAACAAAATAGTGGAGATTTTGTGTCTTTTTTGTAGCTTTTTTGTAGCGAGAAAACCAATTTTGTAGCTTTTGAATTGCCGGAGCTACAAAAGGTGGGCTAACTTAATATTAAGTTAGCGGCCACCGCTATAACTCATACACGGAATGTAATAGGATGCCCTGGTTTGCGCAGGAATTTGTGTCTTTAGAAGTACTTGAATGTCACTGGGCCAAAAAAAATTTTGGCCACATTTGGCCAATTTTGGCCAAAAATAACAAGATGTTCAATCATCACTGGCTGTTCAATTTCTTCATGATACAGTAGGGATCTTAAAAATCATTTGGCATTGAAAACTCTCCGTTAATTGGCCTAAAAAGCGGGCAAAAATTGCCTGAAATGGCCAAAAATTCGAAAATTACTTATTTCAGCCAAAACATGGGAAACCCTGTATATACGTCGACAGGTCGAACATGTGGTACACAGAGAGCTCAGAAAAGCTAGCAGGGGCTCAATAAAAAATACCTAGGCATGGCCAAAAATTCTAAAATGACTTATTTCGACCAAAACGTGCTAAATCCTGTATATACCTGAATTGTTCGAAAATGCGGGCCATGGGAATTCCAGTAACAATGTGGAGGATGTAGAAGACTCTGTCAGACACTAAAAGTCACTTTGCACAGCGGGCTTATGGAGCTACAAATTCCAAAAGGACTTACTTCGGATAAAACGTGTTAAATTATGTGTTATACTTCAACAGTTCGAAAATGTGGGTCCCGGAATTTTCAGACACACTGTCGAAGGATCCAATGGATCCATCTAGCCACTAGAATTCACCTGAAACTGGGGTCCTGTGGAGCTACAAACTCTAAAATTACTAATTTCGACCAAAACGTGACAAATCCTGTATGTACTTCGACAGTTCGAAAACGTGGGCCCCGGAATTTTCAGACACACTGTCGAAGGATCCAATGGATCCTTCTAGCCACTAGAATTCACCTGAAACTGCGGGCCTGTAGAGCTACAAATTCTAAAATGACTTATTGGATTCACATCCAATAAGTGGATGTTCACATTGTGTGTTCACTTGTTACTAGAATTCCCATGGCCCGCATTTTCGAACAATTCGGGTATATACAGGATTTAGCACGTTTTGGTCGAAATAAGTCATTTTAGAATTTTTGGCCATTTTTGGGTATTTTTTATTGAGCCCCTGCTAGCTTTTCTGAGCTCTCTCTGTACCACATGTTCGACCTGTCGACGTATATACAGGGTTTCCCATGTTTTGGCTGAAAGTAAGTAAGTATCTGGTACTAGTAAAGTAAGTAAAGTAAGTAATTTTCGAATTTTTGGCCATTTCTGGCAATTTTTGTCCGCTTTTTCGGCCAATTAACAGAAGGTTTTCAATGCCAAATGATTTTTAAGATCCCTAATATATCATGAAATTGAACCGCCAGTGATGATTGAACATCTTGTCATTTTTAACCAAAATTGGCCAAATGTGGCCAAATTTTTTTTTGGCCCAGTGACTTTCAAGTACTTCTAAAGACACAAATTCCTGCGCAAACCAGAGCATCCTATTTCATTCCGTGTATGAGTTATAGCGGTGGCCGCTAACTTAATATTAAGTTAGCCCACCTTTTGTAGCTCCGGCAATTCAAAAGCTACAAAATTGGTTTTCTCGCTACAAAAAAGCTACAAAAAAGACACAAAATCTCCACTATTTTGTTTTGCCCGCCTGAGGAGGTGGTCCGCCAACTTTATATACATGCTTCGCTTAATTTAGCTGACGCTGTAAGCTTTTGAAAGCTTGGGCATGAGTATATAATGTGATCTTATTCGCAAACTGAGCAACGTATGCTTGCAGTAGATACAAACGATTTTGAATGTTTTTGTGTATGATTAGAATTAGCTTTGAGCTTGTTAGTTTGATGTGACTTGTCATCATCACGAGCAATAGATTCAAGAATGCTTACTTTGTGTTTAAGAAATTCTGAAAATTCATTGAGAGTAGGCAATGCGCGAGGCTTTTTCTTTTTAATAGGCTCCCATTCTCTATTCGTTAAAGGATCGGCTTTGCTGATAATCAAATATATGATTAGCACATCCCACGAGGATGCAGGTAGTTTTAAAGATTCTAGTGCACGAAGGTACTTTTTCATGGCATCTAGAAGTTGTCGCAAACCGTGTGAGCTTTCTTTTGCATTATAAGGCAAATTAAAAAGCGCTCTGATATGTTTATCAACTAAAAGTTGCACGTCTTTAAAGCGTTCCTGGAGTAGTTCCTACGCCGATCTATCAGACGTTTCCAATGACTCAAGTAACTCAGCGGCGGTACGTTTTAGAGACAGGCGCAAGTATTGGAACTATTTTTATTTTTCGTAGACGGTACATAAATAAGGTTGTCTCCAAATTCTTAATATATATTAATAATAATATATAATTGTAATTCCACATAAATGTGATTTAGTTAGATATTGTAATACAAATACGATAGATGTATGTTTAGTTGGAAATGAAAATTTGTGATGGGGGATATTTGTGAGTTCCATAGCTTAACCGGAGAAAAGCAAACCCTTTTGCTCTCAGGGAATTGTTACCAATGAGTAGATATGTTTCAAAAAATCGAACAGATTATATTTTAATTTGAAAGAAATAAATGAATTCATATTTATTTCTTTTTTCCCACTTTTTTCCATTCTTCCATTCTTCCTGTTTATTAAATTTTTATTACATTATCTTATTTTTATTATTATTCATCGATGAGTATAATCGCCGTGGATGGAGCTTAAAAAATGTATTTTTGAATACTAAGTCCTACCGGTCTGGTCCGCCGCCCTTTGAATTTCTATTCACCAATCCGTATTTATCGACTATATCACCTTGCTTACCAGCTCCGATCTTCGAGTTTAAATCTCCCATGATCTGTTTTATTTCACCTCGCTATGTTGTCCGCATCAATTCCACCACATTGCTATGAAATGATTCGACATCATCGTCGGGTTTGTCTCCCGTATAGGTGTATACCTGGGATTAAGTCCAATATCCTAGGAGAGGTTTCTAGTTTTATGAGCATCAATCATGTTATCATGCCATTTTCTCGTAGTACTAGGTTCCTACTATCCCACTATCGAATTTTTGTAGCTCAGCACAGTAGACAGGAACCGTAATACCAATTCGTGGTTTCATTCTAGCCAAGAGTATTTCAAATTCGAAAAACTTTTGCACCAAATGTAAGCTAAACCACGCAACTTCGACGTTGCGAAACATATGGTCAGAAATAGCGACAATCTAGTACTGTGCCTCCAGGGGCATCAGGGGATTAGCGCGCAACCAGCTTCAGCTACTCGTAAAACAAGTCCGTGTCTGGCGAGAATTGAGTTGACACGATTCATATAAATCTTGCAAATAAATGCTAAAATAGAGGGTAAAAGCGAAAAATTCTTTGTAAGAGAAAGTGAAAATAGTGAAAACCCATAGTGACAAACACATTGCAATGAATAAAAGGTAAGACCAAGCCAATTATATAATAATACACAGCAAATAGGCGGTAGCACGATAGTGGTCAAGGTTCGACAGGTTGACCAGCCGAAACCACTTCCGCAGTGCGAGTCATGCGAGATCTATAAGAGACAGATCTGGATTTAGTACAATTATTGCACTAAAGTATCTGCTGCAATAAGGGAAATATGGAAGAAATTAAAAAAAATGTTTGCATACCTAACAAACCAAATTATATCAATTGAAAATAAAATTGATAACAATGTAGTTGAAATGAAGATAACTATTAAGGGAAGAAAACAAGTACCATCGAGAAAAAATTAGGAAACAAGATAGTGAAAATAAATTAATAGAAGGTGATATGAGTAGAAAAAACATAAATATACTATACAGGGAGTTGAAGAAAACGGTTAAGTAAGACCAAATCAATTGAAAGTAATAGTAGAACGAATACTAAAAGGTATAGGAGTATATATATACCTCGACACTGAAGTGACTGAAATTATAAACCTAGGAATGCTTCAATCCAAGAAAAAGAGAATACTACTCATAAAATTGTTACAATGGGAAAAGAAAATGGAATTCATTCAAGCGACATAAAACTTAAAAGAAGTGATTTATGGATAAGCGGGGATTTTAGGATAAAGACACAATTGGGAAAGAAATTAATACCGTACTTAAATATGGTAAGATTATACGCAAGGAAGGCAGTTCTCAAGTACGATAATGTTACAAACCGATGCACTCGAGTAAGTGCCCTTTAGGGCAGTTTTAGATACAAACGTTTCAAATGAAAGGTATAGGCATTAAACAGCTAACTTTACCAATGATATTTGGGATAAATCACCAAAACCGTTTTAAAGAAAAAAGTACATCAAAATTTAGATTCTTAATAGTAAAATGCCCTTTAGGATAGTTTTAGGAAAAAATATTTCGAAGAAAAATTGTATACCTACATTTAAAATGTTAATTCAAAGATAAATTTTGTTAAATATATTCAAAGCCCTTTTGAAAATCAATTTTGAGAAAACGAAAGTGTTAATGAGTAAAGTTACCGTTAGGGAGATTTTAGAAAAAGAAAGGTTTAAATAAAATAGATAGCTATTAGGTAGGTCAGTACAAATCTAAAACTTAGTAGGAATCGGTGAAGCCGTTTTGGAGAAAATTGAGAAAAACTTAAAATTCACAAAAGTAGAACGCCATTTACAGAATATCAATTAAGACAACGATAACGGCATTCAGTGAGAATTGAATAGCAAAGTAAACACACAAAGTTCAAAAAACGTTGGACCAGTTTTTGAGACAATTAAAAGAAACCTAACAATTACGAGTAAATTGCTCGCTGCCCTTAACTGATTATGATGAAATTTATGTGGTCGCGAGTGTCCAGGGGATCCACCCCAAATACATATTTTCAACTTTCCACTTTTCTTCATAGTTTCTGATAAAACATTGACAACATAATACATATCACACACCCACGCACGCAAGCGCGCATGCATGTACATGATAAGGTAAGAAGACTATATAAATATTATCAACGACATCAACGAAATTATTCAAAGACACATCGATCTTAACCGCGAATTACCAAGTTTTACAGAACAAGAAACTTCAAGAGTATTAAGAGAAAATCAAAAAATTAAAGTTCTAGCCGACATACAAGTAGAACCCCCACGTGATAAGGCACACTTAGATAATTATAGTACACGCGGCATTAAAAAATTCAGTCCACAATACTCCGATCTGAAATAAAGCCGTTAGCTTATATAAAAATCCAATCAAAGTAATAATCATAGAAATTACCAAACACATACAAAGAAAGAGAAAATCTTTGATAATACTAGACTATTTCAGGTTATACTACAGAGGTAACTTGGACCCGGTATAATATAAATTGTGAAGTACTTGAACGTTCCGGAAAAGTTCTATGAATACCATTAATATTACCGAAAAATTTTAAAGTAATTGTTAGGAATTCTTTTAAAAAAGATGCACATAAATTTGTTTCATTACCATCATTATTATCATCATCATCATCATCGTATCATTCTTCAGCGATTTACTTCCGCTTTCGTACATAGGCCTCTTTAAGTTTTCTCCAAGTTTCTCGATTCTGTGCCATTGTAGCAAAATTTGTGTCGATCTTCCGGGATTTTGTTCATCTGACCATGGCCTCCATCCAGAAGTTTTATCGTCCATCTGTGGTCCATTTGTCGTGCTATATAACTGTCCCATATCCACTTCGACTTTGAGATCCTTTCTATTATGTCCTCTACCTTAGTTCTTCTACGAACCTACTCATTTCTTACTCTGTCTCTATGTTATATCCGCAGCGTAGATCGCTGCATTTTTTTCTTCTGTAACACTCAATTTTTTAATGAAGCCTTACTAAGTGTTAGGGTTTCTGTCCCATTTGTGAGAACCGGTAGGATACACGAGCTGATGGTCTTTCTTTTTAGGTGTATAGGGAATTTCCTTCTAAATATGTGCCTCATTATTCCATACGCTGCCGACCTGAAGTTTATGCGCCTTAGAAGTTCACAAATATGGTGGTCTCTACTAATTTTTAATTCGTGTTTTAGATGAATATTTTCTTCCACGAATTGGTAATAAATTTGTCATAAAATAGGTTTTGGTAGAGTTTATGCATAGGCCAACCATTTCCGTTGTGTTCTGTAGTTATTTTAGCACATCTCGTGCTATATCCAGGTCATGTGTAATTAATACTATATCATGGGCGAATGAAAGAATATTTTCCTTATTCACCATCTTATGTAATACTTTGTTTTCCCAATTTTGTTTCTTAAAACCGTATTCTAAAACCACTGTGAATTATTTTTGTGATATAGTTTCTCCTTGTCGTACCCCTCGTTTTTTATAGATTTTCTATGTAGTTTTGTGCAGTCTTATGGTCGTTTGACCACACTTGAGTCAACTTGTCAACAAGTTATACTCAAACTTGAGTATAACGGTGGTCTTTCTGCATTCCTTGAGAGACTGAAGAATAGCACACGTTTGCAAAGTGTAAAACGCCTTTGGAAGTATACGAAAACCACCACTAATGGTTTATTATATTGTACTATCTTCTCAATTAAGGTTTTCAGTCATTGAAAGTGATCGTTCGTCCCAAATTCTGCCCTGCCTGCTCTCTTAGCTAGTATAGGTATGTCGAATTTTGATTCCAATCTCTTTATTATTATACGAGTATGTCATTTGTATATATTATTCAGTAGACTTATAAGTCTGTTATCCAGTCGACTATTATTTCCTATTTTGTGTAGTAGAGCGATAACTGCGTTGTTCCATTTTGAGGATATCTCATGATTTTGAAGACGCCAATAAAATAAAATCAGCATTATCTCTATTAATACCGGTTCTCTCAACTTGTTGCTCCAGTTACAATTCCATCTTCTCCTGGTGTTTTGTTGTTTTCCGTTTTATTGAGCGCAAGATATATTCCCGATATAGTGATATCTGGAGTATCTTCAGAGCTTTGGTTTTGTACTTTTCATTGATTAATTTGATTTCTATGCGGGTACTCCTACTTGTTTGTATATATGTCTGTATAAAATGCTTCCACTATTTGTATTATTGTATCTATATTTGATGGTACATTTTCTGCACTATCTTGAAGTTAAAATAATTTTTTCCAGTAGCTAGTTTGTATCTTAGGACTTTCATACTCTTATTTCCTTCGATGGTTTTTACAACTTTGTCCTATTCATATTTTCTTAAGTCCCTCCTTAGTAATTTATGTAATTCTTTATTAATGTGTTTCATATTTCTTGTGCCTGTATTTGGTGTACCTTTAAGACTCCTCCTTTGTTTCATTTTATTTTGTGTTTACTGTCTGATTTTTATCTTCTTTATCAGTTTTGGGACGATGCTCTCTTTGAGCCATTCTAACGATTTTGTTATTTTCGTATTTATGCTCTTTACGTTATCTCTTTCCTGTTATTTGATTTAAATATTTCTCTATCAGGTTTTTATACTTATCTATGTCTTTTGGTTTTCTCCACTTTCTTGTAATCTTCTTTCTAGTACTTTTACCGATACTTGTTTTACTATTCCTGTATGTTGGTAGCAGTTCATGCAGTTATCACTAGGATACATACACCGTTCTGAATATATATGAGCTGTATTTGATTATCCTATGCGACTAGGTCACTCTCTGCTTGTTTCACAATTATTACGGTTGAATGAAAGTTACACATTCAAGAAGTTGGCATCTTTAGCACTAAACCTTAGTTTTAAGTTGTAATTTAGCAATCATTTTCTCCCTATTAGCAGTGAATTTCAATTTAAAAAACGGTCTTTAATTTTGCGAGCATCGTTTGAGTAATACCGTATAGCGCGTCGGTGCCGAATGATTAATGTAGAAACTGCGATATAAGCCCAATAACTGCACGCATCAAAACAACTTTCCATGGGTCAGTGTCGTTCACCGTACACTATTGGAGCAACTAGAGAAAGTATTTTCCTTACACAACGTCTAAACGAGCTCTGTACATAATATATGGGCGATTATACGGATGAACAGTTTCTGCTCGAATGCTCTCGAAAGAAAAGAATATCAGACCAAGGATATTTATTCCAGTATAATTAATGGCGGATCATATAGTCGAACTTGACATGTTTGCCCTTGATATTGTTAATTTGCTAGATTGTGTATGTAAGATCGGAGATATTTTGGTTAAATCGTTACCGCATATAAATGAATTAGTTATCACTTGAAATATCAATTATTGTGCTCCACTTCACATCTAATTGCCTTAATTTATCTAAAATGTGTAGGTACTAATTTTTTTTCATCCAGCTAGTATTTTGCGAGGTTTATTTCAAGTATAAAGAACAATTAAAAGAAATAGATATTTCAGTTTTTACTCATTGGTAATTTGACAAAATGTAGGTGTAGAAAGAAACTAGGTACCTATTTAGAAACATTTGTTTAAAATTTCGCATTACGTACAATTTAATATGATGATGGTTTGGGAGAAATTTAGCTCAGATGGTGGATTGAATTAAAACCAGTTTTAAATAATACAGAACTAAATTCAAACCAAATACTTATAAAAAGTAATAAATGAATTGAAATTGAATTAAATTGAATTACAAATTTCGACACCGAGTCATAAAACAGTTTAAAAAAGTCATTTAAATTTCCCGAATATTAAAAAATTGAAAATAAAGTTGCGGGAATATGTTGGTTGTAAGTAGATCGTTTGAGATAGTTAGTGGTTTCTGGATTACAAAGAAAGGCAAAATACAATCGTCATTTATTATAATAAAATAAACATTTTTTGATAATAAAGTTGTTCATTGTAAAGTTAAAGCATTGATTTTTTCATACGTGTAGTTTCTAGTTTTAATGTTGATAAATAAACAAATTGTAAGGCCATATTCTGAAGACCTAATTAAAAGTCAATTACATCATAAATTTCAATTACTTAAATATTATCGTAATCAGTTGCTAAGCGAACAATTATTACTATTGCATTTATACCTCGATATATTCGAAAGCAAACTCAGCAGAATCGTGTAACACATTCAGTATGTTTCATCGGTCAACGTACGAATATATCACGTGACTACGAGGTATTAAATATAGGTGTATCGGCGGATTAAAACGAACTCAATTTCAATTCAACGATTCATCCCATACCATACATTCGACATGACTGTATCTTTTGCTATCCACTATTAAGAAGTAATAAAGTGTATTGAAGCTGAACTCCGAGTTTTCATGTTCCTTGAAAGGGAACATTACAAAATAGTGAACTTTTTAAATAAAATGGCTATCTCGGTTGAAAATGCTCTTGGGTAAAGTTTTTATATTTAAAATTCGTGAAAAATTACCAGCAACACGTATATCAAAACAACATCGAAATAATTGTATCCCGCGCAATGTTATTAACGAAAAACAAATTAGGCAATTATGTAATATTCGTTTTGAACAGGGGAGAATCTTTGAAATTCCAATTCCCAATTATAAATATTGAAAATATAGATCAAAATGAATAAAACACAGGAGGTGCTCTTGTAAAGTTCTCCACTAACAATCAAGTTTTATAGGTTCAAAAAAGGCACTTGCTAATAAACAGATACAAAATCTCGTAAAATAATTAATGTTTTTTTATTCAAATTTTAAGCGATACTTAGTGGTAGCGAAAGGCCACATTTGATGTAAATTTCGAGATAATTTATGTTTTTTTTTCTTTGTTTATTGCAAATTGAAATATCGACGGGATTTTGCAATTATTTAAACAAATTATATATAATTTTTTTAGCAGGTTTAGAATGAAGCTCTTTTCAAAAACCTGTAAGAAGGACAAGTCTAATGCTCCTTTTTGTACGTGTTATTTAAATTTATTTGAAAAACTATTTTTTTGCAGTTTTCGCCGTTTCATCAATGTTCAAACAATTACCTAGACATTTTGAATTGACACTTTTTGAATAATATCACTTCTTTTCCCTTTAGAGGCCTCTTTACCTCTCAAAATCGTTTTTCATGGATAACTTTCTTAAAAATGAATGAAACTGAATGCGGTTTGCGGTGAAATATTAGAAATTGAATATAGAATAGCGCAAGTTATGTTTTTTTGGCAGACTGAAAAAAAGCGATCTAGCTACCCTTTTTAAAGTGCTTTGAAATTTTTAATTGAACTCCCGCCATTTTAGGTGATAAAAAACATGTGTATTCAAAATTTCAAATCGAAATACGTAATAATAAGAGAGTTATCTTTGTAAAGGAGAAGTGCATCAAAATCTTTCGGTAAGTGGATTTCCTGGCGGCGAACAGGCTATTCACGATGCACCGAGCGTTACGCTACGTTTTTGTACGACGCAGTGGTGGGTAAGAAATCAATTATACCGTGCTTTCGGAAAGTAATGATTAAATTCGATACAAACAAAAGGAGTAATTTTAAGAAAAGTCGATTAAACACGTCAACCTTTGTTTTCATAGATGCATTTTTACATGTAAAATTTTCGCATATAGGGTGATGCATGTAGAAGATGTCATATCTTCCACATGCATCTAATAAATCTCCTTAATATTAACATTCGATTTTGAAATAACCTATGCATTTACCACAATGTTTAATCAACAAAATGGACATATTTAGAAGGCATGCAGTTGAAAGCGGCGATGGTAGTGCAGAACAGGGCCCAATTATTTTGGTGGAAAATTTAAATGAGTCGTAAGTATTCACATGTTTTCACTGGCACATGGCTAAAAGCCATGTTTTTTATTTGAAAAATCTACTTCAGGTCACATTGTAGATGTACTGTTGAACCTGCCGCATTGGAAAGTCCTCAACATGAAACTGCATTCCCTACTACTTCTCATACATCTTGCACTGAGCCAAATAAGTAAGCAAATTTAATTTTCGTGGAGTACTCCGGTTGGTAGGGACAAATGAATTGTTATGTTGTTTTCCAGAGAATCTAATGAGCAGTCGGACCCTTGTAGTTCGTCAACCACAGGCTTGTTACTGGAAGGAAGAAGACTCGTGGATATTCGCTATTTGTTTCAGCAAATTAACGAAATATCGCACAATGGTCTATACCATTGTATAGACCATTGTATTGTGGTGTAAGGGGCGATGGACTAATAATGCCGGCCCAAATGTCAACCTCACCTGCTCGTGTGATAACCACGGTTATCCGGTGCACCCTGCTAGAAAACTGACGAGGCTCTGACGACCGAGTGATCGCCGGAATAAGTGATCCACCTCCAGCTTGTCAACGGCCACGGGCGGATGAACAAGCGGAGGAAAGGGCACTCTTTTGCCCTGTGGCTGAGAAATCAGTCTCAAAGGCGGAGGAATTACTATAGTAATCAACGGCATAAGAATACCGAAGGCAACGGGAAACCACGGTATTAAAGATCGTTATGATATCCCCAGGACATCATTTGTCCATCCTCTTCATCATGGCAAGGAACACAAGAAACATGGCCCTCAGTCCCGGGCAGATGTTAAGTCATCAGAGGGGGCGAAGAATCCCCCGGCTTGACATGATGAAACTACGTATTGGAACATGAAACACCCGCTCTCTTTATGAGGCTGGAAAACTAGACAATGTCATAAAGGAAATGAACAGACTGGAAGTGGACATTATGGGTATAAGCGAGTCGAGGTGGCCAGACAGCGGCACCTGCAAAAAGGGTGACAAGACATTTTACTATTCAGGCAATAATGACCCAGACCACAGAAACGGAGTAGGATTTATCTTGAACCAGAGAACAAACAAATACGTTAAGAACGTAGTAGCCCATTCCGATAGAATTATGTTACTACAGCTAGAGGCTAAACCTGTTAACGTCAACTTGATCCAGGTGTACGCACCGACAGCAGAGAGACCGGATGCAGATGCCGAACATTTTTATGAACAACTCAGAGAAGTACTAACAGCAACTAGAGCGAACAAAATAAATATTGTTCTAGGAGACTTCAATGCAAAGGTCGGTAGTGGGGCTACTCTGGGGGTGACAGGTCCATTCGGGCTGGGTGAACGGAACGAGCATGGAGACATGCTCATCCAGTTTAGTCAAGAACATCAACTCGTCATCAAGAATACATTCTTTAAACTGCACCCACGTCGTCTCTATACGTGGAAATCACCAGGAGATAGAGTAAGGAACCAAATCGATTATCTACTTATAAATCAGAGATACAAAAACTGTATAAAACATATGGTAGCATATCCTGGTGCAGACATTGGCTCGGACCACAACCCCATCATTGCAAAATTCTACGTTAGACTTAAATTACTGAGCAGAAAAAGGATTCAGCCTAAACCTGACGTCCGAGGTCTAACCGACCCGAACACCAAGGAAAACATGAGAAATGAGCTCCAAAGACTCTGCCTGGTAAACAATCCGAACTGTGAAAACGACTCTGAAGAAATTTGGAAAAAGCTTAAAGACAATATGAACATGGCCACAAAAACCGTCCTTGATAATAACGAGAGAACATTCCGAAAATCCTGGATGACGAAAGAAATATTAGACCTAATGGAACAACGTCGGTTAGTGAAGAACCAAACTGATAAATACAAAGAATACGATCGGTTAATAAAAAATAAAATAAAAAATGCCAAGGAGGCCTGGGTTACCAGTGTATGTGAAGAAGCTGAGAATCTCCACAGGCTTCACGATAACTTCCACAAAAAGCTAAAACAAATAACTGGGATTAGCAGAAACACACCAATAACTGCACTTGTAAATAACCAGGGTAAAATCATTGTAGAACAAGAGGAAATTAAAGAGACTTGGCTGACATACGCGAAAAAACTATTTCATGATGATCGGGAAGACAAAGGGGCCTCCTTTTATGAGCAAAGGACCGGACCAACTATTATCAAATCCGAAGTACAGCAAGCTGTAGCAATGCTAAAACATTGTAAATGTCCAGGGCATGACAACATATATGCCCAAGTATTAAAGCTAGTTGATATAGACCATCTGACGCATTTGTTCAACAAAATATATGACTCCGGCAGACTGCCAGAAGACTGGCTTAAATCGACCTTTGTCACCATCCCAAAAAAGCACAATCCCAAGCAGTGTGAAGACTTTCTCAGGATAATCCACCGTAGGATTTACAGTAAGTGTGAACAAATGAGCGGGGAAACACAGTTTGGATTTATTAGAGGATTAGGAACAAGGGAAGCCTTGTTTTCGTTAAAGCTCTTGGTGCAGAAATGCTATGACCAGCGACAGGATGTATATATATGTTTTATTGATTATCAACGGGCATTCGATAATGTCAAACATGACCTACTTCTGGAAAGACTGCGGGAGATCGGAATAGATGAGAAAGACATCCAAATTATAAAACAGCTATACTGGAACCAGACAGCCGAAGTGAGAATAAGCAACACAGTCACAACCGAAGCATTTGAGGTAACCAGGGGCGTACGTCAGGGCTGCATTTTGTCACCGATGCTTTTTAATATCTATGTGGAGAAAATATTCCAGCTTGCTCTCGAGAACGAATCTAGAGGCATCAAGGTGAATGGGATGCCTATAAATAATATTAGATATGCGGATGACACAGTGGTGATAGCCCACACTTTGGACGATCTTCAATGTCTATTAAACAAAATTAATGATATTGGACAGCAGCACGGTTTACACATTAACATTTCGAAAACGAAGATCATGGTAATAAGTAGGCAAGCCCAAAATGCCAACCTCATTGTAAACGGCGAAATCATTGAACGGGTCAATACATTTAAGTATTTGGGCTCTCTTGTTAATAACGCGTGGGATTGCGATGAGGAAATTAAAGTACGAATTGGCATGGCGAAGACAACATTTCGAAGGCTTCAGAATATCCTACTACAACAACGTCTACCGTTAGACCTCCGACTGAGGGTGATCAGGTGCTATGTGTGGCCCGTTCTGTTATATGGAGCAGAAACCTGGTCAATAAAAGTGAGGTCAATAAATCGCATTGAAGCTTTTGAGATGTGGACTCTTCGCATACTACTCAAGATCTCATACATAGAACACATTTCAAACGAAGAAGTGCTGCGAAGAGCAGGGGTCGAAAGACAAATATTGGACATAGTAAAGTCCCGAAAAGTGTCTTATCTGGGGCACATCCTAAGAGGACCGCGCTACGCCATTCCGAAGCTCATCCTTCAGGGCAAAATGGAGGGCCGAAGAGGACCAGGCCGAAAACAGCACTCATGGCTCCGGAACATCAGGGATTGGTGCGGCATACCGGACGCGGCAACCATCTTTCGTCGAGCGGAAGACATGTGATTGATTGAGGAGAATGTAAAGATGATCCCCAACGTGCAAGTCTGCATATGGGACCAGAAGAAGAAGAAGAAGAAGGTCTATCCAACGGTCCGCAACAGGCGGACCGCGGTCCGTATCCGGACCGCGAAAGGTTGAACCGCGGACCGCCAAATATACTTTCAGTCCTTTAAGACTATAATAATACATAAATATAAGACAAGTATAGGTACTTTATTAGTATCATTGGTTTTTTTTTGGACCTCGTTAAAGTTTTGCCATAGTATTCGGACCCCAGCTAAAACTACTTGCCGACTCTATACGATTGTAGATTCAGCGATATGGAACCTATCAATGAACAACGCTTAGGGTTGAACGGCAAAATAGTTTTCAGGTGCAAAATGTGTAATGTTGAGAAGACAATTCAATTAATTGATGCTTCGAGTGGAAGAGATATCAATGATACTCTTGCATTAAGTACAATTTCTACTGGTGTTGGCTATTCTACAGTCAACAAAATATTTTCTGAAGATTCTGAGATAAATATAATAAAAATATAATAAACTCCTTAGTATGTCTCCTTAGACAATAACAGCTCCGGCTTAAATTTTAAAAAAATGCACTACTTATTACATTAAAACTAATTATAACACTTATTGATTTTATAGAAAAATAATGATGAAATTTAAAATCTACAATTGACCTGTCCGAGCGATTCTTCCATAAACATGTAACAACTATTAGATAAAAAAATATTTCAATACTTATGCGCGCACTGAATTTTGAGTACGTAATAATATCCTAAACATCCGAAATATTGAATAAATACGGAGGAGGAGAACACGGCAAATTCATTCCAACGCGCGCTCGTATTGATACAGATTCATTAAAGACATACGTATAAGCGAACAACGTGTAGTAGGAAAGGAGAAAATGTTTCGACGGGAGATCTCTTAAAAACGAACGTCTTTGATGATCGTTTTACGTCTGACTACAAGTGTAGCGCTCTAGGCGTCTTAACGAATTAGTACTTTATTTTTTACTTTTTTTTATTTAACTGGGCTATCAGGACCAAGCAAACTGAAACAAGAGAGACGAGATCAGCATCTCCACCTAAAGAAAGACATTCTTTCCGGAGTCACCGAAGATTACGGGTGCAACACATGACTCCACGTGGAATGCTCAACATACGACGCACCCGGCGTTACTACTGAGGACTCGTACGTTCTGGAACACGGACGTCATAACTCAACATAACAAAGTATTTCGGAAGAGGAACGACTAGATTAGCAGTCGCACAGGTGACCTTTTCTTTGCCGGTTTGATAAACTCGTCACCGAAGTAATTAAGGGGCAAACCCGACCTGTATTTTCGTCACCGACCTGGAGGGTCGTTGTTGATTACTCAGGTAATTTCGTCACCATCATACAAATTTGAAAATAAAATGTCTACGCATACAATATATCACTTTATTAAAACAGCATATAATGTAAACTACTTGTTTCCTTATTTTGGTATAGGTTATTTTTGAATTAGTAAATTCCTGCCGTTTTTTATCTCTTATGCTACGTATTTTGTAATGCAAGGCATTTTAAGATATAGAGAAATTAGCGAAACTTGCGGTGCACGTCATCAAAATTTATGACGTCAGCACGTCGCCATGTTGCCACATCAAATTTTTTTACTTGACATGACTGTTGGTTTGGCTAGTAAATTTATAACTGAAAAGTATACATTTTCTTCGTCTTTCATGAATTTTGCTCCGAGATTATTGTGAAATTCTTAAATAATTAAAATATATAGGTTAATATACACCAATAATTAGAAATGAAATAAAATCATGTGTTAGGATGAGTTAGTAGGTACATGTGGAATTTACTCATTTAGTCAGTGTGATTTTATTAGTGTTATTATAAATTTACATTACCTATACATATTACATTATACACTATTATGCTATTATACAATTATTTACAAACAAAATAGATATTAATAGATTAATTATATTAGAAATTATGAAATTCTTAATTACAAACACATTTATATACACTAATTACAATTCAAGTAGGATCATGTGTTCTAGGATGAGTAAGGTATATGGAATTTACTCATTTAATCAGTGTCATTTTATAAGTTTTTCTAATTTGCCATTATGCATTCTTGTTAATTGAATTATACATATCTGCAAGTGCTTTGACTTTATGCATTACTTTGTTATAAAAACTCACTGTCCACCAAAGACCACAGGGAGGTGTGATCCACAGGAAGTGTGCACTTTCATATAAAGAGAAACCCAGTAGAGAATGGACTTGGCACAGCACAGAAAATACAAGATTGCAATTGAATTGTTGACCAAAATGACCTACAATGTAATATTAGGTAATACAAATACAGATGAGAAAGAATAGAGGGCAATACAGAACAAATTAACATGTGAGAAACAAACAACAATAAAGTAAGTAAAGTATCTGCTGCCAAAATATATGTGGTCATCAATTGAAACAAAGAAACCCAAATTAAGCCTACAATTAAAAATAATAAATATAGAAATTCAAATATAACTGAACTTTTGAGCAATTAGAGGAAACAACTACATCGAGGGCAAATACCCCTACCGACATTGAATTATACCCCTAACTTCTCTCACCTGAACTCAGTTTAACATCTCACTGATTTTTTATAAAGAATATATTTTTCGGGATTAAAGGTGCATTTTTCTTTATAATAAATAGAGAAGTATGGAGATCGGGACTGACATTGTTGTGAAAACCATAAGTATAGAACCAAAAATATTAAGGAATACAGTAGCAAATAGAAGAAAACAAATAACATTAATAGATGACAAATCCAAAACAGAAAAGAAATATTTACACCTATGAAAATGAAATGGAAACACTGCTCTGAAGATAAGCTACAAACTACAAGTATGATACAATAACTGATCTGCAACATTTGGATCAAGAAAGTGTACACTAAATTGGCAGGTGTAATTGGATCGAGGAGCGTAGAGACATTGTAGGGAGGTGCATGTCCAACGGCTTAGAATCTGGAATTCAAGCAGAATATTGTAGTTATGAAAGTCGCGGAAGGAAACACACCCTGGTCAACCCGTCGGAAGTACTGTCTCTTATCAACTCTCTATTGGCAGCTTTACATGTGTCCATCGAGCCTTCATTTTATGTTCACCTAAAAAAAGTTTTACTATATAAATATGCATGCACTGCAGTTACAATATAATAATATTCTAATAATACATTATGTGCACATACCTAGAGTAAGATGTATTTACTTTAGTCAGAATCTGATATAGGTAAAAGTGAGATACCAGACATATCAGGCTCGATTTTAGATTCACAGTCACTACAGATGACATGTTCGTGTAGATGTTAAATATTTCCTAAAAATCACTATTACTCTCTGAGTCACTGTTCAAGTCAATCACTAAATTGTTAACTTCCATTCTATCAAACATTCGTTCACGATTCCACCATTTCTCAATTACTTGTTGTATGCTTGACGGAGTTCATCTAGACCACAGGTATAATGGTAGACAATGGTTCTTTCCACATGTCCAAACAGTTATCGTTTGCATTTCCATCTCGACCTACGTGTTGGTTATAATAATTTTTCGTCACGTCCCATATCAACTCGATTGGATTGAATATACAATGATAGGGAGGAAGACGTAACACTCTATGGCCATATTGTTCAGCCATCTGATCCGTTAGGTATATCTTTTCTGGTTTATTTCTAGAAAAAAAAATTACACAAACACAAATGTTTATATTTCATTTCTACTTACTGATTAACAATTTGAAGTAGTTCACTCTTCAACATTGTATGTTCAAATTGAAAGTTATGTTTTGTAAGCCAATCCTTTATAACAGGCTTTGTCGATCCACTTGTCGGAGCCTTATCTACCAATGTACTGTGGTACGGTGCGTTGTCCATAATAATAACTGACGGTTCCTCCGGATTTTCTTCGGCGACTTTAACACCACATCACTCTTCACTTTTTGCGAGATTCTACTCACAGTACACACACTGATCTTCAGTGCAGCTGAAACACGCTAAAAATATTTCCAATAAGGGCCATAGAAGCTTAATAACCAATAGTATCAATAATTTACCTCTCTAACGCAGTTTAACGGGAGTAAGGGGCCCCCATTATTTCGTTCCAGTTCAAAGTAACTGATTAGAGACGAGACCAGCTGCTGACACCGACTATTCAATGGTTTAGGCATTTTATTGCAATTCCTTACACTCGAAAACACCCAAACACGTATTTAATTTACAATTTACCGAAGCGAGCAAATATTTCGAAGTATATAACCTCAAAATCATAACAAAACTTTCGTGTCAATTCGTGAATGGTCTGACAACAGTGCCCACGGCTACCAACTTATATTTTATCGGCTAACATCCGACAGTGTGCTATCTCTTTTTAACTGGGATAACAGTGTGCTCTGTTTAAAGCAAATTTTTATGTTACACCAACGGCAATTGGCAATAAATGTGACGTCATTGATGACGGCACCGCAAGTTTCACTAATTTCTCTATAGGTAAGTATTTCCTTGCCCCTTGCCCTTTTAAACGGATTCCCAAATTACCTGCCCCGACCTCGGTGACGAAAATACAAGTAGGATTAGCGTTTCAAAATCTGTTAGGAAGATTATATAAGACGATTATATCAAAGTTTACAGATCTAAGGATGTAGTTGGGACACTCCTTTGATCTCTATCGAAATGCCGCCGTTTTTTGCAGTGCTCGGATACAGGGAGCAATCAATATGTTATTGCCCTTACTTTTTGGCCGAAAATCGAGCGAAACAAGGTGGTGAAATCAGCAGGCCTCTACTTTAATTGCTTCGAAAAAAGGACGTGTAAATGACTGTCGCCCATTAGGTTGTAAAAAATGAATTAAAAGTTACCATTCACTTTTAAATTCGGGGGTTAACAGTAAACAATAGTCGCCAGAAGATATTCAAGCTAGTACCGCGATGCCCTCAAATCAATTCGTTGGTTTCATAGGAAACTTCGAACAGAACGTTTTATCGACAACTATAGTCAATTCGTCGATAAAAATAGTCAAAAACTGAAAGCACGTATTGCAATCGACCCAGGTGCCACATGCAATTTTATGACAGGTGTTTTCAGCAAGCAACTGAATTTGGAACAAAAACATCAATTATTCGGGCGTAAAGGAGTTGGGCTGTGATATCTCGTGATAACTCGTTGTTGAGGGGGTTAAAGGAAGAAATTTAACTCTTGCTAATTCCTTCGAAAAACATAGTTTATTTCCTTTTCACACGTATTCGTTGACAGTCGAACAATACTCCGTCTTAACTCTTCATTGACCCCGAAGAAACTATGACGATCCGAACGTACCACACAATTGCTTATTATGCATTCTATAATATTTTGTTATTAATACTCATCATTACACTTTTACACGAAATGTTGCAACAATTGTTTTAAACCTTAAGTGCTTAAGTTGCAACGTTATAAATCCAAATTGACCTGAACTTTGTACGTCTTATATATCATCACACCTCCCCCGGGAAAATAAAAAAAAATTTTATACATTAAAATATTTTTTTTTGTCATTTTTCATAATATAACTTAACTCTATTTTTGTGAATTTCTACTAAATTATTATTTACCCTTATCACTAGGTACATTTGGAGACCTATCTTCTACCACAATGAATGGACCTTGATAAATTGGCTCCATTTTACTCCCAGCATCATTTTTTACTAAAACTTTATCCCCTACTGTTAAATTAACTACATGACATTTTTTATCATATTTTGTTTTTCTTTTTTCTTTTGATACATATAAATTATTTCTAGCTTCAGTACATGCCGTTTGTAACCTATATTTTAACTCTAATGGATAATTGTCAAAATTATACACTGGATCAATTTCTTCGGTTAAGTTCGAGGGTAATCTTGCGATTTTACCAAAGACCAGTTCATAGGGCGTATACTTGGTTTCTGTATGTACAGTATTATTATACGAGAAACACCAATACGGCACCCATGAACTCCATGCTTCTGAATATTTATTAATTTGCATGCGCAAATAGGCTCCGAGGTTTTTATGCGAGTTTTCTAAAGAACCCAAAGTTTCGTGATGGTAAGCTGTTGATTTTAACTGATTGATGTTCAAGAGTTTACAAGTTTCAATAAAACATTTGACATGAATTCGGTTCCTCTATCCGTTACTGTTTCTTTAGGTATTCCGTATCGCAAGATAAAATTATTTACAAGACATTTAGCGACTGTATTTGCCTCTTTATTATTAATAGGATAACATTCAACAAACTTACTTAATTCGCACTGAATGGTCAAAATATACTTGTTGTTATAAAAGTCTTCATCTAACGGTCCTACGAGATCTATATAGATTTTTTGAAAAGCTGATTTAGCAATAGGTGTTATTTTCATCGGTTCAATATGTGGTCTAGAAAATTTATATCGTTGACATTCATCACACTTTTTTACAAATGTTTCGACATCATATCTCAAACCTGGCCAAAAATATGTCTTTTTTATATTGTTAAACATTCTATTTACTCCTGCATGTCCTCCTGTCGGTAATATATGATAATCATTCAATACAATCTGCCTAGTCTCTAATTCTGAAATTAGTAGTTTATCTTTTACAATAGACAACTTTATATTATACTTCTTCAACATGTCGGGAAATGCTATAATTTCATTTATTGGATATAAGTCAATTTCCTTTCTTAATACTGTGAATTCCGGAATATCGAACTTATCCCTAATTATTTTCAGGTCTCTCAACGTAGATCCTAAGTCTAACGATGATCGAGTGTCCTGATTTAAGTAAACAATTCGCGAATTTTGCTTACTAATTACATTCCCTATAACTACACTTTTACCGGTTTTTTGCATTTTTTCAAATTCAGAATTAGATACTGAACGCAATTGAAACGAATTTTTCGCGGGTTTCAACACTTCGACGATTCCTGGGTGATCAGTCCTTTCCTCGTTTTCCGTGTATAAGCCTTTTTTTGAATTGTTAATCTTACTTTGGCCTCTGGTGGTAACATAAACAACCTCGCTACTTGGTTTTACCATATTTTTTAATTCGTCTGCTGTTATCTCAATACGCGACAGTGCGTCTGCAACGACATTACTTTTTCCTTTAATATACCGTACCACAAAATCATATTCTTCCAGTGCTAACCTAAATTTTGTTAACCTACTGGACGGATTTGTCATTCCGAACAAATAAATTAATGGACGATGATCCGTCTGAACGATAAATTTTCTTCCATACAAATAAGGTCTAAAGTGTTTAATAGCCCAACATATACCTAATAATTCTTTCTCAATGGTGGGGTAGTTTTTTTCACTTTTATTTAGAGCTCTGCTGGCATACGCAATAGGATGATCGTTGTTATTACATAATACTCCTCCGACGCCAAGTCCTGAGGCATCCGTTTTTAAAATAAATGTATTATCAGCTGAAAAATCAGGAAATTGAAGAATAGGCGGGTTTTGAAGAGATTGTTTTAAAGTTTCAAATGAATTTTGACATTCTGGGGTCCACAGAAAATTTACCCCTTTTCTTGTCAAGTTATTTAATGGAGCTGCAATACTTGCAAAGTTTTTTACATATTTCCTATAATAATTTGCAAATGCAACAAATCTTTTTGTTTCATTGGAATCTTTTGGGATCGGATAATTTTTTATTGCTTCTAATTTAGAAGGGTCTGGTAAAACTCCTTGATTTGAAATTTGATGGCCTAAATATAGAATTTCTTTCTTCAAGAATTCGCATTTATTCGGATTTAGTTTTAAATTTACTTCCCTGAGTCTTTGAAATACCCTGGTTAAATTTTTATTATGATTTAATAAATTATTGCCAAAAACTATCAAATCGTCTAAATAAATAAAACATCTTTCATAATTTAAACCTGCCATTGCTATTGTCATAGCCCTTGAGAATGAACTTGGACTAATCTTCAATCCTTGTGGAAGTCTCGTCATCTGATATTGACCTCTATATGTACTAAATGCTGTACAGGGACGACTAGCTTTATCTATTTCTATCTGATAATACCCTTGCGATAAATCTAAGTGAGAAAAATACATCGCTCCACCTAATGAATCTAAAATTTCTGTAATGCATGGTAAAGGAAATTTATCATCCTCGATTTCTTTATTAAGTAAGCGATAATCTTGAACCAAACGAAATCGTTTAATTCCTCTTATTGTGGCTTTAGGAATGAGCAAAATAGGTGATGAAAATTTCGATTTTGTTTCTTCTATTATACCATCTTTGAGCATTTTATCTATTTGTCTATGAACTTCTTCCTTCTGTGCATGCGGTAATCTATATGGTTTTACATACACTGATTTGTCAGGATTCTTCAATGTTATTCGTTCTTTATAAATGTTAGTAACAGTTAATGGGTCATTTTCTAGATGAAAAATGTCACTATATTTAACACAAATTTTTTCTATTGAAGTTTTCTCTTCCTTTTGCAAATAATTTAAATTTAATGAATTTAACAACATTTCTGCTCGGCTTACTGGTTGATTATTACTACACTTTATTTCACCTATATCATAGTTATCAAGTTTTTCCCATTTTGGTTCAAAGTTTTTTAGTTGTACAGTTTCATCCCTAACATTTAATATTTTAATAGGAACCCTATTTTCACTATCTGATTTTACTAATGTTCCAGCGACAAAAACGCCTTCACATACTTGTTGAGGTAGAATTACACATTCTTCTTTTACAGATATCTTACAATATTTGATTGTTTCGCATCTGGCGGGTACTGTGATATTAAAACTATGTTCCGATAGAATTGGAACAACAATTTTTGAGTTGTTTAGCCAAAAAGAAACTTCAAATTTTTCGTAATCAATACAAGCAGAATATGTATTCAAGAAATCACAACCAAGTATACCTTGCACCGAAACGTCGAATTTGTCCATAAGCACAAATTTATGAATAACTTTTTGCTCGTTTATGTAAAATTCAATGTCAGCTGTTCCACTTGACCTCGTTGACCCAGTGATTCCGTTTATTTGTATTTTTTCCGTACTATTTACTATTTCATTCGTTAAATACTCTTTAAAAAATATACTTACTGATGACCCCGTATCTAAAAGAAAATTGAAACTATTTCCTTTATACCTAATTCTAACAAAATTTAATCCATTTGCTGAATAAATAAACTTTCTATTGGACTCGAAGAAACGGATCGTTAGTCACTGTCCCAGAATTACTAGAATTAGACTGACTACTTACATTGTTTAATTCACTAGTCTCGTTTCCTATGAAGTGAATTCGTTCATTATGATCTTTGAATCGCTGATTATTAAACTGATTCTGATTATTAAAATGACCTCTATAGCTACCTCTATGATACCGACCTCTATGATTTCCTCTTGTATTGTTATGGTTATTATATGTACTTTGTCTACCTCTATTACCATGCCCAGTACCTCTATGGTGAGTATTGTAGCCATAATTATTATGACCAAATCTAGGATTTTGCGAAGTACGCCTAAATGAATTGCGTCCTCTTATATGAAATGTATGAACTGTTGGTTGCTCTTCATCTTTTGCACCTTGAATCGCATCACTCAATTTTGTATAGTTCCTCGCTTTGACTATGGTTTTTAAATCATTATTCTGTAACCCATTTGCAAATGCATTTATCGCAATTTTTTCATTAACATTTCGCAAAATTTCCATCGAACTGTTATCTCCATTAGCTTGAGTAATCGTTAAATTTACTAACAATTCTTCGATTGATTTACCAAAATTCTCTATAGATTTTCCATTTTGTTTAGCATTAAATAACTGTTTTGACAATGTCGCGGCTGATTTTTTAGTTAGGAAATGTGTTTTTAAATCATCAATTAAATCTTTGTTGGATTCATAGGATCTTTTAAGCCTTATTTTTGCACTTTCCGTTAGTCGAGTTTTCAAAATGAATTTATTTAAAAATGTTTTACCATTATCATCTAACAATGAATCATATAATTCAATTGCATCTATAAGACTTTTCGTTACATTTTCGCTACCATCCATAATAGGTATCAAAGCTGTTGCAGTCTTCAAATCAAATTTTTCTGCCATTTTTAATTCATAAGAATTAACTGAACTTTCTGAATCTGTATCTACTGTTTGTTCTTTGCAATTTTGAATTCTGTTCTCTAAATTTTCTTTAATAGCTACTATATATTTTTGAATTGAATCTGCAATAGTTTGAATCTCTTGTTTTTCCTTACTGTCTAAATGCAAAGTATTAACATGTTCTTTCAAATTCTTAAAATTCACTTCTAATTTTTTCAATTTATTTGACTTACGTTGTGTACTATTCAAATTTGTCCTTCTCGGTTCAGGATCTTTCTTCAAGTTCCTATGGAAAACTCTTAACTCTTCTAACAGGTATTTAAATTCGCTGATATCTTGCATAACCGTTTTACGTCCACTTCACTTTGATCACCATTTTTTTTTTTTTACTTTTACACTCACTTAGGCAATTTCCTGGCTCGCCGCAATTTCTCTGCGTATCTTCTTCTCCAGCCTCTTCTTACATCTAGTGTAACAAAACAGGATGATGACGCCCACTGCTAGCACGATGACGGTAATCTCCAAAGCTTCTTTTGCAGATATCCCAACTGGTTTACTTAGTCCGGCATTGTTGGTTTGACCTCCGCTATTTCCAGCTTCCGCAATAATCACCTCTTCTCTCGATGAAGTCGACCCCATCTTACTCCATGTGATAGCTTTTACTTGGTATCGATAGGCAGGATCGCCATGTGATATCTCGTGATAACTCGTTGTTGAGGGGGTTAAAGGAAGAAATTTAACTCTTGCTAATTCCTTCGAAAAACATAGTTTATTTCCTTTTCACACGTATTCGTTGACAGTCGAACAATACTCCGTCTTAACTCTTCATTGACCCCGAAGAAACTATGACGATCCGAACGTACCACACAATTGCTTATTATGCATTCTATAATATTTTGTTATTAATACTCATCATTACACTTTTACACGAAATGTTGCAACAATTGTTTTAAACCTTAAGTGCTTAAGTTGCAACGTTATAAATCCAAATTGACCTGAACTTTGTACGTCCTATATATCATCACAGGGCCATTTTACCTGCTTACTGTCCGAGTGTAAGGCCATATTCTGAAGACCTGATTAAAAGTCAATTACATCATATATTTCAATTATTTAAATATTATCGTAATCAGTTGCTAAGCGAATAATTATTACTATTGCATTTATACCTCGATATGTTCGAACGCAGACTCAGCAGAACCGTGTAACACATTCAGTATGCTTCACCGGTCAACGTACGAATATATCACGTGACTACGAGGTATTAAATATAGGTGTATCGGCGGATTAAAGAGAACTCAATTTCAATTCATTGATTCATCCAATACAATACATTCAACATGACTGTATCCGTTGCTATCATCTAGTAAGAAGTAATAAAGTATATTGAAGCTGATCTCCGAGTTTTCATGTTCCTCGAAAGGGAACATTACATGGCGATCCTGCCACACAGACAAACGTAAGAAGAAGTCTCGGCTCGGTCCTCGACAACTCCGACAAGTTCTTCACTACATGGGAAGTACCACATCCAAGGAAGAGGTCGTCATAGCTCAGGCTGGTAATTCAGGTGGACAAAGTACCCTACTCAACGCAGCACCCCGATTCTCAACCAAGGAGGCCTTAGAAATAACTGTCATCATCATCGCAGCAATGGTAATTATATTTTACTGCTATGGCCAGTGTAAAGTACGCCTTGAGAGGAAGATTCGACGAGAGATCACGGCGAGTCAAGAGCTCGTTTAACCCGTGCGATCATCATCCGCTCCAGCAGCCCCGTTACATACCAACCCCTACAAGGACAACCCAGTTCCGGTTAGACCAACACGAGGAGGCACAGCAGTACAACCCCGACGACATACCACGGCGAACGATCAAAGTGTTGCTGTAAGTGGAAAAGTGAAAGTGAAGTGTACCACGTCTCGGAAAGGAAATCGTACGCTGGTCTCCTGCTCATCATCATTAATATAAGTTCAACTTCGTCTTTCGTGTTGTTCGAACAAATTTCTGGTATTTTCTTGACGTTATGACAAATTAAACCAAGCACTGCGAAAACTGACTTTCATAACTGACTTTTTAATCTACCGACTTCGTCTATCTTTTCACTGTACAGAAGTTACTTATGACTTATACGTGGGAAAAACTCAAATCTGATCTTCTTGCTTACTAGGAACTTGCAATTAGCCAATCAAAGCGAGCTATTAAGAAAGAAGTACCTAAGACTACAGCGACTCGACATGAAATACGTGACGCTTTAGTTAACATTTTCAATAAAGTAACCAAGTTATTGTCACAATATTGGGAGCAACTAAATCAGGAACAAAAACTTGAAGTTACGGACATATTTCATTATATTAGAGATAAAGTAGTACGAGCATTCCAAGCTTTATCAGTAAAATATATTGTGCCTAATAGTTGTGTAAAACAAATTGATACGTTAACCGTTGACCCAGACATTGAATCTGACGACGACCAGACAGACACCAACAACATGGCTACTTCCGTGATAGATTTTTTTAACTTCGAGAGCAAAATCGTCCCGCAGGAATTTGATGGTTCTCTCGAAAAATTACAATCGTTCTTAGACGCTTTACATCTGTTAAATATTAACTCCGAGAATCATTCCGGTAACGCCGTTGCTTTCGTTAAAACTCGGTTAACGGGTAAAGCGCGCGACTTAATAACGACTGAAGCTACTTTGACAGACATAATTAACACCCTTAAGAACGGGATCAAGGGCGAAACTTCGCAAGTTCTCGCCAACAAACTTTCAAATTGTAGACAAAATCACAAAGAAGCAACAGTTTTCGCCGCGGATGTAGAGTCACTCGCGGAAAAACTAAAGAAAGCCTTTATATCCGAAGGCGTACCTCTTGAGGTAGCGGCGAAGTATTCCACGGACCATGCTGTAAAATCCTTAGTTAAAAATTCCAATTCTGAACGTATCAGTATGATCATGGAAGCTGGAAACTTCGCCTCTATTAGAGAAGCAGTCACGAAATTTGTTAACGTAAGCGCAACGCAACAAACAACGAACATCCTTTACACAAGACCACAGAGATTCCTGACCTATCCTAGTCGTGGACGACGCCAAGGTGGCAGATATCAAAACTACGGGAGTCAACAAAGTCGCGGCGCAGGCCGCAGCAGCTCACAAAATTACGCACGCCGATATGACAACTTTAACAATAATAACAACTATAACAATAACAATTACAATGGACAGTACAATCACAACAGAAACATGCGTCGACCTAGCAATAATAACTACCCTCGGAACAATACACGACCGGGTAACCGCAATAACTACTCAGTACGACCCCTTCAGTTGGATGAAAATCCGGAAAACTTATCGGGCCCTCAGCAGTGTCGACTGAGGGAGCCCGAAGCAGATATTTAAATATCTATACCTTAGATCTTTCATACACGAATTTCGTTACACTCCCGACAGAAATGACCAATTCAAATTGTACCTTCCTAATCGACACGGGGGCAGACATCTCCATTTTTAAAAGAACCAAAATTAATCGCGATCAAATATTGACTTCGGCACGTACAACCACTATCAAAGGCGTAACTAATGAAACCATTTCACCACTAGGAACAACTAACACCGACATTTTTATTGATAACTACAAAATCAATCATAAATTTTTCATTGTACAATCTGACTTTCCCATTCCCTCAGATGCTATTCTGGGAAGAGATTTTCTCACAAAATATAATTGCGTTATTAACTACTTTGACTGGACTATGACAATTCATTTAAATCATCACGAGATCATCATTCCAATTCATAGCGGACCACAAGACGAAATATTAGTTATTCCAGCGAGATGTGAGGTAATACGACCTATAAATAATTTAAAAAATCTCACTAATGATGCCGTAGTAAATAATAAAGAGTTGTTTCCTGGAGTGTTCATAGCTAGGACAATAGTGTCACACAAAACTCCTTTCGTAAAGATTATCAATACCACGCGTGACACAGTCACTTTGAAAAATATTCAGATAGAAACCCTTGATCTTGACAATTTCAACATACTACGTATTGAAATAAAGACGTCTGACAGATACACGGAATTGAAAAAACAGCTGAACACTGAAGACATCCCACACTATGTCAAGGACAAAGTATTACAGATGTGTGCCCAGTATTCAGATGTTTTCGCATTAAAAACCGACAAACTTACTGTTAACAACTTTTATACACAGAAGTTGAAATTAGCTGACAAATCCCCTGTATACATCAAAAACTATCGTATACCGAGAACGCAACGCGAAGAAATAAACAAACAAATAAATAAGATGCTCAATAATGACATCATAGAACCGGCTATTTCAGATTACAATAGCCCTGTACTATTAGTCCCCAAAAAATCACAAGACGGACAAAAAGCGTGGCGTTTAGTAGTGGATTTTCGACAACTTAACAAAAAATTAGTAGCCGACAAATTTCCGTTACCCCGTATAGACGATATTTTAGACCAACTAGGCAGAGCAAAATGGTTCTCTGTCCTAGATTTAGCATCGGGTTTCCATCAGATTTCTCTAGACCCAGCGTCACGAAATGTAACATCGTTCAGCGTAGATGCTGGATCTTTCAGATTTACTAGATTACCCTTCGGACTGTCTGTTAGCCCTAATAGTTTTCAACGCATGATGTCAATTGCCTTTGCTGGGATAGCACCCGAAATAGCTTTTCTTTACATGGACGATTTAATAGTTATTGGCTGTTCGGAAAACCATCATCTAAAAAATCTGGCAAAAGTTTTCGAAACTTGTAGAAAATTTAATCTGAAATTCAATCCGGAAAAATGTAGATTTTTTTAGACGTGATGTTACTTACCTAGGTCACAAGATTACAGACCGAGGTATACGACCCGACGACTCGAAATTCGACGCCATAAACAATTATCCGACCCCGCGGAACGCCGACGAAGTGAAACGATTCGTCGCGTTTACCAACTACTATCGCAGATTCATTCCGAATTTTGCAGAAATTACGTTACCATTAAATCGTCTCACCCGAAAAAATGCAAAATTTGATTGGACTCCAGAATGTCAACAATCATTCGATAAATTACGTAAAGCGTTGATATCCCCGCGAATCCTGCAATATCCAGACTTTTCTAAACCGTTCATCATAACAGCAGATGCATCGAAAGACGCATGCGGCGCGATACTTTCTCAAAAACACGGTGATATAGATCTGCCGATCGCATACGCGTCAAAATCATTTACAAAAGGTGAATCGCATAAGCCAACAATTTTAAAAGAACTAACGGCAATACACTGGGCTATAAAACATTTCCATTGTTACATTTACGGCACGAAATTTTTAGTTAAGACAGATCATAGACCACTCGTTTATTTATTCGCAATGAAAGATCCAACATCTAAGCTCACGCGAATCCGCCTTGATCTGGAGGAATATGATTTTGAAATAGAGTACGTGAAAGGTAAAGACAATGTATGTGCTGACGCATTATCTAGAATAACAATGGACGATCTTAAAACCATTTCTTTGGAAACAAATAAAATTTTAGCTATAACTCGATCTAAATCTAAGACAGTACAAAGTGACAAAAATCGACGTGACGAAACTCAGACTGCTTCCCAACCTAGAGTCTACGAAGCCTTAAATAATGCTGAAATCAGTAAATTACCCTTGCTACTATTTGATATTAAAACCTCAGATATCGAGATATCTTTGAGGTACAGAGGCAGCTTGTCCGGCCGGCAAAGCTTCCCGATCACTAATGACAAAGCGGCACTAGAGATAGCTTTGTCTCAGCTAGAAAAGATGGCTGGTGATAATAATTTTTATAAAGTCAGAATTAATAGGAATGATAAAATATTCCGGTTGTGCACAACCAACGAATTTAAAGAGTTAGGGAATAAGATTTTAAATAAAATCAGCATTGTTATCAGTCAACGTCAACAATTAGTAACTAACACCGAACAAAAAACCATCTTAATCAAGCAATTTCACGATAATCACTTGTTAGGAGGTCATTGCGGACAGAAAAGATTACTTAAAAAACTTCAATCATCTTATTACTGGAAAAACATGTCTCGAGACGTAGCTAAATTTATTAAACAATGTCACAAATGTCAGGTCAATAAATATAAAATAAGAGGTATAGAACCTTTTGTCATCACGCCTACACCCCAACAACCCTTCGATATAGTGTGCATTGATACTATAGGACAATTTCCAATATCTCCGGAAGGTTATCAATACGCCATTACAATACAATGCGAGTTAACAAAATACGTAGTAATCATCCCAGTACCGAACAAAGATGCTGTCACAATTGCATCCAATATAGTGAAGCACTTTATCCTCGTCTACGGTCCCATGAAAGAGGTTCGCACTGACATGGGAACGGAATACAAGAATCAAGTGTTTCAAAATATAACTAAATTACTTGGTATAGATCATAAAATTTCCACAGCATACCACAGTCAATCCATCGGAGGCTGTGAGAGAAATCATCGCGTTCTTAACGAATACATTAGAATGTATATAAACGACGCGAAAAATGATTGGCCTACTTGGACACAATACTACGCATTCTGTTATAATACGACACCTAATACTTATCATGAATATACACCATTTGAATTATTGTATGGCAGAAAAGCTAACCTTCCAGAACTCTTGACAGGTTCGCAAGTCGACCCCTTGTATGACATTGACTCATATGATCAAGAGTTACGATACAGGCTCCAAATAGCACATCAAAGGGCTAGAAACTTCTTAATAAAAAACAAAACGAAACGTAAAACTGACACGGACGTTAACTCGACAACTTTAAATTTACGAAAAGCTGACCTCGTTACGTTAACCAACGAGGAACGCCACAAATTTGACCCTTGGTACAAAGGTCCATTCACCGTCGTGGACGTCGTAGAACCCAATTGTGTGTTAAAAGACGCTCAAGGAAAAGAGATCTCAGTTCACAAGAACAGAATTCGACGGTATAATACCCCCCCCTAATAGTTGCTCTTAAGGCACATCATCCATTACGCGCTGATCACGCGGGATGCTGGGGCCAACATTTAAGATTACGCAGCTAAGGCTCACTGCCTACATTCAGTTTCCTTTTTATTAATCTTTTAGAATTAGTATTAATATTCGAGTCGACTTGAAACCAACTAATATTAAATTAACTATTATAATAATTATATAACTAAATTATAACTAAATATTAAACTAATATTTAAACTAATCTAATACTTCAAGGTCCTCTTCTCCTAGTCTACTCTTTCGCAATCAACTTACGACTTACAGATCAACACATATTACAGAAATTACAAAATATTTTCTTGTTATTATTGTTTTATTTTAAGTTCAACTATTGTCTTATTTTAAGTGCAAATAATTCTTTCATCTTAGGTAAATTTTGAAACAATTATTTTTTTATTGTTATTATTTATTATTATTATTATTGTTTTTATTTTTTGGGAATAATTAATCTAAAATACTAAGATTTAGTGTGCACATTTATCTCGGTAGTAATATTTTTATTTCATACGTATATCATGTTATTAAGTTTATTAATTTCGTTTTAGCCCACCGCTACACCTCAAACAATAATCAACATTTATTTTCATGCCCTAGATTCTGTCAATTCATCAACTTGTTTTTATAGTTATTCGCTTACATCCACGATTTTCGTTTCAATTTAACTTTATCCTTAAATTTTTATACTTTTACAGCTTGCTGAGAATACCAACTCTCCTCGGAAGCGACTTTACCTCTGCAGGCGGCGGTAAAGGTCGTTCTCCAAGAAGGGGTGGTGTAAGGCCATATTCTGAAGACCTAATTAAAAGTCAATTACATCATATATTTCAATTATTTAAATATTATCGTAATCAGTTGCTAAGCGAATAATTATTACTATTGCATTTATACCTCGATATGTTCGAACGCAGACTCAGCAGAATCGTGTAACACATTCAGTATGCTTCATCGGTCAACGTACGAATATATCACGTGACTACGAGTTATTAAATATAGGTGTATCGGCGGATTAAACAGAACTCAATCTCATATCATCGATTCATCCAATACAATACATTCAACATGACTGTATTCGTTGCTATCATCTAGTAAGAAGTAATAAAGTATATTGAAGCTTATCTCCGAGTTTTCATGTTCCTCGAAAGGGAACATTACACGAGGATCCCCAGGGTTATCTTAATCCTACCCCGTAGTTGGGCCACCTAAGCGCACCAGGGGGTTCTAACATTTGATCAATAGCTGATCTTTGCGGAATTATGAAAACACGATTATAAAAAATACAACTATATTACATACATGTATCCTTTTATTCCTATTGTTACACATAATAGTAAGATATAAGACATAAAATATAAGATATAATAGGTACTAATGTTTATTTAACAGGTTTTGCCGGAGCATACTTAAAAGCTACACATTTTATGAATGTATATCTATCTATTTGATTTTGCTTATATTTCTTTATTTTATCATCTATATAATTTAGTTTTGTAACAACATCACGCCTTAACACTTTACTAAATTTGTTAGCTGAATTAATTTTGATATAAATTTCGCTCTGGAAGTTTAATAATTGTTCCACAAAAAGGAAAATATTTGGATGAGTTGCATAAAAATTTTCATTAAATTTTGCATGGAACGATTCACATGCATTAGTAGTTCGACAAACTGAGGATGTCGAGCATGCCCAAAGATGAGGCGGAAATAAGAAATCTTCACTGATATAGTTATCAACTGAATAGTCACAAAAAAAGTTTAATATTGGAAGGTAAATCAGCCATTAAGTCGAACGTAAATGCATTACCTACTTTGTTGGGATTTAAAAATTGTAAACCAAAAAATTGTTTTAATTTTTTACCTATATCAGTCTCATTGCTGTAATCTGAACTCAAACCTAAAGATTGCATACGGTTTCTTCTAAATTTTTCCCTAATTTCCGAAATTCCCTAATTTTTGAAGGAATATTGCGAATAACGATTCCTTTACTCTTTTAATCCTTTAATCCCTTCGATGCGTACCTGTGGCCCAACTCTAGGGTAGGATTAACGGACGGCTGACCGCTTGGCCCAACTCCCGTGCACCGAATTATTCAGTAGAAGATTTCAATCCATAGCAAATCGGATTGGTTACTCGTTAAACGCTAAATTTGCATCAAGACGCACTAATTTTACCGCGAGACTTTAGTTCTTAGTCAACCCGTGAACAGGTTTGATACATGTACAGCCAATAAATTGAAGTAGCATAAAGATACCGACAAAATATCAAATTAAAATTTGTTGATTCGGGATTTTACAAACCTGTGCTAATATACGCATTATTGGGAATTGAATTAGCCAATCGATCATTTACAACTTATCGGTCAAATACCTGCTCAAAAAGTAATTTTAAAGCGGTTTAATATAAGGCGAGTCAGAAATATACACAACAAAAAATCCAAAATTCCATAACTACTACATAAACTGGACAAACAAAAAATATATCAATGAAAATACTCATGAAATCCTTAATTAAATTTACAAACCGTGAATTCTTACATTCACTTCAAACTAATAACCAAGAATATAATTAACAGAAAAATCAGCAAACAAATACGAAAAATAGTTTGATCAATCGATTCAAAGAAAAGATAAGAGAGAAAAAGAGAAAGAGGCCACTTAATAAATACCTTCAAGTTCATAACACTCAAGAAATCACTTTAAACGTTGTCCACGCGATCAGCTCCTTAGCCAACGAGGGTTGAGGGCGGCCCCGGCCGCCACCGGGTGGTGGAGGGTTGATCCGACGAAGATAGACACCAGATTAATTGCCACCAGGCACCGAGGGATCATCAGATGAATTTGCCACCAGGCACAAAGGGTCGATCCGACGTAAACAGCTACCAAACTCATAGGGTCGAACCGGCGTAAACAGCTCCCAGGCTCAGAGGGTTGGCCTGAGGAGGATAGTCACCAGACAACAGCGAGTTGATCTGATAACTCACTCCCAAACACGGTCTGAGGAGGATAGTTACCAGACAACAGAGGGCTGATCTGATAACTCACTCCCAAACTTAACCCTTCGCGAACCTATACCGACTTATGCAGAATTAGAAAAGTTAGGTTTCTTCAAAGTATTGAGACCTAAACCAACACTTCACATAGTTATATTTTAGGCTTCCTCAAATTATGGAAATACCTAGCAAAAATCTGTCAAGTTAAATCATAACACGCGCTGCTTGAGATACACCCCCTGACCCTCTCCACTCCCCTTTTTCTTTCCCCCAAAAATGTCTCTAGTCTAAGTCCCACTGTCGCACTCCTGACCAATTACAAATCATCTTTCCTTCTCCGCATGACAGCTCCCTCCTGGCGAAAGGCTTAGCTCAGCGGAATTTTTTGGATTTCCGGCTTCTTTCCGTGAGTTTTCGTATCGGAAAACACGAATTTATTTTTAAAAAACCTTTAATGTTCTCGAGAGAGATTACAAGATGAGACTGGACTGACAACTAACAACTGACTCTATACAAAACAAAAGCATCTTTTATTATCTCGGTGTGTGACACCTTATACTTGTTTACGTTGCGTTTCTATGGGAATGTAACTCCTCCATCGCCAGTGGAAAGCACATCCTGTGGGTTGTGATTTCTGGGAATGATGATCATCTCGGTCGGGGAATTCTTCTTCTTCTTGTTGTTGAGGTACCGACGGGAGCCGTAAAATCCAACAAATGCAAGGATCATCAATATTAGGAGTATCGTCCAAACGTCGATTTTTTGGGTATTGATCGGTTCTGATAGTTTTTCAAGCTGGTCCTTTTGTTCTTGGAGTTGCGCCTCAATTCGTTGTGTCTCCTTCAGGTTAACGGTGTCCAGGTCGATGGTTTGTAGATTGGTGATTTGTGATTGGTTTCGATTAGAATTTATTGATAAGTTTATGGACGGCAGGTATGGATCTTCAAAAGTCAATATGTTGGGTTTGTATGTTTTTAAGGTGAAAGGTCCTAGCTGGATGATACACTTCGGTGGTGATTCTATAAGGTAGGTGCCAAAAAATGGTACGTTGTCTCTGGAGTTTTGGCAATCGATGCTGGCGATAAATTTCTCGGGTATCCATTTTCCGTCTATGATTTTGGTAATCAGGACTTCTTTCAGGTGAATTTGAAATGGGTGGCAGGTACTAATATTCGATCGGTGTAATATCAATTGTACTGAGCAGGGGGGATCACTTCCGATGATTGATTTGTGGACGTCCTTGCACAGGAATTCTTCGGGACGTAATTCGATGCAACTTTCTTCCATTTGTAGATATTGTTCGTTTCCAAGTGCCAGGAAGGGTTTGTAAGGAAGGTTTACGGAGAACGAGGATTGGTCGATTGGTATCCGTATTGGGTATAATCGATAATAATGATAAATTTTAGATTCGACTAAAGGTAATTCTAAGATGAAATTGATCGTTAAATCTTTTGAATAGCTTTTAATTTCTACAATACGTTCGAAGTTTAACACATTTTCTATATTAGTTTCTAAAGGTAGTTTATCGGTTGTTAATTCGGTTTCTAAATTTTTTTATTTCTTTGAACAGTTCTACTGAGTGGATTATTGCGTTGTGAAGTGTATTTAATTTGGCAAAACTGATAGCTACCGATACTCTATCAAATATATTGTAGATTGATTGGTACATTCCGATGATTTGATTTATAATCATATGAATCCTGAAGAATTGAAAGGCATTGTTTTCGTGCAAAGACATTTGTTTCACCGTTTCTTCTATTTGTATGATCAAAGTTGGATGAATGGATTTCAAAGTTAATTGATTATGTGAAATATTTGTGATTAGATTTTGAAAGTTCTCGATGGTTTTCCCTAATAAGGTCATTTGTTGGGAGGTTGCACCTATAATTTTTGTTTGTCGACTTCTTAGTTGTTTAATTTGTTCGTCATATCTTTCGGCATCCGTTTGATCTAAATTTCCCGTGATACATTTAATTATTGACCCCAATGGGTTCAGTATCCTCTTTTTACTATCGAGTGATTGGTGTGTTGTGGATCAAATTGATCGATTTGATCTTCGATCTTTTTCTCTAATAAGTTTAAAGGTATTAACGAGTTCGTAAATTCTCGATGGTATTCGTTATTCGATCAGAGAGATTCTTTTAAGGATATTGATTGAGTTACTATTTTATGAAATTCTTCGACTACAGGGGTTAAGTTATAAATTTGGATAAAGGACCAATGGTTGGAAAGGATTTTGGCACTTCCGAGTTTGTACGGTAGGAGTCCAGGATAGTGGTTCAGGTCGTGTAGTTTTATTGGGGTTGCTCTTGTGAGACTGACCCATCTGTAACAGTTGGCATTATTTTAGTATCATTAATATGAACGATTTGTAGATTATTATTTTTGGGATTTTGAATTTCTAATTTGTTATTTTCTAAAATTTTGGTTACAATAAAGGGTCCAGAAAATTTTGGTTTTAATTTACCACGTTGTTCTAGTTTTTTGTCTATTTGACAGCCTACTGTGGGAGTATTGATATTTCTATTTTTATCGATTTGTTCGATTGCCTGTTGTTTACGATTTTCAGAAGTTTGATGGACTTCTTCGTATAGGGCTGCAGTTTTATCTTTTGACTTATTTGATCTTATGACTGTTTAAGTATTCGGAATATGCTTGAGAAGGAATCAAGTCTAAAGGGTCACGGATATTGGTGTGTCCTAGTACTAATTCGTAGGGGGTGAAACCGGTATTAGAGTGGATAGTACCATTATACGCTATTATGGCATAAGACATTAAAGTATTAAGATCTGTTTGGGGATCTGTTTCTCTAAGTAATCTTAGGTGTTCGATAAGGGTAGAATGATACCTTTCGACTGGAGAGTTAGATTCGTGATGGTGAGGGGTTGTAAAATGTATATTAATCTTATGTGCTTTTAGGAGCCCTTCTACAACATCATTTCTGAATTCTCTGCCGTTATCGGAGACAATTCGGGTTGGAATTCCGAAAAATGAGAAAAAGTGAACGAGTTGTTGACATGCTGAGATTGCAGTTCCAAAATATGGAAGAGCTTGTCCGAATTTTGAGAATTTGTCGAAAATCGTTAGAAATTTTTGTGTTCCGGCAATGAAAGTGTCTACGTGAATTATTTGGAAAGGTTTACTAGGTGTTTCAGTAAGGGTAAAAGATTGTTTAGGAGGGTTCCGATTGTACTTAGCCCTTTGGCAAATTTCGCAATTATTTACAAATCTGGTAACGTCTGATTTCATTGATTTCCAATAATAATTTATTTTTAATCTCTTCATAGTTTCATCAATACCTCGATAATTAGATTTTCCTTCGTGTGTACCTTTGAAAATAAGTTCGCGTTCGTCAGGTTCAACGTTATTTATTAATTTTGAACATTCTATTAATTTCAAGTTCCTAAAGTATTTTGTCAATGTTTCTTGAAAGTAAGGTCGTAATTCTTTCGATTGGAAGTAAATATACAATTTTGAATTTTGAGTAGTATTTTCTTTAAGGAAATTCATTATTGCAACAACGTCGGTTGGCAAGGTAGCTTTAATTATTCTATGGTCGTCAAAAGCCTCTATGTCTCTTTTCATATAATTATTATAAGGTGATTTCTTTACTATTAATTGATTAGGTTTATTATTAATAATTTCGTCAATAATTGGTATTTCGCTATATGTTTCGGGGGTGTTAGCAGAGTGAACAGTGGTTGAAGTATCTTCATTAACTTGAGGTGTATTTGAATTTTGACCATTTTGAACTTCGGGTTGAACTTGTATTATTTCGTCAATGTCGTCGAGAGTGATATCGGATGGGTTAAAGTTTTCAAGAAATCGTTCGATTTCCACCTGGATTATTGATTATTGAATCTGTTTCGAAAGCATTTAATTGGATGCGCGAGAGAGCGTCAGCGTTAGAGTTTTGTTTACCACTTTTGTAAATGATGGAGTAATCAAATTCTTCGAGTCGAAGTCTCCAACGTACTAATTTAGAATTTGGTTCTTTTAGGTTGAATAACCAGACTAAAAGTTTGTGATCAGTATATATCAGAAATTTTTTTCCAAAAAGATAAGGCCTAAAATATTTACATGCCCAGACGATGGCGAGTAATTCTTTCTCGATTGTCGAATATTTTTGTTCTGTCTCGTTAAGGGTTCTTGAAGCATAAGCTATAGGGTGGTCATTAGGAGGTGTATCTTGAGAGAGAACGGCACCTAAAGCTACGTTTGATGCGTCTGTAGTGAGGACTAATTGTTTAGAGAAATCGGGATATTTTAAAATCGGAGCATTAATAAGAAGATTTTTAAGGCGATTGAAAGACTGTATGAAAGCGGGTGAATGGTCTACTTTGGAATTCCTTTTTAGACATGAGGTCAGTGATTTGGCAATTTTGGCAAAATCCTTAATGAATCTACGGTAATAACCCGCTAAGCCAAGAAATGATTTGATGTCTCGCTGAGTTTTAGGAATTGGAAAGTTTTTGACAGCTTGGATTTTTTCAGGATTTGGCATAACTCAGTCTTTTGTGATTTTGTGTCCTAAATAGGCGACTTCTTTATGTAAAAACTCTGACTTATCTAATTGGATTTTGAGGTTTGATCGTCTAAGTCTCTCAAATACGGTTTTTAATCTTTCTACATGTTCTTGTAGAGGTAGAATAAATTAAAATGTCATCTAAATATACGATACAAATTTCGTTTTGCAGACCTCTTAATACATTGTTCATTACCCTTTGAAAAGTTGAAGGCGCGTTTTTGAGCCCGAAAGGCATTCGTTTAAATTCACAATGTCCGGTATCGGTGGAAAACGCGGTTTTTTGAATGTCATTTGGATCCATCTCTATTTGGTGAAATCCATTTGCTAGGTCAAGAGTCGTGAAGTATTGGGCTTTACCTAATTTATCGAGAATATCTGAAATGTTGGGTAGTGGAAATTTATCATCGATTGTTTTATTATTCAACTTTCGATAATCTATCACTATGCGTCATTTTTGTTTACCGGATGCGTCTAATTTTTTGGGAACTACCCAGATGGGGCTAGTCCAAGGAGAATTTGAATGTTGAATTATTCCGTTGGTTAACATGTTATCAATCTGAGTTGTTACTTCTTCTTTATGAATTTCCGGGTAATGATATGTTTTTGTAAATATAGGCGATTCATCTGTCATATTTACTTTATGTTTTATTTCATTAGTAAAAGTGAGAGGCGTACCTTCACCGTAGAAGATGTCTCTGTATTCGTAGCAAAGATTTTTGATTACTCTCTTTTCTTCGACATTACAGTGATCGAGTCTTAAATTTTTTAAATTTTGTTTTCGTAATCTATCAAAATCATTATTGTCATAGAAGGTGTAGTGGTCGTCTTCGGAGTTTCTACAAAAGTTCAATTTAACTTCATCTATTAACTCTACGTCAAAAGGACGCATAACATTGATTTTTACTGGATTTTCACAAGGGTTGGTGATAATTGTGAAAGCGAATGAATCTACAATATTAACCAAAAGCTTCTGGCATTTCTGCATTTCCAAAATTTGAGTAATTTAATATACGTGTACCTTGAGTTTGATTAACTGGGATTTTTACTTTTTGGGATGTACGAGGAGGAATGATAATTTCTGTGGGTCGGAAAGGAGGATGCGATTTGTTTTTATAATGCAATCTTAGGGTTGCTCCGGGAGTTTCTAGAGTAAGGTCGCTTAAGTTAATCTTAGCGTGTAGGCTTGTTAAAAAGTCCATTCCAAATAAACCGTCAAAATCTGGTGAGAAATCGAAAAGATAGAATTTATGTTGATTCGGATTATTGAAAGATGGAAACATGGGAATTAATGCAACTTCGTTGTGAACTGAAGTGACGTGGGCGGTACGTACGGTGAACATTTCGGAAAAAAATGGAATTTGGATATAATTGATAGGCAAGTTCAGGTTTTATGAAACTTTTACCACATCCGGTATCTATTAAAAATTTCGCGTTTATTTCGGGAATCAGGATTACAGGAAGATCGGGTAGATTATAATTATCCAGAAATATTATGTTTTCTCGTTGGTATTCGAAGCCTGGGGAAAATTTTCAGGATTATGGGTTTGCTCGTCATAATAGGGGTAATTTTGTTCGGTGGATTGTTCTTCGTAGGGGTTTTCCATGGTATAATAAGCGTCGTCGTCGGGATACGATGTTTCGTCAAATTCGGAATACATGTCGTGTGAGTATACGTCTCGTTCGTAATTATTTGGCAAGGGTTCAACTGCTTGATTGAAAAGCTCTTGGGATTTGATCGTTGGTGAGGTGTGACGTTGTCCTGATCGATTTATGACAGTATTTCCAGATGAAGTATCCATAGGTTCCGGTTTGGAAGAATTTCTAGTCATTTGAGATGAGTGTGACGGGAAAGTCGATCTCTGATGTAATTGGAAGGGTGGTCTTTGAAATGAGTTAGGTCTTTGTTGTTGTACAAAGTTCGGGTTTTGAAATGGTCTTGGATAAGGTTGAGGGCGTAATCCTTGGTTATGATTGAATCGATTGAAATTATTAAATCGTGGTATAAATTGCGGTCTCGGGACTGGAGGATTTGGGGGTGTATATTTAAAATTCAGAAAGGGGCTTGCAGAGGAAGGTTTAGGCGGCATTGTGTGGGTTTGAGGTTGATGTTCAGAATTATTAGTATTAGTTTGTGTATTTGCGTTGGAATTAGATTTAAACGTTATGAAGTTTTCTTCTTCGATTCTGTCGTTTTAGTCTAATTCGGTTCTGAAAGCAATTAGATCAGCGGCTCTGCCTACAAGTTTTCCTACAATCGTGTCGTATAAACAAGTATTAATAGGAGCACGGGCATCTTTATGATTATTAATGAAATTCTCACATGACCTAATAAATCTATCGATTTGTTTTGGATTACCATCAAAATTTGGAATAATATCGGCTTGGTATTTTAACAAGGAATAATTTACAGTTCCGGCATTCATGATAACGTTATTCGGCATTTGCATGAAAGGACAAAACAAGAAAAATGTGTTAAATTCGTGAAAAATGAAAAATGGAAAAGTCGAATCTTTTTAAAGTTTGGGAAAATGTATAAAGGAGGGTAAAAATGGATGCACTTACAGTATTGCAGTGAAGATTATGTTCATTTTTAGTCTAACCCAATAGGAGAGGCGATGCTGTCTTCTCCCTGGCCTATGTATGGATCTCGGACGATGCTTGTTCTTCGATCCGCACCAATAGGATGACGGACGATTTGGTTCCTATCCCTGGTCGAGGAGCCGTCGTTGTAGCCTTCTCGATGTGGTTTTTTGGTGGTACGAACGCCAATCAACCGTTGAAACGGAAAACAGTTCTTTTCACACGATCTCCAAATTTTCGAAATCGCGGTAGACCGTTTTTGGCGATCCTACTGACTGCGCCAGTTTTCGTATGGGAAAACACGAATTTATTTTTAAAAAACCTTTAATGTTCTCGAGAGAGATTACAAGATGAGACTGGACTGACAACTAACAAGTGATTCTATACAAAACAAAAGCATCTTTTATTATCTCGGTGTGTGACACCTTATACTTGTTTACGTTGCGTGTCTATGGGAATGTAACTCATGAACTGATAAACAGTGTTTACGCTGATATAAAAATTATCTCTTTGCGTAATGTGCGTCGACTTACTTACACTCTAATTACAGGCAAACCTTAAAACGGAACATTTTCAGATTTTTACCAAAGATATTAACAACACATTAAACTCTAATCTGACAAAATTTCAACATTCTAACTTAACCATGCTTGCCGTAATTCGGGCTAGACACAGCGTCGCCAGCATAACCGCATCGTCCGAGCCGTTTCAAAACAAATTTTTCCCCAACGCTAACGGAGAATCACACAGATCGGGCCGGACTTTAAGCAAACAACAAATATACGAGACTCTGGTGAACGAAAATTCCAAATCGATTAAATTCGAACGCGCTACCGAAAATTGCCACGTAACAACGGTATTTTCAAAAGAAGAAGCGTGTATTGAGAAACATTTTTTAGGGACAACTAGTGACGATGACGGGCCCTGCATTTTTTGGCTACCTTTCATTGACAAAAAAATCACGACTGACAGGCACTCACAATACAGCGAATCGTAGATTCTTCAATTTAGAGAAAAAACTTAAAAATAACTTATCACTGATGAGGGAATATTAAAAGCTTATTCTAGAATATGAGAGTCTTGGTCATATGCAAATATTACATTGGAATTAAATAGCACAGGTAGGTTATTACTTGGCACATGATACGGTCATCAAAGAATCAAGTGAAAGTATGGAAGGCATGAGTGATGCATTATTAGGGACATATTGAAAGTGTAAGAAAGTGTAGCAGTAATACTGATAGCACTATTTTGACATATACGCTTGCGTAGTGGCCTACTAAATACTACTGCCAGTAATTGTGATAGTGCTAGACTTTATTATTGAACAAATAAGGAGGGCACTATTTAGTAGAATTTTCCCGTATTTTGACATTTGTCAGCTGATCTGTTGTTTTGCATTCTGTGTTCTATGGTTTGTTTACGTCTTTGCTTTTTGGTTTTAAATGTGCGTTTTTTTTAAGTATTTGTGACTTTGTGAGTTTTAAAAAAATGCTGAGTGACAAAAAAGTTCGACCTGCTTCTGCTGCAGGAATTTTTGAATATAAACCCAATAACAAAAATCCAGAAAACTGAAACCAAATTCAGCACATATATTTTTAACAACATAAAGTTGTTTTAAATTAAAACCTTTAAAACCGATCTTTTCTTACTGCTTGAGATGTTTTTAAAGAAAATTAAAGATGAAGAAATAAGGTAAGACTTAATATATAAATAGGTCAGGTCTCGGGCTAGGTTTACACAGAAGCACAATCCAGGTCCTCATTCCAATCTCTATTGCATAAATTTATGTACATCGTACATCTATCACCATTTGCCAAAAAATGATATTTACCCACTGCAGAAGTGTATTATATATTGCGTTCCTGGGTAAACAAGTCTTTAGGATTCAAAAGTGTTAGCAAAGGAATACCTTGATTATAAGAGATAAGAGAAACGCCTTCTCTGTCAACTAATAAATGGTCCAAAATAACATGCTCTATATCGCCGTCGTCTGCATCTGCGAAAATCGCAGCACAAAAGTCTTCCATCTTTGTCTGTCTTTACCTCAAAAATCCATAAATAAATAATAAATAAACAAATAGCAACAACCGGGCCATCCGGCAAGTGACAATTTGACGTTTATAAGCAATGTTAGAAATAAGAAGGAGAATGAATAACACAAAAACAAAAAGCATTTCGGCCGCGTAAACGACCCCGCACTGTTAATATAAAGTAGTTGTTATTACTGCTGCCAGTATTTTGAAACTTCCAATAAGTCCCTAATGACCGGCCAATGATTTAGTAAACTTGATTTAAGATTGTTTTACGTTTACGTAATCAAAAAAAAAATGCGTCGATGTTGAAAGAATGTATGGAATGGTTAAGTTATATCATGCTGATTCGAAAAATTTGTTCGAAGAATCCAAAAAAACCTGATAATATATACGAACTAACGACTGTTTTATATGGTACTTCGTCTGCTACTTCCCGCACTTTACACCAAATAGCCGACAGTGACAAGGCGAATTACCCAAGAGACATTGAAATTATTAAACGGGATTTTAATATCGATGATTTTATTACAGGATTGAATTCTTACGACGAAGCAAAAAAATTACGAAACAAACTGGACGAAATCTTGCGTAGTGGGGGGTTCCACCTAAGGCAATTATGTTCTAAGACATGCATCATTCCAGAGAATTTACGGAATTTAAAATTTATTAATGACAATTCAAAGGTAAGTAAAACACTTGGGATTCAAATATAGCCATTAGGCGACACACTCTCTTAAATTGTTCAGAAATTTCATTTTAATATAAATAACAAAACCGAAATTTACAATATTTATTAGTGTTTAGATTAAACAAAATTTTCTTCCCACTTTTTTCAGGCTTAGAACTGACAGTTTAGTAAACTGGCGTGGTTAAAATTTTGACTAATGGTAATCTGTCAGATAACATATGTACAATATATACAATTCATATAAATTAAATCCTTGATTAAAGCAATTAGTCGCTATACTACAATTAAATAACTACATATAAATAATAATAGGTACAAATAAATATATGTCATAATTCAGTTTTAAATAACTACATCATGTCGTCTTCATCGTCGTCATCCAAATCTGATGTTTCGTTGTTTGGTGTAATGATAATTGGTTCAAATACGCGTTCGTCAACTATATAATCTAAGTTCCATAACTTTTCTTCCTCCTTTATTACATGCTGTATGCATTGTTTCCAATCTTCTGCAGTGACTTTCGTTAAAGCTTCATGTATAAGTCTTTTCACATCACCTAATTTAAATGTAGTGTTGTTTCTCGCTACTTCACCCTTTACTTGTGCCCATATTAAATCTATAGGGTTAAGTTGACAGTGACATGGGGGTAATCGAAGTAGAATTATCCCGCGATCTCTAGCTTTTTCATCGATTACATATTTTTTATATTTTTGTTTGTGTTGTTTAAAGATACGCATGAGTTCTTTTTTAACCATCATATTATCAAATGTGATCTTTTCTTTGTTAACCAATTAATTATTTCAATCATTCTCCACGCCAAAGTAGGCAATTTTTAACAATATTTTTATTAAATATTTTTAAACAATATTATCTTTGTCAAGTAGTAAAGCTCGTCTGTTACATTTTTCCCACGAAAAGCCTATTTCCTTAAGACACTTCCATAATTTTTTTCGCCCAAACACCGGTAGGTCGTCATCTCTAATAGAATTCCAGACCTTATCAATAGTAGGTATTTCTTTACTTATATAAAAAAATGAACTTCACGACGTATGGCAGTTTTAACGAAATCATCAATTTCTATTGCTTCCTTTCCATTAGATTTTTTGGGTTCAACAATCCCTCCAATTTCCTTTCTTTTAAAAATCGATAAATTGTTGCTTCCTCAACTCCTATCTTATTTGAACAACAACCAACGATTTCCCGAACAGTAATGTTTGGAGTTTTGTGAACTAACGCATCATGTACATTCAATATAATGGTGTTTTCCCGTTAAAAATAAGGACTTTTATTTACCAGTTTCAGTGGACTAAAAATTGACGTGGTAGCCATTGTGGAATAGGAATTACACAACACAACTAACGTTAAAAACGATTTCACAAATTATATCAAACACCTGACTGTAAGCACCGATTGCCAATAAATGTCAAAATCCATACAATGTATGGATTTGAGTCAATAAAGAAATTTTTCATACTTATACCTGAATGTCTCGGTTTCGTACCTCCCTTAAAGTAATCAACTTGGCTTAATTTAAGTGTTGTTTGGATCACGTATAAACATTTCTTCTTAGAAATGATTTTTTATATTAGGTGCTTATATGCAGGTATCTCGGCGTTAATCACTTAGGCCCTTATATTCTTAATCCTACCAATCAGTAGGTAGCAATAATACACATGGAAAATTTTCAGTCATGTTACATATTTTGCTTATAAACTATTAGTATTCATATGAAACAAATGTAAGAGAATCTGAAAATGAAATTTGTGGCTCAGCCGGGATACGAACCCGGATCTCCCAATATCGCGTCAGGTGTTCTGCCAATTGAACTACCGAGACACCTATCAATTTCATTTTCGATGTTCGTGTTAAACGTTTTTTGACAGGATGATACGGAGGACGTATTGGTTGTACGCAACACACCGTATCCCTCTCACGTTAATAATGTGGTGTCTTACGTGTTCTCTGATATACAAATGAAACAGATGGAAATATGATCTCGAAATTAATTCAAAGTGATGGTGTATATGAAACAAATGTAAGAGAATCTGAAAATGAAATTTGTGGCTCAGCCGGGATACGAACCCGGATCTCCCAATATCGCGTCAGGTGTTCTGCATCAATTTCATTTTCGATGTTCGTGTTAAACGTTTTTGACAGGATGATACGGAGGACGTATTGGTTGTACGCAACACACCGTATCCCTCTCACGTTAATAATGTGGTGTCTTACGTGTTCTCTGATATACAAATGAAACAGATGGAAATATGTTCTCGAAATTAATTCAAAGTGATGGTGTATATGAAACAAATGTAAGAGAATCTGAAAATGAAATTTGTGGCTCAGCCGGGATACGAACCCGGATCTCCCAATATCGCGTCAGGTGTTCTGCTAAATTCAAATTTCAGAATTCTAAATTCAGCAGAACACCTGACGCGATATTGAGAGATCCGGGTTCGTATCCCGGCTGAGCCACAAATTTCATTTTCAGATTCTCTTACATTTGTTTCATATACACCATCACTTTGAATTAATTTCGAGAACATATTTCCATATTAGTATTCATGTATTTCAACGTTTAATACAATTTTGCATTTTTGCATTCGTGAGAAATGCTGCGCCTTTGGTTTAAGGGAGATAATGATATACGTAGAGAATTCGTGCTATCACTCGCAAGGAAATAGACTTTAGTATCACATTTATCCAAGGGCACTAAACGTTTCATGTTGGCACAAATTCCACGGTTATTTGATACAACCGGTATTCTAGGTTCAGTAGTTATAACTGCAATAAGTTTCCTTTCGTGAGTCGTAGTCGGCGGCACTACTACGATGAGAGGAAAATTAGTTACGTAGAGAACTTGGCTCTGAGACGGAGTTCGGGATATCGGCAAACGGTTTTAAAGTTGGTTTACCTTGGGCGCCGGATTTTTAAGGGTGTACTCCCTAAAGCCACGGGTGAGTTTAAACTCAGGAGAAATGCCAGGGCTCTCCGTAAAAATAAAACCAATAAACGGGAATTACTTTAATTTATTTATTTTAAGTCGGAATGGCAACACCACAAACAAAGCGATATTTACATATCCGGGTTAAACGGCGAGAAAGATAAAAGAGTTAAAACTATTTGTTTGCAGCTGTTTATTTTCGGATGAAAGATTTGAGAATGAAACCATTTATCAAAAATTTACGAAATAGGAAAAATATAAAATATTCTAATTGTTACAAAGTACGGAAAATGCCTATTTATTCTAAATACCAAAAATAAGGAAAATATAACATTACTGTAATTATGGAAAATACGGAAAATTATAAAATTAAATGGCATTATTCTAAGTATTGAAAATAAGGGAATTAATTAAATGGTGAAACTACAGAGAATGCCAACTTAGTCTACATATTGAAAAAAAAAAAAATTAGAAATATAGAAAATACCAGAAATAATTATTCTATCGGGCAAGCAGAGTAGCGAAATTAAACTAGATAGGTTCGGAAAGCGAGGAAAACGTGCAGTTTAAAGTGTCTATAAAGCGGTCTAGTTTAAGCAGAGGCAAGAGAGCGGAATAAAGCAATCAGTAAAGGATACGTTAGTATTGCGGCGGAGGCAAATGCAAACCCTAACACCCAAATCGGTAGCGGTGATAACGTGATAGGAAAATGAGTAGTAGCGGATTTCCCGGACTGATTCTTCAATGAAGGAACGCTGGTGTAAAATCAGACAGGGAAATACTCCTAACAGCTACGTGCACCTAGACTGATACGACAGCGACGGGACGCCAAGGTCGTAATCCTGCAGTCTGTGGATACATTTAACAGTACCTACGCCTAACACGGGTGGCCTTTATTGATCACAAAACGACGGGACGCCAATGCGAGATCAGGCGCGAAATTGAAACGAATTCCCCAATGACGGGTCGCCAATGAGGAATAAAACGGTCCCTACCACTAGGATCCTAGACTGATACGCCAATGACGGGACGCCACTGACGCAATCCTGCAGTAACTAGGAACCCTACACGGATTTCCCCTACGGATTTCACAATGACGGGACGCCAATGAGGGATAAAACGGTCTCTAAGTGGCCCCATACACCTCGTTCTTCTCTGTCACTTTTAACCGACGGTTATCAATGTTCGGGTAAAACTGCCACAAAACCGAGGTGTGTGGGCAAAAACCGTCGGTTTAGCACGTCGTTCAAAATTTCAGGCGATGCTTGATTTTTGTCGGTTATCGTGCCAACCGTTCGGGTAAACATGAAGTGTGTGGCCTCAACAGTTTGGCAAGTAGGAAGTTTTCGCATTGGCGTTGCGTGCATTTCTCTGATTGTGCTGCTTGTGTTCACTTGTATTTGTGTACAAACAATATGTCGGATATTAGGCAGTGGAACAGGGACTTTTTGATCGAGTTTATAGAACTTTATAGGTCTTTCCCTTGTATATGGAAGGTTAAATGGGCAGAATATCGTGACCGAAACAAGGCATACGAAGCATTACTGATAAAATGTAAAGAAATGGATGGTAGTGAAACTGCAAAGACGGTTAAGCAAAAAATTGATTCACTACGGGGTGCGTTTCGTTGTATGAGATTGTATGAGACAGCGTACTGCGTTTAAGCAACCAGCCTTTAGTCCATTTGCTGCGGGGTTTTCTATTTTCTCGATCTTTCTCTTTCACTGCTAAAGCCGCCGCCAATGCTAACACACACATACGGTCCATCGTGACAAACTGGCGCAAAACAAAATTGATGTGTGTGGACTCAACCGACTTCGCTCTTCCTTTCAACGTTTTTAACCGTCGGTTAAAAATGACAGAGAAGAACGAGGTGTATGGGGCCCTTAACTCTACGTATACCTAGATTGATACGACAATGACGGGACGCCAATGTCGTAGTCCTGCAGTACTAGGGTCCCTAAACGGATTTTCCTTAGTGATCCCACAACGACGGCACGCCAATGTGAAGTCGGGAAATAAAGCGGATTCCAAAATGACGGAACGCCAGAGAGGAATATGAGTTCTTACCGTTCGAGGACTCGTCCGGCTAAGACTGATTTGAGTTTCCCAATCGAACTATACTTCGCGCTACTGAACGAACACCCCTGGGCGGGTAATATCTCTCGCCATCTTAATAAAATTCGTTTAATCCTATATATCAGACGGCGAAGCTAACGCTCCTAGTGAGAGACTCCTAAGATAATTATGAGAAACCAGGTTTGGTTGCCTAGCCACGGATTTGCCTCGTTACATACTTAAACGAATTCTTAATTGTTAACTCAATGAGGACTATGGCAAAAGGAGTCATGACATATTGCTTATGGTCATGATATATCAATATCATTCGAGCGTGAATTGCTATTAAAAGAAGTTTAAATTCCATGTAATCTAAAGAGCAAACTGTTTTTCTGCTCACAATTTATAAACAGCCGATATTAAAATTATTATGTTATAATAAGAAACAGGTTTTGTGATGGTTTAAAAATTAACTTAATTTCTGATGATCTTAAATCTAGTAACCAACGGTCATTAAATCCACAACTAGCTAAGGAAGGGATACTAATAGTCGGTGGTAGATCATGAAACTCAAACTTACCCTATGAAACCTGAATAAAATAGTAAATCGCAGATACTATTTTTCGATAACTTGTGGTTAAACGAAGTTACCTATTTGTTGTGTGTTTAAATACGGAATAAAACTTTAAAACTGGTGAATATACTATAATATGGAAATGGTCAATATACAGGTGAATATTTACAAAGACGAAGTGGATGATGCTAAGTGAGATTCATTACTGATTTAAATTTTTAAACTTATCACTGGAGGACCATCATCGGGATACCGTGAGGGCGGGCAATGGTTAAAATTCGTCCTACTATTGGTTGAAAAACCACCCTCACAGGTATCATTCCACAAGCAGTTAGGTTTTCCCAAATATTCAAACTAACAGATTTTACAAGTAAAATTCTGGGATTACCCGCCTGGCTGGGCCAACGATGACGATCCTCAGGTTCCAAGAAGTAATCGTTTGTTACGGGCAGATTTTACGATGCTTTAGTAATAAAATTGATACCTTAAAGATCGTTAACCGAGCTTAGGGCCCGAACAAGAATATACAATAATATAAATCGAAATATAAACTAAAATTGTAAATATAAAAGAATAAAAATGAATAAATGGATATGCGAAAGTTTCTATACAAATTATAAACAGACGCAGAACATTTCATTATAATAACTATTTACATTAAATTCTTGCGAATCGCAACATACTCCCCCCTCCGTAGAGCATGAGAAAGAAAAAAAAATTTACTACATGTCATTTTACTCAACAGGCAAGGGAGCTAAAACCTTTACACTTCTTTTCACTACTCCACTGATCGTTTTCACTGACACTGTTCGCACCACACCGTCAGAACCAGGATGAGTCGTTACCACAGTTCCCATTTTCCATTTTGAAGAAGGCAGTTGTTCGTCCCTTAGAAGAACCACGGCGCCTACCTTTATTCCCGGGTCATTTGATTTCGACCACGTCCGTCGGACGTTGAGTTGATGTAGGTACTCCTTGTGCCAACGGTTCCAAAAATGTTGACGAATCTTAGTGACAAGCTGCCATCGCGATAGCTTGTTGTCCGGTGTCGTTGTTAATTCGGCTTCGGGTAAACTCGTTGGGATTTTGGTGATTAGGAAGTGGGATGGCGTGAGAGCTTGGGGATCATTGGGATCTGAGGACAGGGTGGTGATCGGGCGAGAATTCAAAATGGCCTCGATCTCTATTACCAAAGTATTAAATTCTTCATAAGTTAATAACGAATCGGTAATAACTCGTTTCAAGTGATGTTTAAAACATCTTACAGTTATTTCCCACTGACCTCCGAAGTGCGGTGACGCAGGTGGGTTGAAATGCCATTGAATACCTTCGTCAGTCGCACATTTAACAATTTTCTCATTATGAGTTTGCTCGTTGAAAAGCCGATACAATTCTTTATTCGCCCCTACAAAATTAGTTCCATTATCAGAATACATGTGTCTCGGCCTGCCCCGTCTAGACACGAATCGGCGCAGTGCACTAAGAAAACCTTCACTAGTCAAATCGCTAACTATTTCCAAATGTACTGCTTTAATTGATAAACAAATGAATACTGCAACATACACCTTTATTTTCTTTCGGTTTCTCTCCCTTTTTTCTTTAATGAGGAAGGGCCCACAATAATCGACACCGGTATTATCGAAAGGTTTTGTTTGAATGACTCTAGCGATAGGTAAATTGCCCATAAGGTACTTACACGTTGTGGGATTGGCACGACAACACGTAACACAACTTCTTACTACCTTTTTTATTTGATTTTTCCCGTTTAACATCCAAAACCGCTGTCGAATTGAATTCAATGTGGTCTGAACTCCCGAATGATAAAATTTGAGGTGATAATCTAAAATGATCATATTATTAATAAAATGTGACCGTGGCAATATGGCTGGATGTTTCTGTTCGAAACTTAAATTGGCATGTTTCAGTCTACCTCCAACTCTAATAATGCCATCATGATCAATAAACGGAGTTAATGCTAGTAATGAACTGTTATCATCAACGCAACCATTTTTCTTTAGGAAATGCAAGTCTTTTGTAAATTCCCTAGCTTGAACCCATTTTATTATACATTTTTCAGCTTTAAGTAATTCGTCCGGTTGAAGCCAGGTATCCCTTCGGTTGCCGCGTTTAAAACGTAAACAATAGGAAATAACCCGTTTCATTTTCAAAAAAGAAGAAAATCTCTTTAAAGCTTCCCAATCCTCAACTATATTTAAAAAACAAACATGTTTTTTGATTTCTGGCAATTCGTTCAATGGTGCTTGTTTTGATTTAGGCCAAGAGGTTTCATCGTTACGTAACCATTGTGGCCCCTCAATCCACAAGGAATTTTTAAGAAATGATTTAGGATATTGCCCTCTCGATACCGCGTCGGCAGGATTATCTTCAGAAGGAACGTAATTCCAAGAACAATCTTTCGTTTGCTCTTGAATGAACGCTACTCTGTTTGCCACAAACGTTTTTAACAAATGCGGGGAGGTTTTAATCCAATGCAACGTTACTATTGAATCGGACCACAAAACTGTTCGGTGAATCTTAACGTTAATAGCCTTTACTACCTGCAAATAAAGTTTAGTGAGCAACTCGGCACCACATAATTCTAATTTATGAATGTCCATACTTGGTTTCTTTAGTGGTGCTACTCGTGATTTCGCGCAAAATATGTACGTGTGGGATTCATTATCTTCTTCATTAACCGTTTTAAGATAAATACATGCCCCGTAAGCTACCTTGGAAGCATCACAAAACCCATGAAGTTCTATATTTTGACTGTTACTTACAACTCGTCGGTTGAAGGACAAATTATTTAACAAAGTTAATTGAGAATAAAATTTTTTCCACCTTGAAAAGAAATTGGAACTCACTGATTCGTCCCAATTAACCTGTTCCTTCCATAATTCTTGCATAAATAGTTTTGCGAGAAGTATGACCGGTCCGAGTAATCCAAGCGGATCAAAAATTTTTGCTATCTCTGATAATATTGTTCTTTTTGTAGTTCTAATTTCATTGTTTTCGTCAAGAGTATTCACATTATAACTTATTTTATCTTCTATAGAATCCCATGATATGCCCAAAGTTTTAGTAGTTACGCCTTTATCTAAATTAATATACTGAATTTGTTCATTAGGTTTCCCACCCACAATGCGTGGCTCATTTGAGATCCACTTTCGTAAATTTAATTTAGCAAGTTTTAATACTTCAATCAATTCAGTTTTTATTTTACGTGCTTCTTCTATACTTGAAGCTCCCGTGATCAAGTCGTCTACGTATAAATCCCGTTTTAATATTTCTACGGCACGTGGAAATTTATGTTTCTCATCTTCAGCTAATTGATGAAGACAACGAATCGCCAAAAACGGAGCTGATGTTACTCCAAAAGTGACCGTGTTTAATTGAAACGTCTTAATGCACCCGTTTACCTGCCACAAAATTTGTTGAAATTTGCGATCTTCCGGTCTGACTAAAAACTGTCGATACATCTTCTCTATGTCCGCAGCAAGAACATAACGGTATAGACGAAAACGCAATAATAAAGAAATCAAATCATCCTGAATCGTAGGGCCAGTCATGAGGATATCATTGAGCGAATTGCCATTTGACGACTTCGCTGACGCGTCAAAAACTACACGAAGTTTTGTCGTCATACTATGCTCCTTTAATACTGCATGATGAGGCAAATAGTACCCCGTCCCTTCGAATTCGTCACTGATTTCAGTCATATGACCTAGGTCAATGTACTCTTGAAGAGAATTTCTATAATTAATTTCAAAATCTGCATTCTTTTTAAATTTGTGAATTAACGCGTACAAACGATTCAAAGCAATATTACGAGATTCTCCTAATTTCCTATTATTTTCTTTAAACGGTAATGCTACTACGTATCGCCCTTCCGCGTTACGAGTAACGTGTTGCTGGAAATGCTCTTCACATGAAGTTTCTTCCGGTGAAAGTTGAGATACAGGAGGACCCTCTTCGATATTCCAAAAACGAGTTAAATCCCGTTGCAAATTTGTGAACTTACAGATTACCGAGTCATTATTGCGAAGAACGTCGACTTCTCCTCCCAGTACCCATCCTAATCGGGTTTTTTGAATATAAATATCAAGTCCCTTTTCTAATAAATGTATCTGACCTATACAAAGTGCAGATAATGTACAACCGGCTCCTATCAATAAATCTACTGGAGACGGTTTATAAAATTCTGGGTCAGCTAAATTCAAATTTTTGGGAATATCAAAATAATGGCGCGGAATTAATTCTGTAGGAACGTGACTGCTTATCGTGGGAATCGTGAGACACTCTATAGTTTGTTGATAACTATTATATAACGATTTAAATGTGACTGAAACAATATGTTTTGAAGTCGCCGATGACTCGTTTATGCCCTTCACCGGAATACAATACTTTCGTTTCGGTAACTGCAAACAATCAGCTAAACGTTCGGTTATAAAATTAGCTGAAGAACAACTATCTAATAGTGCTCTATATTTAAACGGTTTACCCTTGCTATTAAAAATTAAAACGACAGCACTGGTAATCAAACCGTTAGGTAAAGTTATTGAATTTGCAGTTACAGAATGTGGTACTGTCTCCGAGGGCTCCGCTAGTCAATCTCTTTTATCGATTGACGAATCGAAATTATCATGTAATAAGGAGTTGTGATCACCCTTACATTTATTACAACTAAAAGTGCAATCCTTTCCCTCGTGTACTCTCAAACATTTCAAACAAACTGAAAGCTTTTTCGCTTGGTTTAAACGATTTTCCGCTGACAAATTTCGAAATTTAGAACATTTGAATACGGGATGATAAATCTTATTACAAATGTTGCAATTCTTACCAACTGAGGTAGAAAACACCTGTTTCTTTTCACAACTCTTTTTTTGAAATGAATGATTGTCTCGATCCCGATCATTATTTCTTTTCATTAAATTTGATGCCCTTTTATATAAAAATTTTAATAAGTCTTCTAAAAGAGGATATTCATCTCCAGTCAATGTTTCATCCCATTTTTCAAGAGTATGTTTGTGAAGTTTCTCCTCAATATTCTGTACAATAATTTGAGGCGAAATTGTAACCTTCAACGACTCGAGAGATTGAAGGTGTTGTTGAGTTTCATCCGCCAATCTTATTAAACCCTCCGCAGTTTCTCTTTCCTGCTTTGGTAATTTCAAAATTAAACTCAAATGTCGCGAGATTATCAATCTTTTATTTTCGTAAGAGTTTTCTAATAAATTCCACGCACGAGTATAATTTTCCTCAGTAATAGGAAATATTTTAAGTTCCTGTCCAGCTTCACCCGATACGCATGACTTCAAATATTTTAATTTTTCTACCCTACTATAATTATCATTACCGTCTACCATTGACCGAAAACTATCCTTAAACGACAACCACTCTTCAAATTTGCCATCAAATTTCGGTAATTCTGCAGCAGGTAATTTAATATTAAATTTTTTGTGGACAGTTCAATTTTCAGTAGTTATATCCTCGGTTAACTTACTCCCTAAATTGGGTTTTGTCGTGACCGTCGTATCACGCAAAAGAACTTCGGCTTTAGTGACTACGTCTAAATAATTACTTTCGATATCAAACCTTTCATCTACATGATCTACTTCCGAATCTAATTCTTCCAACTTATCATACCAATCATCAAAACCTTCAAAAAAACCTTTCAATCTATCTAAACCCAATTTAACCCTTAATATATCTTGTTTCGTCGGATCAAACTCATTAAGAAAATTGTTAAATCTAGTGATAGCAGTTTTCACATTGGTACGTTTTTTCTTTAATGAAGAAATCTCAGCCATTCCGATAAAATAGGAAAAAGGGAAATCGATAAAGGATTGAGTTTACCTGGAGACGACTCGGTGGCGAAGTTGCTCTCTCGTCGGCAACTCTGCTCTCTTGTCTCCGGTTTTGCTTCGGAAGTGGTCCCCACTGGTTCTGAAGAAGGCCTGGTGTTAATGTCGCTCTCTCGTCGGCGACACAACTCTCGTCCTTCGGTCCCTGCTTCGGAAGTGGTTCTCACTGGTCCTGTAGAAGGCCTGGTGTTGTCGCTCTCTTGTCGGCTCCGCAGCACTCTCACGGCTCCGTCTCTGCTTGTTGTGGTGCCGGCTCCAGAGGAAGTTGGTACGTCGGAATGTGTAGTAGTAGTACTTCAAAGGCAAAAATTACGGATGCCTTTATCAGGAACACAAAACGGTCGATCCGTTTAGCTCGAAACGCGAAGTACTTTAAGTCGATCGGTTTGAACTGAGTACTGAATCTCTATTCACTATTTATGACCAAACTCCAATCAAAAAATTCACCATGAACTCAATTTTAATTAGTTTTTTATATCCGGCTCGATGGACCATGAATAAAATAGTAAATCGCAGATACTATTTTTCGATAACTTGTGGTTAAACGAAGTTACCTATTTGTTGTGTGTTTAAATACGGAATAAAACTTTAAAACTGGTGAATATACTATAATATGGAAATGGTCAATATACAGGTGAATATTTACAAAGACGAAGTGGATGATGCTAAGTGAGATTCATTACTGATTTAAATTTTTAAACTTATCACTGGAGGACCATCATCGGGATACCGTGAGGGCGGGCAATGGTTAAAATTCGTCCTACTATTGGTTGAAAAACCACCCTCACAGGTATCATTCCACAAGCAGTTAGGTTTTCCCAAATATTCAAACTAACAGATTTTACAAGTAAAATTCTGGGATTACCCGCCTGGCTGGGCCAACGATGACGATCCTCAGGTTCCAAGAAGTAATCGTTTGTTACGGGCAGATTTTACGATGCTTTAGTAATAAAATTGATACCTTAAAGATCGTTAACCGAGCTTAGGGCCCGAACAAGAATATACAATAATATAAATCGAAATATAAACTAAAATTGTAAATATAAAAGAATAAAAATGAATAAATGGATATGCGAAAGTTTCTATACAAATTATAAACAGACGCAGAACATTTCATTATAATAACTATTTACATTAAATTCTTGCGAATCGCAACAAAACCTGTCATCTGATTACACTACCACAAAAAAATACAGCGTGTAATCTTATCACCGATTTAAATCCTCATGATGCTCATAGTCCAAATAATCGTGGTCTATCACAAACAACTTTAAACGCGTTACGACAAAGGTTTGGTATTGGTGTACAATCTGCCAAATCACTTGTCGTTACCGTATGGTGGGAAACTCATTGTTGCAATGTGGGGTGTTTAGAAAATCCAGATAGGTTTAAAGTCTAGAAAGAGGGAGAGTTCAGGTTCAGCGATTGACCATCACGTCACTTCCGGTTAAGGGAAGGGGACACTGCGAGAATAGATGAGTTTGAGAGAGGACAAGTCTAGGAGACCTGAAAGGGATGGCTGGGCCACTGTGGCCCAGTTATCTAGTTATTGGTTTTAATTAATTAGTTTAAAAATTCAACTCAGTTGAGAGTCGGCCGGAGCTTTGAAAGCGTTGAGACGTGATTCTTTTGACAAAATTTTGGATGGAGAAGCCCAAAATTTGAGGGGCCCATGTCCTAAAATAGTTCATGGTAAATCCGTGTGGTGAATTCGAGTGTCGATCCGAAATAATGGTGTTAATTGGTACGCTTCGTTAATTACGGTCAAACGAATTGTGAGTGCTGGGAGATCCCACAACCAACGATCGCACGTATTGACGTGCGTAACGAACGTGCTGAGTGCGAAGAACGGCACCGTTGGATCTAACGTAAAACCGCTACGAACACCCGCGCCGAGCTCGCTAACAGGGCGAATAGCCGTGAGTTACGGAGATGAGTGAGTTAAACCAAAGGAAAACACCCAGTCTTAACCAACTGCTTTTAACCAAAAGCAGTTGGTTAAGACTTGGTGTTTTCCTTTAGTTTAAATTGCCATGGCCAACTTAGCGAAGCTGGACAACCTTCGGTCGAGACGAGTGAGCATCCGGAAGGCCGCCAGCCTCTGATCACCAGTGTCGTGATAAGCGCAAAGGGAACAGGTATTGTAATCGACCGGTCCTTTGGGAAAAAGATAAATCAATCAAATCTATGAATCAATCAGATCAATAAGATATCAATTTGACTTTTTAATTTAATTGAGACTAAGGACCGGTATTACTTTGGGTGGGGCAGACTCAATTATTTAGGATAGACTCTGACGATGATGGTTCCAGAAAGATCGTGGGCGCAGGGCTTCTCAAATGCCTGCCTTAGTCGTTTCAAAATAAAACACGGAATTAAAATCAATACATCTATTGAAAAAAAAAAGAAAATGTCAACACAACACAAAATGACCAATCGTGCGAACTCAAAAGAAATCCCCACAATTAATATAATAAAATAACTTGGAACTCAGATCTCCCAGAATAAAATACAAAATGTATTAATAAAATTATCTCCCAACAATAGAATGTAAAATAAAACAAAACAGTTATCCCACCAAGATAAATTATAAGACAAGATAGCAAAATTACTCCCTTTTTTATGTTGTACGGCAAGACAACAAAATTATTCCCTTTGATAGGGTATAAGACAAGACCATAAAATTATCCCCTTAAATACATTGTAAGACCAAAACAATACAATTATCCCCCTTAAGGTGACGATCAGGAAACAAAAAAATAAGCCCACAAAAGAAAACCTACTCAATACTTATCAGACAAATAATTGGAACAGTTTACCTTTATATATCTTAATGCCCCCGTATATGGAAACTTTACGCAGTACGGTTCCCGGACGTGACGTTATTACGCGTTTATTAATCGGCGTATCGAGATTATAGCGACGGACGGCGCATCGACAACCCAATTTAATCAAAATAAAACCTCAAGGGCGGTGCAGCCCTTATAAATCAGAACAGACTCACCAAATGGCCTCGGAGTGAACTCTGCTTACTGCCTGGACCTTAGGCGGGGAAACCCTCAACTTCAGCGCTCAGCAAAGGGTGGCTCGAGGACTCGTTTCGCTCGCACGGAACTCGGAACGGGTGAATTTACTCACTTTAATGATTCTATTCTAGAAGGTTCTGACTCAAGACGTTCTCGGCGAAACTCTTAGCAAACCCCCTTATTCGAACTCTATGCCGAACTCTAATTAAAACTCCAATCAACCCTGCTCAAAACTCTACTTCAAATTCTACTCAAAACTCTAATCAACTCTGATTAAAATTCTACTTCAAAATTCTAATCAAGACTCTAATTTCCCCTTGACTCAATCTATAGGAAACTCAAAATTCAAGTACTATTCTCCCTTGAAAACTGAACTCAAACTCAACTTATCTCCCTTAGATTCAATTATCTCAAATTACGATTCCCTCGTAAATACTTCAAACTTTACTTCGAACCTTACTTCGCCCCGCGAAAATAAAGTAACCTCTACTTCAAAACTCTAAGTTTCACTATGCAGAACCTTCTCAAAAATTGAACACCAAAATAAAACACTCACGGCTCGGAACTTCGTCGTTCGGGAACCCGGTTCCTCAAACAACTGACTTCTCCCTCGATTCTCTCGCTCCTCGAGAGCTCCCCGTGATTTTCCGCGACTCGAAGTTTGCTTGCAAAATTATTCTTACAATCCTCTGATTGGTCGTAATTCCCTTATTCAACCATATATTTGTCCCTTGAACCTCATAAGTCCCGCCTTTTTCTGATTAAATAATTATCGATTCCCTATTCTTTCGCGTTCCCACGACTTAGTCCGTACACGCCTCTTTTACTGAATCGGCAGAGTTCCTTTCGTACGGCAACAAAGTATTTCGATCATCGTAAGCACTCTTTTCGAGGTGCGTTACTTTTTAATTACAAAGTCACGTCCGGTGTTAAGTTTCTTCTAAGCAACGCCGAGAAAATACTTGTTTATAGTTAATCTTTTAACGTCTCCTATTTTTCCGTACTTCGCTACGTAATTTCCGTATACTGGGTCTTTTTTATAAATGTTACAATATAACCAAACCAATCATTAAAAATAAAATTAGAGTCCTACAATCTCCTACAGGGTGTTAAAGGATTAATTAAATCTACCAAAATAACCAAGCAAATCCCTTAACCACCTACAGGGTGTTATTTCTAAAGTTTACAAATAGAATAAAACCAAGAAAAATAAAAATGCCTAGAACAACCCCAGGTTGTTACAATACTCCCCCCTTTGTAAAAATTAAGCCTTGATAGGCTTAACTTTTTCAACACCTAACCTAACACTTCAACCGTGACAAGTTACCGCGACGAGTCTATATACCGCACTTCACTTCTACAGGCCATAGGGTACTTGTAATGTGGTCACAAGTACTGTTTGGTTCGACAATCAAAGGTAAGTGTGGTTTTGCTGAGAGTTTATCGGAACCGTCCGTCACAATCCCGCACAATTTCCGGCACTTTTATAGTGTCTCGTCTTCTTCTATGTACGTCGTCAATGGACGTATTTGGTGCGTCCAGTGGGTGGGTGACCCTTCCTTTTCGGCGACGTCCTTGGCGGAGGCTGATCTCCTGGGGTGTCTTAACTGCGGTATCGCTGTCAAGGCCGGTAGACTTGTTGAAGTGGCTCTATCCCTTCTTAGGTGCTCGTGACCTCCCTGGCCCTCTTCTTCTTCTTCGGTCCCCTCTGGACTTCCTGTGTTACGTCTCGGGGTCCCACCGGTGTGCCAGTACTGCTGTATGAGACACATCGTTAGCGTGTTCCATAGAGATGCTAGTAGGTGCACCCCTAAGCCGGCGGTCCTATACATATAGCTGCAATCCGTTGATCACTACGCCGATAACGTATTTAATGATTCGGAAGATCACGTAGAATCCAATCAGTCCGCTTATGATTACTCCAAAGTCATAAAACCATCCCCACATATGGCGCAGGGTGGTGTGGGCTAAGTCTTTTATTTCTTCCGCGTTGAACATCTTCAGTGGTGACAGCCCTTGGTTGTGTGTCTCCATCCCGACGATTTTTCTCGTGATGATGGTGTCTACTGCCTTCCTCTCAGTACCGAACATCATAATCCGTTGTACTCTCTCGATCTCTTCGGAAGTGTACAGCCCTTGAGTTCCTATCGGTACGATTGGGGTGAAGTTCAGGCTTGGCGTTCTCTCGACCTCTAACTCCTTGGGTGGATTCTTGGTGGAGGGGTGCGGAGTCATCCCTATCCACTCGTCGTTCAGGAAGTATAATGGCGGCGTCAGTCCGTTGCAGTCCACTTCTTCGGCGAAACTTTGGATAACTCTGGTGATGGGCGACATGAACTTCGATTGGTTATTGACCTGGATGGGTAGCTCGTTATAGCATCTGTCTGTCCTCCGGATACTCACAGGAACGGGAATACATTTCAAAATGTATAGGACCTCTCCTAATACTCTGCCTACGAATCCCTCTTGAGACTGAACAAGATGTCCCACGGCGTTGGGTAGAATCGGCGCCATCAGTAGTCGATTTTTCAAAACCTCCCTCTGCACCAAACATCTTCGATGCACTGTGTCGACGTACAGCTTTTCTAAGTCTCTCTTGAAGCCCTGCTCCACGTAGAGGAACTTGCTGTTGACAAAGTCTATCAAGTGGACATCTTGGGTCGGCAGGGTCCCAGTTACCAAGGGGCGGCCTCCCCTCAGGACAGCTATCCTTGGGTGCTCCGTTAGCCAAACGTCGAACTCGCAGATCCTTCCAGTCTTGACGTATGTTAACGCAAAAACTCGGGAGTTTTCTTCTACCACCAAGTATTGCTCCTTCGTATGGACGTTCGTGACTTCTTCGGCTTCCCCCTCGTATAGGACGCTTATGTGATCAGCACAGCTGCTCGGTCTGTCTGCCTCCCAAACTGCTTCTCCAAGCTCAGCATCGAAACAGTAGCCTTCCAAAAATGGACATGTGGTCCTCCCGGTCAGGCCGATCTCGTTCTCGTCCAGTTTCACCGGTGCCCAATAGTCCCTCAGCGTTATCGATACAGATGCGATGATAACGACGTTGTTCCAGGTCTGCCCGTTCTCCTGGTACATTGTCCCTACACAGGAGCCGTCACTATTTAATTGTCCCAGTAGTGTCACCGACGCGGTAGTCGTGGCATTCTCCGTAATGCCTCCAATCGTGTTCGCGTAAAGTTTTACAGTCTTATCCCGATGGATCAGTTTGCACTCTTCCGCCCCGACTCGATGCACGGTATTTCCTAGTCCTCCCGCGACATTCGAGCTGTGACTATGCATCCCGCAATATGAGATTAACCGCACTATCTCGATCAAGCAAGACCACACCCTCTGTTGTCTCACCTCGTTACGTTGCACTACCGTCACTACTGTCTTTGAGGAGACGTACGAGAAGCCTGGCTCTGGACACCTGGCCACGTCCCTTAGTGATATCGTGGACATCACCACTGCGGGGTCCTCGCAGTCGTAAGCGATGATCCCTGCTGCACCTTGCCAGGAAAGTACCAACAATGTGGCACTTAGGAACGCGACGCCACTCCGTCCCATCCTTATACTAACAAAATTTACATTACTCTCTTGAATTATAACCACTGATCGTAACTATCACCCCGATAGAGAAGCATGTAGAATCAGCAACCACCCCTAATCTTGATAAGATTACCTCTGTAAATTACAGACAACGAAACTTTCTTTCGTTCGCTTTTTCGACATACCTCCCTAATCAGGCGCTCCTCAATCAATGGCTAGAATCCCAAACACCAATTATCCACAAAACCAAAGAAAAGAAAGCAACAAAAATAAAAGTACAAAAAAAATAAAATACAGAAGTCCCAATTATTCGTGTAACTAAATAACCGTCACCCTAGTATACAGTACACCTACTATATTCTTAGCAACCCTTAAACATACCCCAAAGCAAGATTAATAATAAAAAAAAAATAGATATGAAACAAAACGACTTAATTAAAAGAAAATGTCCATGATTATTGGTATATTGCGCAAATAAACACTCATTGTTCGTTCAACGTTAGAACATTGTCCCATTATTCCTTTAAAAATTATTACGTATAGCGTATATAGCATCCCCTATTTTGTGTCTTTGATTGTTTTTCTATAGAAGTAGAAACATGACCCCTTTAGACCCATTTTCTTCTTGCCCTCGGTAGTCGTCTCATACGACAGGCTCTAATAGCCTCCGAGGTATAAGTATATAACCACCCCTATTCTCAGTCTAGAATCCCGAATTAAGTGAAATCAAAAAAAAAATCGTTCCCAGCACGTAAGTAAAATCAAGAAAATAAGATATCTAGGCCTCATTTTTCTTTTCTTTTTCGTAAAGAAGCTTTCGATAATGGGTCACTGCGACCTCTTTTTGCCGTCCCTTGCGGAAACTCATACCGTCACAGAACATGTTAAGGGAGTGAGAGCAGAAGTGCGAAGGCCCGCTTGGAATACGAACAAAATTCCCAGTTCGTAATAATTGCATAAAATGAAATTTCTTCTAGGCACACCGCGAGTCTAGAAACGAGCAATTAACGGAGAGACAGTCCAAAAGAAAAAATAATTTTTTTTCCTCTTCGGAAACTAACGATGATGATCTACAGGGGAGGACAGAGTTGGCAATGAAGTATTCTTCAGATTTCCATAGTGACGAACACGTTTCGACCCTACAATCGAGAAAGAAGCGACAGCAATGGTTCCTCTGGGAAGTCAATCGAATCTTCTCAGAAACCACGTCAGAGCATTGAATAGAGATACACTGAAAGAATTGCAACAACGCAAGACCAATGGACCAAATGATAAGTAACAACTTGCCCATCCGCAGAGCAATTAAAGAATGAAGCAAACCAACGCAACATTATGGAACGGAGATATAGAACAAACAAAATTAACAGATATTTCGGGAAAATAAAAAGCACCAAAAGTCATAGCAGTGTTCCCAACCGCACTCCGGAGCTGACCCGGGCAGCGGGAACAGTCATCCTACAAACGGGGAGGCGACGTCCATCGCCTCAAACAGGCGCCTCGATAAAAGTGGAGATGCTACCGAGGACCTCAAGAGATTTGTGGAATACCACAAGAGAGAAACTTCCCCTTCCAAAATGGAGGTGGGACCGATATGCTCTAGGGCGGCTTAACAGCGACCCGGCCGCCAACACGACGACCGTCATCCCCAACGTTAGAAAAAAGAATTCCAGAAAAGATGGCCGCCATAACTCTTGAACCCGACTGCGGAACAGCCTCAAAAACAGGCCAACAAATGGCATAAATATAATAATAGTCATTAAATGGAATAATAAAAAAAATAGAAAAGAAACGGCCGAAATGGCCGGTACGCTCTAGGACGGAATGTGCCCCAAAAAGAGAAACTATAATCCTCTGGGCGAAGAGAAAAAAAATTATAAAAAAAAAGGAATGGTCGCCATAGACCTAGAACCGGAATGTGACGGGAGCCACCAGAGCCTGGAGCCCTTGAAAGTGGACAGCATCAAAGGGAGCAGTAGGCCGCAAAATGAAATATAGATGTAGAGTGGAATAAAAAAAAAAATGAAAAATAAACGGCCGAAATGGGCCGGTACGCTATAGGGCGGAACGTGCCCAAAAAAAAAAACTTTGACCACCTGGGCGAAGAATAAAATTAAAAAAAAAAAAGGATGGTCGCCATAAACCTAGAACCGGAATGTGACGGGAGCCACCAGATCCTGGAGCCCCTAAAGGTGAACAGCATCAGAAGGAAACAGGCAAAAAAAAATGAAATAAAATTTATCAACGTAGATAAAATTTACCAGCGTCGTCCAGCTAAAAGAGTATAGACAAGAAGGAAAAAAATAGAGTTACTGGACGATACGCTGGGGTCCCCTTTTAGTCGCCTCTTACGACAGGCACAGGGTAGCCGTTGGGGTATTCTTGTCTTTAACCTCTACCCGCCCCAACACGGGGATCCTACTAGAAACGGAAACTAGGGCTGATATCTATCTGGGGGTTTTCGAACCCGTTGTGGCCTTCTGAATCTCTCACTCTCTGAACAAGATAGGGACCTGCGCCGTGGCTCATCATCGGCACGCGGTCTGACTAACAAATCTCGACTTATCTCCACCTCGTTTGGAAGAATCACCTTGGCCCTGACGGCCGCCTCGTCTTCTGTGTCTGAACCACCTACGTCGTCGACCAAGTTCTCTCTGTCTGATTCATCGCTGTACTCCGAACCTAACTCGATTGGCCTTGGCTGCATTCTACCCGGCTCCTCGCGACCTCAGTACTCCTTCAACCTGTTGGCGTGAACCACCTGTTCCTGTCGACCACCCAGTAACCTCACTCTATAGGTAACTGGTCCCATAACTGCGACAACTCTATAAGGTCCTACCCAAGACTTTGCTAATTTCCTGGACAATCCCACCTTTTGTGTCATATCTTTTAAATACACTAAGTCTCCTATTTGATAACACCGGTCTTTAGTCTTACGATTAAATCGCTCTACTCGATACCCTTTAGCCCTTTCCGTATTATCAAAACACTGTTGATACACTCTTTGGAGCCGTGCCATCAGTTCCGATGCGTAATTGTCATCTAAATCGTACCTAATGCGCGTCTGTTTCAGGAATCTATCTGTTGGTAGAACTTGGTCTCTACCATGGAGCAAGAAATAAGGGCTAAAGCCCGTGGACGAATGTATGCTACCCCGATACGCCATGAGAACGTAGGGGATCCACCGATCCCAATCCCTCTGATCGTCCGCTATGTAATGTGCCAACATATCTTTAATAACCCGATGCGATCTTTCTATTTGACCGTTCGTACTGGGCGCGTAACTCGCGGTTTGAATTTTCTTAATGTCGAGTAAGGCGCAAACATCCCTAAATACCTGTGACATAAAATTAGTTCCCCTATCTGTCAATAATTTCGCTGGCGTCCCGTGTCTAGTGATAATGGTCTCGACAAAAGCTCTGGCGATCGTACTAGCTTTCTGATCCGGCAAAGGTATCGCTTCTACGTATTTCGTAAAATAGTCCTGAAATGTGAGCAAGTATCTATTACCATTCAATGAAGTTACTAATGGTCCTACTATATCCATCGATACCAACTCCCAGGGCTCTGCACAAGCCGTGAAATGTTGCAAAGGTACCTTCTTATAATGAGGGGACGTTTTCCGCCTATTACAAGCTTCGCAACTAGCCACGTAATTTTCAACATCCTTCTTCATCCCTGGCCAAAAGAATCGCGCTTTCAAATATCCCAGAGTTTTCTGACAGCCATTTTATGACCAAATTCCAATCAAAAAATTCACCATGAACTCAATTTTAATTAGTTTTTTATATCCGGCTCGAAGGACCATGAATAAAATAGTAAATCGCAGATACTATTTTTCGATAACTTGTCGTTAAACGAAGTTACCTATTTGTTGTGTGTTTAAATACGGAATAAAACTTTAAAACTGGTGAATATACTATAATATGGAAATGGTCAATATACAGGTGAATATTTACAAAGACGAAGTGGATGATGCTAAGTGAGATTCATTACTGATTTGAATTTTTAAACTTATCACTGGAGGACCATCATCGGGATACCGTGAGGGCGGGCAATGGTTAAAATTCGTCCTACTATTGGTTGAAAAACCACCCTCACAGGTATCATTCCACAAGCAGTTAGGTTTTCCCAAATATTCAAACTAACAGATTTTACAAGTAAAATTCTGGGATTACCCGCCTGGCTGGGCCAACGATGACGATCCTCAGGTTCCAAGAAGTAATCGTTTGTTACGGGCAGATTTTACGATGCTTTAGTAATAAAATTGATACCTTAAAGATCGTTAACCGAGCTTAGGGCCCGAACAAGAATATACAATAATATAAATCGAAATATAAACTAAAATTGTAAATATAAAAGAATAAAAATGAATAAATGGATATGCGAAAGTTTCTATACAAATTATAAACAGACGCAGAACATTTCATTATAATAACTATTTACATTAAATTCTTGCGAATCGCAACAAAACCTGTCATCTGATTACACTACCACAAAAAAATACAGCGTGTAATCTTATCACCGATTTAAATCCTCATGATGCTCATAGTCCAAATAATCGTGGTCTATCACAAACAACTTTAAACGCGTTACGACAAAGGTTTGGTATTGGTGTACAATCTGCCAAATCACTTGTCGTTACCGTATGGTGGGAAACTCATTGTTGCAATGTGGGGTGTTTAGAAAATCCAGATAGGTTTAAAGTCTAGAAAGAGGGAGAGTTCAGGTTCAGCGATTGACCATCACGTCACTTCCGGTTAAGGGAAGGGGACACTGCGAGAATAGATGAGTTTGAGAGAGGACAAGTCTAGGAGACCTGAAAGGGATGGCTGGGCCACTGTGGCCCAGTTATCTAGTTATTGGTTTTAATTAATTAGTTTAAAAATTCAACTCAGTTGAGAGTCGGCCGGAGCTTTGAAAGCGTTGAGACGTGATTCTTTTGACAAAATTTTGGATGGAGAACCCCAAAATTTGAGGGGCCCATGTCCTAAAATAGTTCATGGTAAATCCGTGTGGTGAATTCGAGTGTCGATCCGAAATAATGGTGTTAATTGGTACGCTTCGTTAATTACGGTCAAACGAATTGTGAGTGCTGGGAGATCCCACAACCAACGATCGCACGTATTGACGTGCGTAACGAACGTGCTGAGTGCGAAGAACGGCACCGTTGGATCTAACGTAAAACCGCTACGAACACCCGCGCCGAGCTCGCTAACAGGGCGAAAAGCCGTGAGTTACGGAGATGAGTGAGTTAAACCAAAGGAAAACACCCAGTCTTAACCAACTGCTTTTAACCAAAAGCAGTTGGTTAAGACTTGGTGTTTTCCTTTAGTTTAAATTGCCATGGCCAACTTAGCGAAGCTGGACAACCTTCGGTCGAGACGAGTGAGCATCCGGAAGGCCGCCAGCCTCTGATCACCAGTGTCGTGATAAGCGCAAAGGGAACAGGTATTGTAATCGACCGGTCCTTTGGGAAAAAGATAAATCAATCAAATCTATGAATCAATCAGATCAATAAGATATCAATTTGACTTTTTAATTTAATTGAGACTAAGGACCGGTATTACTTTGGGTGGGGCAGACTCAATTATTTAGGATAGACTCTGACGATGATGGTTCCAGAAAGATCGTGGGCGCAGGGCTTCTCAAATGCCTGCCTTAGTCGTTTCAAAATAAAACACGGAATTAAAATCAATACATCTATTGAAAAAAAAAAGAAAATGTCAACACAACACAAAATGACCAATCGTGCGAACTCAAAAGAAATCCCCACAATTAATATAATAAAATAACTTGGAACTCAGATCTCCCAGAATAAAATACAAAATGTATTAATAAAATTATCTCCCAACAATAGAATGTAAAATAAAACAAAACAGTTATCCCACCAAGATAAATTATAAGACAAGATAGCAAAATTACTCCCTTTTTTATGTTGTACGGCAAGACAACAAAATTATTCCCTTTGATAGGGTATAAGACAAGACCATAAAATTATCCCCTTAAATACATTGTAAGACCAAAACAATACAATTATCCCCCTTAAGGTGACGATCAGGAAACAAAAAAATAAGCCCACAAAAGAAAACCTACTCAATACTTATCAGACAAATAATTGGAACAGTTTACCTTTATATATCTTAATGCTCCCGTATATAGAAACTTTACGCAGTACGGTTCCCGGACGTGACGTTATTACGCGTTTATTAATCGGCGTATCGAGATTATAGCGACGGACGGCGCATCGACAACCCAATTTAATCAAAATAAAACCTCAAGGGCGGTGCAGCCCTTATAAATCAGAACAGACTCACCAAATGGCCTCGGAGTGAACTCTGCTTACTGCCTGGACCTTAGGCGGGGAAACCCTCAACTTCAGCGCTCAGCAAAGGGTGGCTCGAGGACTCGTTTCGCTCGCACGGAACTCGGAACGGGTGAATTTACTCACTTTAATGATTCTATTCTAGAAGGTTCTGACTCAAGACGTTCTCGGCGAAACTCTTAGCAAACCCCCTTATTCGAACTCTATGCCGAACTCTAATTAAAACTCCAATCAACCCTGCTCAAAACTCTACTTCAAATTCTACTCAAAACTCTAATCAACTCTGATTAAAATTCTACTTCAAAATTCTAATCAAGACTCTAATTTCCCCTTGACTCAATCTATAGGAAACTCAAAATTCAAGTACTATTCTCCCTTGAAAACTGAACTCAAACTCAACTTATCTCCCTTAGATTCAATTATCTCAAATTACGATTCCCTCGTAAATACTTCAAACTTTACTTCGAACCTTACTTCGCCCCGCGAAAATAAAGTAACCTCTACTTCAAAACTCTAAGTTTCACTATGCAGAACCTTCTCAAAAATTGAACACCAAAATAAAACACTCACGGCTCGGAACTTCGTCGTTCGGGAACCCGGTTCCTCAAACAACTGACTTCTCCCTCGATTCTCTCGCTCCTCGAGAGCTCCCCGTGATTTTCCGCGACTCGAAGTTTGCTTGCAAAATTATTCTTACAATCCTCTGATTGGTCGTAATTCCCTTATTCAACCATATATTTGTCCCTTGAACCTCATAAGTCCCGCCTTTTTCTGATTAAATAATTATCGATTCCCTATTCTTTCGCGTTCCCACGACTTAGTCCGTACACGCCTCTTTTACTGAATCGGCAGAGTTCCTTTCGTACGGCAACAAAGTATTTCGATCATCGTAAGCACTCTTTTCGAGGTGCGTTACTTTTTAATTACAAAGTCACGTCCGGTGTTAAGTTTCTTCTAAGCAACGCCGAGAAAATACTTGTTTATAGTTAATCTTTTAACGTCTCCTATTTTTCCGTACTTCGCTACGTAATTTCCGTATACTGGGTCTTTTTTATAAATGTTACAATATAACCAAACCAATCATTAAAAATAAAATTAGAGTCCTACAATCTCCTACAGGGTGTTAAAGGATTAATTAAATCTACCAAAATAACCAAGCAAATCCCTTAACCACCTACAGGGTGTTATTTCTAAAGTTTACAAATAGAATAAAACCAAGAAAAATAAAAATGCCTAGAACAACCCCAGGTTGTTACAGTATCAATAGAACAAAAAGGCATTTTGCAACGTTTAAATCGATCGATCGACCCGCTAAATTAGTATCAAACCCTGTCATTTAGTTGTTGGTAATCTGAACAATTTAGTTAGGCAAATGTGTAACTTCCGGAAACCTTTGCGTGTTTTTAGGATTAGTTGAAACGAATTGAAGTATTTTTCTGGCAGTCGATTTACGTACGACTAATTTGTTGGATTAACGTTGGTTTTGTATATAATAGATGTTTCTGTGCTTTTTGCTTATTGGACATACCTAATTGAATCGCTATAATAAAAAATTTAGTTTCTTTCGACGCGACCCAGGGATATTCATTTGCTAGCCGGCTTTATGATAAAATATTAAAGTAATAAAATAACAAACGTTACAATGGTTTTTGCATTTATAATGAGATTTTATTACTCCAACGGTTTTTTTTTGACAGAGTATAACAAATCCTATGTTATCACTTGTTTCTCTCAAGTTTTTAAATCGACATATTTATGTGCGTCCCTCTAGGAAGCGATTTACCACAAATATTTACCTCAAATACTACCAAATCCCTTATCCTTCCGTTTTTAACATGTTTGAATTTTACCATTCTGCAATTAACCATGAAGTTGTTTCGAGAAATGATGTATTCATAATTTTAATACATACCTTTTCATAAACAAAGAGTTCACATTTTTGTCCATAATCAAACAGTGCGAGAGGTAGAGTAAATTCGCCTGTCCCAAATGCCATTCGTGAAAGGGAATTTTCCTATTATGAAAATTGTCCCAATCATTCAATAACAACTATGTTAAATTATCTTGTAACGTTCTATACGTTTATGAACAATACTGTTAGGCGTTGCAAAATTTTGGTTTTGCAGAAAACACAGCAAATAAAAAGGATGTATTAATCTAACTTTGAACAAAACAAAAACTAATAACATAGCGAAACTATAAAATTCCAAGTGGTATTAGTTTATGGTTAAAATATTTTCACATCCTTATTTATTATTCTCGTATTGCATTAGGATTATTCGTTACTGGAATATGGTGCCCTTTAATTTTTACTTAATGTATTGTTAGAATATCCGTATAGGAGGAATTTCTCCTATTTGTATAAATAAATTAATTAAAATCCAATTTAGGCAACGTAGATGTAGGTACTTTGACCAGGTCATTTTATAACCCTTCGCACCTATCTAGCTGTCCGCTATTTTGGTTTTAGGTACTTAAGTGGTTCAGTAATTTAGACTTTTGAAGACTTTTAACTGTTGGTAGTAGAGTTTACTCCCGTTTACGAATTTCTTATTACACATGACGTTGAAATTTCGGTTCTAGCTCTCCGCCTTTTCACCCCTTTTACCCTTGTGCGCCGCCCCCTTAGCGCCCACTCATGTGTCCGCCGCTTGGAATTTCGTTTAGTTATGGTAAGACCTATCATAAATAAATTTTGAAGTGTATTATCGATGCCGAAATTTTCCCGAAAAATTAACCACTTTCACCCCTTAACTTCACCCTCCGCAACTAGTAAGCTGTCCGCCTGCTCGGAACTATAATAACCGATGGTAATATAGTTTATTCCTGTTTACGAATTCCATATTACTGATGGATGACGTTGAAATCTCGTCTCTAGCGCTTGGTCTATTAGGCAAACGCAAACTCTATCCGCTAAGTCGGTAGCGGTAATAACTAATAACTCGATGGGAAAATGACTTGCGGATTTTCCGTACCGATTCCACAACAACGGAACGCCAATTGGAAGTCATACAGGAAAATAAAGCGGATTCATGTACCTCGGAAATAAAACAACATAAGACATGACATGTGTTTATGGAATTTTTTTCTTACTACGAAACTAGGAATCATTCCTTGAATTGTTGTGGTATGATTAGCAAAAAAAATTAATCAGATGAAAGTGATCAAACCGTTATAATTTCTGTCAAAACTCGACAGCCTTTCTCACCAGAATTTCATCAACTTTTCTATATAACAACAGCGACACATTATTTGATTATATTAAAACGACATAAACGTGACGAAATTCCCAACTGTTACGGATTCCTTGCGTGTTTCTGTTCTGTTCAGAAACGATCTGTTTCTGGTCTTCATTTGATCCGCCGTTTCACCTTCCCGGTTTATTTTTGCCTTTAAACCCTTCGAAGTTTCTCCCCAATGCCATTTTGCCCAATTTCTGTTAAAACTTGACAATAAAATTGAACAAAATATACACCACTCTGAATTTAAATCGTATTTGAAATGTATTTATTTTATTCAACACCAAGGACAATATCAACAAATAGTCCATATTGTCAATCTTACCGCAACATTAAAATATAATTTTATATTTATTAGAAATTATCTTTGTAATTCTATTATCTATAATGTTGTTTATTTTGTCTCACACTTAATAATAAATGAGGAAATTAACATTTATAAAATAATTGTGTTCCTGAACTGTTTGTAAGTTATCACATACCAACATAGCTTTAAGGAATTACACGCAATGAAGAATACACGGTTTGGGACTGGTTGTTCAGATTCTGAGGTAGAGTAAAGGGGTGAAACATATTAATGACATTAATTGGTGTCTGCTAGAAGTGATATACAGGAGGATGTTAAGTAACAATGCTGACAAGATATTTTCGACTTGAAACTATTTCAGAGGGGTAGTCTATGTACAAAGGAATATTTACAAGTAAAAATTTTCGATGTAAATATTGCTTTAGATATTTAAATGACTTTTTACTTACGTGAGACTACAAAATTTCGAGGTAAGTCTCATATGAACCCCCGAATTTTCGACTTAAAACGGTTTCAGGTTGATAGTTTATGTTTAAACCAATATTTTCCGATAAAAATTTTTAGTGTAAAAATTGGTTGGGGTGGTTAAAATAATGTTTTTCTTTTGATTTTTTTTAATTTACCCCATCTGTCAACCCCCAAACTAAAGCTAGGTTAGTAATTCGTATCGGATACCATTGTTTACTAATAAACTGTCTCTCCTAGGACGTTTTTTGCACACATTTGGAGACAAAAAACCCCATGGCATGCCAGGCTGAAAGGTAGATTTATGGGTAAGATATACAGTAGTATAACACACGATGTGTCAAAAAAATGCATACGAGGTGTGAAAAAATACAAACGTCAAAATTTTAAAATATTTGCAAGTAACTTTTTCTCTGTACATTTCTCAAAGATATATTTGATACAAAAGTTGTTCGTCTCTATAAGGGCAACAAAAAAGCTAAGTAACATTTTTCTCTCAGACGCGAAATTAAAGTTTTTTTATTTTTTAATTTTTTGACAAAAATAACTTTATTTTTGTAAGTTTCTCGACAGATTGTTTTATACAAAAGTTGTTCGCCTCTATAAGAACAACAAAACACCTTAGTAACATTTTTCTCTTAGACGCGAAATAAAAGTCTTTCTTATTTTTATTTATTTTTGAAAAAAATAACTTTTTTTCTGAACATTTCTCGAAAAAAATTTTTATACAAAAGTCGTTCGCCTCTATAAGAGCAACAAAAAACTCAAGTAACATTTTTCACTCAGACGCGAAATAAAAGTTATTTGATTTTTTTTTAAAATAACAAGCCGCCATTTTGAAACCGCTAGACCGATTTGGCCCATTAACGAACTCGACCGAGATTTTCGGCCAACAGATTTTTGTACCAAATTTCGTTGTGATTCTTTAAAAAATGCGACCTGTAGCCTGCCGACAAATTTCGTTATATCCCATATATTATATACAGGGTGATTCAAAATTGAGTGCAAAGATTTTAAGGGCGTATTTACCAGTCAAAAATAAGATTTTTTTTTCATATAATCGTATGTCCTAACTTGCTTCGTTTTCTAGATACAGAGTGTTAATTTTTTTTAAAAAAATCGGGTTTTTATCAATTATTTAAAAACCTTTCAGCCGATTTAAATAAAATTTGGTAGGCTTATTTGTCGTCATAATGACCTTCCTTTGGTGGGAATAAAATAAATTTATTGATTCCAGTGGCGTCTCAGGGGACTACCTACTTGATACTTATAGGTAAAATTATGGTACGCCACCCCTTTTTTGACAATTTAATTTTTCTTTAGATTAAGCGGTCAATATTGTAACTTTCTTGCCTCTTGAGCTTTACTCGTATCTAGCTTTGTTTCCAAGAAAAAAATCAAAATCTGGGCCTCGCCCCATTAAAAAAATAATAAATTCGAATCAATTATTGAGACTCATTTAATCTGTTTAATTTCTATTTAAAATTCAGCTTAGCCTAAGTAACAAATACACAGAAAAGCAGATTTTCATAACAAATGCTGGAAATGGCTGCCTCCTGCGGTGATACAACCCTCCATTCTTCGCCTCGGACTGCCGAACGCGCTCGAAAATTCCGGGAGTATTTCTGACTACCTCCAAGGCATGAAATATCCTTTGTTGTAGGATTTCAATGGAAGGAACTGGTCCTGCATCATAAACCAGGCTTTTAACATGGCCCCATAAAAAGAAATCCAACGGGTTACAGTCTGGCGAACGCGATGACCAAGCTATTGGACCTGCTCGGCCGATCCAGCGTCTGGGGAATTCAAGGTCTAAATTTTCACGGACAGTTATTCGAAAATGGGGAGGGGCTCCATCGTGCATAAAATAAAGTTTTTTGCGAATATTCAACGGCACATCCTCCAATAAACCGGGTAAATGATTTTGTAAAAAGTCCAGGTATGTATGACCATTTAAAGTTCGGGGAAAAATAAATGGACCAATTAAAAAGTCCCCAACAATCCCTGCCCAAACATTCAAACTGAACTGCTCTTGGTGGTTCGACTGTCGAATTTCGTGGGGATTTTCAATATCCCAAACATGAATGTTATGATAATTAACGACTCCATTGCGGGTAAATTGGGCTTCGTCGGTAAATAGAATGCGAGATAAAAAGTTCGGATTCCTGGCACAATTATTTAGTATCCATCTTGCGAATTGTACCCGCTGGGGAAAATCTCGTGGGAGCAAACCCTGCACGCGCTGGATATGGTATGGATAAAAACTATTTTGATGTAAAACCCTCCAAACTGTCGATTGACTAAGGTTTAAATCCCGTGCAATTTGCCTCGTGCTTAACGCAGGATTCTCTTCAATAACTAGCAGAATTTCCTCTTCCGTCATCACGATTCGGACTTCACGCGGCCTACCAGCATTCATTTTGGTAGATTGGAATCTTCCAAATTCCCGGAGATGCTGATGAGAGTTGCTGAAAGTTCTACAGTTGGGCAGCCGACGATGAGGAAATCTTAACGAGTACATCCTACGAGCTTCAAGCGCATTTCCATCAGCTAGACCATAAACAAAGTGAATATCTGCAAGGTGCTCGAATGAAAATGGTTCATTTTCCATTTTTAAAAGAAAAGAAAAATGAAAAATAACCACACAAAAAAAACTAAACCGACTGTAAACACCAAAACGTAAATAATGACAATTGTGTCATGGTTACGGAGAAAAACAAATTACTGCTAACAAGGGTCACAGCCCTCTGCTTACTTACATGTTTTAATAGGGCCAGGCCCAGATTTTGATTTTTTTCTTGGAAACAAAGCTAGATACGAGTAAAGCTCAAGAGGCAAGAAAGTTACAATATTGACCGCTTAATCTAAAGAAAAATTAAATTGTCAAAAAAGCGGTGGCGTACCATAATTTTACCTATAAGTATCAAGTAGGTAGTCCCCTGAGACGCCACTGGAATCAATAAATTTATTTTATTCCCACCAAAGGAAGGTCATTATGACGACAAATAAGCCTACCAAATTTTATTTAAATCGGCTGATAGGTTTTTAAATAATTGATAAAAACCCGATTTTTTTAAAAAAATTTAACACACTGTATCTAGAAAACGAAGCAAGTTAGGACATACGATTATATGGAAAAAAAACTTATTTTTGGCTGGTAAATACGCCCTTAAAATCTTTGCACTCAATTTTGAATCACCCTGTATATATACATATATATATGTACATATATATATATATACATATATATATACATATATATATAAAAAATTTTGGGAAATGATTAGGTATGATCTCTACATACCAAAAAACTGAAAACCGCATTTTAATTCCTATTTTTTCGACTTCGTTAACGAATGCAATACTAGATATAAATCTACCAAAAATTGCACCTATTTTACCGTACTACAGGATTTGTGGATGTTGCTATCTTCTTACCCGTAATGCAATGGCTGGATTTTTACCTAAATCAAATTTCAATTCCTCTCTACAGAAACTCTCGACATTTCGGCAATTTCCCATGCTTCGCATTTTATTACTTCCTTAATTACTTCTAACTATGAATATTCAATTGAAAAAATTCAATACGGATGATCCCAACTTTTGTTCGTTTACCAGAAATTTTTTTAAAGCGAACTGAATTATTAGTAATGTGAGTTAGCTGTCCACAATAATTGCAAAAAATGAGTTAAAAGCTGTTAAAATGATTCTCTGCGTAGTTTTAGCTACACAAAATATATTTTTCCATTTATTTACCGTAAGCCATCTTTAAGTGAATAAGAGTTGCTAGTTACTATACACTCTTATCTGTGGATAACGAATGCTATAAAAGCCCGGCCAATTCCTCTCCGGATATTTTTTATTTCCCGTAAAATTTTCTATTACCTATATTACGTAACCAATGCTATTTGTTGATATTATTAGCATGCCATCGTGATGCGCTCATGTCGGTTTGCTTTTACTTTCATTTAATACTCCCCTTTGTCTTTTCATTAGGCGAAACGAAATTGAAAAACGAATCGACAACTTGTTTTGTATGCAATACCGTTAACACTTTTTACACAGCGAATAGTTAAAAACTTTCACAAGTTATTACAATAATAGTAAAAGTACACCGATAATTAAAAGGTATTTAAAATAAGGTCACACGACGATCGAACTTTGAATATTGAAGAAATTTATTAACTGACCGTAGGGCTCGTTCTCAAATTAAAATTTTACTTATTTGAAATTTATAACTAATAATGCTGTGCAAAATATTATTTAGGGTGGATGTGCTAGATCTTCAAAAATGAAGTACTGGCAATTGAATAATTGCTACTGTATCAGAAATCACAAAAATTATTTGAAATTGTTTTCAAATGTTAGTCAGCGTCGATTAAACATTTTTAAACAACCTATGACGAGTTTCTAAGTTTCTCTGACATCTCATATTCCCTGTAATTCCTATTAATGCTCAATAATGCGAACAGAATTTGCTTTGAAATAAATTATCCCATTAATCTCATTAACGTTGAGTTATTCTTTGAAACCTATCAAGTAGCTATTAAATTAGCAAGTAGTATTTCCGTCCGCTTTCAAGTTATCAGCAAAGAGAGTAATTCTGGCGATTTTATCATTCAGGTCTGAGATTTAACTGAATTTATTTGTGTCGTTAGTGTCGATAATGTGCTGATGAAATGAAAAAATGCAATCTTACCTCAAAGCATCAAAGTAAGAGAAATAGGTTTATCAAAAAAAGAACAAGACGCAACAAATTATAATAAGCAGTTCGTTGCTGCCCCGAACTGCCGGAGGTAGTTCTCCCAGGGAATTTCCCCTTCGAAAGTTGACAGCCTCATTCGATCGCTCGCCGACTGCCTTGCTCCTGGTTACCTCCTCCTAGTCATTAAACGAATTACCTGGACTAGATATGTTTTGCCGGCTGGGGTGAAAATGACTTGATTGTAATCAGGACCCCAATATTCGTAGTCGGTTTTCCAATTCCAATCGTTGGGTTTTCTCGGTCTGAGGTGCGCTCTCCAGATTTTCAATTCTGCTGCCCAACTCACCGTGGAGTTTTCCTAGTTTTTTTCCAACTCGCCATGGAGTTTCCCCGTTCCGCGGTGGAGTTCTTTTCTGTGGTTATCCAACTAACCATGGAGTATTTCCAGTTCGCCGTGGAGTTTTTTATGATGTGACGTGGTTTACCTCGAGAAGCAGTAGTGTCGTCGGCGGCACGAAGACTCTCTGCTAGAAGGTTACGTCACTTTGTTGAATTGGCGCTATTTGCGGAGTTTCGCAGTTTTAAGGTCGGTTTTACGGTTTTGCTCGGGCGCCAGATTTTTAAGGGTTTACTCCCTGAAGCCACGGGTTAGTTTATACTCAGGAGAATGCCAGGAAGTCCGTGAAAATAAAACACAATTCGGAAAACAAATAAAACTAATTTATTATAGAAAATGGCAAAAAGTAAATATATACAACATGTTAGAGAAATGGAAGCATCGGCAACGGTGCAATAACTAAAAATCGGTTTCTACAGAAAAGCGGCATCTATGTACAATTTTCCCTAATTCTACGAAAAGCGGATAGATCCGGCAACTATGTACATCGGAAATACGTGGGTGGTTTCGGTCTTACGAAGCGGTCAGGCAACAATGCACGGTGCGGTTATAAAGGGGGAGCTAGTGCATAGCGGTCTAGCTAATCTAGTAGATGACATGCCTATACGCAATAGAAGAGCTAGTTACGTGCAGCGGTTAAGTAAGGGTTACGAAGCGGTGAGAGCGGGGCAAGCAATGATGTCAAGTAGGGGCTCATTTTATTCCGCGATACCGAGTTTTTAGAGTCGTCTCCATAGTTCATTAAATAATCCTCCAGACGTTTCTGCAGCAATGCTTTCGACCCTGACGTTTGGAGTTCTCGATCTTCCAACTTGCGCTATATAGGTCCGTAATATTCAAGTGGCGTAGTTTCCTCGTTGTTCTGAATTTAGGTTAATAGTCCCATTTCTGATATTAATTGTAACGTTTTACTGTTCAATATAAGTAACGCTACGCGAAATTTCTTAATTATCTTTTTAAAACACAAGCACTTTTTGTCTAATTTATATTTTACACAGCTGTTTGTTTTGTCTTTTGTTCGCCGAACATACCGTTCCCGACTTGAGTTAGTTTTGCGGCGAAAGTCTGCTATACAGTATTATAGTTACTGATTACACCGAGTTCTTCAGTCATACTTTCTTATCCAAAACAGAAATTTCGAAAATATGACAATTCACATACGATGGGTTATCTTTAATGTAACAATTTACGGGTAACACGGTGGTTTATTTATATTTTTGTCGCATTTATATTTATATTTTGACGCATCTATTGTATATTTTGAGATCGAGTGAAATCTGAGTCTGCTGGGGGTTTTTAAAAAATACTCTCAGATTTTGATTTATGATTGTAGAAAACCTAAGAGTATTCCTTTTTTTTTATTTCAAACGAATGTTAAATCAATTCAGATTTCAAAGGATTCCATTAGATAGGTTACCTTTCTGGAGTCTACGCAACTATTACATTTTTACTATTAGTCCAGTAAATGAAGGCCGATAAACGCCCAAACTTGGGTTAAATTCTGCAAAAGGATGAAACTAGGGGCAAAGGTAGGTATCAACTGGGTCTTGAAATACAGAAAATTGCCGATTCTCCGGGTACCACAACATGGCGGGGAATGGCCCCCAACTTTCAAAAATCCGTTTTCCGCCAATATATACGAGAATATGGCATTTAGAGAAATTTTGTTTTGAATACAAAAGGAAGACAAGTTCATTAGCTACAAAAATGGTTCTTATGGCTTTTTCCGAAAACTCGAAAGTTTTCAAGATAACTGCCCCGAAACGAACCCTTTCCTTGTTCCCCCTGCTCTGAATCCAGGAGAGCAAATTCGAGAAATGGAGACAATAGCGGGCGGACCAATTGTCCAATAATTCGAGTAAAATTGGATATTTTTTGGTGATTCAAAATCCACGTGAAAGAGAAAACCCATAGCTATGTAACCTGGGTATTGGGGCTTATTTTTATTTTTCTTGAATATTGTAAATTTTGTTTCCTTAGCAAAGAAACTTACTTAAATTTCTTAACTAGCATGTCTTCTTGGCTTAATTTTGTTTTCTTCGATATATCTCGACTTTTAGAAAATTCATCAGTATTTTATAGAATAATATTAATTAGTCGGGCCTTTCTTGATAATGGGTCCCCAAAGCCCATCGGAAGGGCCCAGAAAGGTTGTATCATTTTCTTTGTTTTGCATCCCAATAAAGAATAACTTTGTTTATGTTGATTTTTTGGTATTTCCGTAGTTTTGAAAGTTGGTTGGGAAGAATGTTGAAGTTGGCAAAAAAGCGAAGAAACCATTGAAAAGGGGACATTTCAAGCGTTCCAGTGATGTGCAATGCGAACCGATAAGATGATTCATAATTTTTTAATGCCCAATTGATGCCACAAATGTCAAAAAATCAACATAATCAAAGTTACTTTTTAGTGGGATGCAAAATAAATAAAACGAGACAACCTTTGTGGGCTCGTTTGATAGGTTTTGGGAAGCCATTATCAAGAAAGACCGGATTAAATGACCATTATTGATTAAAATATGGATGAATTTTTTAAATGACGAGAAATATCAAAGAAAAAAAAATTGCCAAATTTAGCAAAGAAGTGATAACTTTCTTGAACACGTTTCTTAACGACATGTATATTCGGGAACTCGGAAATAATATATTTATAAAGATCTTCATTGTTAATCTCGATGTTTACAATATAAAGTCACAAATGAAATTGATAAAAATTAAAAATTGTAAAGCTGATCTTATTTATCTATTACTTTCTACCTCTTATCCTTTCATTCTTTCTGATTTTCAAATTTCTATTTATATTTCTCCTGGAGAAAAACACAGTAAAACACACAAATTATTGTAACAGTTCGTTAGTGGTTTCGTGGGCTAAGCGCCTGAAATTCCTTTGTAAAAAGAGAATTTTATCTGAACACAACTCTAGAGGGTGGTCCAGCTTGAACGAAAGGCAAAAGGAGACGTTATGGTTTTAGAAAAGCCCGTCCATGTGTTTTAGTCTTCCATCACCCTTCGTTATGGTTTGTGTTGTACTGTGTGATTGGTTTAGCCGTTCTACTGTGTAAAAGACCATATGATTGAACTGAGTAATTGGAAAAAGTCACTATTTGGTGAGCTTATCTTTGAGCTATTTATTCTCCAACTGTTAATTAATTAACTAACTCTTTAATTACTTAACCATCGATATTTAAAACTGAGTAAAAATTGTAGTTGAATCTATATGGTATTCCAAACAGTAGTAGTCACTGTTCGTACAGTGCCGACTTTTATCCCAAGGCGTGCGTTACCTCCCCCGTCAGGCTTGTGCAACGCAGAACACACAACCAATTCCAATCAAAATTCGCGTTTTTGTGTAACGTATTCGTGACCAATCATTTCCTTTTAACGTTTGTTCCATTTTAAAAACGTCTAGAATTAATTGTTCTAGAAGTTTCAACCGAGTTAGGTAAAGTTTTAGATCGATTATTAACAATCTCTTTTCGCAAATTAAAAGAGTATTTTGAAAGATTGAATCAATAAAATTGTTTTTTTTTACGGGGTCAAGGGAATATAGCTGACTAGATTCCAATGAAACTCAAGAAATTTTAAATCGTAAATATGTTCTCAGTAAATACCGGACGGTCTAGAGACGGGTGTTTTGGAATATTTTCCTTGACTGGTTGTTATCAATAATATGCCGACTATGAAATAAAAGCATGCTTCAGTCGATTCATATGTACTATAGTAGCTTTCTTTCCTATTAATATAATACAATTTGTTTCAAAATGATTGTCATCTAGTTGGCGTTGGAATTTCTGTGCATGTAAATTTTGATGTGCCGCGCTCTATTGATTTGAACCTATCTAATTCTGATAACAAGTGTCCCGTGATCTGTGCGATTTGTGCAAGTGTCAAACTTGCAATCAGTACTGCTGGTAATTTACGGCCCTTTTCAGGGCCAAAACAAATACTACAAATAGACAAATACTCAGAATTCGTTTTCTTTTGACAGAGAAAAACCAGAAGTTAAAAGAGGTTAAATAGGTTATTTTGATGTTATGCATAGCTAGTAGAAACTCCTATTTTTTCAAGGCGGTTTTTTTATTTTACATGGGAATTCTACAGCCGACTTGATGAAAATCATTTTGAAACACGTTGTACAATTTACTGGTAAACAAACTTCTAAAATTTTGTAAGATAAAGCATACTGTTGGGTTAGTTTTTTACTGTGTCCTTTCTTGGATTTCTCGTTCAACAAATAGTTATGTCATTGACCCTTCTATCATTATATTTTTTATTAGTTTCTTTTGATTTCAGTAAATTGTGTTTTGCTATTTCTCTTGATTTTTGTAACTTTAGGTAAGATTGTCAAGATAATTATCGTAAGTGTATTTAAAGACGGGCGATGTCATAATGCTACTGGGAAGTTTTGGTTCAACTCCAAACTATAATTCATAATGGGTGAACTTTGTGGATGTGTGAGTTGTAGCGTTATATGAAAACATAGCAAAGGTTACCCATTAATCCCAGTCGGTCTGACCTTTATTAATGTAGTGTTTTAAGTAGTCGTCTAACGTTGAATGACTGCACTCTAAAGCGGCATTGGACTGCGGATGATAAGCGATGCAATTTATTTTTAATGTTAAATAATTTCGTAATTTGCGATAATAATTTTGATGTAAAATCTTTCCCTTGATCAGTTACTATATAATCTGGTTTACCAAACTTGCATATGAATTCACATGCAAATTATTCTGCGATAGTTTTTGGTTTATGATCGGGAAGAGGATATGCTTGTGAAAATTTTGTTAGATCATCTTGCAATGTTAATAGAAACTTGAGTGGAGTGATTCTCTTCAAGTATCTCAAGAATATCTTGGGGTTCAGGAGAAAGTAAAACATCGTAATAAAATTTTATGAGAATCTTTGTGTTTCTAAATATAAACCTTATCATTGTCGTGATTTTGTTTCAGCTTAACTTATCAAAAGAAGCACTAATTGTAGGTAGGAATAAATTATGGATGGATGTTATCTAGGAGAGGGAAATTTTTCAACTTAAGTAAAGAACTGAAAATATTCTTGTGAGAAAGGGTCTCCCAATAGTTAATTTTTATGAAAACGTAGTAGACACGTCTGTTATTACTTTCCGAAATGTATGTTACATCGTTTAATTGGTGATTTTCCGATTTAAGTTGATCCTTATGATTAAATAAATTTTCTATTTCTTGTTGAAATGGTTCTTTGTATTCTAATTCGACTTACTGAAAAATAGCTGCATTTTCTTTAAATGTTAACATTTTTTCACTGATTCCTAGGGTACTATTGTCGCGTCCAGTTAATTTGTTTATTAGCAGTAATTAGTATGACCATTTTTTCAAATTTCGTTAGAAAATTTTCGTAACTTTCTTTATCCGGGGAAGTTGAATCTAAATTGCTATTTATATTTGTGACGTTTAGATGACTAATTTGAGTTTGCGGATTATATCTAAAAGTTTGCTGTATTGTTTGGTTCATTGATGGAATGCGACTTGAGAAGTACTTATGCAACGTAGTTCGATTTACCTTGTTTATAGATAATTTTGTTATTATACTCTTCGAGGGCAAGTCGTCATCTAACAAGTTGAGAACCTTGATCTTTGCTACTGATGAAACAAGTTGACTGTCTGTGATCAGTATAAATTAAGAATTCTCTACCGCACCGGTATGGTCGGAAATGCATTACTTACACCCCATACTATTGCCAACAATTCCATTCGATTGTGCTGTAAATTTATTCGGCTTTGTTTAGGGTGCGACTGGGATAGGCTACCGGAAGGTCATTTGGTATATCATCTTGAGAAGGAACTGAACCAATGGCATAATTGCTAGCATCTGTGGTTAGTATAAATGTCTTAGAACAGTTAGGGTATTGCAATATAGGTTCCTGGCAAAGTATGTATCTCAAACTTTCAAATTATATTTGTGGAAAGCATGAGTCTGGAAGACATCAGGGCCTCAGGGGTATTCTTTAATCCGAAGGGCATACTGTTATATTGATAGTGCCCAGAAGAAGTAGAAAAGGCAGTTTTTTGTGCGTCGTTGGGACTCATTTTAATTTGATGAAATCCAGATGTTAGGTCAATAGATGTAAAATACTTTGATTGACCTAATTGTTCAAGAATGTCAACAATATTCGGTAAGGGAATAGAATCGCCAATCGTGATGTCATTCAAACGCCTGTAATCGATAACAATTCTCCACTCTTTATTTCCATCTGAATCTGACTTTTAGGGAACCACCCACAGGGGGGAATTCCAAGGTGATGTCTATGATTCAATAATATTTTGAGCAAGAAATTTACTAATTTGATTTTAGACGTCTTGTTTGTATATTTCTGAATATCTGTATGATTTTACATTAATCGGTGTATTTGATGAGGTAGAGATTTCGCACATTATAGCAATAGTACATGTTAGTGGATCACCGTCAAGGTAAAGTATATTGTTATATTCACAGCAAATTTCAAATAAAGTCCCTTTTTCATCCGAATTAAGATGATCACAGAAAATTAAGGTTTTTTGCAGTTTTATTTTATCTATGCGTTCTTAAATTTAAGAAATGCGATCTTGAAATTTTATTGATATTGACCGTTTGAGGTTCTTGCATTGGTATTTCTTCCAAGTTAAATTCAGTTTTGCTTATTTATACATTTTGGTCAATATTGTTTAAAATAGAGGTGATAGCTTTATTTTGTTGACAACATTTACGATACTTGGATAGTCATAAAGATCTTCTAATCTATTTAAATCAGGGTAAAGATCTTCTTTTATACCTGAATTTTCTACTTATATCTGTATAATGATCTTGTTTTGAAGCAAAAGTAAATATTTTGTTGAAAATAGTAATTTGGTAATTTTCGAATGATGACTGATAAACAGCAATTACAAATAAGTATTTCGAAAGATGCGATAAGATAAACTTTCTTATATACAGGGTGCGATATACATTATACCTTTTTAGTACTCTCGTAACTAGCCAGAAGGCACCTGAGAGGGGGCGTTTGTCGAGGGTCGTGTTACGTAATGGGTAAGGGGCTCGCCTTCCAGGCTCGGGAAGAAATTGATGTACTTTTGACTTTAAGTAATAAATGTGAACTAAGACTAAATTCAATCGATATTTGATCAACTAACACGACCCAAGAACACAAAGAAGCCTACAAACTGAGAAATGGGATTCGGTATGACTGAACTATAGTTAGTTAGATTGTGATAAATGAAGACATCCGGGTCGAAATTCGTGAGTTTAGAACACTTCTGATTTTGAACTTTCGGTCCTTATTGTGACGTAAACTTTTTTGTTAAGGAACGATGCATTTGTGGCTCTTTAATTCGTTTCCGTACTGTTCGCGGTAGTTTGAGTTAAATTCTTGAGAGAAATAGTGAGTGTCTCGAGACAAAACAGCCAATTTGCACACGATGACAGAACTACTCCTGAATGCCAGTGTGTTATCTACTAGTAAGAGCAAAGCGGAGTTAGTGGCCGGATTGGAGCAAGCAGACCCGAATATTTGGGATGTGATTACGGTAGACCGGGAGTCGACACCAGAGCAACCGCGTGTTCAGTACGGAGTCATAAACTTTCGGCATCGAGAACTGGCAATGATAACGAAGGAGATAGATTTCATTCGTAAAGAACTTGAGCTGCTAAAACATGAGCAAGCCATCTCTAATGGAGAATACAGCAGTCCATTGAGAATAATTTCCAAGCCAGAAGAAACATCGGTCCCATCATAAGAGAGGGTTTTTTTAGTGGGTAACCTCCGTGGACCCCCACAGTGTCTGATGCGCTGGAAAATACTTTATGATTGAGCAACAACACTTTTCATACTAGCCATTTATACTGACACTAATACATGTTCACCCCCACACCGTTTACCTCTCAAGGAAGGATTTTTCAACTCATCATTCCCCCATAAACGGGTTTTTCCCTCTAAAAAAAAGGCCATTGAGAATGGATACTCCAATACCTTCAAGTGGTCAAAGTATGTCGACTATAAATTTTCAGATAATCGGTAAGTTAATGTGCCACTTTGATGGATGCACAATCGAGTACATTTTGGAGATATCAACAACAGGTGAGTCTTCTAATTATATCCTACCAATTGGACGAGGAGGCTACAAGACTGCTTATTAGTTTTAAATTGAAAGGAAGAGCGGCAATCTGATACCATTCAAAACCAGAACACTTGGCATTAAAATATGAGGACCTGCTTAATAACATGAAAACTATGTTCGATCACCAACCCAACAAATTGGCTCTACGGAGGGAATTCAAAAATTGAATCTGAAGACGGAACGAGAATATGCAGACTACTATCACGATAAAGCGATTTTGGGAATTCGAGTTCCGATTGAAGAAACTGAATTGGTTGATTACCACATTGGCGACATTTCAGATTTTGGATTACGCAATCAAGCCTGAATTATGCGGTTCAAAGATGTAACCCATCTATTGGAGGCATTTGGAACCATTTTGCTGGACACGAAAATCCCAGAGACGGAGAAGAACAACAGGGAGGAAGACCAGAAAACCGTCAGCTCCACAGCCTGAAATCTTCACAGTCAAGGGAATATTTCAACTTCCAGAAAGTCGGGCATATTTCTGGCGAATGTTCCAAGTCAAGAAGAAACTACATGTCAGAACACGACGAAATCTGCTAATGTCGTCCAGCCAACCCTTGTGCAGCCGTACGTGGTTCAAGTAAGATATTCTGTCTAGGATAACCATGAACAAATGTGTAAGTAAGATTTGACAGTGATGTTCGATTATGATTCGCTCACAAGCTTTATAAAATATAGCTGTGTTCCATTTGAGGCCGTAAGCATTTGCCAAGTATTATTCAGTATTTTTGTGGAATAAACTACAGATCAAGGCTAAAACCATTGAATTGAACATGTTTGCCATAATGTAGAGACAGACGGTATTCCTATTGCGTTTAGCTTCTACAATCTACATCGTCCCGGACGATACGATGTTTATGATGGCTGTGCTCGGGCCAGATTTCGCTGCTCATTCATTTATTACAGTAAACTTGGACGAATACCCTTTTTCCAAAAGAAAAGGGGAAACGCACATTTATCACTTAGACAGCGACGTGAAGGAAATATTGAATATTGATTGTATCGAAAGTAATACCTCCAGTAATAATGTGAAAATTAATCCGGCAAATCGTGTCGAAACAGTTGGAAGAATTAAAGAAAAGTTTAGTTTTAACTTTTTGGGGAAAAAAATCGATTGTAATTAATAATGAATTTGAAATGAAAATCATGTTAAAACACGATTAGCTGATATGCTTTATAACGCGACGTCTCTCTTTTGTTGATAAAGAAAGGCTAAAAGTATTGTCGCGAGGCGGCCCCAATTAGCGAAAATAGGTCGCTGTCTAAGCTTATTCAGCACCGCGGCGACCTTAAACCGAAGGACGACTCGACTCTCGGACAGGTACGACACCACGATTCGTAAACATCCCGCTTGTATTTATACAGCGGGATGGTAACGATCGGGGTGTTAGTCTGTCACCAGGTATCACGTCTCGCTGCCCGTCCGAGAGCCCGTCATTCCCGGCATGCCGCTACTTGGAGGAGCCTCGCACCTGTTGCCCTTCGTCCTTCTCAAGTAAGCAACCACCTCCATTTAACCTCTTCTCACTTCTCTACATTTGATCTCTTGTTTTAATTTCATTTTACGATGTTCTCTCCCCTACATTCAATGTTTGAATAAATATTGTTACGTGTTACCATGTTTTCTCCTTAGCTCCACCTAGCTACACCCCCAACCCGAGCACTCCCTTTGGACCCTAGGTCCTCAGGCGTGTGACATATGGTGGAGCCGCCGCGTTTCGGCCCCAGGAGAGGTTCTTCATAATCTCTCCTACCCCCCTATGCAATCTTTTTCTTTTTCACTTCCACTTATGGTGGAAGCGCTGCGTTTCGGCCCCAGGAGAGGTTCGTCATAATCTCTCCTACCCCCTATGGAATCGTTTTCTTTTCCCACCTCCACCTATGATGGAGACTACGAATTTCGGCCAGTATGGGAATTATTTTTAATCCCTTTTGCCCCATTAAGTACATTTCTTTGTCTCCACCACGATCCAACATGTTTCTAGGCATTTTAATTCAAATTAATCGTTTTCCTTTTATCTATTCGTTACTTCTTTTTTTTTTTTTTTTTCGAACGAAATCGTCCTAATAACAAATAATTGTTGAAATTCTACATCTTAATTAATCAGCATTTTTATTTAATTCATGGTCAATCGCGCAATTCAAAGTATAAACTTAACCTTGATGTGTAATTCAAGTGCACGTAATATTTATTTAAACATGTTTGGTAATTTCTTTCGTATCTGGGTCACGAAAATGGGTGAGAGAATGTGTTTAATTAAAAATCGAAAACTTTTATAGCAATTTTATTTTACTTGATCTCTTTTCTTCATTTTCACAAATGGTTGCTTACAATATTCCTAGCCCGTTCCCGTATATCCAGCCCTAAACCCTGTGCCCTAATCCCTCATAAAAGGCTCCCCAATGCATTTGGATGATTTATCGAAAAGAAACAATATTCGACCGAGTATATCACCTTATGCAATTCCAATAGTTTTAGTACATAAGGAAAATGGGTAAGTTAAGTGTGTACACGTCGCACGGTCAACCGAGATAAAACAATGCAACTCACATGTAAGAGTAGATGTAATTTCGTTTTTTAAAAAGTCTCATCCAGTTAGAACCGACGAAATTGGTAAAGTAAATTTTGCGTAGATTATAGCAAGTTTAAATAACATACCTAACTGTAAAGGATAATTTCCTTAGTCAACTGATAGACGATAAACTTGATTAGCTAAATGTCAGACAGTTTTTCACCATGTTAGATTTTAAACGGGAGTATTACAACGTCAGAATTGAAAAGGATTCGATTAAATTCACTTCCTTTTAGATTTGTTAGACATGTTCTTCTCGATTTGATTCGCACTAATAAAATGTTCTTTTTTTAGATTATTTCTTTATCGCAACGAAGATTTTAGAAGATGATCTTGCAATTTTGCGCCATATTTTTGAGATGGCTGAGCGACATCATTTAACTTTCATGTTAAGTGCTTTTTTGTGCGAACAGATAGTGATTACCTGGGACAACAAGTTATCGTCCACGAAATTCGTCCTAGTGACTCGAACTTCTTGTCAGTGATGAACTATTCAGTGAGTAGCAATAAAAAACAGGTGTTTCGGTTTGTATCTCTTGCTAGTTACTTTCGACGATTTATTCCGGGATTCTCTATTAAGACGAAACCATTTCATGCCATCATTAAGTAAACTATATAATTTGTATTCGTAGTAGAGCAAACCCAAAAATTCGAGACCTTAAAGCGACATTTACCTAGTAAACCAATTTTGAACATATATTCACCCAAAGCAGAAACAGAGTTTCATTGTGACGCATGTGCTACGGGGTTTTGCGCCATCCTTTTGCAAAAACAGATGGACGGATCTTTCAAACCCGATTCTTATTTCGGTCAACGGACATCTCCCGTGAGTGCTATTCCTTCTTCCTTTCCCATTCGTCGTAGTACTTCCACATTTGTGATGTGTTCACTATAAGATATTCTAAGAATGCGCTGGTACACTCTCATCTTAAATGCCTCCAACCTTTTCACTAATGTTTCCTTTAACGTGCACGCCTCTGCGCGCAACTAAACTGGAAATATGTAGCATTAATGTAGCTGAATTTTAGTGGTAGATATATATGTTACTGTTCGTGAATTATGATATACCGATAAATGTTGCTCTAGCTTTTTCAATTCTAGAATTTATTTCGATTGTTTGATCTCATCACGAGTTAGCCATTGTTCCAAGGTACACGTATGTGTCCACATGTTGAATTAGTCGGTTATTTAATGTCACCTGTCTGGCAGGCTGCCATGTCTGGGTATTCTAACTAGCATCCATTTAGTTTCATTTATATTTAGATCAACTTCGCTCTCCTCATTCACTATTTAAATTATTTTCATGAAATATAGTAGTTCATACAGACTGTTAGCTAGCACGGCTGTGTCATCGGCGTATCTGACGTTGTTTATTCCTTCTTCATTCATCTTTATTCCTGCGCCGTTTTCATCCAAAACTATCTTAAAAACATTCTTCGAGTAAATATTAAAAAGCAGTGGGAACAGGATACATCCTTGCCGCACCTCGTTACTAATTTCAATATTCTCAGTGAAAGAAACACCAATTTTTACCTTTGCTGACTGATTTCAGTATAAAGCTATAATTCGGTTGCCGTTATAGTCGATCTTTACATTTTGGAGTGTTTTTATTAGTTGGTTGTGCCTGACGTCATCAAAAGCTTTTGTAGAATCCACAAAGCATATGTGCTTCTTCAATTACATCTCTGCGCCTTTGGATTAGTACTTGGAAGCAGAATAACACTTCTTTTGTGCCAAGAGCATTTCGGAACCCAAACTCTGAATTTCGTAATTCCGTTTCACATTTGATGTAGATTCTGTTGAATACGATTTCGCCGGAGTCGTTCGTGGTATAGTTAATTAGGCTTATCAGTCTATGTTGATCACAATGTTTGGAGTTAATTTTTTGAGTAGTATGGCAAAAAAAAGTAGATTTTAACTAGTCTTTCGGTATTTTGCCGCTGTAACATACACTGTTCAGAAGAGTGTTCATAGTGTCCTGGAATTTATCGTCCTTTTCACATAGGAGTTTTAAAACTTCCTCGTAAATATTATTGGGGCCTGGTGATTTTTTCCCGAGGGACTATATAACTTTTACTACTTCCGATTTAGTAATTGGAGGACCAGTATCGGTAGCTTCATTTGTATAAATTGGAGGTTCGCGGATGATCTGAGTGGAAAAGAACTTCCACGTTATGCTTCCATGTCTTTAGAACTCATGTTTCTTCTGAGATAAGACTACCGTCGGCGTCAAATATGCCGATCGTTCCACCGTTACATTTCCTGTTATTTGCAATTTCTTTAATAAATTTTTTGTGCATGTTATGATAGTGATATTTCTTCTCACATTGTTCAATTTCAATGCATTTTTCAGAGTCATGTCATCTTAGCTTCTCTAATTTTTGTATTTATTCTTCTACGTATTTCGCTATACATTGGTATATTTTTGTTTTTGTAATTTCGTTGTTTTTCCATTATATCAAGGATATATTCAGTCACTCATTATTTTTTTTCACTCTACCTAGTTTCAAAAGGATTCTTCACGTTATCTGAATAGCTTGTTCAATCTTGCCCCATTATTCAGTTACTTCGGTTGGGTTTTCATTAATTTTGTTTATTTCTTATTTAGAGACTCCTGTACCTCTTGCCTAATGTTGACATTAGAGAGCTTTCCTACGTCTACTTTCTCATTTGTACTTTTTTCTTAATTCGCTTCTGCGTAATGTCGAATTCGCATACAATAGGATTATCATATATGTTTCAATATATGCCCGTGGATACGTTTTTACCCATTTTATTGCATTTCTATATGTTATTGGTACAGCTATAAGATCTATTTGACATCTTACGTTGTTCTCTATGGTATCTGCTGGTCATTTCCATGTGTATAACCCACGAGCAGGTAGTTTGAAGAAGGTGTTGGTCGGTATAATATTGTCGGTCTCCGACATATAATACTCTCTCCTCGTCGTTTCTCTCTCCCAGTTCGAGGCTTCCAACGGCATTTTCAACTTTTCGATTACCAACTATGCCACTATTCGGGTGGTGGTGGTGATATTATAGGATACTGTAACTTAACAAATATGGAGTTTTGTTATAAAAATAGGACTCATTTGTGTAAGCTTTGGAATTCCTTTAAAATTAAGTTACCTGCCGTCTACAAAACGAATAAACCTCTCCTTTCAGCAAGTTTATTCACTGATGAGAGGTCAGTTCAAAAATGATTAAATTGTGGAAATCCTTTCGGTGCAAAATAAAGAAAAAAATATTCGTTGAGGGATTCTTGCGTATCGCGGACACTGGATTACTTTTGAAAAAATATTATTTGTGTCCATGAAAACTTGCATATTCCATTTCGAAGTAATGTTGTCGTGTGCAATGGGGGAAGTGAAAAAGGAACACCCGTAACACGTACGACGTATGTTGATAAATTAAATCTCCTTTACATTTTCATTTCTGTGTTGAGTAATACGAGTGTGCTCTTCAAATCCAACACAAGTTTGCACGTAATAAATTACCCAACAACAACCGAAGAAAGTCCATTACGCAGTCATTGCTGTTCGGAAGTTTCCCCTAGACCTTGCCTGCTGAGTGCCATTGGCCTTGTCCGTAGAAGGCAAAGAAGAAAGAAAATAAGAGGAGGAGGTGGAAGGCGTAAGAGCGTGTGTGAGAATTACCCAGTGAAAGTGGTGGTCCCACACCATCGTCCGAACCTATAAAACAAGTTGGCCTGCATGGTAAGATGCGTGTGTTAGAGTGTGTGTTTTTGGGAAAGCCCAGCTCCAAGTAACAAGCCATGCGGATCAAGTGGACCCTTGTGGTTAGTGATTCACCTTTTTTTCCTAAAATTCGCAATAAACGTACTTCAGCAACTTAGTTTTCGTGACTATTGTGTGTAAAAGTGACGGGAACGAAAGTATCTGTGTTAGTCGTTTGTGCACTCTCAAAGTTCGTTAGGATAGATTGAAATGGTAGTAGAATACTACTTTTCTTGATATTTTTCGCATTGTTTCCCTTATTCAATACTATTTTATTTAACTCAGAATTAAAAGTTCTCCTGAATCTTATCATGGGAATGGTGAAACTAACTCAAGCGAGATAAAGCATTGTAAATGATTTTCAAGTCTTTTGTTAACTTTTCAACAAAAGGATGTGAATAAATTTTTATGGTGGTTTACAAGGAAATTAGGAAGATAGTTCGTAGCTCCCAATGGAAAGTATGATATACTAAAATTAATCAAAATCGGTGTTATAACTTTTATATTCAACATAGAACACATAGATGAAATTTAAATTCATCAAAGAGCGTTGCAAATAAACCGTGTTGATAAACTTTTTAAAAATAACACACGGGGATTTTCTAGAAAAAGTTAATATTGGGAATTTTTGTACATTAATTCGCAAATGAATCGGAAAATCATTGTCACATATATACCAAACATTCCGTACTATGTTCAGTGAACTAATGATTCTGATCCAGTATTTATTATGATCCAGGAAATTTTATTTTTTAGAAGAGGACTGTTATTCTAATATTATGTCATGTTATTCTAAATTTTCATTCAGAATAACGTGACGATATATTTTCAGATACCTTGGTTAATCTTTCTTTTAATATTTAATTAACGTGTCGGTCTGATTGCTAATGAAGGAATTTCGGACTTTGCCAGTCGATTTTTATTTTCGAATTTTTTGGATTTTCTCCTTTTTTTGTTCCTGATAATGAGTAGAGTATAATATGTCCGGTGTTAATGATACCGCCCTTATGTTTTAAAGTACCAATTTTATTAATTGTAAAATGTGTTGCATATTTCATTTTAATCTATTTTTGTAGCGATCACTTCAATTAATTTTAATGATGGTAATCCATTGAATGAAATGGAAGGCATCATAAATTTAGATCTAATTTATCTAATTGCCATTGAATTTATATTTTCGTTCTATTGTTATTTTTATTCTTTTCCATGCTCTCTCAAGAATCTGGGCCTATTTAAATGTTCATAGTCCGTTTAAAGTTAAAATGGGAACGATTAGTATCCTCATTAAAACAGCCGTAAAACTATGAGTAACATTCTAAAGTTGATTGTATGACCCATTTAACTAAATATGTAGGTACTAAATTGAATTTACTTCCAAACGACATACAAATATTGACCTTTTCAACGTTATCCTTTCACTTTCAAAACTTTCTACGTCTCGTCAACTATATTCTATAGAAATTAGCGGCATAACGGTAAATCGAACATATTGAACTTGTTAACTATTGAGTAAACTAATAAAATGAGATATGTAGTTAAAAATAACTCGATAATAACTGTTAATGAACGAAAGTTAATCGGAAAGTAACAAAATAAATCAAAGTTCATACACTAATACAAAATAATATCGTTGCTGGCATAATTTCTTAAATAAATTGTTTAATAATATGCCAATTTATACTTTCCCATATGGGGTACCCATATAATAAGAGAAAAGGATTGTAATCGTACTAATTTTCGGAATTTGAGATATTGGCATTTCTGGACATTTTAAGGTCCCCTGAGTTCGAAAAACATATTTTTGGGAACATGTCTGTGTGTATGTATATATTTGTGTGTGTATGTGTGTACATGGCCAACGTTTTTTCAGAAACTATAAATAGTGGAAAGTTAAAATTTTGTATTTAGGATGGGATCCCCTAAAAACTCGCGACGACATAAATTTATCAGAATCCGTTAACGGCAAACGGCATTTTACTCACAAGTTTTAGGTTTTTTCAGATTGTCTTTTAAACCTCGTCCGTTTACATTACTATTCAATCCCTATTGAGAGGAGTTATCGTTATCTTAACTACTGATCTTCTGCGAAGAGCCCTCTGCTTTTATGAATTTTCAGTTTTTCTCAATTTTCTCCAAAACAGCTCTACCAATTCTTAACAAATTTTATATTAGAACTGAGTTCACCTATGGCTACAACTTGTATTTGAAACTTTTTTTTTTGTGAAACACGATTAAAGGACACAATTGAACATTTCCACTTTCCCAAAAATTTTTTTTAAAAAACTTTGAATGTTTTCAATAAACATTATATTTGAAATAACATATTAAATGCATGCAATTTTTATTTAAATTTTTTTTCATATAACTGTTTTTAAGGGCATTTTATTCTTAAGAATTTTTATTTTGTACAATTTTCTTCAAAACGGATTTGGTGATTTATAATAAATCTCATAATTTAAGTTAGCTGTACAATACGTATACCTTTTGTTTCAATCATTTTTATCTATAATTGCCCTAAAGGGCACTTCCTTAAGTGCATCAGTTTGTAGAGTATTTGTTTAGTCTAACTGATATATCTCCATCAAGTAAAGTTGTTTTATTCATTCCAAGTCGATCAATGGATCCTTATTTCCGAATTATGAACATTGAGATCTGTTGTTATATTAAATAAGTAATTTTTTATATCGTTTTCAATAAAGTTAGTTTTATACAAAAACAATTTTCAAAAATCTTTGTTATTTAATAAACAATCAAAAAAAAATTATTAATAAGAGAAAATGTTAATATTCAATACTAAATTTATTTTATAAAACGGTGATAATATTGCGATGAATATTTTGTCTGGCCATATGAGAAAGTCTTACGATGTTTCACATCGCCATTTTTTGTACTTGTAAAGGTCCTCTGACATCTATGTAGATTTGATATTTTGTTTAAAAAAATTCTACAATTTTTAACACTATCAAATACCCAACGTTTGATCTGCAAATTTTCACGTTTTACTTTCATCTACTGAAAGTAGAACTTTTTAAGATAAAAATTCAATTTTTGTTCTTGTATTTTACTTTTAGTTTTTTTTTAGTAATAAATACTAAAAGTACCTAAACCGTTTTGAATTGTTTAATAACGTATATTTTAATCCCAGGCAGAATAAATAGTAAAATCAAATCGGCCAATTGCAATTACTACCATTCTTTAAAATTACAGATGTCTAGTCTATTGGAGGAAATTTAAAAAGTGTAAGAGTGTAAAAGTTAGAATGTAGATTTTAAGTCACAATAGAGTAGTGTTACGTATTTTTAACCAATTAAATTTTTTTTATAACTTGATAAAGCCCTTTTCGAAAATACAAATATATATAGTGGAAATAATGCAACAAATTCACAGATCATTATGGTAGCTTCAAATTGTATATTTATTTTACCAATAACTGTATTTTATTCTTTTGTAAATATATTTTTCGCACGAAATTATTCGTTTTAATACAAAGATAGATAAAAGTCTGATTGGGAAATATTTCTGATTTGTTTCTAGTATTATATTTGCTTTGCTATCGTCAGAAGAATATCTACTGAGGTCAATTCTTTTCAGAGATTTCGGCAAATGGAACAATTTAGTAAACCGTTGCCTGATTGCCTGCTAAGGATTTATTTTAATTTTATGAAATCAGTATACGAATTGAAAATTGAAAATTTTGATTTTAAAAACGTTTAGAAATGAAATTAGAAATCAAGGTAATCATTAAAAAATAGTAGAAGCCAATAAGTATTGGTAACACAGCTTTGTGCATTTTTTAAGTCTCTCTTTCATCTCTCCTTTTAAAGATAACTGATATGTGGAGAAGCCAAGCATTATATTCAGATTTGCTTTCTAAAGTTTGACATAGTCGAAGGAGCGCCATAAACGCAACTTCTTCTGTAGAACTGTCACTTTTCAACGTTCTTGTGGTCAATTTGAACATTTATATGGTGTAGATTTTCTTGACTATCCATAGTATTAGAAGTGGAAAAATATGTATAGAGAAACACTTGTGTTTTCATTGTCATTTTCCAGCGTTGTGAAATACATTCATGAAATTTGCTATGATCACTGACTTTCCATAACATTCTTCGTGAATTATACAACCGGAAAGTCCACCACTTCAAATCCGAAGTGTACATACACACCAACACCTTCACGGGTCTAGGACGTTTGGCCGGCGTCGCTCGGCCGTCGCCGTTTCGACGTAGGGATGTTTGATCGTCAGGTAGTTTGGACGTCGGGAAATTTGGGCGTGGCAAATTTGGTCTTTTATTGTAAAGACCTTAATCATTATGTTATTAATTTATTATTGGGTACATCAGGGTAAGGAAAAGGTATATTAATTACCCTGATTTACAAACTGCAACATATAATAATTGCCACATAATTATAAACAGAATCCACTAAAAACTATTAGGTATATAGGAAAATTTTCATTTACTTATGTCGAAGATTTCGACGACCCTCCCTAAGTCCAAGCGGCCTGTCGGTCAAACGTCACAGCGGCCAAACCGCGACGACCAAACGGCGCCGGCCAAACGTCCCATTCTAGATTGTAATAGGTTACATAAACACAAATATCGAGCAGTTGAAGCAAGTGCATAGTTTAACATGTAGTGGCAACATAATGGCTCCATTTTCAAGAGTCATTTCCAATGCCTTACAATTTAACGAATTAGTGTTATTATCGTCCAGAACTAATAAAATTAAATTTTTGTTTGTTAAAATAAATGCATTAATAAATTGCTGCATATATTTCATTTACAGTTTATAGAAAGTTTAACTATTCTTTAATACTTCCACTTTGTATATCGATGGTGCTCCATTGCCTACCATTGCCACCTTTTCATTTTTTAAAATTCTATTTAATGCCTCATATTAACCAGTAGCATTGCGGGAAACACTGATATTTCTGTTTTGAATCTTTCCTACACTGAATATTTTTCCTATTTCCCCATTGCATATTTTTTTAAACTGCTTAAAATGTAGCTGATCAACATAAAAAATGTGCGCCGGAAAAATTTTGGTAGATTCAAGTCAACATCAACATCAAGGATCCTTTCTATTACGTCATAAAAACCAAACACATTTTCCCTACTGAACCTATACGCAGTGTCAATAATATGGATTCACGTTGCCATAGAGAAGACGACTTTTGGATCAGCCACAAAAAGCAGATGAGCAGGACCTCTAACATAATGTTGTTTTATACATTTTCCTGCTTCTCTTCTTCGTTCTTATGCCCTAAGTTTATATTGTGTTGTATAAGGTGTTAAACCAAAAGGTTGGAGAATTATAGTTAAATTGATAGTGCAAACTTATTTGTCATGTATATATATGTATGATCTATATAAAATATTAATATTTTATTATTGTATTTTTAAAAAAATTCTGCCTTTAACGCAAAAGTGGAGTATGAAAATAATAATGTTCAAAAGTACCATATATTAGGGTGCAAAAGAATTGGTACTACATATATATTCCTATTAAAATACATATTTGTTTAAAACATATAAATAACTAATCACATTTACATATGATTTCATTATTCTCTATATATTTTACCTACCGATAGGTCTTGAATTAAATTTCTAATATTCATAATGCGTTAAATAGTTTTATGCCCTACGTAAACAAAGTTTTAGATATAAGTGTTCGTATTTAATTAACATATACTGACCGAGCGATTGAAACTTTGTTTTACCCCATAAGCTATATATTTATACTATGCAGTTACGTCAAACAAACGATTTCAAATTTCTTTATGGGCCGAACATGTCAGATGTTCGCACTTAACCAAGAAATCGTATTTCTGATTAGATGCCTTGTTTTTTAAAAGAAAAACCTCACTTTCGATAAGTTATGATGCAATAGTTTTGTTTATTATAATAATTGATATATAATATATGCATAATATATATAAAATAAATATCATATGTATAACCATTTCTTCCTTTTGTAGAGTGACTGAAGATTAAAATTATAAGCGAAACGTTTTACTAGAAAAAAGAGTTTTCTTTCTTCGCCCCCAGGGCGCAGCCCCGATATCTCAAGAGTTTTAAGTTTTATATATATGTATATATATATATATATACAGGGTGTTTTTTTTAAATTTCACCTCATAGTAGGCTGTGGATAGTGTTTGTGAATGCGCCTTACTAAAAAATGTCAAAATTGACATAACCTCACTTTTTTAATAAAAATTGAAACTGCTCCAATCGGTTAATAGTGTCTTGAAAAAGACAGCTCACACATCTACGCCTAATTAATAGAGCCAAGCTGTCTTTTTCAAGACACTAGTAACCGATTGGAGCAGTTTCAATTTTTATTAAAAAAGTGAGGTTATGTCAATTTTGACATTTTTTAGTAAGGCGCATTCACAAACACTATCCACAGCCTACTATGAGGGGAAATTTAAAAAAAATACCCATTATATATATAAATTAAATAGTAACGGGGATGCAGCCTTATCTTGGGACTTTTTTAAAAGAACACTCTTATTCCTTTAATAGAAAATGCCTTGAAAGAATATTCAAGATAAGGCTGCATCCCCGTTACTATTTAGTTTATTAACTAATTCAGCCGTGACTACAAAGTTCTATATATATATATATATATATATATATATATATATATATATATATATCTATATGGTACAACTGTGCGTCCGCCTATGTTAAATCTTAGGTTCACGCTGCGTCCAGTGTCACTGAGCGTCCGGATATACGGACGCTCAGTAACCCTACCCTAAAAATTTGTCTATGTGATCCCTAGGATGGTTAGATTACCATGGCGCAAAAAAAAGCCGGAGGTGCTCTGACACCTAAAAATGATCCCTGTATAAAATCGTAGTTCAGGCTTTCACCAAGCGTAGCGTTGTCGGCGTCGAATTATATACGTGTATTCAATATTTATATGGTGTAGGCTTACCAAGCGTCCGAATATATAAATCGTTATGGTGGATCACTTAGCGTCCGATTGTATACTGCGAATAGTGAAACGGTTCACTCAGCGTCGTCTATTTATAGCACATTTATACATATTTAGGTATATTTAAAGTGCCACTCTGCGTCCTATAAAATATGTTTCTGTTTTGTTGGTTAACCGAGTTAACGTATAAACAATGCTACTGCCAGTTAATAATGATATAACCTAATAATGCCACTTAACAACTTCATTTTCTTCTGGTTGACAGTACTCAAATTAAATTTTTTTCTGTATAACAATTAACTTTTAAATTTTCGGGCTAGCGATTTAAAAAATTCAAATTCATTAAATAGGCGATAATTCAGTTTAATTCATTTTCCAAAAATTTAATTTTTGGCAACACCTTTGTGCGGATAAACTTTTAATTGATTCTGAATAAATCTTGATGTGGAATACTAATTAAAGTCTGGTAGGTTCGTAGTTGAGAATTTTATTTGTTTTTAAATAATTAACAATTACGTAGCAAATAGTTTTAATATGCTTTGTAATTCATTACGTTAATTAATAAAGGAATCATTTTGTAAAAACCGCGCGGATTTATTAATGAATGGCAGTGTTACAGGTGATTAGAGACCTTGAATTTTTTTAAATTTTTAGTAGTTTGTGCAGTTTTTGTTACTAGTATTACTAACGATCAAAACTCGATAAAAACACTAAAAACATTTTTCGCAGTTCAAGGAATTCCTTACAAATTTTTTTCTTCCATTTTTCCCAAGAACCTTTCCCTCAAAGATATAAGTAAGGTATTAAAGATGAATTATCGATAGTTCCCGATATTTGCCCCTTTAGAGAAGGGAAATAAGATTTTCCCGCTTTTCCCGCATTATTAAAATCATTAGTTGAAAATAATTTTGTCTTTAAATATCATTATAAATGGCTCTTAATAGAGTTAAAATTAATAATTTTTTCATCAATAATTTCACTCTTTATTTAGTTACCAATTTGTTATAAATAACTTTTAAGTGTCCTAATAATATTTTTCTTATACTACTAAAAATTACAAAAACAATCATATTCAACTGAGAAAAAGCTGAGATTTTTTTTTATTTTCCACTTACACATAATCGGTTGTTTATGTCTGTTATACGCGGTACATAATGACGTTAGACTCTAGGGCGGAAAAGAACGCCCCCCTGGGGCGAACTAGAACGTCAAAAAACGTCATTTTGACATGATTTTGATCATTTGGTCCAGAATCTGACACATATCACCATAAATACGCTTTACGAGTTTTTTTTTCAATAACTTCACCATAGATGCACTTCATCGTCATTTTGACATACATGTCATACATGACAACGTAGACGTGATTTCGGTTTTTAACATATACAACCAATTATTTGCAAGTGAGAAATAAAACGCATGCACCTAGGGCAGGCATGAGCAACCCGCGGCCCGCGGGCCGCATGCGGCCCGTCGTCATGCAACGTGCGGCCCGCCAAGCTCCTGCAAACCTATTGCTGTGTCTTCTATATGTGCAAACATAGACCAAATAGTTGCAAATAAGCAATGCCAAATTTCTCATTAAATACAATAAATAATTTTTTCTATTACATAATATCTTTTGTTCTTTTATTCGTATTGCTCATACTATCAGTTTATTACTTGTTTAGTTCGAATATTGTACCTACCTAATAGGCTTATTTTACTAAAGAGATATGTAGACTGGAATAGTAAATTTATGTTCATCATCAAGTGTTTGAGTTTTTCATATGCGGCCCGAACAAAATTTTCAGAATTGTAAGTGGCCCGACCCAAAAAAAGGTTGCTCATCCCTGACCTAGGGCATAATTGGGTGTTATTGATCTCGGGAAACCACAGTTTAAAAAGGTCTCGAGACCTATCGGCCCTCGACCTTTTGAACTGTGGTTGTCCTCGATCAACAACACCTTCATCATGCCCTTGGTACAAAAATAACTATTCCGTAATATTGAATTTTTAAAATAACAGGATATTAATGTTAAGCAATAAACGCTCATAACTTTTAAATAATTATAGATACAAAAATAGACATTCAGGATTAGTTTAGAGAGCATTATTTGATCTTTAACATAAAATTTACCCCAAGTCTGTATGTAGAATGGTACATTGTTTACACGCATTTGTTTATCACAAAAATCTTAAAAATTAATGCTAAAGACTAAATTAACAATCTATGTAATTGCTCAGTTATAAGCGTATCAAATTGTTCTGCATGAAAGTAGTCGTAACTTCAACAGTTTAAAAAAATTTAAGCAATGAATGATGCAAATAGAAGGTTATTTTAAAAACAAACGAGGGTAAACAAAGAGCCATTGTAGATAGAGACTTGTAAATTTTATGTCAAATATCAACGAATGCTCTCAAAAATCATCCTGAATGTCCACTGTCTTATCGTTAATAATTCAAAAGTTACGAACGTTTATTGCTTAACAAGTCAAATAGCCGCGTCACCTTTAATATCCTGTTATTTTGAAAATTCCATTAAAATTACAGAATTTTATATCTCTCCTTTGTTGAATATGGTTGTTTTTGTAAATTTTAGTAGTATTAGAAAAAAATTATGTGACACCCAAATGTTGTTTATAACAAATTGTTAACTAAATAAACAATGAATTAATGAAAAAAAATATTTTTTTTAATTCTATTAAGAGCCAATTTTTAAAGACAAAATTATTTTACAACTAATGATTTAAGTAATGCAAATCAATATAAAACGATTATTAACATTAAAAAAATTTTTTTAAAGAAAAAAAATAAAAAATTATCATTGACCCCAAACAAAAGAATGGTAAATTTTTTTTTCGATATCATTAAAGTAAACCATTTGTTTATAAACAATTTATAAACAAATAGTGTTAAAACATTTTACCCCAAATAATTTCTTATTCCAAATATAAAAACCATAAAATACCATAAAAATGAGAAAAAAATTTTTTTAACAAAACAAGAGTACAATTTTTCATTTTTTGTTAACTTAAAAAATTCGATATAAACAAAATAAACAAAATTTATACAACTTTATGACGCCATCTTATTGAGTACACTCATAGAAAAGACTCCAACAAGAGGCGTAAAATTTTTTGGGTGATTATTTAAACAATTATCCAGCTTTCAATGTAGACGGAGGTACGAAAAAAAATAGGTAATTAATTAACAATAGGCTATCTTTTTGAAAAATTAATTTAAAATACTTTTCCCAGCGTGACTTTCTTTCTTCATGTGTTGAAATAACACCATAATTTTTTCAAATTTTTGAATCAATATTTAACGGTTTAAAAAAAGTTTTTAGACAAATGATTATATCATGATTATTTCTACAATTAACCAATAACAAATTGCATATTCTTGATGTACCCGAAAAGCTAATACAAGTTGAGAAAAACACCAATTTATGTTAATTGGTTTCTGAGATATAACAAACTCCATCAGTTTGATGATGCAACTTTACTTCAATTAGAGCATCCACAGTACACGCTCTGGCTGGATTGAAAAAACCCTTCGTAAATAAAGCTTTGCCAACAGCTCAATTTTAATGGAATCGATTTGAAAATTTTTGTACTGAAAGTTAAACATCTGAACTGCAAAATGGCATTATTTTGTTTCTTAATGTTTATAAACATGATACAAACTACATTGTTAATATTCTATAAGAAAAAATTATACTAAATTTGAATATAAACATGAAAAACTTAATTTTTTAGGGCTAACGTGTCTCGGAACTCCGTTCCTATTGATCGTAGGGCAACTTTTTTTAAAAATCGTGTAAGAATACCACCCATTAGGATAAGAGAAAACCATTTCTCTAGAGTTGAAAACAAAAAAGTTATTATAATTTTATTGTTTATTAGCTAAGAAATGCAGTATTTTTGCAGTGAAGTTTTATTATTGTTAAAATTACAATTTATGAATTTTAACATAGTATATTGATAGAGCAAGTCTTCTTTTTTAAACAGCACTCTTTAGAACTGCCCTAACTTTATTCTTTTACGTAGAAATTTAGTGCAAATTTAAGTTGTCTGGGATAAACAAATTAATTTTGCAATACCTATTTGGTGAATCGCTTTGAAATTTTTATGGAAATTTTAGCAACACAATACCCTACTTTTCACAAAAAATTAAAACTACTGAGCCCTTTTTGCAATAGTAATAAATAATTTAGGAATTCCGTCTTTTTTTCATTTTCATTGTATAATTAAGCAACAAATACAGTAAAAAAACATGTACCATAGCTCAATTTGAAGGTTTTTTTATGCTCTACAAGATTGCTTTTTTTTAAATAAATGCAGCAATTTCACGTATGATTAAAATAAAGTAACAAATCACTCTTTTTGCCATTTATTAGCAATAACTTAATTAACACAAAAAATCTTAGATGGAATCAGCGGGCTTCTCGGGCGGGAAAAGCGGGAATATCTGATTTCCCTGGTCTAGAGGGGCAAATATCGGGAACTATCGATAATAAAATTCTTCTTTAATAACCTAATTATATCTTCGAGGGAAAGGTTCTTGGGAAAAATGGAAGAAGAAATGTTATAAGGTAACCCTTGAATTATTGCGAAAAATGATTTTTGTGATCGAGTTTTGATCGTTAGTACTAGTAACAAAAAACGCAAAAAACTACAAAAAAGTTTAAAAACCATTCACGCTGTCCAATCACCTGTAAAACTGCCATTCATTAATAAATCCGAGCGGTTTTTTACAAAAAAGATTCCTTCATTAATTAACGCAATAAAATTCAAATTAGTTTAAATCTATTTGCAACATAATTGTTAACTATTTAAAAACAAATAAGATTCTCAACTACGAACCTACGGGACTTTAATTAGTTTTCGACGTCAAGACTTATTCAGTATCAATTAAAAGTTTATTCCAAAAATTAAATTTTTACTAAATGATCGCTTCTTTATTGAATTTGAAAAAATTTTAAATTGCTAGACCGAAAATTTAAAGTTAATTTTTATACAGAATAAATTGAAATTTGAGTACCGTTAACCTCTAGAAAATAAAGTAGTTAAGTGGCATTATTAGGTTTCATTATTATTAACTGGCAGTTGCATTGTTTGTTAACCCAGTTAACCGATCAAAACAGAAAAATGATCGCTTTTCGCGACTTAGCATTACTCTGCCCCAAACACGAAAGTCTCATTCAGGGTAAATAGCCAATCATTAAACGTATTTTATAGGACGCAGACTAGCAGTTTAAATATACCTAAATATGTATAAATGTGCTAAAAATAGACGACGCATAGTAAACCCATAGATAGTCAAATACATCAGGACGTTGAGTGACGTATTAAATATACCTAAATATGTATAAATGTGCTAAAAATAGACGACGCTGAGTGAACCTGTCTATAGTCAAAGACGCACAGTGACGCCGTCAACGTAACCGTTTATATACGCCTCATATACGCCGGACGCAGGGTAAGAACGTTCTTGGTCCGGACGCGGAGTGATACTGCATACAAGTATATATATATATATATATATATATATATATATATATATATATATATAGAGAGAGAGAGAGAGAGAGAGAGAGAGAGTAATTAATCGTCTTAGTCGTGGAAACACTTTCTACTTTTTTCAAAGGCCATAATGAATAATTGTGATTTAACGTTGCTCAAATATAACAAGAAATGGGGAAACTCTGATCTGATTAATTAGATTTTTCAAATGTGGGTTTATGTAGAGTGTCAGTTACAGTTGTAAGCCACATGGTACAATTGGAGCAGTATGTGCCTAATATTACATTTGGTTGATTAGCATGTGGTCAACTCTCACAGGATATCCATTTACCAAGTTCATTGGCAGTTATAATTTCACTTTCTCTCACGATGAAGCATAAATATATGCAGTTTAAATAAGGAGAGCAGCCATACCTTGAATTTGATTGAAGTCGAGAATTTTAATAAGGTGTATTTATATAATCCGAAGAATATTAATTTCACGAAATATTTCAATTTTCGTATATTTCGTAATTATTTAAAACACAAAATGAAAGAATGGCACCCAGAAAAAATTGTACTTTATATAGCGTTCGAATTATTTTCAATTCTAAATGCGTAATTGTCGAATCACACTACATACTTTGAATTTAACACGACCTTACAAACTGTTATTATTTAGTGAAATTGTGATGCTGATGATTCTATTAACATGGTGATTATTTTACGATGTTTCATTTTGTGAGTAATAAAATAATTTTTAATTATTTTCAAACGTCAAACGGATATTCTTTTCTATATCATGCTATATTTCGCATTATTCTTTATTAGACGTTACACAACCTTAATAAATCACGTCCTATGGTGCATATTTTTTACTTAGGTAGTGCTAAAGATTGCCTAAAAAATAATGGATGGATTTATGGATGTTAAAAAAGGCTTTTGGAGTTACCCAAATTTATTATAAATCACAAATTTAGCCAAGGATCCTCCACAGACCAGTGAGATACTTTAAAAGGTCATTAAATCAATTTTAGTCAAAATAATACTGGATAGTTATGGCACTTGTTGCACTTTTTTAGATAGAACATCCACAATATTAATATTTAGCATATTGAATGTAAATTTTTGATTTCCTATATAATAACATACACGCATTAACTTGGTTTAAAAAGTCTGAAGCAAATTTCACTATTCCAAAAGATTTAGAGAAGAGTTTATCGCATAAACATCCCAGAGTAACATCTGTAGGTATTAAAAAGGATATGTAAAATTAACGCTGAGCATGCATAAAATATAGGTAATATGTTAAGTCATAAAAAGATTCGAAAATATTGTTTAATAAATAGTTACCAAAATTATATATTTTCTAATTTTCCCAAACCGTATTTTCAATATCATTGTATATTTGGGACTTGCAATGAACTGAAAAACCTACACAAAAAGGTTGAAACATGAACTTGATACAACCTGTATGTATAAGTAGTATATTGGATTGTATATTAGCAAGACAACCCAGTATTGTTTGTTTTAAATTTTTGTATCCTAAATGCCTATAATGAAGATTGTTTAATAACAAATTTAGATATACAAAGGCTTTTAGTTCATTTTAAGACATTGTCTAATTTAATTCTATTAATTTTTTAATATTACAGATTTCCTTTCGGATAACATCACTTTTTAATTTGGTATGGAGCATTCCAGTCGATCAATATAAGGTGACTGTTGCTGATAAGGAAAAGTAAGTGGAAACGATATGTAAACTAAAAATGAAATTATGTATAGGACTATATTTATACTCTATTTCCTTGCGAATGATAGCACACAAGCTCATTATAAATTCAAAACAGTGTCCAAAACACTATTGGGTGAATCAAAAAATTAATGAGACTCGTAAGCATTTTTCCATTAGAAATGTGCAATTACTCAATAGTTTCGATGGGTCCTCCCTGTATTGTAAAACTCAGGTAGCGAGAAAAATGGGACCGTAGGACGATCACAGAACGGACAGGAAAAAATTGCAGACACAGTGTTGTGAGATTTGGTGTAAATGAAAATTTCTTCTAGTGAATAAAAAATGAAATTTCATTTTAATATAAATAACAAAATTGAAACTTACAATATTTATTAGTATTTAAATGAAACAAATTTTTTTTCCCACTTTTTTCAGGCTTAGAACTGACAGTTTAGTAAACTGGTGTGGTTAAAATTTTGCCTAATGGCGATCTGTCAGATAAAATATGCACAATGTATACAATTCATATAAACTAAATCCTTGATTAAAGCAATTAGTCGCTATGTTGGGTCGATAGATTATTAAGTGGACTGTAAAACACTTCTGTTGTAAACAATTTATTGTGATAACGCATTCAAAGATTCAAACTCAAAAGATGTAAAAATGTACGTGTGACGCGGTCGCTGTTCTTCGCTATTCTCCTGGTTCCCCTTCTCTCTTCTCCCCGTCAAGCTTACAACCGTTCAGGGCAGCCAACTGTTTCCTGGATGTTAGGCAACCCGTTGCTCTTGTCACAACACGCTATACTACAATTAAATAACTACATATAAATAATAATAGGTACAAACAAATTAATATATGTCACAGTTCAGTTTTAACTAACTCATGTCGCCTTCATCGTCATCATCCGTATCTGATGTTTCGTTGTTTGTTGTAATGATAATTGGTTCAAATACGCGTTCGTCAACTATATAATCTAAGTTCCATAACTTTTCTTCCTCCTTTATTACATGCTGTATACATTGTGTCCAATCTTCTGCAGTGAGTTTCGATAAAGCTTCATGTAGAAGTCTTTTCATATCACCTAATTTAAATGTAGTGTTGTTTCTCGCTAGTTCACAATTTACTTGTGCCCATATTAACTCTATAGGGTTAAGCTCACAGTGATATGGGGCAAACGAAGTAGAATTATCTCGCGATCTCTAGCTTTTTCATCGATTACATATTTTTTATATTTTTGTTTGTGTTGTTTAACGATACGTATGAGTTCTTTTTTAACCATCATATTATCAAATGTGATCTTTTTCTCTTTTAACCAATTAATTATTTCAATGTTTTCCCACTCCAAAGTAAGCAATTTTTCAAGTAAACGCGAATGGTAACTGGTATTGTCCATTACTATGACAAAATTTTGTGGTATGTTACTGACCATCTGAAAGAAATATTCCTCAAATACGTCTGCATTCATTTCCTCATGATAATCTTTGGTGGTTCTTGAAATAAATTCTAATAAACCACCATTTACAAAACCAGTTTCAGACCCAATGTGTGTTATTATTAGTCTACGACCTTTTCCAATAGGTGGATTCAAGCCAGTGGAATAACCTTCCAGAAAAACCTGTCGTGAATTATTGATGTTCTTATCAACCCAACATTTCGAAACAGTGTGCCCTTCGTTTAACCACGTTTCATCTAAATAATAAATTGTTTTTTCTTCTGTTCGGAAACTTTTAATTGTTCTTAGGTATTCTCTTCTCCAACAAACGATATTATCTTTGTCAAGTAGTCAAGCTCTTCTGTTAAATTTTTCCCACGAAAAGCCTATTTCCTTAAGACACTTCCACAATATCACAAATTATATGTATACTTGTACTCTTAACCTACCAACCAGTAGGTAGCAATAATACACATGGAACATTTTCAGTCATGTTACATATTTTGCTTATAAACTATTAGTATTCATGTATATGAACGTATAATACAATTTTGCATTTTTGCATTCGTAAGAAATGCTGCGACTATGGTTTAAGGGAGATAATGATATAAGTTGAGAATTGAGAAGTCCTATCACTCGCAAGGAAATGGATTTTATATATTAAAATTGTAAAAGCGTCGACCTCTGTTTATCCTGATCTTTTTATTATCGTTATTTGTATGATGGATTTTTTAATCAAAAATTATTACATTTAATATTGTGTTATAACCTGTTAAGTTGAAGGTGTACTGAACAGCTATTAAATTTAATGTTTTATATCCGTATGTCTTAGTCTTTTATAGCGTGTTCGGATGGTCGCTCTATAGAGCACTATGGGAGCAATCTGAGATCATAAATTGCGTTCGGGTGGGAATTCTCTATCAGAAGTTGTCGTTAGATTGGGCGAAAGATGAGCTCTTAGTGTTCCGAGATTAATTGACAGCTCCAGGGCAGATAAAATTGTCTCGTCCGAACACGCTATTAGTATTAGCAATGTCGTGATTGTTCTGTACCAAGTCCATGGAACGAGAAGGTATGCAACACTATATAAATTCGTTCAGATTAGTTAGGACGTTTGGGAGATCCTAAAAATTCTAAAATTATTGGCGTATATAAATAAACTGCAAGTAATATTTAATATTTAATACTGAAACTGATAGATTCCCATGAGGGAGTAGCCACTGCTACTAGAAAAATTCTGGAAAATACAACTATTATATTGAAAAAATAATTAAAATTGTTGTAATGCTACTGAGGACACCTTTTAAATAGCAGAAAAAAGATAGGTACACATGGTGAAGAGACCATGTGTGAAAACTTACGGTACTTTGTTCACAAGCATTCAGATGTGAAGACAATTTAGCTTCTTTATGTTTCTAAAGTAAAATCGCTACTTTTTGAAAGAACATTTGGTAGTCTTAGTGTCTTGGTGCATGATTTACTATTTAAAAAATATTTAAGATCAGTCTTTCTCAACTATAATTATTTAAATTTAAGTAGTGTTGTGACAGAGTACACCTTTCTTTTGCAACCAAAATGTTACTCAAAATTCTCTTCCTAATAGTTTTGAGTGTTAGATGAACCATATAGTACTACAAAAAAATACCAAAATAACATGAAGTAAGGCATTCCCATGACCTTCTTCGATTTATATAATCAGTGAATTCCTTCCTTTGTAAATACTCTCATTTTCCAAATATTTTGAGCAAATTCTTTGGATACTTTCTCGGGATCGGTTTTCCCACCCAAGCTTTGCGCATAATTTGTTTACGGAAATCATATAGATATAGACACAATTCTTTTTTACCATTTGTGTGCACTACTACAACTCTTTGAACATTTTTTATACGCAGAGCTGCACTGTAAAATTTATCAACTGGTCTACTTTATATCAATCCTCTAAGCTAAGAAAAGTTTAAAATGTGGAGTGCACACAAAATGATTGTAATTTGAAAACATATGAGACTCTTCGTCAGGGCAACAGAAACATCTTTAACATGCGATGAGTACAAATCAATAGAAAGAGAAAATGCGATTCTACAATGTCTCTTGCGTTTCTCCGGTATGCACATGTTAATATATATTTTGTTTCAACAGCATACATTTTAATGATTTCAGGTAGCTTTTAGTGACAGAAATACAACATGTTTATACAGTTCCTTGATCTCTCATACTTTGTTTCGCACCATTACAAAAAACCTATTTTTCTGTTTTAATATGAAAAATTTCAAATTGCCAAATTTACTCGAATGTGGCGCAAAGGTTTTGGAAAGTTATTTCATCCCTATAGACTGGAAATATTGAGAATATGTTGCAGTGTAAGGGCTCGAAATGAGCGGACAAATTTTATCCTCAATTTTTCAAAATTATTTATTTATCTTCCCGAAATCTATGAATTTTCATAAACGTCCTCTCTCGCAAACATGACTTGGTTCATATAATTAGAAATTACAATCGGTATGTGTACTTCGAATTACCGAAACATTTCGGAAATACCTTAAAATCACTACTACCCCAAATAGTATTTTATCGGACAGTATATATCCTTTTACAGTTCTAACGTGTAAATTGTAAAATTACAAATACCGACAAGCAATAGCAAGAAATGTATGACGAAACATGTGATAGAACTTATGAAACAGCGAAGGAAGTTTAAAAATTAAAAATGAAAAATATATACGCCAGCTGATTAACAGCGGAATGAAATAAAAAAAGAATAGGTCCGACATAACCAAACCTTTTTAATCACAGCACAGGTATGATGACGCTTTGCAAAATTCAATCCATTGTTTCTCTGAAATTTTGTATTTAATAAACTAATATTTATGTTAACAAGGGAAGAAATAATTAAATCAGCTGTGAATCTTGTATTTATTTACCATGATCACTTAAGGTAAAATTTCGCACATCTGTTTATCCAAGAGAACATAGTAACCCTTAACGAAAACAGGATTTATTCGTAAACACGTTTCATATTAAAGAATTTAAGCTCGTTTTGAAAATAAAAGGGCGACTAATTATGTAGGTCCGCCACTCATTAATTTGGATCCTTTTATAAATTTGTTCGTTGTGTGCCTTTTTGGAATTTACTTTACCTTACATAGTACGTACATACATCCATTCTTGTATTATATTACTCTGGCTCCGTAGTTAAGGTCGTTAGTTGTTTGATACATAACCTCCTTGCATTCCATTTATTCTGGATAGGCCAAAATATCCGAATATTTGTATCGACATTTACCTGAGTTACCATTTCCAAACCGAACACATTTAAGAACCTATTTGTCCCGTAAACATGACAATATCTCTAAATTGGTAGACTTAATAAAGTACAAGTACAAATGATTAAACTCCCTATCAAGTCTAAATAATTTTTATCGAGAGAAAATGAAAGAACACAAAACGTGATTCAGAATTGGTGATTCCAGGGGCTGGGATTGCAGCGGTGATAGAATCCCTTTCAACAAGAAAGGCTGAGACTACCGAATATAACTTTCACAATTATTATATCAGTAAAAAAGTTTTCGCATATAAGATATTGCTTATCCCATCCCATTTAATATTTTACTCGAGTTACTACCAGTTTTCCTACTCACTCCATTTAAAGTAACCGGAATGTGACTGGAGTTATAATATGAGTAATCACAAGCTAACTGTAAATGTCTCTTATTCTAGTACACTTGAGAAGCGTGTATTCGAGGGTTACGACTACCAAGCTTCCGCCTCGGAGCACAACGATTACAATGGCTTCAGTTCCCCAGGCCAGGATGTACACACGGTCCACCACGACCAATACGATCAAGACCTTTCCCATGACGGCTCCGGCTATCCTCAACCCCACTACGATGAACACGATTATCATCTTGGCGCCCACCATGAGCACCATTACGAGGAGCATCAAGATCACCATCACGACCCAGGCTATTGGAAAAAGAAAGTAATATGGAAGAAAGCGTGGAAGAAGGCCTGGAAGCCAGGGAAGAAAAAGATATGGAAACCGCATTGGAAGAAATACTGGAGACCGATTTGGGTACCGACGAAGAAGCCTGCCTGGAAGGAAATCAAGGTGCCAGACTGGAAGAAGATATGGAAGCCGGTATGGAAGACAATAAAAGTGCCAGCCTGGAAAGACATACAAGTACCGGATTGGAAGAAAATTTGGAAACCAATTTGGAAGCCAATAAGTGTGCCTGCATGGAAGGAAGTTCAAGTGCCCGACTGGAAAAAAATATGGAAACCAGTATGGAAAGAGGTTAAAGTCCCGGCTTGGAAAGATATTGAAGTGCCAGCATGGAAGAAGCATTGGGTACCGATATGGGTTAAGGAGGGAGTGCATGGTAACCACTATCTTGGCAAAGACCACGAAGGGGCCGAGTACATAGCTCACGATATATGGAAAAAGAAACTAATATGGAAACCTGTCTGGAAAAAATACTGGACACACGCTAAGAAACAAATTTGGGTGTCAGATAAAAAACTTGAATGGAAAGAAGCCTGGAAACAAATTTGGAAAACAGAGAAAAAACAAATCTGGGTAGCCGATAAGAAACTGGTCTGGAAAGAAGCATGGAAACAAATTTGGCGTAAAGAAAAGAAGCAAATCTGGGTGGCTGATAAGAAGTTAGAATGGAAAGAAGCGTGGAAGCAAATTTGGAGGACGGAAAAGAAACAAATATGGATACCGGACAAAAAACTGAAGTGGAAAGAAGCATGGAAACAAATTTGGGTACCAGAATGGAAAGAGATCTGGGTGCCCGCCTGGAAAACCATATGGAAACCGGTTATTATACAGGAATGGTTCCCCGCCCCGGATCATCACGATCATCATCATGGTTGGGACAGGAAAGACACCATAAAAAATATTACAGCTCAAAATTTAAATGTAGGTCAGGAACAAAATATTTCGAAACATGTGCAATTTCCAATTTCATAACGTTTGTCCATTGATACTATATACAAAGTACCTATTGTAAATAATAATTTATACTTTTACGGCTCCATTCCCTGACTGATACTTTAAATATATTTTATGTTAATTTACATTTTCTTTATCATGTGAGAATTAATGTAACCAGGTTTAATAAATTTACTACTAGTTTACATACCACCCATATATTTGTTAAATTCTATTGTTATTACTTCGTTGGTTGGCGATTGATAGTAAATCTGTAGCGACTCGTGACTTTTTATTATATGGTGAGGCTGAAAATTCTCTAAATATGTGGAGTAGCTAGTACTTCAAGAGGGTAAACTGTGGAAATTGGGAAAGCAAATGTCTGACTAGCCAACGAAGTAAACTGAAAAATAAATTTTGTTTGAGAAAATTTAAATGTAAAACATCTTCAAGTTAAAATTTCAAATGAAGATAACAGGAACAATACAGATCAAAAGCATTTTACCTGTATATTAAGTGTTGCTCTATCAAACATTAACAACATAATAATACAAACAACGGAAGTTATTGAAATATGAAATAAAACGCAGGTGGCAGGTATTGTCGCGACCTGGGCTAAGCACAAGGTCTAACACTGAGGGGTAGCTAGGTGTAGACCAACACGAAAAAAGTAAGTAAGTAAGTAAAAAGGGTATATTGAACAAAGTTTAGTAGATTAAGGGCGCGACCAGCGGTCAACACGACACCAGTTGAAAATAATACAAAAAAATAAGACGAATACGAGGGGCGTTTACAATTAATCGTACACAAAACATGGGACAACGTAATAAAATTTAAGAAACACAAAAAACTAATGACGAAAGGGGACTAATAATAATAAAAGGGGACCTGAATAACAACAGTACATGAAAATAAGGACTTACCCTAAGAAGTTCATCTTGAACGTGGCTCAGGGGTCGTGCCTCGGAGACCGACCAAGGGCGCGACTCTCAAAACTAATGAACCCGGTTGTGTCGGTCCCCAACCAATTTATAACTTTTTCCTGATGACCAATCAGCTTTTGTCGTTATTAACATAACGTGGAAAGTTCGTCGATTCACGGACTCTTTGGCGGATGCTCGATCTCGAATTCGAGACGTTGCATCCGCACGCGATAGCTCGCGGGAATCGCGGGTCGAATTAGCGAAGGGTATTATCCGGGAATTGCTGAATCTATATGTTACTGCAAAGTAGCTAAATTAGTTGCTTTGCAGAATAAAGAAAAGAAAATAGAAAACACGCTAGTTGACATGATGTAAGAATAAAAAGTTAAATTATCAGTGGAATTTGGATTAATTAATTGATTGATAGATAAGCTGATTGATCATTTCTTGTCAGGGATGCGAATTTTGTGTCTCTGAAAAATGGTCGGTTTGGGGGTCGCACCAGACGCTGAGGTGAAATATACGGTTATACAGTTGAAACTAATTAATGACAGTTATTGAGTTTAATAAAGGATTTTCTACGGAGGGGATGCTGAGCAATGTAACGCTGATAGAGAGAGAGAGAGAGAGAGGGAGAGAGAGAGAGAGAGAGAGAGAGAGAGAGAGAGAAAGAGAGAGAGAGAGAGAGAGAGAGAAAGAGAGAGAGAAAGAGAGAGAGAGAGAGGTCTGGAGTGGACCCAGGAGTATAACATGGCGAAGAATGTAGATTAACGCCTAGGAATTTTTGCATAACTGACCAGATGACTATCTAATTTGGTATCCTTAAATAACTGTTGATCGCAGTTTTATTTACCCTTACCCTATTTCATGCGCTCACACTTTCGTTCGCCGGAATGTCTAAATCCTCACTTTTATCCATGTTTACAAGTTCCGGCCAAATCCGGGGTAATCTCCAGTCCACTTCTCTGCATCAGCTAGAAGATTCCTTCTGAAGTTGTAACGGGCTTATTGCGGTTAATAGTGAGATTTGGCGCTGGGATGGATTTCGGGAGTTCGGGAAACGGTTTTAAGAGTCGGTTTTACGGTTTTGCTCGGGCGCCAGATTTTTAAGGGTTTTCTCCCTCGGGAGTATGCCTGGGTTATTTGTGAACTCAGGAGATTACCAGGGTTGTCTGTATGAATGAAACACACTCTCGAAAATAGAAAATCCTAAATTATTTTATTTCCAAACGGCGAAGGAAAACAATACATACGGCTAACACCTGCCGGCGTTAGGTCGTCGAACAGGAACCGGGCAAAAACTTATTTACAATTATTTTTGATGTTTCGAAGGGGAAACACAGGGATACGAGAATATTACTATTATCACAGTTGGAGAGAAACAAAATGTATTCTAAATAACAGTGAGAAGAGAAGAAAGTAGTTTAACAAATCGAAAATGCGAAAACGGAAAGTGGAAATACTTTTACAAATATTTAGAATGTAAGATATGAAAAACCCTCTTAAACCTGAAAATGCGAAATCGGAAAATTATCCTAATAATGTCACAATGAAAGAAAGTGTGAGAGAGAGCAAGCGGATGGCAGCGGCAAATAAATTTTTCCCTACAATGAAGGAACAATTAATTCCTAGCGGTTTTGAGAGAGACGGGTGTTAATGGTTCGACGTACGAGCTAACACATACAGACGGAATAGCAAAACTATTTGCGGTCGGCAATGGACGATTACATAACAGATAACAAATAGTTTAACATATAACGGCGGTAACGTTCAAAATTACATTTATCGGGCGGTGATACGCACACAATTACATATAACAAAGAATTCGGCGGGCCTTAAAATTAACGGCGGTGAAGATTACAGTGGACAGACAACGGCGGTTCTTTCACAGTTACATATAACATAGAATTCGGCGGTGTAAAAATTACCGGCGGTGACAAGCACAGATCATGGACGATTACGTAACGAATAACAAATAGTTACATCTAGCGACGGTCGGCGGTACGTTCACAGTCAGACAATTACAAATATCGGTCGGTCGGACGGAGACAGACAACAACGAATAAATACGAATAACGGAAATAAGTAGTGGTTCTCACCTTGAATTGACTCGGGCAGAGAACGCCGTAGGGGGCGAGTGGTTTATATTTATTTAGTCTTGGTATTTGAACGATGGTAGATTGAACAGTGCCTTATCGGCCACCATCTATCCGAGATAGGTTTTATTCCGCGATCAATTGTATAGTGGGTGGTCTACTCTTAACTCTCTAAAAATGGGCTTCATTACAAACTCTCCTAATGCAGCATGTATAGTCATCCAGAGATGGCTGCTTTTCCACTTTTCTGGAGGAACCTTTCAAGCGCCAATTATCTGTTTCTCATAATTTAGAGAGAGAGGTTAACCGCTTCTACCTGAAGCAAACACCACATTCCATTCCCTAATTTTCGTTTATTTTTTACTGGTGAGAGACCACACTAGAAGTTAACAGTGTATTAAGATTATCCCTCGGAGGACCTCGCAAAACACTATTGTTCCTTGAATTGTCTCTGCCTCTATGAATCCAGGTAAGACTACTCTTTAAAAATTTATTTCTAGACAAAAACAAACCGTCGTCCTTTTGTAACGTACCCGATTTTCGAGAGTTGAGGGTAGACCACCAACCATACAGTTAATCGCGAAATCAAACCTATCTCGGATAGATGGCTGCCGATAAGGCACTGTTCAATCCACCATCGTTTATATATCAAGACTAAATGTATATAAGCCACTTGCCCCCTCCGGCGTTTTCTGCCCGAGTTAATCCAAGGTGAGAGCCATTACTTATCTTTGACAAACCGTTCGTTATTAGCATTGACCCGTTGTATTTCTGTCCTACCGACAGAATTATATGTACCTGTGAACGTTACCGACCGATCAAACCGAACGAATTAATTATTACCGTCCGATTGTAAGCGTACCGCCTACCGAATTATATATACCTGTGAACGTTACCGACCGATCAAACCGACCGAATTAATTATTACCGTCCGATTGTGAACGTACTACCGACCGATAAATGTAATTGTGAACGGCACCGCCGATTTATTTTAAACCGACCGAACTATTTGTTATCTGTCCATTACCGACCGCTAATAGTAAATGTTTTGCTATTCCGTCCGTATGTGTTAGCTCGTACGTCGAACCATTAACATTTAACGTTAACGTTAACGTTAACCTTAACCGCCTCTCTCAGAACCGCTGTGGTGTCTACCCATAGGTCCCAATGAGTAAAACGAGTTCTGGTCGAAATGCTTCTATTGGTTAACCATTTACACGTATTACCTTAACTAAAAGTGAAGTGAGTTGAATGAAGGTGAATACATGACTCTTCTGATGAACGTTTAATAATGAGAACAATTGTAGTTATATGTCGTTGTTGTCGAGAAACCTAATTGGAACAATAACAATTACAAGTATCGCTGGTGAACTAGTACGACATCAGCGATATTCGTATTGTGAGCTCAACATACTTATGTATTGTTTAAATCAAAGGTGAGCGAAATGATGAGTCGTGACAATGAAAGTAGGTGATAATGATTAATGTTGATAATTAAGTTATTGCCTTACGCAATCTGCTACACCATCCCTCTTTGGAGAGCGACCTCTAGGAAGAGTTGCTCTGATGTAGTGATATTTAAGCAAGGGATGGCGGCCATGCTTATCGGCGCTGTAAGCCATGAGCACTGTGAATAGTAACTTTAACCCAAATAAAATTAATACGTGACCTAACAATGAAAATAGGTAATATGTTTAATTAACTGATGAATTTCCTGTAATTAAAAAATAATGATGAGTAATGCATAATGAAATACAGTATTATAACAACAATGACAAAATCTAAATGGAATTACGTAACATTTGTGACATTAACACTTTCAGTTATATCACTGCACTATGTCACTGCGTCACTTCTCCCTTCCCTTGCCTTCCCGTATTATGCCCTTTCGAGCAGAATCACATTCACGACTTTTAAGTAGTTATCTTTATGATAGGTGTGGGAGAGGAGGCAGGGATTTGTAGTGGAAGGGTAATAATGTGTAATGTGTAATATGAGTTAAGTAGGTATAATTATGTGAAAAATTACGACTTTAACTTACATCTATTTCGCAAAGTAAATAATAAACGATACTGAACCTATGTATTGTAAAATGTCAATATTTATGTTTTTTGTTGTACTGCAAGGTCAGCAGTTATCCGAGTTACGGTGGGTCGTCCACGGTTTCGCTTTCGACCTTGTTCTCCACATATTTTCGAATCCTATTTTTGTGAATAGAGGATTGTTTTCCTAAACGATCCACAATGACACAGTTTGGATCATGTATGCTGACAACTGTAAATGGACCAGTGTACCAAGAATCGAACTTGTGCCTGTCCTCATTTGTGAGTGTGACTTGATCTCCGGGGTTTAACACAAGAGATGATGATTTGCTATCCCATTTATGCTTACGATGTAGTTTAGCTTTCTCAATGAAATTTTTTGCTCTTTTATGCGCCGTTTGCAATCGATATCTTAGTTCTTGGTCATATGCGTCTACGTTGTATAGCGGCTCAATATGTGACCCTTTTAAGCTTTCAGGAAGATTTGCGTTTCTGCCAAACACTAGCTCGAACGGCGTATAATTGTGATAAGTACTTGGTGTTGTGTTATAACAAAATGCATAGTAGTGTGTCCAATCAGACCAATCCGTTTTTTCCTCATTTACGTACATTCGGATGTACTCGTTTAACACTCGATGGTTTCTTTCGCATCCACCAATCGTCTGACTGTGGTATGCGGTAGAAATCTTATGTTCAACTTGTAACATATTCATGATATTTGCAAATACCTTATTTCTATATTCCGATCCCATGTCGCTTCGAACTTCTTTCATGAGTCCGTATATTAGAATGAAATGTTTTACTAGGTTTGATGCGACAGTGATCGCGTCTTTATTCGGAATTGGTATAACTACTACGTATTTTGTTAGTTCACATTGTACCGTGATGGCATACTGATTTCCAGTGTTTGACGTTGGAAACTTCCCTATCGTATCAATGCATATTATGTCGAACGGTTTTTGGGGCGTTGGCGTGATAACTAGTGGCTCGACTCCGCGGACACGAGATTTGTTAAGCTGACACTTGTGACATTGTTTAACAAAGTCCGCGACATCACGCGACATGTTCTTCCAATAGTACGTTGATTTTAGTTTCTTTAATAGTCGTTTTTGACCACAGTGGCCTCCTAGTAATGGATTTTCATGAAAATTTTTAATTATTTTAACTTTCTCTCCTTTATGTTTTATTGACTGTCTCGCTCGACAGAGTACAACAGTAATCTTTTTCAAATGCATGTTACCTAGTTTCTTAAATTCATTTACAGTGCACTGTGTAAATATCTCGTCATTTAGGCCTATTTTCACCTTTAATGATTGACAATCGGCGGCTAGCTGATCTAACCGAGGTAAAATTTGCTCTAGTGCAATTTTACCATTCACGATTGGGAAGTCGGTGCTTATACCTGGCTTCCGGTTTCGCCACAACGTCATTCTAAGTGATGTTGGGTTTACTTGAAACCTCACTAGTGGAACATTCATTACTTCAAGATTATTCAAAGCTTCATATACTTTAGGATGAAGTGAAATAGATGATTGTACTTTGTCGGGTTCTGATGTCATTTGAGATTTTGTCTTTGATCTCGTAATAGCGAGAATGCTTACTACGTTTTGATTGATTTGTTTAAGATCAGCGATATTTATTCTAGAGAGAGCATCTGCACATGTGTTATCTGAACCTTTTATATATTTAATTTTAAAGTCATATTCTTCAAGATCAAGTCTCATCCGAGTTAATTTGGAGGTTGGGTCTTTCATGGAGAATAAATAAACTAATGGTCTATGATCGGTTTTAACAAGGAATTTTGTTCCGTAAACGTAACAACGAAAATGTTTTATTTGTCTAAAATCGATTACTAGACGCCATGCTTTTTCTCCATTTGGTGATTTCTTGGGTACTAAGAGAACGGGACTATTATATTGTGAGATAGATGGTTCAATTATGTTATTTTCTAACATTTTGTTTATTTGCTTGTCGATTTCCTCTTTCTGTGTTCGAGGAATTCGATAGTTTTTTATATATATATATATATAGGTGTCTTATCTGCGAGCTTCAGTTTCTGTTTGTAAAAGTTATTGACAGTAAGTTTGTCTGAATCTAACGCGAATATATCTGAATATTGATTGCAAAGTTGAACAACTTCTTGTTTGACATAGGCTGGAATTCCTTCAGTATTTAGTTCCTTCAATAAATTTTGAGAACGATCCAAATCTTTATTCGTAATGGTACATATGTTAAATTCACGTAATGGTACAGTTTTCACTGCAATGTTATTCAAAGTAACGTTATGAATATTAGTGTTGATTATTTTAACGAAAGGACTCTGTTTCGAAACTATAGCTCGAGCTAAAAATACACCTGGTTGTAATTCTGAGTTAAACACGACCGAATCTTCTTGAAGATTTTCTAACGTCTTAAGGGGTCTGATAACCTCACATCTCGCTGGGATAACCATAACCTCGTCTCTTGGTCCGCTATGAATTGGAATTACGTATTTATTTGACTTTATACTAAAACTCAACGACCATGTTTCGTAATCAAGAATGCATTTATATTTAGATAAGAAATCTCTACCGAGAATAGCGTCGGATGGTATAGGGAAATTTCCGGAAACTATTTGAAATGTATGGCGAATTTTGTGGTCTCTATCCAGAATGGCAGTCTCTATGGAACCTAGTGATTCGATTATACCTTCTGTAACACCCTTAATTGTTATTTTGTTTGAAACGTTTAACATAGAATCAGGATGAATCTTTGTGCGTTTAAAAACTGATATCTCTGCCCCGGTATCTACTAAGAATGTACATCGAGAGCCTGTCATTTCGGTCCAGAGAACAACAAAATTAGAAAATGAAAGATCTAAGTGGTATATTCTTGCGATTCTACCCCCAGACGGCGCTGCTGAGGGCCGATCTCGTTTCCCGAATTTGATTCTGTTTCTGTTTGCACGGGTCTTACGTATCGCGTGGGATTAGTATAACGATTAGTATTACGATTTTCATAATTATTATAGTTAAAACTTCCGCGCTGTCGACTATTGTTGACACGATAGTTTCTACCCCGACCTCGGTCAATTACGTTTTGATTCTCGTAACGTCTTCCATCGTAGCCACGGCCTCGGGTTCCGTTTCCACGTGCGTTTTGAATACGACTCGGGTTACCGTCACGATTTTGTCTTCTACCGTAGTTTATTTGAAAAACATTTGCTGAACCGGAAGAAGATGAAGATGTGCCGACATTTACAAATTTCGTTAGAGCTTCTTGTACCGTTTTGAAATTACCGGCATCCATTACTAAGCTGACTCTCTCGGAACTCGAATTTGAGCTTAAGGCTTTAACTGCTTGCTGAGTAGTGTATTGGTTTGCAACATCGACCGGTACACCTTCAGTGACAAATGCCCTTTTGAGTTTTTCGGACAGCTCTTCAATTTCCGTCGCGAACGATAAGGCATCCTTATGGTTTTGTTTACACGCTAGTAATTTTGCTGTTAAAAAGATAATCTATTATGCCGCTTAGGGTTGTCTCATTAGTAATAAGATCGCGCGCTTTGTCCGTTAAACGAGTTTTAACGTACGCGACTGCGTTTTCTTGCTAATTATTCGCGAGTTTGTCTAATAACCCTAACGCGTCCACAAACGATTGGAGTTTTTCGCGAGACCCGTCAAATTCGTGGGGGACTATTTTACTCGCCAAATTGAAAAAATCTAGCGTTGACATCGACATTGTTGTTTCACTTGAATTGTCGTCTTCCGAATCGATATCTTCGTCTAACACGAGCGGATCTAATTGTTGTACGCAACTAGTAGGAACAAGATAACGAACTCTTAACGCTTGAAATGATTTAACTACTCTATCACGAATGTAAAAGAAAAGCTCTTTACTCTCCGATTTCTGATTATTATCTAAATTATCCCAATATTTTGCTAACGTCGCGGTAAATGTATTAAACAATTTCACAAGTGCGTCACGAATTTCATTTCTTACTGACTCGCTTTTGGGAACTTCTTTCTTAACTGCGCGTTTTGACTGCTTTATTATCTCATCCTTGCATTGCTCTAAATTTAGCTTTAGTTGTGTCCACGTGACTGTCATAGATATGGCATAAATATTGACGAATTACGATATATGTTAATTATATGTATATATAAAGGATACTATTAGTAGTTAAGGATAATGTTAAGTTAGTTGATTATATGTATAAATATGAATGTGGCATAAAGTATGCGCGGTGGTTGATGTAATTAATAATAAAAGTCGCTTGTGGTTCGCTCGAAATAAACATAATACGAAAAGACTCACTCGTATTTTCCAGTTTTGTCCAATCACTCCAGTCGAGTGATGTGCCGGAAGTCGACTTCTACCGCTCCAGGAAGGTGGTTGTCGTGGTGAGAGGGCTGTGCAGGGTTGCCTCTAGCGGAGGTTGTTCTCTTGGCCGGGCGACTGGTTGGCCAGATTGGATGGGCTGCAGGACCTGTTGCGGAGCCAATGAGTAGACGGACCTTGCCAGATTACGCCGAGCGTTGTTCTCCACTCTAAGCTTGAAATTTCTACACAATTTCGTCAGGATCGAAGCTACCAGGAGTCCAAGGATAACGTAGGAGATGATCTTGATGTCCAAGTTGATGGTCACCTCGCTGACTTCTACGTTCTAATTTACAGCAGGATCGCCATGTGGTGTCTACCCATAGGTCCCAATGAGTAAAACGAGTTCTGGTCGAAATGCTTCTATTGGTTAACCATTTACACGTATTACCTTAACTAAAAGTGAAGTGAGTTGAATGAAGGTGAATACATGACTCTTCTGATGAACGTTTAATAATGAGAACAATTGTAGTTATATGTCGTTGTTGTCGAGAAACCTAATTGGAACAATAACAATTACAAGTATCGCTGGTGAAGTAGTACGACATCAGCGATATTCGTATTGTGAGCTCAACATACTTATGTATTGTTTAAATCAAAGGTGAGCGAAATGATGAGTCGTGACAATGAAAGTAGGTGATAATGATTAATGTTGATAATTAAGTTATTGCCTTACGCAATCTGCTACACCGCTACGAATAAATTTTTCCCGTCGTTGTAGGGAAAAATTAATTTTCCGCTGTCCTCCGCTTGCTCACCCTCTCACATTCTCGCTCTCTCGTAAAAACCGCACTACCTAATAAGCCACTGCACGTTTTCCTATCGTCTCCGTATCTAGCCATTTCTTTTTATTATTAATTAATTATTATTAATTAATAATTAATTATTATTAATTATAGGATAATTTTCCGTTTTCCGTATTTTCCGCATTAAGAGGGTTTTTCGCTTAGTTAAACAGTTTTGAATCTCTCCGATTTCATTTAGAATGAAATTTTATTTCTCTCCTACTCTGATAATATTTATATTTTCGCATTTGTGTGTTTCCTTTTCGAGATACATAAATAAATGTAAATAAGTTTTTGTAGTTCTCCGGTCTCCGTTCGACGACCTAGCAGGTGTTAGTCGTACGAATTGTTTTCACTGCCGATTGGGAATAAAATAATTTTGGGATTTTCTATTTTTGAACGTGTGTTTCATTTCTATAGACAACCCTGGTAATCTCCTGAGTTCGTAAATTACCCAGCCATATTCCCGTGGGAGAAAACCCTTAAAAATTTGGCGCCCGAGCCAAACCGTAAAACCGACTCTTAAAACCCTTTTCCGAACTCCCGAAATCCGTCCCAGCGCCAAATTCCCCAAGTAACCGGCGCGTTACACTTTTCTTTATGCACCCATAATTATACTCTACCTTGCTTATCCTAAGCACACTTCGCGATAATTAGTTTGATAGAAATTAATACCAAAACCGCAAAGACAATCTTAATTTGAAATAACTGACCTCAAGTTCACCTTAGCCTACAATCTGCACAGTGGTTTTACTTAACTTCCTCATAAGTATTTTCGCCACAAATGCTACTAATAAAATTATTTAATTAAATGAAGCATATTGTAATGCGAGAAGTAAACAAAGCGACACATGTTTACTCGCTCCGAGCGAAGCGGTTACTTCAAAAGAATTACTACGACGCGTAAAAGACAGCTGCATGAATTCTGCCGGATTGTTGTTTACGAAAAGTAATTTGTGACCTTCTGAACATTTCCTGCGTAGGCGTTGTCAATGGAACAATCGTACCTTCTAGAATGTACGAGAACATTCTCGATCATGGTTGGGGTGTATATATAAGGGGTCTTGTGATCGAGGGAGTTAGTTAGAAGTAGAGAAGCAGACGTGAACGCGACATACGATCCGAATGCGGAGCAGTACAAATAAATTAAATAGTGTCTAGTCTAATGCACAAGTAGTTAAGTGTGTTAAATAAATTAGTGTACAATCAATGTAAATAAATTAGAAAATAAACGTTCCATTGGTGTCAGAAGAGCGGATCATGAAGAAGTTACGCGAATTAAAGGTGGCCGAGTTAAAAAAAGAACTCGAGGAACGAGAATTGGAAACAGGAGGGAAGAAGACCGAACTCCAGGACCGACTCTCGGCATTTTTGAAAGAAAATGGCCAGGACCCGGAAGTTTTCGAGTTCGAAGACGATGACACCACGAAGCAAATCGCCGCCCAGAGGGAAGAAAGCGCCGCCCAGAGGGAAGACATCACTGTTCAAATCGCCGCCCAGAGGGAAGAAAGCGCCGCCCAGAGGGAAGACCTCACTGCTCAAATCGCCGCCCAGAGGGAAGAAAGCGCCGCCCAGAGGGAAGACATCACTGCTCAAATCGCCGCCCAGAGGGAAGACATCACTGCTCAAATCGCCGCCCAGAGGGAAGACATCACTGCTCAAATCGCTGCCCAGAGGGAAGAAATCGCCGATCAGAGGGAAGACATCACTGCTCAAATCGCTGCCCAGAGGGAAGACATCACTGCTCAAATCGCTGCCCAGAGGGAAGAAATCGCCGCCCAGAGGGAATATGTTTCTGCTCAAATTGCCGCCCAGAGGGAAGATATTTCTGCTCAAATCGCCGCCCAGAGGGAAGAGATAACCGACCAGATTGAGGCCCAGCGTAAGGAGATTGAACAGAAGATCACGCAGTTGGAAGAACGACTAGAACAACTCAGTAGCGGCGATGGGAAAGAAGACGAAATTGAACAGAAGACGAAGCAGTTGGAAGAACGACTAAAACGAGTCAGTAGCGGCGAGACGAAGGAAGAAATAAAGGCGGTCGTTCAACAGAACTCGATATCCACCAATCGAGTGAAGCCCCCAACGTTCGATGGAAATATTACGTACGCCAGCTACAAGAAGCAGTTTGAGGCAGCAGCGGAGGCTAATGCTTAGTCCCCTCACGAGAAAGCTGTTTCCCTAACGGTAGCCTTACGTGGAGAGGCGATAGAAGTTCTTCAAACGCTATCCACCGAGGAAGCCGGGAATTACAAGGAGCTGCTGAGGCGACTGGAAATGCGGTTCGGCCAAACACATCTGGAGCAAGTCCATCAATCCCAGATATCCAATCGCCGTCAGAGATCGAACGAGACCCTGCAGGAGTTCGAAGCGGACGTGGCCAGACTAGTGAGGTTGGCGTATCCTACGGCACCGGAACAGATGATGGAGTGCCTCGCAGTGCAGACATTCGTGAGCGGGCTACGGGACCAGGAACTGCAGAGGGCCCTGAGACTAGCTCGACCGAAAACATTAATGGACGCGCTCGCCATCGCACTGGAGCATGATGCAGCCATGGAAGCCTCCCGCGGTCACGGCCGTGTTCGAGCGGTTACAGAGGAAGTATACACTGAAAAGCTCGTGGAAAGGGTCCTACAGCAGATCATGGAGGTGCTGTCAGCGAAGACATGAGCAAGACAAGAAGGTATTTCGCTGTTGGAACTGTGGCGAAGTGGGCCATGTGAAGAGTTCTTGCAAGCGGCCTAGAACAGCGGCGCCGGCAAAGGCCCAGGAAAACTAATGCGGGTCGATAAGAAAGGGGGAACGTCGACCCGTAGCAGTGGAATCCCCCGGGACAGTATAGCCTCGTTTTCCCACCAATTGGGAAGCGCGTACGTCGATGGCACTATCGACGGGAGATCCCACGCCATGCTTGTGGACACGGGAGCTACGAAGACGATCGTACGCTCGGAAGTTGTGAGGGACCGTAGGAAGATTAGGCCATGTAGGTGGCAATTGAGAACTGCCACTGGGGAGAAGGCAGTAATACACGGTGAAGCGACGGTTAGCATGACGTTGGGACGAGTAAAGTTTGACCATCCTGTTCTCATAGCCGAAATTGAGGAAGACGTCATACTGGGGATGGACGTCATGAGGAATCATGGATTCCAGTTGGATTTCGGACACCGAGTGTTGAGGATCGGTCAAGAAGAATTACTGCTACACAATCCTGACAACTTTGTGTTAGACGTAATAATGGCAGAAGATGTGATTCTTCCGGAACGAAGCGAAACGATCACCTCTACCTGTCTGAGGGGTGTTGTGGAAGAGCCGTGATCGAACCAGAAAACGATGACAATCGACTGGCTCGGGGGTACTGGTAGGAAAGGCGCTCGTTACTCTCTCAAGCGAAGTGCCTGTGCGGCTACTCAACATCAATCAGTACCCGGTTACCATCAAGAAGGGTACGAAGCTGGGCACGTGTATAGCCGCTTCGGCCATCGTAAGGGGCGTTAGTGAGGAAGAAAGGTCCAGACACACTCCGCAGGACTTGAAACAAATTCTTTCCCAGACCAGTGCGTTTCTCTCGCCCACACAGAAACAAAAGGCCCACGAATTAATAAATAAGTACAAGGACATATTTACCACCGAGAATGGGAAGCTGGGAAAGACTAAGGTCGTGACACATAAAATTGACACGGGCGAGACACGACCGATTCGACAAACAGCAAGACGACTACCCTTGGCCAAACGGGAGGAAGCCGAGAAAATCATCAAGGACCTAGAGCGGGACGGGGTCATCGAGCCGTCAAGCAGTCCATGGGCCTCGCCGGTAGTACTGGTGAAGAAAAAGGATGGGACTACTCGATTCTGTGTAGACTACCGGCAGGTGAACAGTGTCACCAAAATGGACAGCTACCCGCTACCACGTATCGACGACACACTCGATACCCTTGCTGGATCCACGATATTTTCGACCTTGGATTTAAAAAGCTGCTATTGGCAAGTCGAAATGGACCCTGCCGATAAGGAAAAGACGGCATTTACCTTCGGTCACGGCCTATGGCATTTTCCAGTCATGCCATTCGGACTTTGTAATGCCCCAGCGACGTTTGAGAGGCTGATGGAGAGCGTGCTAACGGGTTTGACGTGGAAAACGTGCCTAGTCTATTTGGACGATGTCATCGTGATGGGCAAGATCTTCGAAGGACATCTGAAAAACTTCTTCCAAAGACTACGAGGTGCGGGGCTGAAACTGAACCCGAAGAAATGTCAGCTCTTCAGAAGGAAGGTCTCTTACTTAGGGCACGTAGTGAGCAGAGAGGGCGTCGCCGTTGATCCGGACAAGACAAGTACGGTGAAGGAGTGGCCAATACCGGCAGATAAACACCAGTTGAGGAGTTTTCTAGGACTCTGCACGTACTACCGACGCTATGTCCGGATGTTCTCCGACGTCGCTAAGCCGTTGACAAGGCTCACGGAAGAAGGACGAAACTTCTGTTGGGATGAGGAATGCCAGTCTGCCTTCGACGAGCTGAAGAGGAAGTTGACCAGTGCCCCAGTGCTGAGTTTTCCTCTGCCAGAAGGACAGTTCATCCTGGACACCGACGCGAGCAATGTGGGAGTTGGAAGTGTTCTGTCGCAGCGTCAGGAGGGACAAGAACGTGTCCTTGGATACTTCAGCAAGGTACTCTCCAAACCAGAAAAGAATTACTGCGTCACCCGACGTGAATTATTGGCCATCGTCAAGTCCGTCGAGCACTTCCATTTAATATTTGTGTGGAAGGAGGATTTTGATCCGGACCGATCATGCTGCTCTTAAATGGCTCCTCCAGTTTAAGAATCCTGAAGGACAGATCGCTCGCTGGATCGAGAGGCTCCAGGAGTATGACTTTGTCATAGAACATCGGCCAGGACAGAGTCATGGAAACGCAGACGCACTCTCGAGAAGACCATGCTCTGATGAGTGTCCTCATTGTCATAGAGCTGAGGAAAAGTCCGAGAAAGTCTATTGAACAACCGTGGTCGCCGAGGAATGGTCACCATCCTCGTTACGACAAGAGCAAGAAAAAGACCCGGTTCTCAAAGAAATCCTGGTTTGGAAAGAGGGAGGAGAGCGTCCTGAGTGGCAAAAGATATCACCTGGCTCGCCAAAACTCAAGAGCTATTGGGCACTGTGGGACTCGTTAGTGGTTGAGGATGAACTACTAAAACGCGTACTGGAGAGCCAAGACGGGACGGAGGAAAGACGGCCGTTGGTAATTCCCTCCAGTAAAATCCCGGAGGTCTTGCGGCACCTTCACGACGAATCGTCTGGTGGACATTTAGGGATCAAGAAAACGCTGCAGAAGGTACGGGAGCGATTCTACTGGATCAATTGTTCAGACGACGTGAAGGACTGGTGCAAGAGATGTACTACATGCTTCGCAAGTAATGGGCCACAAAGACGACCGAAAGCTCCCATGAAACAATATAACGTCGGAAGCCCCTTCGAAAGGATCGCTATTGATGTAGCAGGACCCTTCCCTGAGACCGAAAAGGGGAATAAATACATCCTGGTCGTAATGGACTATTTTACGAAGTGGGAATAAGCGTACGCTCTCCCTAATCAGGAGGCAGAGACAGTGGCCGATGTGCTCGTGAAGGAGCTGATCTGCCGGTTTGGAGTACCCATGGAATTACACTCGGATCAAGGAAGAAACTTTGAGAGTGGCCTATTCCGGAGGATCTGTGAAAAGTTTGGGGAACGAAAAACAAGAACCACGGCCCTTCACCCTCAGTCTGACGGCATGGTAGAACGAATGAATCGCACCCTCAACCGCTATCTGGCGAAAATGGTCTCGTCACATCAACGAGACTGGGACGAACACGTGCCGTTCTTCCTGATGGCCTACCGCTCGGCCGTTCATGAGTCGACAGGACAAACTCCAGCCAAAGTCCTGTTCGGGCGAGAAATTAAACTGCCCTGTGATCTAATCTTTGGCGCTAGACCGGACGAGGACGTTTCGGGGGAAGATTACGTCTCCCGGATGCGGCAAAGGATGAACGAGATTCACGATCAAGTCCGGTACCAACTAAATATCGCCAGTGATCGCATCAAAGAGCGTTACGACATCAACGCTAAAGAGGGTGGCTACCAAATGGGAGATCGAGTTTGGCTGTACAACCCACAGAAGAAACGTGGTTTGTCCCCTAATTTACAGACCAATTGGGAAGGTCCCTATGTTGTGAAGAAACGAATCAATGACGTGGTCTACCGGGTAAGCAAACTACCAAACGGCAAGCCGAGAGTGGTGCACTTCAATCGGTTGGCACCCTATGAGGGGTCGCACGATGAGGCGGAGGTTCCCCGAGTAAGAAACACGTTGGCGCAGGAGAACGAACTTTCGTTCGAAGAATTTATGAGCGCCTACGGGGGTACCGGAAAAGCACGGTATGGGGTAACCTGTGAAAAACAACAGGATTTTTTCAGCGTACCTGAAGAATACTCGTTGGCCCATTGTGTGTCCGCCGACCTGGTAATGTCACGAGATATCGCCACGGTTTTCAAGAAGAAGTAGGGGCGGTTGGAACAACTCAGAGCGCAACTCCCGGAAATTGGCAAGGTTCTGGAACTACGTGACAACGTAAGACACATCTTTTATCTAGTTACGAAGGAGATCGGGTCCCTTAAACCATATTATCACGATGTATGACGAACCTTGCATAGGCTAGGAAACCGACTGCTGGAGCTCGACATCAGGGAAGCTAGCTGTCCCCAAGTTAGGTGCTGGACGAGATCAGCTGGACTGGAGGATTGTCCGGAATATGCTGGAAGTAGTGTTGAAGAATACCGGAGTGGAAGTTTTAGTCTGCTGTTTTGGGCCTGCACCATGTCGACTGGGGAGACGGTCCCCTGTTATTTTGACGCCACGTCTCGCTGTAAGCGGGGGGCTAACTGCAGGTTCCTGCATGGGCCTACCAGGGATACGTTCCGAGACGAAACGTCTCTAAGGCGGGGGCTGTGTAATGCGAGAAGTAAACAAAGCGACACATGTTTACTCGCTCCGAGCGAAGCGGTTACTTCTTCAGAATTACTACGACGCGTAAAAGACAGCTGCATGAATTCTGCCGGTTTGTTGTTTATGAAAAGTAATTTGTGACCTTTTGAACATTTCCTGCGTAGGCGTTGTTAAAGGAACAATCGTACCTTCTAGAATGTACGAGAACAATCTCGATCATGGTTGGGGTGTATATATAAGGGGGCTTGTGATCGAGGGAGTTAGTTAGAAGTAGAGAAGCAGACGTGAACGCGACATACGATCCGAATGCAGAGCAGTACAAATAAATTAAATAGTGTCTGGTCTAGTGTACAAGTAGTTAAGTGTGTTAAATAAATTAGTGTACAATCAATGTAAATAAATTAGAAAATAAACGTTACAATATAAACCAATAGGAGTTGGTGCGCCGGGAAAAAGGGATTTACTGCACCGGAACCATTCACGAAAATCGGATATCAATGTCAGTTTTGTAGGACTCACAAGTTATGAAAAAAGCGAAACTAGCAAAATTTGACTACGCGAAGGTAAAAGATAAAAATATAATTTTTGTAAAATGGAACGATAACATTATTGTCACTTTCGCATGCACCAAGGGCGGAATTGAACCGGTCACGTTGGTAAAACGATATTCCTAAAAGGACAAAAAGATTATATACGTGGATCTACCACAAGCTGTCAACTTGTATAATAAAAATATGGGAGAAGTTGATAGATCTTATCAAAATATAGCTCAATATCGTGTTCGAATAAGGGGAAAGAAATCGTATTTTTCTTTGACTTCCCACAGTATGGATATGGCCATAACAAATGAGTGGCATCTTCATAAGAAAAGAGGTGATACACTAGACCAGTTAGCGTGTAGAACAAGCATTGCATTTACCATATTGTAACAAAATAAGAAACAGTTTACTTATATTTTAATTAATTAAATGTAAATGCTTGTGGAGATTTTCGAAACAAAAATGTGTTTATATTTTGGTTATTATTTATATTTGGTTTATATTATAAACGGCAGGATATTATAGTTTCGGAGTTACAGCGTTTCAAGTTGTTCCTATACACATGGACGTGGTGTCCAGGAAATCCAAAATATCTCGCTTTTTCAAGATTTTCAAAATTGCCGCTATACTGGTCTCATAGCTAATATTATTGTCTATATTTACATGTAAAAGAAAAACGTCAGAAATAATGATTTCGGAGCTACATCGAATTAAGTTGCTCTTATACACGTGGACAGTAAACATGGACGTGGTGTTCAGGAAATCCAAAATACCTCGTTTATTTAAAATTTTTTGCACTTGCCGCTACATTGGACAGTAGAGGAGCAAAGCGGATTCTGCCTCAAATTCCTAACCTCGAAGTCGCAAACGTGTGCATGGTGTTCGTAGGGGGGCCCTATGTCTCCGGTACTCCGAGAGGATCCCAGAGCTCCGAGATAGCCCCCGCAACCTAACCTCAAATTCGCAAACGTGTGCATGGTGTTCGTAGAGTGGGGAGGCTCCGGTACTCCGAGAGGGGACTCAGAGAGGGCCCCCGCAACCTAACCTCAAATTCGCAAACGTGTGCATGGTGTTCGTAGGGTGGGGAGGCTCCGGTACTCCGAGAGGGGACTCCGAGAGGGCCCCCGCAACCTAACCTCAAATTCGCAAACGTGTGCATGGTGTTCGTAAGGGGTCCTCCGGGGGGTTCTACGTGAGAGGGCCCGGGTACGGCTAACCTCAATGTGCATGGGGGGCCCTGTGGCTCCGATAAATGTACAGAGGGCTGCGTTCCACGGTCCGGAGCTAACCTCAAAGTCGGCCGGTGATCCTTCCCGCTCCCCGGGGGGGGGGGGGGGGGGCGGGGCGTGACCATAATCTCAAACGTGAAGCGGGGGCTCCACAAGCAAGAGAGAGAGAGAGAGAGAGAGAGAGAGAGAGAGAGAGAGAGAGAGAGAGAGAGAGAGAGAGAGAGAGAGAGAGAGAGAGAGAGAGAGAGAGAGAAGGGTGTTAAAATAACAATAATCGTTTGCCTTTAATGATAACAATAATAATAATAATAATAATAATAATAATTTTTATTATTTTCCCTTAAATACATCAAGTTTTAAATTTCGGTTTCCTAGTATTTTAACACTTGCCAAATATTTTAAGGAATGTGGATTTGTAACAAAAGTGGAAATTTTTCTAGAATCATATTTTAACTCACGTTGTTTACTGCCAAATGATAAGCTACCTGCATTAATGTCTACGACTAGGGCTGAATGAGGTAATAAAATTTTTTTACAAATCGAACTTTCAAAAGTGACATCAACAAAATTAACAATACTAATTATATCATTTATGAAAACATCTTTTATAATGAGAAATTGAATGTTTGTATGTACAATATCTAGAATCATTTCAAACTGTGCATTAAGCGCATTAACTCTGCTTGTATTTGATTCAGTGTATTCCCAACCTTTACGAATAAATAGTATATTATGTTCTCTTAATTTATGAAAATTTGAATGCCAACTGGAACCGTAAATATAAATATCAATATCTCCATAAGTTGACGTATAACCTAGAACAAGGGATGAAAATCGTCCCGCAATAAAATACGTAACAGTCTCCAAAAATAAGACAATATTTTTAGGTAATTTCAGTACAGTTGATAAATCACCGAAGCCACGGGAATCGCTGACGAATTTTGATAATGCAACTCGAAGACTGAGCACAGCAAACGACATCGGATTGTTTGTTTGAGACATAGCTTTAAATAATGTTTCTAATTAATTGAGGTAATTAAAAGAAAAAATCATTTACCTCACTATATATATATATATATATATATATATATATATATATAGTTAAGATTGATAGGTGACTACTATATAGATTCGACGTTCTTAGAAGACCAAGGTCTCTGCTTGTGGGGATGTAGTCAATGTAGAAGGAACCAGAAATTAGGTGGCCAGTTTTAGTTTACTCTATTATATTTGTCTAGCTTTCGGGAGTCCTCGCTCCCTTCCTCAGGACAATACTACAAACAATTACATCAGATTCATAGTATGATCAAGGTAAGTAACTTACTAGTTGAGTATTAATACACTTCTTAAAGGTGAGCAACTTAGACAAGAAAATATTATCACAATAAACAAACACAATGAACCACGTTACGTAGGTATTATATTTTAGGTTATGAAGCCACTAGGAACCATAACGTGGAACTAACACATTAAATGCGGAATAACAACCAAAAATAATTACAAACCGGCAAGTTGGTTCGTAGAATACGAAAAGACAGTTGTGTATGCAACCACCATATCTCTGTGGTGTGCATCCATACCAATCGATAACTGAGAATTGTTATACTACCAGTACTGCAATATTCTGGAACTTAGAAAACTTATCAAATATTAGTTTACAATAAGAGGGAACCGTATTCATAGTAGACACTATACGATGTATTTGGTTTTCTAATGTGTCAATTTTATGAGGGAGGATTAATACGTATAACACTTGAAATCAACATTCAAACCAAAATAGATATTCGTAGAGTGAACTTAGGTTGTTAATATCCGATCTTTTATTGATGCACGTCTGGCCATGTTTTTTGATTTGTACCATTTCTAGGAAATTTCGTTTCAACGAATTATCTTCTCTGACTAAGATAGAAGCATCATTGAAGTTAAAAGAATGGTTTGAATTAATGGAATGCTCAACTAACGCACACGACTTCTTCTGACATCTTAAATCACTTTTGTGTAATGTTATTCTGTTTGGTAGGGATCGAGAAGTTTGCCCTATGTATGACTTAGAGCAGTTCCCACAGGGTATGTTATAAACTATACCTGTGATTTCTTTGTTTGTATATGGCGTTTTTAGATGACTGAATAGAGCTGAGACGGTTTTTATATTCCTTTTTGCAATAACCAAATTTTCATTTTTTAAAGTTCCTATTAACCTTTCTGTAAGTTCAGACAAATATGGAAGTGATTTATATATTTTAGGTTCTGGAGTGGGAATGCTTCTTCTCGGTGAGAAAGTAATACTTTGATGATGTAAATGTTGATCAAGATCTCTTGATAGATTTAAGATGTTATTGTTGGTTACTGATGAATTACTGAACAAAAGCTTATTCACTAAACTTACAGGATATCCATTATCATATAAGATTACTTTAAGGTAGTTCAATTCTAGATTTAAAAAAATGAGGGTGAGTTAGACGTTCCACTCTTGTTTTCAAAGCCATGATTTGATTTATTTTCATTCTATGAGGGTGATATGATCTATAGTTGATATACCTATTACTACAATAAGGCTTCCGGTACCAACGTGTACGAACAACTCCGTTCTCGCCTCGAATTAACAGCATATCCAGAAACGGAATCTTATTGTCCACTTCCTTTTCTATTGTGAATTGAATATCCTTATTATAAGAGTTGAAGATGTCTAAGGCTATGTGAGCACAATTCTCTGGTACTGCTAATATTAGATCGTCCACGTATCTTTTTACAAATGGGATGTGAAATGGCATCTTTTTTAGTGTACCAGCGACCAACTCATCCAGCACATAGTTGACTAAGATGGGTGAAATTGTGCTCCCCATTGGAGTTCCAAAAACCTGCCTATAGAAAACATCTTCAAACACACAATAATTTGATTCAAAAATGTAATCCATAACCAGCTTAAACGAACTTCAAGATAGGGAACAGTGTTGTTCAATCTGTGACCATGAGTTTTCTAAAGACTTTAGAATAACCGGATAAGGTAGGTTAGTGAATAACGATATGACATCAAAGCTGACTAACACATAACCTTCTGGTAGTTGATAATCATTAATAAATTCACTAAAAGAAAAGGAGTCTTTTATATAAAAATCGTTATCCACGTTGTAGTTTTCTGTAAGAATATTGGTGACAAAAGTGGCTAACTTATTGTTGGGGCTGTTAATTGACGAACATATTGGTCTCATAGATAAATTAGGCTTATGTATCTTTGGCAATGTATAAAAACGGGGTGAGACGGGCTAGACAAATATAATAGAGTAAACTAAAACTGGCCACCTAATTTCTGGTTCCTTCTACATTGACTACATCCCCACAAGCAGAGACCTTGGTCTTCTAAGAACGTCGTATATATATATATATATATATATATATATATATATATATATATATATATATATATATATAATAGGGAAAGTGATAATGCGGAAAAAAGAATAGAAAAGGAAAAAGATAATGGGCCAAACCGCAGGAAGTGTGAGAGGGCAACCGTAGACACGTGTTTCTGACTGTTGGTCGTCATCAGTACGGTGCAGCCTGTTCGATAGGGTTTGGAACAAGCGATGGAAAACAATCAACAAGGACACCACACAAGGGGCCAACCGCACATTTGCGGTTTCGGCCAGACAGCCAAGGATTGTCGGCTTGTCATAGCGTCACCGCGGAGGCAGTTATAGCCACCAGGGTGATGAATCCTTACCCAGGATTGATAATAGGGAAAGTGATAATGCGGCAAAATGAATAGAAAAGGAAAAAGATAATGGGCCAAACCGCAGGAAGTGTGAGAGGGCAACCGTAGACACGTGTTTCTGACTGTTGGTCGTCATCAGTACGGTGCAGCCTGTTCGATAGGGTTTGGAACAAGCGATGGAAAACAATTTCCATCCCTTTCCCTATTATCAATCCTGGGTAAGGATTCATCACCCTGGTGGCTATAACTGCCTCCGCGGTGACGCTATGACAAGCCGACAATCCTTGGCTGTCTGGCCGAAACCGCAAATGTGCGGTTGGCCCCTTGTGTGGTGTCCTTGTTGATTGTTTTCCATCGCTTGTTCCAAACCCTATCGAACAGGCTGCACCGTACTGATGACGACCAACAGTCATAAACACGTGTCTACGGTTGCCCTCTCACACTTCCTGCGGTTTGGCCCATTATCTTTTTCCTTTTATATATATATATATATATATATATATATATATATGTCTCGATATTTAACTAGTTAGCAAGGACTCAAGTGCAGCGACATTGATAAACGTTCAAGAGAGGATCTCGAGAGAGAGAGAAAGAGAGAGAGAGAGAGAGAGAGAGAGAGAGGTCGGCGCGAGACGCGCCGGACGTAATTATTATTCAAAGACGTGTGTGTCGGTGCGTGAGACATTCATAAGCGCACATCGAAGTCCGCGTGAGAAAGCGCGCATCGGATTTATTTGCAATTAATTCCAGACGTGTCCTTACACACCACCGAGTTTGCAGTGTATGCGCTAATTGTCAATTGAGCTTGCCAGAATGTAAATTAGCGTGAAAAAACGCGCATTGTTTTCCGACCGAACGTAATTATTATCATATCATATATCAAGGCGAGCACGCACCGAATTCACTAGCGTGCTTATTTACAAATAAAGCATGTATAAATGCATTATGCAACCTACCGTCAAATCACGTACTATTGAAAAAAAAAAAGAAAATATATATACAGACGTCTCGACAATCAAGGTAATGCTGAAGATTTTACCCTTGTATGAATGCAAATCAGGGTGGAAAGTAAGAATTCAATGCATATAAAAGGTGCAATTTCAAATGTAGGTATTCATTGTAGTTTCAAAATTAGTAGTGATGGTCAGTTTGAAAGCAGTGATACAGGTGTGTTCAGATTTCAAAAGAATTGTAGGTAATGTTTACCATGTGTGTGTATTTCAGAGATGGCGTTGTACATCCTTGTAAAAAACTGCTTGCCCGCCGAACTGAGCGTAAGTAAAAAGAGATTAATATTCGCCATGTGAAATTATCTATGATTTTAGTCCAAAATGGTATGCTTCTTTTTTGAAGCGCAGGCAATAGCGGTGCCGGGGATGAGCCCTCTGCCACCCTTTAACGGGTGGCAGCTTCAATATGAAGACATGCCACCATTTGTGGTTGTCTGTGTATCGAATTGTAAGTATTTAGATTTTTCAAATACTGCATTTCAACTAATTTCGTAAATTTCGCAGAAGATCGAGCAAGCAGTCCAATAAAAGAAAATAAAAATTTAAAAAAAATTAAGAAAATAAAGATTTAAAAAAAATTTGCTTTCTCTCTCTCTCTCTCTCTATCCCTCCAATTAAAATTACTAGGACTTTTAATATTGCAGACAAATATTGACATTCAGAAAGGTGTCAAGACAATAAATTCGAACTTTTCAATAATTGGCGAATGCGCCGGTTTCCCTAAAATTCATCACTATTTGGTGGATGCGCCACTTCACCGTTTTCCACGTAACGCGCTTTATTCTCAGGTCTCATAAAAAAGATGTAGTGACATTGATATTCATAAGCGCCCTAGGATCGCGAGATGGAAAATGGTTAGTATTTGGACGTGTTTTCCGCTGTCGATGTGATTACATTAATATTCATAAGCACCTTTCCGTGAGAAGTGATGCCTTTGAACGTGTTTTCCGTTCCCGGCGGAGGGGGTGTATGTATGGTGGAATGGCGGTATAAAATGACTTTAATATTGAGTAGATTTTAGTTCGAATCGTAGTTCTCACCCAGCCAGATCGACTTTTATAGAGGTAAGTTTTAATTCCTAATAATAGTTTTGGAATTTTTGGTTGCTTGATTTTGGGGCATTTGCATATTTTCCTAGAATATTTATAAATTGGTAGATATGAGTTGACATAATTTAATAGTTTAGATTGAGTATTTCAATATTAATTTGTTGAAATTTTACTGTTTTTTAAGATATTTTACAAGAGGAATGGCTTTTGTTTTTGGGATACTCTTCTTGTCACTTCATTATTTGTTTAAATTTTCAAACGCGTTAATAAAAACTTGGGTATTTTCCTAAAATATTGAAAAATTGATAGATATGAGTTGACATAATTTAATAGTTTAGACTGATTAGATAGTATTGTTTTATAGGCTTTTACATAAATAACTCTCATTTTTACCATAGCTCTGAATTTGTGAAATTTTTTTGGTGTCTGCATGGGTGTCTGCTAAGGGTGTATTTTACCTAACTATCTTAGCTCTAGTTATAGAAATGGATCTAAAAAGCGTGAATGGTGTTGCTAATATCAAAAATAAATAAATAAATGCTTAAATTCCAATGAATTCTGTGAAGTCCATCTGGGTCCATTAACAATAGTTTTTACTTTTGTGAAACTATAACTCACATAATGGATGGAAATATGTTCTCGAAATTAGTTTTGGGAGATCCGGGTTCGTATTCCGGCTGAGCCACAAATTTCATTTTCAGATTCTCTTACATTTGTTTCATATAACTCACATAATGTCAACATGTTTTTTTCGTAACGTTATGTATGTTTAGCATGGATCTCAACAGGATAAACACCGTCGCGCAGGTGGAGAACAAACCCAAACTCAAATTTAGTGACCTAGCACTGAATACTCCACACCCAATCATAGGGTTAAAGGTGGTGAAGACCAAGTTTGGGGAGTGCGTCCTCGCAGAACTGGAGGAAAATGTGGTATTTCTACCCCAACGGATCACGGAGAGTGTGAAAGAAAATCTACCAAAATTTCAACCTCACAAGTATTCCATTCTATGCAAATCGAAGGAGACCTTTGGGAACAATTCCACGATGAATTTTGAAATAGTCCCCAACAAGTGAATCTAAAAGGTGAGTGTATTACCTGTGTGTGTATGTGTGAATGCTAAGTGTTGATTTCGTTTACAGGTTCACATTCAGACTTTTGGTGTTCCAGCAAACGTGAGTTGTTTCATCTGCTTAGATTTAGGTTTTTAGGTACAGTAACCTCTATCATGAGTGAATGTGAAAATACGAGTGAAACTATTATAAAAATTTTTGAGAAGGTACTATCCAATCAACTTCAATTTTTACGTATACCTGATATTGAAAAATGGATTAAGAAGATCAAGTTAAATTTAAGACTTTTCACGAAATTAATGAAAAATGCCGATTCCATTGGCGTCAAACGAAAAATGTTTACTGGTATTGGTCACCTTAGAAAATTTTTAATTATTTTTAACAATGAAATCATACGCAAACGGTATGTAGGTTCAGGTATCATGAAAAATAAACGTAGTGACAGAATTCGATGGGTTGATTTGCAGTCAGCCTTCTCAAGCAGAATTCGTTCAGGTCTAATTATAAACTTAAAGCATAAAGATATATTACAATTTTTACACGATTCATTGTTTCTGTTAAGGACTAGATTAAACAAAATTTTACGAATTCACCCAACTATTAAAATTAATGTCTGTTTTTGCGGTGAATTAATTAAAAATTCTTTGGAGGATGAACTTATTGATTTAAAATATTTTAATACACCGAACGTTGTTATCGATAGGGGGACTGACATCAACGAATGGTTTCAAGATAATGTAGTGGAAAAATTGTTACGCAAGTTGGAAGAGTTTGCCGAGATGCATTCAGGATGGTCGTTATTAAGACTAATATCTCTAGAAATAAATTTTAATAGATTTGAACATGGAAAGGGTTCATCCTATATCAAATTACCCGAAAAAATTGCGAGAAAAAAGCTTGTGTAAATGTGAAAAATTTTGATACCTTTTGTTTCGCTTGGGCAGTAGTATCGGCATTGTATCCAGTTGACAAAAATTCAGATCGAACTAAATCATATCCTCATTTCAGTAGAGAATTAAATATACAAGATATCTCGTTTCCAATCAAAATGTTGGATGAGTTGATGATGATGAAGATGAAATCTTCAAAAAACAAAAGATGAAATGAGTTGGATGCAAAGGAATGTTTTCAAGTAACACCTGTCCTATTGACTAAAGAAAAACGAGATAGACATGTAAATTTGTTAATTATTCAAAATAAATATTTCCCTAAAGCTCAAAATTATTGTGATGAAGAAAATGATGATGATGATGATGATGATGAAAGTGATACACTCACATATCATTATTGTTGGATTAAGGATCTATCACGCTTAATATCATCTCAAATAGGAAAGCATAAACGTAAAGTGTTTGTATGTGAGAGGTGTCTAAATTATTTCTTGACACAAGAAAAATTAACCTCACATTCTACTAATTGTCAAGACAAAAATCATTGTAAAATTTCATTTTCACATGAAAAATTTATAGAATTTAAACATCATGCATATAAAGAAAAGGTTCCATTTGTACTATATGCAGATTTTGAATCGATATTAAAGCCATATGTTGATTCACAACCTAAAACTGCAAACAAAAAAATATCAAAAACATGAAGCGTTTAGTGTCGGATACTATTTTAAAAGTTCTTTTAATAATTCATTATCCTTTTACAAAAGTTACCAAGGTCTCGACTGCATTACTTGGTTTACTAATCAGTTAGATGAAATTGCAGCATTTGTGCACTCGAAATTAAAAAATGTGGAACCTTTAAACACTATAGTAAATTTGAAAGATGCTACGGATCATTGTCATATATGTGAGAAAAAATTTCTTAAAACTGATAAAATTATAAGGGAAAATTGTCACCTGACCGGCAACTTCCGGGGCTTCGCAGCTTCGCCCACAATAACTGCCACCTCCTATACAAAAACTCATTCATTATACCAATTTATTTTCATAATTTAAGTGGATACGACGCGCATCACATAATTAAAGACATAGCTAAAAATAGTCAGGTATCACTTTTACCAATCAATCACGAAAAGTACATTAGTTTTACTAAATACGATGAAAAAACAAAAATTAAATTTCGATTTACAGATTCGCTACGATTTTTAAGTTTTTCTCTAGACAAGTTAGTTTCCTTTCTAAATGTCGATGATTTGATTCATTTAAAGAATGAATTTAAAAATGTAAACGAAACACAGTTCAAATTATTGACTAGAAAAGGCATTTTCCCCTATGATTATATCGATATTTATGAGAAACTGTTGGGAAGAAAATTACCGCCTATTGAGTGTTTTTACAGTAAATTGAATTGTGAAATTATGAAAGATGTCGATTATGAACATGCTGAAAACGTTTGGAAAGAATTTGATTGCCAAAATTTGCTATCATATTCAGATCTGTACATGAAGGTTGATGTCATGCTTCTATGTGATGTCATGGAAAACTTTCGTGAGCTTTCCCACAAAACCTATGGTTTAGATCCGAGTCATTACATAACACTACCTGGATACACTTGGAATGCGATGTTGAAATATACAGGATGTCAGTAGATAAGAAATGAGACATCTGTAACAGGAGCAAGGAGCAGGTTAGTGACTCCGACCTTGACCTTGACCTTTAAGGTCGGAATCACTAACCTGCTCCTTGCTCCTGTTACAGATGTCTCATTGGAGTTGATTTATTGACCCCCCCCCCACCTGTCTAGACAATGGACCTTGACAATGACCGGGACCTAACTCCCCCCCCCACCTGTCTGGACACCCCCCTCAACCTCTAACCTGGGCTATGAGAGTTCTGTAACGGGAGTTAGGAGTCGGTTATTGGTCACGCCCCGTGATCACATACCCGAATAATTTATTTCACCAGAATCGCAATTTATTTTAATGGATTCGTGGCCATTACATATGTGTGTATGAAAAAAAAGAGACATCGGTAGGTCTCGATCTCTGGTTTGTTCCTAGTCTAACGTCCCAATCAATTAATAAAGATATACCCCCCCCCTTAGTTCCTAATTGGGTAAAAAAAAAGTTAAAAGCTGTTATCCATTTAGTAGAGCTCAGTACTCAAGAAAATGTTGATCAAGAATATTCTAGTACTTCATGCTGTGTGGCAAAACGTCTTATACATTCGTACAAACGAAACTAATGAAGTGTTTGTACGTTTCAACAGTAACGAGACGACTGGTAATTGGCCGTCAAAATGGATGAAAATGCAGGAAACAGAGTCATTTTTTCAATCAAAAATACCTACTAATAGCACGACATATAAATTACGATTAAAGAGAGGTGCGAATTCCACCGAAGACTCCAAATGGCTGCAACTGTATCCCACCATTCCTCCAAGTACAAAAGCTGAGTCATCGGGCAACCAAACCATAGTTACTGCACTTCTCGTCTACATAGCTGTGTCTTCAACATGGTTATTGGGTGACAGCCTTGTAAAATTATATATGGCCCTAGTAAAGAACGTGTAACAGAGTTAAAGATGAAGCTTCAACAATTTTTAAAATTATACGAACCCATGTTACTCCAACATCATCAAGAGATTCTCAAGAGCTCCCTCCTAGAAGTACAGAAAAACAAGAATGAGGAAATGGATTCTATCGATCCGGGAGAGATGAAGAGTAAAGAAAAACAAGTGCAAAAGATAATTAGTCTCTACTTGAGAATTGTTGATACAGTAAATGTGTAGTTTCTTTTAATAAAATGGTTTCACATGTAATAATCTATTCTTTATTTCATATATAACGGTGTACAAAAATATCAACCTCATTATAATACGAAAAAGAATCTATGGTTATTAATTCAAATTACATTACGAAATATTTATCGTAATTTATTCAAATCAATTTATGGTTGAAATTTTTTATTGGAAGAGTAACAGGGAACAGATTACTGTGTGAAGTGTACGTCTTTTGATTAAGTCTTGTTATTTTTCACTTATTAATAGGTTTAAAAAAAGAACTTTTGTTATTTACAATTATCCCTCAAAATATCGTTTCAATTACATACAAGTTCTACTTACACGCTTTCACATTGTTAAGGGAATAAGTACAAAACGTATCTTCGGTCCTTGATCAGGCGTAGTATGTAAACGAGAACTCTGGTTAGGTTACTTCAGCTGTATTCCTGTTAGAGAAAAAAAAATAGATGTAGAAATCAATTTCAATTAATTCGGATGACGATCAAAGACATTATGAAATAATTGAGTGAAATATATTTAAATCAATTTGTGTTTATATATCAAAACATACTTGAAGTAGTAAACATTAAAAGGTAGTATATTGTTTTTAGTTGTAATTCTTCTAATTAATTCTAATGGTGTTCCCTCGGCTAGTTATGTGTGAGTAAACACGATCTTTTGTGACACCTCTTCTTTTGAGTTCAAGTGTTTTTCGCTCAATAATAGGTATTAAACAATAACAGTTCGTGTTATTTACAATTATCCTTATAAATAGCGTTGAAATTACATGCAAGGTCTACTTACGTCATTTCACATTGTTAGAACTATTTACAAAACATCTCTGGTGTCGCGACCACGTCTGAACAAGAACATCTGCTGTAGCCCCGTATGTCTCGCAATGTGCGCGAGTCACGTTTACTGCGAGATGCGTCGTACCTCTCCAGTGGTGACTCAGTCCCTAACATATGCTTCCTAGAGAGAAAAAATGTACCGTGAGTTTGGAATGTATTTAGTCACATCAAATCTGGTCAAAATATTCGATGTAACGAATTAAAAATAGAACTGCTTATTGTAATTCAAATTAGTACAATCTAATACAAGTATGAACAAATACTTACCCCATTCATTTTTCCGTGGACAACATCACAGAGAACTTCTCACATACGAGGCCGAAACACGACTAACACGAGTCGTCCGAATGCGAAACACGTTGCGGGAAAAAATTGCCGGAGGCACATTATACACACTCTTCCACGCTTCTGTTTGGTATCATAATTCGTAAAAAAATTAAGGTGTAATTCAACGGATACTTCGAGGTTGAAATAATTCAATAATTAGGCGTGAGAATGCTTGCCATTAAAATTATACGAAATAAAAAATGGCGGTGATTTCAATGGAAACGTTTAGCTATTTATTCACAGGATGCAAAAAACCTTCAGGATGAAATTAATCGTCAGACTTGTCATTGAAATTATACGAAAAAATATACAAATGTGAAAAAACCAGTCTCGTCTAGACGCTTTGACCTTCTTCTTTAATGTATTATAAGTGACATACTTGTTAGTGAAAAAAAAAAAGACATAATTCGTCTAGACGCGTCAAACTTGGTAATGAGATGCAGATGTGTTTCGTGTGGGAACGTGGGAACCTACTTTCCTTCTAAGATTCCCAGATATAAATTCGAACGTGTCATTGAAAGTATACGAAAAAATATACAAATATGAAAAAACCCGTCTCGTCTAGACGCTTTAACCTTCTTCTTTAATGCATTATAAGTGACGTAACTCTTAGTGGAAAAAAAAGACATAATTCAACCAAATTCGTCTAGACGCATCAACCTTGGTAATGAGATGCAGATGTGTTCCTGTGGGAACCTACTTTCCTTCTAAGATTCCCCCAGATATAAATTCGACAAAATCAAATACTTCTTCAGTCAACTATACACAGTAAAAAGTGTACAATCGAATTGTGAATCTAGTTGTAATCGAAATGAATCATTTAGTTCATCCTATTACTGATGATGTTCCTGAAGACGCCAATCGTCACCCCCCAGCAGAAGGTGTGATTCCTTGGGAAGTCCTCGACCTAGAAGCTGAGGATGATGGCGTTAATATCCATCAAATGTTTGAGGAGATTATCAACGCCGGACTCCAGCTGAGGAGGGAAGAAATCGATATCAATGAACAAATGGAGGAGCTCATAAACGATGGAATCCAGGCGAGGAGAGAACTGAGAGAACGGATGGAGAGAGAAGAACAAGAAGAGAATGAGGGCATGGTTAACCCAGCAGGGGGTGGTGAAGCCGCTGATGTGGATGGACTCGCCGACCAAGTAGAGGTGGAAGAAGTGCCCCATGCAGAAGATCATGTGGACGAAGGTTTTGTAGATATGGGTGTAGAGGAAGGGGTTAGTGTAGATTTAAAAATTTTCAGACAAGTACATACATCCGGCAGTGCATTACGACACATGTTCCGTGAGCGAAAGGTATGTGTTACTCACGGGTATTTTCTGCGTGGAAATAATATACCATATTGTATTAACTGTACATTGAATAGTGTAAACCTTTGGGCTGAAGAACTACATCTTACTTATAATAATCATCATGTCAGTGGTATACTCGAGAACTTGGCAGAAGTGTATTGTGCTGTGTGTCACAGTAGAGTGACCAGAGTCGAGTATACCAATTTATGCTTACTTTGTAATGTATAATAATATTGTGTGTGCTTATGGTCAAGTAAAAAAATACATATGTAATACATAGTTCTTTATATTGACCAGAAACACACATAATATGTTATACATTACAAAATAAACATAGTTTTGGTAAATGTGTTAACACATTCTGGTAAATTCTCGTATATACTACTTAAAATGGTTACTAATAAAAGAATGTGTTGTTTTTTACCATAATGTTTATAATGTTAAATGTACATACTGATACATATGGTATGTGATACATATTTTCTCCTCACGAGTCATGTAAAGCAATGCAGTGCTGGTGTGTTGATGTTTTCTGTTAAGTTTTGATCTAGTCTATCTCCGTCCTGAACAACTTTGTCTACAAATTTACCCTTCACATAATCATCTGAAGTGACTCGCGTCTTCTTCACCTACTTGGTCGACTTGGTGTTTCCACTTCAACGGTATCACAAGGTATGTTCAATTAAACAGACTGTATACCAAATCGCATTACCAAATCACATAACCCAGACCAGAACCTGTCTAGACCGGTAGCTGTCTCGGTCATCGTCAAGGTCCAGCGGTTGTCTAGACAGGCGTGGGAGCGAACAACAAAAGCCACTCCCATGAGACATTTGTAACAGAGCAAGGAGCCGGTTATTGTAAACTGAAGGTTAAGAGGCGTCTTGAGAAGGCAATCCCCCCCCAAACCCCCCCACCCCCCCACTAAATACCCCCACCTTCTACTAAATTTGGAGGTATAAAGTAAAAACACAAATAGTTCAATATTCAGTAAAATGAATTATACAATGTCTACTCTCGCTACTCCGAAACCGTTTGTGGTCTTAGGGGAACGACGGTTCCCTCTTAATCCTTCGAAGTCAAAGTTCGTGTCTGTTGGAGTGAGTGTCCGATGGAATTTCACACCATGTGTCCGTATAGCAGGAACTAAGGGGGATCAGGTGTGTTTTGAGGAAAGTGCGTGGGAAAACTTGCTTACCAACCAGGGTATTGTGACAAATTTTCTGCATTCCACCGATCCATATGACACAATTGATGCGGGTGAATTTACGTTGGAATTCAAACAACTACCGTACGGAAAAATCATCAAAATAGGGAAAGATGATTCAGCCGTTCATCTGGCGTATGAGTCGATCTGCACTTTGTGGGACCTACTGCCTGTTATCAAATACCGAATGGAGTGCCTCCGCAGACAACAGTTTCGACACTATTTCAAGATAATCCAAAAAGCACTTCAAGGGATCACAGGTGACCTGATTACACAAACGTACAACCTTCTAGAACCAGAAGGAAACCCCTCTAGTGAAAATGTGGACTTAATGTTGGAATTCATTTTTACACAACCTAATGTATTTCAAGACGAAGTTAAAAACTGTTATTTTTGATTTATCAAAAAACAAAAAATATGATGTTCCCTACTTTGATGAATGTAGAAATATAGTGTGGATGCATGTAGCCCTTGATAGAAACCGGTTTGACAGGAGAATTAAGACGATTGCAAGTGTTTTAAATCCTGTTTTAAATTGTAAACATAGGTATAACATATTTGAACAAAGATTTAAATAAAACGCTCTGTGTTGAAGAAAGTTTTTTTATTTTAAAACTGCGTTTTTATGAATCCATGAGTTATGAGTATAATCAAAACCTAACCACTTAACCAATAATTGATTTCCTTTTCGGCGCAATATCTTTTCAATTAAAAAGATGTTTGGATGTTTTGTTCGTTGTAACTCTTCCGCATAAAAGGCACCAGAAATCTTCGCTCCGTTTTGATCTTCCAGAAGGTAAGTGATGGGATTGGTATATTGAATTGATGATATTTTAAATACTTCCGTGGACCAATTTGGCAAATATCCTTTAGAAAACGCTTCTCGATATTTACTCACACGAACAAACTCCCCTACTTTGAATTTAGGCCCTCTAGGATCCACCAGTTTTAAACGATTGTAAACCGTACGTAATAATTCCTTTGCGTTGCGTTTTGTGATTTCATTTGGCTTTAGACCCGTAGTAGAATGTGTAGATTGATTATATTCTTTCACAATTTTAGGTAAAAGTGTTAACCATTTGTAAGTTCCTTGCATACTAAATTCTTTCCACATTTTAGTTTTTAACGTTCGGTTAACTCTTTCTACGATGCTAGCTTTTAAAGTGGAAAAAGTACTGTAATGCTTAATACCGTTATCTCGCATTAATTGTTGAAAGTCTGTGTTGTAAAATTCCCGTCCAAAGTCCGTCTGAAGATGTTTAGGGGGTGGCATGTGAGATAAAATTTTTTTCATTGCTAATGTGACGTCTTTTGCAGTTTTCCGTTTAACTGGTTCTGTCCATACATATTTACTAAAAACGTTTATTACTACGAGAATATACCGAAACCCTTTATTAAATCTGGCATACGGAACCATTTCAACTAAGTCTGCCTGTAGAAGATCGTCAAGTCCTTTAACAATAACCCGCCTTCTTTTGAAATCCTTTCTAGAGGGTTTATGAATTTCAGTGACAACTTGTCGCTTACTCATTTTTTTTCACTATAGGGCACTGTAATACAATTTGGTAATATAAAATATCTTCAGTATTTTTTCTCAATGTCCAAAAGGAAATCTTATCCCCTTTATTTATAGTTTTTCCAATAAGTGTCCCTAGATTAAGGTCCATTAGTGTGTCATTAATATTTACGGAAACGCCATGGGGATAAGTGTCAACACTCTCAACTGTACCAGTAACTGGTGCAGTATATACCGTTTTTGCATTGTCCAATACAAACAGCCACACGTTATTAGACTTCTTTTGGTGATCTTTTCCAATGCCGCGAATGTTTAACAGACATTTGTAATGATAAATAGAAGGTTGCCAAATCTGAAATGTTGATGAAGGTGAGATCGGTGACGCACCCACTGTATCTTCCGTTTTACGACTATATGGGACTTGACGGGGAGTTAGCATATGACGACCTGCTTTATCTATCATTGTTAACCATACGAATGATTTTAGGACAATACTGCGCTGTTGAAACAATCTTCCCCTTTTATACAATTATTTTAGCTTCTTTTAATTCTTCAATTATTGATAGAATCTCGTTGTTGTGAGAGGTATTTCCTGCATATTGAGATGCGACCAAGAGTTTTAATCGCTCAATCAACTTATTATAATCATCAAAGTAACGGTATTCAAGTTTTTTATTGTTCCACTTCATAAGGCCTCTTCCAATCTTTCTAGTTCGAAGCGCTAAAACATTCGGGTCCGAACTTGACCGTCTACGAAATTGTTCCAACTGTTTTTGTTTCGTTAACGAATGGATCGTACTTATTTGGGGTTTAATAATGTCTCGAAATTTTGGTGCGTTAGAAGTACTTAAACCTTTCTTCGGGTCATAATCGATAAACTGTGTGTTTGTTTTTCTAACAATATCGATATAATTTTGGAGGTCTTTGTTTTTGTACCCGAGTGGCTGGCTCTTAAACAAAAGTTCATACAGGCCGGGTGTTCCCTCATATTTTTCTTCTCCAATCACTATATCTTTATCATCGAATTGTATGGGAGAATTCCCTATGTTCCAACCATCCCTATCAGGAGCGAAATGTACTCCAAATTTTGTGTCAAAATCCCGGGCTCCGGTACTTATAAGATCTTCGATGTATCCTCGAGGTAATGGGGCGAATTGTTGTAAGTATTGACCCATATCTTCGTCTCGTATAGTTTCGAGAATTTTGGATGTCTCTAGAGGCATCTGACTTAAGAAAGTGTCGTCGAAGTAGGCAGATCTGTAGGGGTCCTGTGTTGGGTCGTATGCGAACGACTCCTCCGTCGGTGCGATAGAATAATACTCTTTAGGAACGGGTTTCAATTGTGAAAATGTGCGTTCCGCCTTAAGTTCTTCTTTAGGTGATATGGTTTTAAACTGTGTTAACAATTCTTTTAGAGGTTGTGTTATCGGTTTATAGGTTTGTTCCAGAGAAGATTGAGATTGTGCGATGTCTCCTTTTAAAGTTCGATATTTTTGCTTTAAAGCCTTTCTGGTAGCTATAAGCTGTTTTGCCACTCGACTATTCATATTGACTAACACTAGGTGAATGGAACACACGTTTATATATGAATAAATTTATCAAACCCCTGGCGAAATCTTCCTTCTTTCATAGAACAATCTTTATCGATGACAAGAAATCCATATTTATTTTTCCAACACTGAGCACAAACCTCCTTAAAAGTGTGGAAGGGCATATCTATGCTGACGTGGTCGTTATAAATGTGTTTTAAATTCGTCATATCTTGTTGAAATATAATCAATAGATTAGTGTTGTCACGTATCAATTGCTTGGGAATTGCAGCGTAGGTTTGACAAAGATAAAAACAATCAGTACTTTTATGTCTTCCAAAGGAAAAATGATTTTAATGATCACTTTTAATGATATTTTGATTACAAGATGCCACATCATCGAATATTATTACCGAATTGGGTTTTATTTCTTCCGCAGGGATAACGGTTTCCCCATCGTTGAATTCAAAGTATCCGATATCTTTAAGTGGTTCCATAAGTAATCGCAAATAGTTATATTTTGGTTGATATAGGGACTTGGAATATAGGTAAATATTTTCAAATCGAAGACCGTTGGGATGTTCTAACAGACTTAGCATCACTTCCGTTTTTCCACAACCCGAAGACCCTACAATTAGACCCCTTTTTGTATTACCACCGAATAAAATTCCATGTTTGTTATACGTTTCCACTGGGAGTATAGACTCGTGGTTTTTGATCGGTAAATGAGTGTTTTGTTGTTGAATCTTCATCCTACCAGCTCAGAATACTATATAAATCGGAACGTCAACCTTCCGAGCTTATATAATGATCTACCGGGGTGCCGTGAACAAGAAAAAAGGAAGTGGTTTACTGAATACTTTAATCAATAAACTTCCTATCGAGTTACACATTCCAGGATACAAGTTCTGTGGACCTGGGACAAAGCTTTCCAAACGTTTAGAGCGAGGTGATAGGGGTATTAACCCTTTGGACGAAGCTTGTAAAAAACACGACATCGCTTATTCACAATTTAAAGAGTTGGACCAAAGACACCACGCTGATAAGGAATTAGCAGATATCGCGTGGCAACGTGTAAAAGCAGGTGACTCATCGTTAGGAGAACGTCTTGCTGCACTAGGTATAACGGGCGCAATGAATATTAAACGCAAATTGGGCATGGGTTTGAAGAACACTATCAAAAAGAAGAGAGGTGCTGCTTTAAAATTGACAAAAAAGAAACGTAGAGTACTTCAAACACCTAAAACGGGCAAGGGAATTAAAAAACGACGTGGACCAAGAAAAGGTGGTTTTTTACCTTTCTTGCTCCCTCTGTTGGGCGCATTGGGGCCGCTCATAGGGGGCGCTGCGGGAGTAGCAAGTGCCGTTACTAAAGCTAACAGAGAAAAGGCTGAACTGGAAGAACAGAAAAGACATAATTTGGCAATGGAGGCGAAAGGTCAAGGATTAAAACGTGGTCGGGGAGTACATTTAGCTTATCCGTTTCCAAAAAACTACCAATAAAATTACCACACCGGGCACTCACTGACATCGATTTGAAAAAATTCGTAACACAATTACGAATTCCACATTTTCGAGGAATCTTTTTTCGAGACAATTTACCTAACAGCATTCGTAAACAGGAAAGTGCAATAATTAATTTAGATTCTGTGCGCGGTGATGGTACTCACTGGGTTACATATACAAAGAAGAATGACGTCATCAACTACTTAGATAGCTATGGAAATTTACAACCACCAAAAGAATTAATACAATATTTTTTCAGTGATGGTAAAACCAAACACATAAATTATAATCATGATTCTTATCAACATTCTGGGTTTATTTGTGGCCATCTTTGTCTCCTATTTTTATTTAATCAATATTTGTAACGCGTTTTAGCCATTCGCTATTCAACCATACTTCAGATAAAATGTCCTGCAGCTTTATTCTCACCGGGCAATCTTCAGAATTAAGTTTTGATTTTAATCCACCTGTGTTTCTAAAAGATGACGTAGATTATGAAATTGGACTTGTAAATTTTGACAGTTTTTATTCCATACCAAATGTCGATGACACAAATAATTCATTTTTTGTGCTAAATGAATCCGATACACTTCGATATTTAATTACAATTCCCACTGGTTCATATGAAATAAAAAATCTACTGGACGCGATGCGTAGAGAAATCATGAAAAATGATAGAAATGCAGAAATCACAATGGAATTTGATACGAACACCTCTAGAGTTATGCTACAAGCAAACAGACAAATTTCATTCGATTGTGAGAATTCACTGGGGTCAGTACTTGGATTTAATAGAAGAGTTATAGAAGCAGACAGAGATGTTACTGGTGATACCCCTGTTCAAATTCTTAAAGTGAATGCCGTATGCATCGATTGCAACATTGCCGCTGGTTCCTTTTTAAATGGTCGTCCGGTACACATTATTCACCAATTTTCTCCTACCGTTTCCCCAGGGTATAAAATAGTTGAAACTCCACTCAACACCATTTATTATGCAGTTACCGTGAGAAAGATTAGCAACATTACCCTGCGTATACTCGATCAGGACGGAGAACTTATCAATTTTCAGAACGACATTCGCATGATTCGTTTACATTTACGAAAAAAGTCCGAATGAGATGGTTTTCCGATTTAATAAAGCGCTTCGAGTCCTACGTCGACAAAGCAGAAAAACCACAATATTAACAGAGCAAAATCGTAACTTTTTAGTATCTTTAGGTTTTAAAGTTTTAGTATGATATATAAAAGACCACATTCAACATTTTTCTACTCAGTTTGTTACGTAAAGTTGATTCAGCAGTGAACATGGAGAAAAAGGATCTCTTGGATGTAACAGAAACACCCTACAATGACACCAGTATAGAAGACTATCAGTATCACTTTTACCAACCCTACACTTCTGGTGAAATTAATTATAACGACGAAGTTCGGATCCCGATCCCTGATTTGAACGCTTATACCGCCCCCTGTAACAGCTACTTATACGTAGAAGGTAAACTGGTTAAAGATGACGATATAGTGCCTACCAAGTTAGAATTTATTAACAACGCCATTTCCCATTTATTCCGAGAAGTACGGTATGAATTGGAAGGAATCATACTCGATTCTGTACGAGATCTCGGGTTAGCGTCTACTCTAAAAGGTTATCTTGCGTACACCCCAACTGAAAGCTATAGGTTAGCAAATGCAGGATGGTTTCCAAAAAAAGAGATCTCTACACCTAAAACGGGGGAAACTCAACAACAAGCGATTCAAAGAGAAAGAATAATAACAGATAATAATGGAAATTTTAATACGATACTACCGTTAAAACATTTAATGGGATTTTTCGAAGATTATCGAAAAATTATACTTCACATGAAGCAGGAGTTAATACTTATTCGTAGCAGCTCCGATTATGATGCAGTAATTAGTACAGATGATACGGAAAAGCCGAAAGTGATTATATCAAAACTCTTTTGGGTGATGCCACACGTCTCACTTAGTTTAGCGGAACAATTACGATTAAACAAAATTGTTAATAAAGGAACATCACTCCCAATAACCTTCAGAAGTGCAGAATTGGTAGTTTATCCATCATTACTGAAAACTTCGCGTCATACCTGGGCGGTGAAAACATCACCTAAATTGGAATCTCCATTACATGTAATAGTAGCTTTTCACAAGGGTAAACGAAATTCACTTACTGCTGATATGAGTAAATTTAATGACATTTCTTTACGGAATATAATGGTATTTTTAAATTCTCAACGCTATCCATATGCCGATCTAATGTTGGATATCAAAAACAATAAATTCGCAACACTTTACGAAATGTATGCATACTTTCAAGACTCTTATTATCCAACTAAAGGAAATCAACCGCTGTTTAACCCAGCAGAATTTAAAAAATTCGCACCTATCGTACATATCGATTGCTCTCATCAAAAGGATTTTGCTCAAACAGGATCTGTCACCCTTCGAGTTGAATTCGAAACGGAAAATATAACGGACGATGTTGCAGCATACTGTTTAATTTTACATGAAAAACGATTCACATATAACCCTTTGACGAAAATTGTTCGCCCACTCTAAAACACAAGCATCTTCAGTTAAGAAGCGTCACTCAGACCAAATATCTCAGTCATACTATGAAGCCTCATAGAAAGAACATCATACTGCACGAATTTACTACAAATTTACATAATTTTAACACAAACCTTCGGAAACTTCGAGTTGAGATTCTAGTGTACTGTATATCTAAACACTTTAAACGACTTCAGATATGAAAATAGTTGTCGATATTCAGGGTTTTATGCGAGAACGCAAAGACTTTGTTGTGAAAGAACTAGCTGCCTATGATGGAACTCACCTGTGTCACACTGTGTTTAAACCACCTTTCCCAATGGATATGCTATCTCCAGAACAACAATCCCAAAATAACTGGTTAACGAAACACCATCATGGACTTTCTTGGAACACTGGATTCACACCACTACATCAATTTAACAAATATCTACAAGACTTAACCTCATCTGCATCACATGTTTATGTCAAGGGAGCCGAAAAAGTACAGTATCTTCGCAGATTTCTTTCTAAGGAAATTATTGAATTACCCGAGCAAGCTGCTTTAATAAAATCAGAACCAAAATGTTTTACCATTCAAATAATTGTTGTATGTGTGCGTTAACAAATGTATTTTTTTTATATGAAAACTTTATAATGCATTAATTTAGAAAAAAATTAAACAACTTATTAAATATCAAAAAATTCTTTATTACAAACATGGCACTTGAACTCTCTCTCTGTATTAAGCTTATAATTTTCAATTTCGTAAAAAATTACCTTCTCTTTTTCCATAAAGGCAGGTGTACCTTCTCCACCGCCCATCTTTTCCTCCACTTTCGCTTCCTCGCTCTCGCCCACTTCCATAGAGGTAGGTGTGGCTTCTCTATCCCCCATCTTTCCATTCACGTTCGCTTCCTTTTCTTTCTCCTGTTTGTCCTCCTTGTCCTCCCCCGACCCACCCTGAAGGTCTTCATCTTCCACTGACTCGTCTTCCATGGATTCGTCTTCCTCTTCTTCCTCTATAAATTCGGCTGCGATTTTTTCCGGTAAGTACTGTTTTATGTTGTACAGGAAATCGGTTAAGTTGATTCGTTTAATTTCCTGAACAAAATGTTCAATACATAACTCTGATTCTTCGTACATATCACACAAGTCACATGCAACTTGATACTTTCTCGCTAGATGTAAACAGTATTCCTCTTCATAAAAGCGCCCCATTCCGTAGTTCGACTCGTGGTGAGCATCACACTGCAGATCCGCGAATTTACTACGTAGATACGTTATACCGGTTTTCAGATCGTTAATTTCAGGGTATTGCCGATAACACATCCACATGATTACTAAACACAATTCTACTAAACAGACTCCAAGAATACTGTGTTAAATAGTATCTCTCCTTCCCCCGGACCAGAACCCGCTTGTTCAATAACCTTTAACGTTGACCGTGATAGTACTCTTAACTTCCACCATCACTTTGAGCCCCTCCTTTCTCCCCCTCGTCTAGACCCCCCCTTTCATGTCAAATAACCATGGCCATGAGACAACGGACGCAGATGTGACTTTGACCCCCCTTCTCCTCCCTCGTCTAGACCCCCTCATGTCTCGACACACCTTATCCGTGGCCATGAGACATCGGACGCAGATGTTGTTTTCGGATAGCGACTTCAACCTTCACGTTGACTTTCAGCGTACCCCCCCACCCCCCCCCCCACCCCACATGTCGAGACAGTCCTCTGACGGAGGATTCATACAAGTTACCAGTATATCCTGAAACACGTTAGTTCTCAACCAGACGCCTAACCATGCGGTGTGAAAAGTGTGCGAAACTTTTTCAAACTATGGGACGTCTCTCACGTCATCTACGTACGTGTCAAAATCATACCTGTGAAATGTGTGGAAAATCGTTTACCACTTCATATAATTTATCTCGTCATAAGCGTCTCAGCTGTAATACCGGCGCCACAACCAGTAAACAACTTAAATTCGCTACTGGTACCCCTGCTCCAAGTGTTCCGGATAATGGTGCCCCTGTTCCGAGTGTTCCAGTTTGTGATCGTTGAAGACTACATAGACCAATTTTACACTCTTCAGCCAACATCCAAAAGCTACACCACGCATTCAAGTGTCGCATCGCCAGCTATAGGTTTTCCACTGATGAGAATCACATCACTCCACAAACGTTCTTTACAGAAATACACTCCAAGGTACTAGATATACTGTCAGAGTACTTAGCTCGATTTCATACTCTGAAAATCAACATGGAGCTTTTTGGCCTTTACGTTATACCTGAAAAGGATCTCTCCGACGTAAAGTCTTTTAATACAAAAAATAAAGTTCTCACTGCTTCTATTGATCTTAATCAACTTTATGAAGACTTTAAAGACGAAATCCAATCACAAATGTCAGACTTCCAATAACGTGATTCCGGATGGGCCTTGAAACATATTCTATTTTTGGATGTGAACATTAACAAGTTTAGTGCAGTGTCGGCGTCATCATACATCAAACTTCCTAAATCAATAGAGTCCACAAAATGTGTTTTAAACATAAAAAATTCAGACAATGCGTGCTTCGCGTGGAGTATTATAGCAGCGATATTTCCAGCAACTGGTGAACCAACTCGAGTGTCGTCATATCCCCATTATGATATTTTGCTAGATTTTACAGGAATCGATTTTCCTGTTGGGTTAAAAGATATATCTAAATTTGAAGACCAAAATAATATTTCAATCAATGTGTATGGACTTGAAACAAAATTCGAAAATGGTAAATACGTCACCGAGGTGGTGGGACCGTTACATTTTACACAACACCGTAAACCTACCCATGTGAACTTGTTGCTTATTTCAGATGATGATGATGGTAACAACCTCTTCAAAAACCTCTCAGGGTTAGTGCATAAACAACTCTCTAAACGACATGGATCAATATATTTTTGTGACGGTTGCTTGCAATTTTTCAGGAAGCCTGAAAAGTTGGCCATGCATCAGCGAAACGATTCTAACCACATTTACACCAAAACACCGTCAACTAATCTTATTACAAACAAATGTGGTGAGCTTATACCTCAAAATATTCTCAAGTTTGTTAATATTGAAAAACAGTTGTCAGTGCCGTTTGTCATTTATGCCGATTTTGAGAGTATCTTGAAACCGATTCATCATACTGAACCAAGTAGTGACAAGTCTTTTACGGTGAAAACTTTTGAACATGAACCTTACTCTTTTGGGATGTATGTTAAATGTAATTTCGATGATGCTTATTCGAAATATTATTCATATCGTGGTCCTGATGTTACCGAAATATTTACACAACAGTTAGATGATATCGCTCACTCACTTTACTGCACACACTTAAAACATGTAAAACAGATGATACCACTAACCAGGCAAGAAGAAAATCTATTTCAAAAAAGTTCAGTTTGCCACATCTGTGATAAACCTTTATCACAAGACGAGAAGGTCCACGACCATTGTCATCTGAGTGGTCTCTACCGTGGCCCCGCCCACTCCATTTGTAACTTGAATTTTAAAACCGCAAAGTTTATTCCTATCTTCTTTCATAACCTCACAAACTATGACTGTCATTTGTTTATTAAAAAATTGTGTCCAAAGGGTGAAACGATGTCAATAATAGCTCAAAACAAGGAAAAATATGTCTCGTTTTCAAAACGTATTTTAGTTGAAAAATCACTCAAACCTCAAGTACCAGATACCTATATTTCATTACGGTTTGTTGACTCTTTCCGCTTCCTGTCTAGATCTCTTGATAAGTTGAGTCAAAATTTAAATTCCGATCAATGTAGTGAAGTACGCAAACATTTTCCACAAGACAATGAATTTAATTTGGTAAGGCGTAAGGGGGTTTTTCCATACAGTTACGTAGATTCGTTTCATAAGTTAGATGAAAAATTACCTCCCATAGAGAATTTTTTTGATACACTTACCGGGGAATCACTTTCTCAAGAAGAGTATAGTCGAGCTCAAGAAGTGTGGCATACTTTCCACTGTTCATCTTTAGGAGAATATTCCGATATTTACCTAAAGTCTGATGTACTTCTTCTTGCAGATGTATTTGAAAATTTCAGAAAGATTTGCATGATCAAGTATAACTTAGACCCGGCCCATTACTTGACTGCACCTTCTTTGAGTTGGGATGCCATGTTACGCTTTACCCAAATTGAACTTGAACTTCTCACTGACATAGATATCATACATTTTTTTAAAAGGGGAATTCGCGGTGGTGTTAGTCAATGTAGTAGAAGAAAAGCTGTAGCAAATAATAAATTTGTACCCGATTATGATATTTCGAAACCAACTTCATACATTGTTTATTTCGATGCCACAAATTTATACGGTTATTCGATGCAACAGGCTTTACCAACTAGTAACTTTAAATGGTTAGAAGAACATGAAATCACATCGTTAGATTTATCTTTAATCGATGAAAATTCCTCACAAGGATATGTATTGGAAGTGGATTTACAATATCCGTCCAATTTACATGAATACCATAATGATTTCCCCTTTTGTCCGGAACCTATAATCCCTCCTGGTGGTAAAATGTCCAAATTAATCCCCAATTTATATAGCAAACATAAATATATCATTCATTATAGAAATCTACAACAGTGTTTAAAATACGGTTTAATTTTAGAAAAAGTACATAGAGTTTTAACGTTTTCCCAATCACCGTGGTTAAAGCCGTACATCGACTTCAATACTACTTTAAGAAATTCCGCTTCCAATGAATTTGAAAGGGATTTGTTCAAATTACTAATAAATTCAATTTTCGGTAAAACTATGGAAAATGTCGATAAACGACAAGATATACAATTATGTACACACTGGGAAAATAAAGTCGGATCTGTTGGAGCCAGAGCGTTAATCGCTAAACCACATTTTAAATCATGTTCAATCTTTGATGAAAATTTGTTGGCAATTCACTTGGGGAAAACAAAAGTATCATATGATAAACCTCTTTATGTTGGTTTTTCTATTCTGGACATTTCTAAAACAGTACTTTACGATTTTTTTTATGGTTTCATTAAGGAGAACTATGGTGCTAAGGCAAACTTGTGCTACACTGACACAGATTCGCTTATTTTGGAGATTTTCACCGAAAACGTATACGATGACATTAAAACCAATATCGACTACTTTGACACGTCAAACTACCCAAGAAACAATATTCACAATATTCCACAAACCATATCAGTTGTAGGAAAAATGAAAGATGAATTTGCAGGAATACCTGTAGAAAGTTTCTATGGTACTGGTGCTAAAGCTTATTGTGTGAAAGCGGTTGATGTTGTTAAAAAAGCTAAGGGAATTTCTAAGAATGTCATAAAGAATCAACTTCATATGTCTGATTATATTCAGACTGTTGAGAATGGAGGGTCTATTTTTCGTAAAATATATATTTTTTCTTCCCATCTTCATACAGTTTATACAGAATTAAAAAATAAAATTGCTCTGTCTTCACAAGACGATAAGAGACGCCTCATCCCACACACCTATGACACATTAGCTTGGGGCCATTTTCTCATTACACCAACTGAAGGTGATTTAGATCTTCTTCTTAAGTATGGGGATCAAGTTGGAACTTGCAACGACTTGTTTGAACTTGATTCACTCGAACTTTCACTCCCCCCCACCTAACCAGCTGCCCCCCACTACCACGATCACTACCACCTCTGCTGTTTTCTAGCATTCATTCCGTTAAGAGTGCTCGTAGTATCTACATCGTATAACCTTAAATATGGCTGGTGAAAGTGTGCTCGTTGCAAAGTTTTTGGATGCGTTTGGTAATGTAAACGTTGACAAGTTTTTGGATGAGTATGGTTACTACGTAACACCATTTCACAAGGATGAACTTGTGGATATGTACGACAGATTGAAAACCCGATAGGCCCAAGAAAAGCGAACATCGAGGTTTGGAACCCATTTTGTTAGCTGCCCGTGGTCCAGAGACTCAACCACCGAAGGTCCAGATACGTGTTCCTGCCATTATTGGGAGAGTGAATGCGAGGGAATCCATAGATATGTTCAATCTATAATTGAAGTGTATTTATATGTTATTTCTAAAGCCAAAAATAAATTCAGTTGTTAAAATCTTTCCCTTTAATTAAAATAAATTGAAATTCTGGGGAAATAAATTATTCGGAAATGTGATCACGGGGGGGGGGGGGTAGGGGGGGGGTTCGTGGTCCATAACCGACTCCTAACCTCCGTTACAGAACTCTCATAGCCCAGGTGAGAGGTTGAGGGGGGTGTCCAGACAGGAGGGGGGGGAGTTAGGTCCCGGTCATTGTCAAGGTCCATTGTCTAGACAGGTGGGGGGGGTCAATAAATCAACTCCAATGAGATATCTGTAACAGGAGCAAGGAGCAGGTTAGTGATTCCGACCTTAAAGGTCAAGGTCAAGGTCGGAGTCACTAACCTGCTCCTTGCTCCTGTTACAGATGTCTCATTTCTTATCTACTGATGTCAATTGGAAACTATACAAGATGTTGATATTCTAATGTTTGTTGAGAATGGTATACGAGGTGGCATAAGTCAATGTTGTAATAGACAATCGATCGCTAACAATAAATATATGCCAAATTTCGATCCTTAAAAAGAGTCATAATTTATAATGTATCTAGATGTCTGTAATTTATATGGCTGGGCGATGTCACAGCAGTTGCCATACAAAGATTTTAAATGGATTAATGACGTAGATTCTTTTGATGTTACTAATGTGCCCGATGACTCACCCGTCGGGTATTGTTTGGAGGTAGATTTAGAATATCTTACAAACATTCATGAAGCACATCGTGATCTCCCAATGTGTCCGGTACATCAAACCCCACCAGATTCTAAATTACCAAAATTATTAACGACATTGGAAGACAAAGAAAAATATGTCCTATATTATAAAAATTTAAAACAGTGTCTAAAGCATGGAATTAAACTTAAAAAGATTCATCGAATATTAGCATTCCAACAATCTTCATGGCTTAAACCATATATTGATTTAAACACTAAATTGCGAAAGGAAAGTAAAACAGATTTTGGCAAACAAATTTACAAATTTATGATTAACGCAGTCTACGGTAAAACCATGGAAAACATTCGAAAATATCGTATAGTAAAACTTGTAAATAAATGGGGAGGGAGGTACGGTGCTAAAAATTTACTATCTTCGACAAATTTCAAAAATAGAACAATTTTTTCTGATAATCTAGTTGCAATCGAATTAAATAAAACAAATCTCATATTCGACAAAACTTTGTACATTGGCATGGTGATCTTATATGTATCAAAAACTTGTGCTTATGATTTCCACTACGTATACATGTTGCAAAAATTTAATGAAAACCGCTGCAAATTACTATACACCGACAACGATAGTCTAATATATGAAATACGTTGTAATGACATCTATGAGGAGATGATTAAAGCCGATCTAAATAAATTTGATACTAGCGACTATAGCCCCGACAATAGGTATGACATACCACTTGTTAATAAGAAAGTTGCGGGTTTGTGGAAGGATGAATGTAATGGTAAAATTTTAACAAACTTTATAGGACTTCGCTCAAAAATGTATTCATATCAGATTGATGGAGGTGAGACTTGTATAAAAAAATCAAAAGTTGTCCGACCGAATATCGTTAAACAAAAAATTACTTTCCAAGATTACATTGAGTGATTGGAGAATTTTAGTACAAAAATCGAAACACAACAGTGTATTCGATCGTATGCTCATGACATATTTTCAATACAGCAAACTAAAATTGTATTGAGTGCCTTCGATGATAAAAGGTACCTCCTACCTAATTCATATGACACCATAGCTTGGGGGCATTATAGTATTATGGACTTAGGTTAAAAGTTCCGGTGTAAGACACGAAGTACGTGCAGGTGGTTCACTCTTTGTAGTCATCGAAATCAAGTTTCGATTTAGGATCTGCTACATGTTGAAACCAGTTTTTGATCTCACGAAACGATTTCTCTTCAAGGTCTTAAAGCGAATTCATTTTGCTGTATTTTATAAATCAAGATGGTTCGCAGTAAATATGAAAAAGTGTTCATTGATTGTGAAAGGTTTCAACATTTACGAATTGTAACATATAAAAGGATTATTCCAGTGAGCTTATAACTTTCAACCGCCACCAGCACCGCCACCGCCACCCCCCACCAACGTGACACGATGTGATATCAACAACAACAACAACAACCGGAACTTACCAGATAGTAGGATAGCTTAGACTGTAACTTTTGTAAAAATAAATTTCTGGAACATCACTGTTTGTTTTTTGTATTTACTTAACCCAAAACTTCAAGGAAACAACAAATATTTTAAACATCAGAAGCGCAGTTGCAAGAAAACACACAAGGAATATTTTACAGTTTATTTAAATCATTCAAGACCTTATCTTTATTAAAATACAATATTTCTTTGAGGCACAAACTTGCTACACTATTCGTAATATCACAATATGCTATAAGTGCATCTTCACTATTCGAAATATTTCTTAACTTACTAATTAAATCTAAAACATTGGTATAATATTGCAAAAAATTAATTTTTTCCAAACTATTCAATTGATTAATGAGAAATTTTTTATTTAAGGCACACAGTTCGCGTACATTGTTCTCGGTTAAATACAACGAAATTGAATATTTAGAGACAACGATCATACGCACTTCGTTATATTGTTGATTCATAATTACGATATTATCATCACAAATGTATCTCAGATGTGAAATTGCGTCAGAGCTTCTGAAGTATCCATCGAGAAGCCAAACGGGTTGGTTAATAAACATTTTCCACTCATTAACACTGAACTGAAGAGCGGTTCCATTATTAATTTGTATGTTGATAACTGGATCGAAATTGTGGAAAACACTTAGACCGACGTTCACCTTGAACCCACTGTTCACACATGAAAAACAGGTGTTAAGTAAGAGACTGGTTTCTACTTGTTCAGATGCTGCTGCTGTTACCGTCGACGCCGCCGCCGTCGCCGCCGATTCGTCTTCTTGTTCACTTTTTGAAATACTTTCATATAGAGCAACTAATTCACTTAAATCAGCTGATTTCTCCATGTCGTCGTCGTACACTTGATGTTTTGACAATTGCCACTCATAGACTGAAGTCAACATAGGTGAAAATCGTTGAAATTGGATGGTGGTGGGGATAACCTACTAGGGCCCCCTAAGTTGAGGAATTAGTTCGTGTTTTCCATAAGGAACAATGTTAATCGACACTCGATCCCCTGTTTATCATTCTTTTCAATGTAAAATACGAACAGATTCTACAAGCGATTCGAAGCATCGATCCAAGAATCGTGTGTATTATCGAAACCGAGCCAACGCACGAGTACTTTGTTACCTTTTCGCCTTAAAATTATTCAACTAAATATACGTCTGGAGTTTTAGTTTTTTGCAATTCTTCCGTATAGAAACCACCTTTGATGGGTCGCCCATCGAGATCTTCCAACAAATACGTTACAGGGTTGGTTATTTGAACTTTTTTAATTTTAAATAAATCTGTAGTCCAATTCGGAGTATACGCTTTCTCGAAGACGTGCTTGGCCTTGCTAATACGTACGAGGTCGCCCACCTTAAACTTGCGTGAGCCTGTCGCAACCTTGAGGCGGGTATACACTGTTTTCAATAAATGTTTCTCATTTTTTGCGCTCAGAGCCTCTGAAGGTCGCATTTTAGTAACGGAATGCGTTTGATTATGATAAGTCTGCACGATCGTCGGTATGATATCGATCCATTTGAAGGTGCCATTCAAACTAAAGTATTTAAACAGTTTTTCTTTAATCGTGCATATGGCTCGTTCGGCCATCGCAGCCTTCATATGAGTATAGGAATTGTAATGATTGATTCCATAACGTTCCATCAAGCTTCGAAAATGCACATTGTGGAATTCAGTTCCTTGGTCAAATTGTATATTACGTGGCGATATTTTCGCTCGTTATAGAATATCTCGAAAAGCTTTAGTCACTTCCACACCAGATTTCGATTTTAGTGCTCTAACCCACACGTATTTAGAGAAGCAATCTATGACTATTAAAAAATATTTGAAATTTTTACTTACTCTCGCATTCATGTCTGGTTGTCCGAGATCTGCTTGCCACAAGTCGTGTAAATCTTTAATTATCGTGTGACGTCGAGGACATAGTTTCCTGACCGGTTTGTGTAACTCGTTAACTAATTGAAATTTTTCAGTTGACATTATCAGGTTGCTAACGGATCTCCTTTTTTTCTTTTTGCCGATTTGCCTTGCGAACTTGATTCTTGAATACCAGGATCGATACTGCTAAGAGAAGATGGCAGAGGAGCCGCAGGTCGTTTCGGAGCGTTACTAGTAGTAGTAGTAGTAGTAGGTGACGTTGTAGGTAGCGGTACTATATTGAGCTTGTCTTGTAATAAGTCGATTCTTTTGCTAAGAGTGTGTATCTCGACCGCATAAGGAGTTGTATCGAATGTTGAGAGAAATTTATTTTGAGCCGATTCTATTTTCTTAGAAAATGAATCCGCAACGAGTTGAATCTCGCTTCGAAGTAGGGCGATGGTATTTTTGGTAGAGTCATCCACGTACTTTTTCAGCCTCGAAAGTGAGGTGACACCATGTGCGATGGCAGCTTTAGTTAAATTGATTCGTATGTCGATATCATGACTTTTTTCGGCAATGATTCGTTCCACATAACCTTTAGTACAAGCTACAAGTTCCCTAGGACTTTTTAGATTACTGATCTTAACGTGTTCGATATTAATATCACCCTCGGACGTACGAGATAAAATCGAATGACTGGAGAACGATGCCGCTTTACTGTGGGTGACATTGTGAAGACCTCCCGAGCGACGACCGAATTTACCACACTCATCGTAAAACTGAAGCTGATCGCGTACGAACGGTCAATATATAACATTCGCCTCTCGGAGTTCTTCGATGATCGAAAGAATTTCATTATCATGTGATGTGGTATTACCAGCTTCTTTGGATGCATACAAAATCTTAACCTGTCCACTAACTCATTAAAATTATCAAAGTAGACGTATTCGGTAGACTTTGTATTATAATGCATTTTGGGTAAAAGACCTCCACGCTTACGGAAATTATATGGCGTTTCTGCAAGTCTCGGTTTAATTACTTTTTTTAGAGTCTCCTTTCGTTGAGTCGATTAAGTCTTTCTTGTTGACAACTTTCTTGAAGGCTATGGTAGTGTCTTCTGCTTCAGCGTCAGTAAAATCATCTGTTTCATCATCAGCATCTTCTTTGTCGGACATCTCTGTACCGACGCTGGCAACAGGAAGCTCTCGAAAGTTTAAGCGTTTCCTTGGGATGTGTGGAGTTGAAGTTTTCATGAGACATATCCATTCGGTTTTAGGTTGTAATAGTGGTGGTGGTGGAGGCGACGACTTCTCCAGTTTTCTCTTAACCGACTGTAGAGTAGGCTCAACAGGTTTTTTTGTAGCTTCCACTAGTTCAGTCAAAGGTTTCGTTATCGGGGCAAACAATTTCCTCAACGTGGCATCATCTTCGGATCGTCCTAGTTTGATAGCCAGAAATTTTTTTCGTACGGACCGAGACAGTTCCCGAACTTTTTTCGCTCGCGCCGCCTCAGCATCGCTAAACGGTGGCCTCATGATTGCTATCGATTAATGAGCATCCACCTTTATATATTGATCGAACCCTCTGCGATACCGACCAGCATTCAAATCGAAATCTTTTACGATAACGAGAGGAGTGAATTTTCTACTTCAACATTCACAACACAATCGTTTAAAGTGCTCATAGCTCATATCTGGAGATACGTGCTCATCGAAAGCATGCCTCAAATTAACATCATCCTGTTTGAATAATACTATAACATTACAGTTGTCCCATATGAGTTGTTTTGGAACTTTTGAATATGTTTGACAGAGGTATGCCACATCAATATTCTGATGTCTACCCATAGAGAAATACGCACGTATCTTGTCTTGTTTTTCACAGGCCACATCGTCAAATAAAAAGATTGAATTTCGATGTGCTTTCTCGGGATCCATGATAATTTCATTGTCATTGTACGCGAAATAGCCCATACCTTTAACTTTCTTTAACACTTCCTGTAACAGCCGATATTTTGGTTGATACAATGATCTCGAATATACGTATACGTTACGAAACTTTAAGCCATTCTTATTGAAAAGTAATGTTAAAATGGCGTTCGTTTTACCACAACCTGATGGGCCCGAGAAAATAGCTCGAAAACAATTCGGAAGTAGTTCACTATGTTTTATCGGTGGCTCGTCTTCTCCTACAAAGTCTAAGTTGTCTATTGGTAGCGCGTGTGCATGTTGAACCGCCCTCATTCTTGCAACTGACAGCGAGGTACATGACCACCACCTATAAATAGTGTGACACGATCGTAGTTATTATCACTTGTGATGATAGTATACAAAGGTGATGGTGTTTTGAATACTCTCATCAATAAGTTACCCTTCGAATTACACATACCAGGTTATAAATTTTGTGACCCGGTACTAAATTGGACAAACGATTGGCTAGAGGTGACCTTGGTGTCAATGCCCTCGACTCTGCCTGCAAAGCGCACGACATTAGCTATTCGAACAGTTCTTTTTTGGACGATAGACATACGGCAGATCGAGAATTGGAGCATCTTTGCTTGGGAAAAGCAAAGACGCATCTTTGGGTGAGAAGACTGCAGCGTGGTTCGTTACGACCGGCATGAACGCGAAAAAGAAGCTCGGGATGGGACACCGTCAGGTTTCGTTTAGGCGAAACGTTCTGAAACATTTCACCGGCATTTTAAAAACATCCATGAAAACCAACCCACCTATCAGCGCATCCGGTTTGAAACCGTCTGCTTCGATCGCATTACGAGCTGCTCGAGCGGCGATTAGAAAGGTGGGAGGTCGGAGACGAATCCGTATTCCACGCATTATACCATATGAAAATAAATCTGGAGGAATTTTACCTTGACTACCTATCTTCGCGGCGTTGGGGGCACTAGGAAGTTTGGCCGGCGGCGCAGCAGCAGTAGCGAAGACCACAGTCGATGCGAAAAACGCACAAAAGAAAATGGAAGGGCAACAACGTCACAATAAAGCCATGGAGGAGATCAGCAAGACCGGCTCAGGCTTGTTTATACGCAAGTCCACCAGAGGATTCGGTTTGTACATCAAAAAGCAGCAGCATGGACGGGGATTGTACTTGAAGAAGCAGACAAAAAACTTTTAAAGCTACCCAATAGAGCACTATACGATCGTGAAATCATTAAATATGCAAATAAATTAAAAATTCCCTACTTTAGAGGAGTTTTTATGCGTGATTCTCTCCCAAAAACACCTAGACCTAACGAGAGTGCCATCATCAATTTAGATACAAAAAATCATTCTGGGACGCATTGGGTAGCGTACAAGAAACGGGGAAATGTCATCGAGTATTTCGATAGTTTTGGTAATCTGAAACCACCACAAGGACTCGTCCGATATTTTGGTGGTGGGAAGTTGGTGAAAATTTTCTATAACAGAGACCGTTATCAAAAGTTTACTGCGAGTAACTGCGGTCGTCTATGTCTCGAATTTCTCTATAAAACGTGAGTATGGACCGGTTCACTATTTAATCATGTCCGAGACATTCACGTTAAAGAGTCGTACATCAACGCTCTCCATAGATTTCCAAACGCCGATCTACTTAGGGAAACATTCCGCATACGGATTAGCTTTACTTGGATTCTATTCATATAACACCATTCCGAATACAGAGGACGGCACGAAATTCAAGTATTATTCCAAAGGGAACCTTTGAATCGAGAATTACCTTAAAAAGTTCCTGATACCTGAAAATAGAGTAGGCGACAGCGACGACGACGAAGATATATTCTTTTTGAGAACCAACAATAACACGTTAAGAACTGAAATATTTCTGCGAGATTACGATATCGATTTTCGAGCAGGGTATATCAGGATCGCCAAACTTCTCGGATTCACTCCTGGACTTTTAGAAGCAGGAAATGTGCCCCAGTCGGATTTACCTGTGAACATTGTGAAAGTTCGAACCATACATATCGATTGTAATATTATCGGTGGTTCTTATTACCACGATCGACCGTCACACACTTTATACGAGTTTCCCTTTAGCGCAGACCCGGGGTTCGCTATCGACGAAGTTCCTCGAAATCTGGTATATTCAAGAGTTATTCCAAGTGAGATAAGTAACCTCACATTATCGGTTCTCAATCAAAATTTTGAACGTGTCAATTTTCGTGGTGAAGAGATTCTCATTCGATTGGAATTAAAAAGATTGTAATTGAAAGATGGTCTTAGTCTTGAGTGATTACTATAAAAGAGGTAGTGTGAAGAGTACAACTGCAGTAACAAAAAAAAAACGTTCGAGGCGGTTGAAGCAGCAGCAGCAGCGGCGATTGTCCCGATTGAACGCTACTTTCCTCAACGCCATAGGATATGTTGTCCAACCAGATTTTCGACCTGTATCCGAAGCTTCAAAACGATGATACGATCACGAGTATAAAACGTCACACGTACCATCCATTCGTGAAATCCTATCTCAAGAATGATATACTCGAAATTACGGTGACGCGAAACGACGCTTTCCTCAACCTCTACGACTCCAAACTAAAAATCTATGGGAAATTAGAGAAGAAATCCGGCGATGGAGAGGTGACATTCGTAAATAACGCGGTCGGGTTTCTATTCGATTCCATGTCATATCTCTTGAACGGCATAGAATTGGAACATGTGAAACAACCAGGTCTAGTGAGTTTGATTCGAGGTTATCTCTGCTATAATGACGATGATAGCAAACATTTGGATAAAGGTAGTTGGGTTTTTCCCGAAAAACCCACCGTTAACGCAGATGGAACCTTCATTTGGATCAATCCACTGTCACATTTCTTCAGCATATTCAACGACCATAAAAAGGTAATGTTCGGAAGGCACACTATTCGAGTAGTTAGAGCTCGTAACGATGACAATTGTGTTATGGTTACCGGAGCAAATACTACCTATGACATTACTATAACTGAGATGTTATTGAAAATCCCACACGTCGTTCTCAATGTTGAAATGAAACTGGAACTGTTGAAATCCATAAAAAATGATAGACCGTTCATAATAGCATTTCGCACTTGGCAGCTCCACGAGTTACCAGCTCTCAATGTGGGTTCAACTAATGCCGTTTGGTCGATCCAAACGATGAACAACCAACATCCACCTCGATTCGCAATCATCGCGTTCCAGACAGATAGACGTGATAAGAAAACGGCAGACATTACAAAATTCGATAATCTTAACATATCCGATATATGTGTGAATTTGTCTGGGCGATATCCATACGAAACTCTAAATTTAAATTTCGGAGCCAATGATTACGGTGAGATTCATGATAGTTATGTGGATTTTAATAATACCTACAAGGGTGACTATTTCGGTTCGAAGAAACTATTACTCGATATGAAAAAATTTAAAGATATGACACTCTTCGTTGTCGATTGCTCACGCCAAGATGAACAAATTAAATCATCGATCGTGGACGTCTCCATCGATTTTCAGGCGAGTCCTGATACATCCAAATTTGAACGTGACATTCCATTGTGTATGAATCATCAATCGAATTGTTTTTATATGTGTAGTATACGAAATTGTTATACTTTATTCGCTTGGTTTTTAAACTGTGTTCCACAATAAATAAATATATTGAAAATATTAGTTTCATTCCGCAGTATTCATTCAAACATGGTTGCGTTCAGGTCAAACTTATTACTACTCTCGGCAGTACTTAATAATATCCTATACATTTCACAACCACATAGTGCAAAGGATGTGTTTATATGTTTCGAAATGAATGCCAGTTGGCCTGAAAACTGGGTGAAGATGGAATCCTTCACATACAACCGACACACATCAACTTTGATGGCGAATTTACCTGGTAATGCTACAGGCTACAAAATACGTGTCGTCTACCAAAATCGCACATTTGAAGATTCGACATGGCTGAACCTAACTAACGTACACCCAACTCCAGTTTCGAACAATATATATTTTTTGACTTGGTACAACGCCGTCATTGTGTCAGTGCTGCTCAGCGTAGCTGGATCAACATTCGTCTACCTGTGCTATAAATATGGATCTTAAAGAATTTTTAATTTAATACGACGATGTACTTCTTTCTAGACATAAAGCTCAGCTTTACTATTTACAACGATCTCTAAATGCGGAATTGGAAAAGATGCAGACATCTATCCACGGACGTCATTACGTGAGCTGTCCTTGGGCACTGAACTGTAGCACGGACGGTCCAGATACTTGTTTGTGTACAGATCGACTACTTCACCGCGACGATATTAAAAACGCTATGCAAAAAATTATGAAATTGTATGTTGACCTATATGGAAATACACGCAATTAAATGTTGACATTGTTTTATTTGAATGTAAAAACGTCTCGAGTATCAAACTTCACACATGTCCTGACAAGTTGGAACTTGTCAGGACATGTGTGAAGGTTAGGATTCCACCGAACATGTTGAAACTTATATGGTAGGTCAAGTAAGTTCACTGACTTCCAACACCATGTCGAGGTAGATGCAAGTCTAGACAAGTTAGTTTACTGACTTCTACCACCACCACCACCACCTTAGGTGTGGGGCTTCTTCTTCATTCTCTTAAAAGTGCTCCTACTATTCACATCTACTAGTAAAAATATGGAAGTTAAAAGTTTTTTTGCAAAAATTTGGTTACTATGTAACATCTTCGCACAAGAAAGAACTCCTAGATCTGCACGATAAAGTGGAAACAAGAGAAGCTGAAGAACGACGTGAATCTAAATTTGGGAGACATTTCGTCAGCTGCCCCTGGTCCAGAGACACCACCACAGAGGGTCCAGACTGCTGTTCGTGCACTGCTTGGAGATGGGAGCTTTAGGGAATTGAACAGCACGTCAGGTCGATAATAGATATGTATGTAGAAATTATTTCCAAAGCAGAAAATAAAAATTATTAGTAAAATGTTTTTGTTTCATTTCTATTTGACCATGACTAGCGAATTGATCGATAAATCTCTCTCTCTCTCTCTCCCTCTTGCTTGTGGGGCCCCCGCTTCACGTTTGAGGTTATGGTCACGCCCCGCGCCCCCCGGGGAGCGGGAAGGATCACCGGCCGAATTTGAGGTTAGCTCGGGACCGTGGAACGCAGCCCTCTGTACATTTATCGGAGACACAGGGCCCCCCATGCACATTGAGGTTAGCCGTACCCGGGCCCTCTCACGTAGAACCCCCCCGGAGGACCCCTTACGAACACTATGCACACGTTTGCGAATTTGAGGTTAGGTTGCGAGGGCCCTCTCGGAGCCCCTCTCGGAGTACCGGAGCCTCCCCACCCTACGAACACCATGCACACGTTTGCGAATTTGAGGTTAGGTTGCGGGAGCCCTCTCGGAGTCCCCTTTCGGAGTACCGGAGCCTTTCCACCCTACGAACACCATGCACAAGTTTGCGAATTTGAGGTTAGGTTGCGGGGGCCCTCTCGGAGTCCCCTCTCGGAGTACCGCAGTCTCCCCACTCTACGAACACCATGCACACGTTTGCGAATTTAAGGTTAGGTTGCGGGGGCCATCTCGGAGCTCGTGGGCCCTCTCGGAGTACCGGAGACATAGGGCCCCCCTACGAACACTTTGAACATTTGAGGCAGAATCCGCTTTGCTCCTCTACTTTGGACTCATAGATAATTTTATTATCTATAATCAAATGTAAGAATAAAACGGCAGGAAGGAATAGTTTCGGTGTTACAGCCTTTCAAGTTGTTCCTATACACATGGACGTGGTGTTCGGGCAATCCATAATATCTCGTTTATTTAAAATTTATGTAAATTGCCGCTACATCGGTATCATAGCTAATTTTATTATCTATATCTACATGTAAGAAAAAAACGGCAGGAAGTAATAGCTTCGGAGTTACAGCGGTTTAAATTGCTCCTATACACACGGACGATACACATCGACGTGGTGTTCAGGAAGTCCAAAATATCTCGCTTATTTACCATTTTTGTAAATTGCGGCTACATCGGTGTCATAGCTAAATTTATTGTCTATATTTTGAGATAAGAATGAAACGGCAGGAAGTAAGAGCTTCGGAGTTACAACGTTTTAAGTTGCTCCTATACACATGGACGTGGTGTTCTGGAAATCCAAAATTCCTCGCGTATTTACAATTTCTTGAAATTGCCGCTACAATGGTCTCATAGCTAATTTTATTTTCAATAATCACATATAAGAACAAAACGACAGGAAGTAATTATTTCGGAGTTGCAGCGTTTTAAGTTGCTCCTATACACATGGATGATTCAAATGGAAGTGGTCTTCAGAAAATCCAAAATATCTCGCTTATTTACACTTTTTTGAAATTGCCGCTACATTGGTTTCATAGCTAATTTTATTATCTATCTTTTGATGGTACAACAAAACAGAGGGATATTATAGTTTCGAAGTTACAGCGTTTCAAGTTGTTCCTATGCACATGGACGTGGTGTTCAGGAAATCCAAAATATCTCGTTTATTAAAAATTTTTGGAAAATCCCGCTACATTGGTTTCATAGCTAATTTTATTATATATATATATATATATATATATATATATATATATATGTAAGAATAAAAAGGCAGGAAGTAATAGTTTCCGAGTTACAGCGGTTTAAGTTGCTCCTATACACATAGACGATACACATGGACGTGGTGTTCTGGAAATCAAAAATATCTCGCTTATTTACAACTTTTGGAAATTGCCGCTACATCGGTCTCATAGCTAATTTTATTATATAAATTTTGATGTCAGAATGAAACCGCAGGATGTAACAGTTTCGGAGTTGCAGCATTTTAAGTTGCTCCTATACACATGGAAGGTAAACTTGGACGTGGTGTTAAGGGAATCCAAAATATTTTGTTTATATATAATTTTTTGCACTTGCAGCTACATTGGTTTCACAGCTAACTTTATTATCTATAACTGGACGTAAAAACAAAACGGCAGGAGATAATACTTTCGGTGTTACAGCGTTCAAGTTGTTCCTATATACATGGACGTGGTGTTCGGGAAATCCAAAATATTTTGTTTATTTCAGATTTTTGTAAATTGCCGCTTCATTGGTATTACAGCCAATTTTATTATCTATATCTATATGTAAGAAAAAAAACGTCAGGAACTAATAGTTTCGGAGTTTCAGCGGTTTAAGTTGCTCCTATACACATAGACGATACACATGGACGTGGTGTTCAGGAAATCCAAAATATCTCGCTTATTTACAACTTTTGGAAATTGCCGCTACATCGGTCTCATAGCTAATTTTATTATATATATTTTGATGTAAGAATGAAAGGGCAGGATGTAACAGTTTCGGAGTTACAGCATTTTAAGTTGCTCATAAACACATGGACGATACACATGGACGTTATGTTCAGGAAATCCAAAATATCTCGCTTATATCCAATTTTGGAAATTGCCGCTACACCAGTCTCATAGCTAATTTTATTATCTATATTTTGATGTAAGAATGAAACGGCAGGATGTAACGGTTTCGGAGTTACAGCATTTTAATTTGCTCCTATACACATGGACGATACACATAGACGTGGTGTTCAGGAAATTGAAAATATCTCGCTCATTTACCATTTTTGAAATTGCCGCTACATCGGTGTCATAGATAATTTTATTATCTATATTTTGATCTAAGAATGAAACGGCAGAATGTAACTGCTTTGGAGTTACAGCGTTTTAAGTTGTTCCTATACACATGGACGACACACATGGACGTGGTGTTCTGGAAATCCAAAATATCTCGCCTATTTACAATTTATTGAAATTGCCGCTACATTGGTCTCATAGCTAATTTTATTATCTATATTAAGATGTAAGAATGAAGCGGCAGGAAGTAACAGTTTCGGATTTACAGCGTTTTAAGTTACTCCTATACACATGGAAGGTAAACATGGACGTGTTGTTAAGGGAATCCGAAATATTTCGCTTATTTACAATTTTTTGAAATCGCCGCTACATTGGTTTCATAGCTCATTTCATTATCTACATTTTTATGTTACAATAAAACAGCAGCATGTTATAGTTTCGAAGTGACAGCGTTTCAAGTTGTTCCTATGCACATGGACGTGGTGTTCAGGAAATCCAAAATATCTCGTTTATTTAAAATTTTTGGAAAATTCCGCTAACTTGGTTTCATAGCTAATTTTATTATCTATATATACATGTAAGGATAAAAAGGCAGGAGGTAATAGTTTCCGAGTTACAGCGGTTTAAGTTGCTCCTATACACATAGACGATACACATGGACGTGGTGTTCTGGGAATCCAAAATATCTCGCTTATTTACAACTCTTGGAAATTGCAGCTACATCGGTCTCATAGCTAATTTTATTATATATATTTTGATGTAAGAATGAAACGGCAGGATGTAACAGTTTCGGAGTTACAGCATTTTAGGTTGCTCCTATTAGTCTAAGAGCCGGCGACACTCGAGCCTACGTCATCGGGAATTGAAATGAGACATATATAATCGTGTAGTATGCGTACAGACGAATCCAAAACCGCAAGGTCTGCCAGAGAAATCCTGTGCAAAAGTTATTTAAATAATTTTTGAAAATTCGCAAAAATCGAAAAATTAACGTGATGTGGAATTGAATAAACAATTACATAGGCTTGTAGGGTTCGACGAGCCCTTTAAGAAAATATAGGTCTGCCTATGGTTATCCCGTGCTCTACCCCGGTCTGCCGGGTGCAAAGGGGTGGTTCACAACAGTTGCCCCTACGTCATGCGGAATTGCAACAATTGTTTTTTTAAAATAAAGCTCTGAATGTCCGTAACAAAATGCAACTGGTCTGCCTGGGAAATACCTGTGCTTTTATCAAGTCTGCCAGGTTCAAAAATTCCACTTTTATCACGCTATCGAGGTCGGAAAATCGAACATTCCGCAATTGCGACTTCTTGCAAACTGCAGTCTAGATGAAAATGATGAGGACGTTTATGGACGTATCATTTACATTGTTTTTTAACGTTTTTTAAACAATTTTGCAAGAGATTTCTTTAATTTTGCAACTTTTAACGTACTTTTCCGTACCTTCATCCAAATAAATAAAATCGCATATAAAATATAATGTTTACCTTGGATGTTTTGCATGATTTGAAAGTACGTTTAATGCTATGTACCTTTGCAAATAAGTCATATTTCAATATTTCGACCTAAGAGGGAAAAGTAAAGATGAACGATGAAAAAATTTTTTTTATTAATACACACCAATTAAAACTAAAATCTATACAGTCTAACCGATACACTCTACGTAACTTATATCATAAGAAAATGAAAAACTTAAATGAAAATCAAAAGAATAATTCATGTACATAATAACGACACTAAAAAAAATATAAAAATTTCAAAGTTCAAAAACCGATATTGACAACAACCTACGTCATATAAGTGCGGATGCGTACGGCTCCCGCACCGTAGCGTGTAAGTTTAAAAACATGTTAAAATATGCAGGTTTGGTATTGAATTCATCTCTAGGCAACACTATCGAAACTGAAAAGACGACACCTGGCTCTTCCCCCACTTTTTCCTGTTTTTCGTACATTCCGAAGCATGTTATAGGCAAGTAGTATATTACAAAACTACTCTTCCTCAACGTTAAAATCATTATGCAAAACATCAAATGTAAACATTTATTTGGATGAACGTACGGAAAAGTACGTTAAAAGTTGCAAAATTAAAGAAATTTCTTGAAAAATTGTATAAAAAAACTTTAAAAAACAATGTAAATGATACGTCCATAAACGTCCTCATCATTTTCATCTAGACTGCAGTTTGCAAGAAGTCGCAATTGCGGAATGTTCGATTTTCCGACCTCGATAGCGTACCAAAAGTGGAATTTTTGAACCTGGCAGACTTGATAAAAGCACAGGTATTTCCCAGGCAGACCAGTTGCATTTTGTTACGGACATTCAGAGCTTTATTTTAAAAAACAATTGTTGCAATTCCGCATGACGTAGGGGCAACTGTTGTGAACCACCCCTTTGCACCCGGCAGACCGGGGTAGAGCACGGGATAACCATAGGCAGACCTATATTTTCTTAAAGGGCTCGTCGAACCCTACAAGAATATGTAATTGTTTATTCAATTCCACATCACGTTAATTTTTCGATTTTTGCGAATTTTCAAAAATTATTTAAATAAATTTTGCACAGGATTTCCCTGGCAGACCTTGCGGTTTTGGATTCATCTGTACGCATACTACACGATTATGTATGTCTCATTTCAATTCCCGATGACGTAGGGTCGAGTGTCGCCGGCTCTTAGACTATATACGGGATATGTGATAACTGTGATAAGTATGAAATTAAGGCCGGGTTGTTCAGTGGACGGTTAACTTTTGGGTTAGTAAACCTTTAACCTGCAAAATAGACCTGGGTTAGTAGATGGACTAAGAGAGTTCGGCGACAAAATTTATAACATAACCTCACTTTTGCAAATCGTCTACCGCCGGCCCCGAAGCCCGCGCCCCGCCGCGCTCCCACTCAGGGCTACTCCCCCCACCCCAGCTACTTTCCGCGGACCCCCCGGGGTCGTCGCGCCGAGCTTCACGTCAAAGCACGGAACACAAAAGTCCTTGACAGTCCCGTGAGCACGGAACATGAACCATAAGCGCCACCTATCGTACAGCGGCGAAAACGAGTAGTTAGGCAACCCACCTTTCGTGGCGAGCCGCCTAGTGTCCAGTGGCGGTCCGTATTGGTTTTAAAACTTCTTTGAAGGGGGATAGGTGGGTAGAAAATTAACAAAATTATGTATTACACGAAATATTAGATACTTCATGTAATACATCTACCGAAACTAGGATTCGAACCTAGGACCTTGAGATCCACAGTCCCCGCTCTACCAGCTGAGCTATTTCGGTGTAGCCAGATAGGTTCTAATAGGTGCATTAAAAAAAACAGTTTTATTTTCATATTTTATTAATCAACAGTATCATAACCTACAAATTCATGTCCATCACAAGATTGGAGAGGCATATTCGACCATTCTCTCGGTAATCCCAACATAATTAACAGTTCCATATAACATTTTTCACAGTTTAACCTACGCATAATTTCATACATTAAATCGGGGAACTTCAGTAAGTCATCACGTTGTTTCTCGGGTGGAGAAACTAGTACATTACAAGTGAGCTCGGGCAGTGGGATCCTCCAATCTTTAGGAATGTCCAGATCGTGTAGCATCCGAAAGAAACATTTGCTGCAACGTGCCTCTTCTGAAATATTTTCAATTTCCTCACGTAATTCTTTCATAACTTCGAGAAAGTCGTCGTCAGCGAACCAAAGGGAAAGGTTATGAGGCGCCATTTCTGATGTGATGTACTACGGTTAGGATGATATGTATTGACAGGATGACTGCAATGTACCAAACTAACCCGCGTACCAATGAACTGTTGTAGATATTGGTAATAATTGGGGTTATGGTGGGGGAATTGGTAAAATTTTTCCAAGCGCTGTCACCATGCGTATGATTCTCATAAACAACTCTCAACTTGTATTGTGTAGCGTTTATAGGTACATTTACTTTAAGAGCAGGCAGTTGAGAAATTACACATACTTCCATCCTCTTCCAAGCGTCAGGCCAACTCTCATTACGTCGATCGAAACAAATGAACACATCGCTGGCACCCGAAGGATGATTAATATAAAATACATTGTTAACAAGAGCGCTTAATAACACATAAGTCGATGCTAACGAACCCATGGTTAGTGGTGGAATGAGAGCAAAATAAAACGTCACAAAAATAATATATTAGTTAGATAGCGGTATAAAATTATAAAACCAATCGTAAAGTGTTACACAATTTCTTAAACTACAAGAATAAAATCTTTTAGAGGAACAATGGTCCATACATTTCGGTGTATTTGCATGTGCATGTGCATGTGCATGTGCATGTGCATGGGCATGTGCATGTGCATGTGCATGTGCATGTGCATGTGCATGTGCATGTGCATGCGCATATGCATGTGCATGTGCATGTGCATGTGCATGTGCATGTGCATTTGCATGTGTATGTGCATGTGCATGTGCATGTGCATGTGCATGTGCATGTGCATGTGCATGTGCATGCGCATATGCATGTGCATGTGCATGTGCATGTGCATGTGCATGTGCATGTGCATGTGCATGTGCATGTGTATGTGCATGTGAATGTGCATGTGCATGTGCATGTGCATGTGCATGTGCATGTGCATGTGCATGTGCATGTGCATGTGCATGTGCATGTGAATGTGCATGTGCATGTGCATGTGCATGTGCATGTGCATGTGCATGTGAATGTGCATGTGCATGTGCATGTGCATGTGCATGTGCATGTGCATGTGTATGTGCATGTGCATGTGCATGTGCATGTGCATGTGCATGTGCATGTGCATGCGCATATGCATGTGCATGTGCATGTGCATGTGCATGTGCATGTGCATGTGCATGTGCATGTGCATGTGCATGTGCATGTGCATGTGCATGTGCATGTGTATGTGCATGTGCATGTGCATGTGCATGTGCATGTGCATGTGCATGTGCATGTGCATGTGGATGTGCATGTGCATGTGCATGTGCATGTGCATGTGCATGTGCATGTGCATGTGCATGTGCATGTGCATGTGCATGTGCATGTGCATGTGCATGTGCATGTGCATGTGCATGTGCATGTGCATGTGCATGGGCATGTGTATGTGCATGTGAATGTGCATGTGCATGTGCATGTGCATGTGCATGTGCATGTGCATGTGCATGTGTATGTGCATGTGGATGTGCATGTGCATGTGCATGTGCATGTGCATGTGCATGTGCATGTGCATGTGCATGTGCATGTGCATGTGCATGTGCATGTGCATGTGCATGTGCATGTGCATGTGCATGTGCATGTGCATGTGCATGTGCATGTGCATGGGCATGTGTATGTGCATGTGCATGTGCATGTGCATGTGCATGTGCATATGCATGTGCATGTGCATGTGCATGTGCATGTGCATGTGCATGTGTATGTGCATGTGGATGTGCATGTGCATGTGCATGTGCATGTGCATGTGCATGTGCATGTGCATGTGCATGTGCATGTGCATGTGCATGTGCATGTGCATGTGCATGTGCATGTGCATGTGCATGTGCATGTGCATGTGCATGGGCATGTGTATGTGCATGTGCATGTGCATGTGCATGTGCATGTGCATGTGCATGTGCATGTGCATGTGCATGTGCATGTGCATGTGCATGTGCATGTGCATGTGCATGTGCATATGCATGTGCATGTGCATGTGCATGTGCATGTGCATGTGCATGTGCATGTGTATGTGCATGTGCATGTGCATGTGCATGTGCATGTGCATGGGCATGTGCATGTGCATGTGCATGTGCATTTGCATGTGCATGTGCATGTGCATGTGCATGTGCATGTGCATGTGCATGTGTATGTGTATGTGTATGTGTATGTGTATGTGTATGTGCATGTGTATGTGTATGTGCATGTGCATGTGCATGTGCATGTGCATGTGCATGTGCATGTGCATGTGTATGTGCATGTGTATGTGCATGTGCATGTGCATGTGCATGTGCATGTGCATGGGCATGTGCATGTGCATGTGCATGTGCATTTGCATGTGCATGTGCATGTGCATGTGCATGTGCATGTGCATGTGCATGTGTATGTGCATGTGCATGTGCATGTGCATGTGCATGTGCATGGGCATGTGCATGTGCATGTGCATGTGCATGTGCATGTGCATGTGCATGTGTATGTGTATGTGTATGTGTATGTGTATGTGTATGTGCATGTGTATGTGTATGTGCATGTGCATGTGCATGTGCATGTGCATGTGCATGTGCATGTGCATGTGTATGTGCATGTGCATGTGCATGTGCATGTGCATGTGCATGTGCATGTGCATGTGCACGTGCATGTGCATGTGCATGTGTATGTGCATGTGCATGTGCATGTGCATGTGCATGTGCATGTGCATGTGCATGTGCATGTGCATGTGCATGTGCATGTGAATGTGCATTTGCATGTGCATGTGCATGTGCATGTGCATGTGCATGTGCATGTGCATGTGCATGTGCATGTGCATGTGCATGTGCATGTATATGTGCATGTGCATGTGCATGTGCATGTGCATGTGCATGTGCATATGCATGTGCATGTGCATGTGTATGTGCATGTGCATGTGCATGTGCATGTGCATGTGCATGTGCATGTGCATATGCATGTGCATGTGCTTGTCCATGTGCATGTGCATGTGCATGTGCATGTGCATGTGCATGTGCATGTGCATGTGCATGTGCATGTGCATGTGCATGTGCATGTGCAAGTGCATGTGCATGTGCATGTGCATGTGCATGTGCATGTGCATGTGCATGTGCATGTGCATGTGCATGTGCATGTGCATGTGCATGTGCATGTGCATGTGCATGTGCATGTGCATGTGCATGTGCATGTGCATGTGCATGTGCATGCGCATATGCATGTGCATGTGCATGTGCATGTGCATGTGCATGTGCATGTGCATGTGCATTTGCATGTGTATGTGCATGTGCATGTGCATGTGCATGTGCATGCGCATGTGCATGTGAATGTGCATTTGCATGTGCATGTGCATGTGCATGTGCATGTGCATGTGCATGTGCATGTGCATGTGCATGTGCATGTGCATGTGCATGTGCATGTGCATGTGCATGTGCATGTGCATGTGCATGTGCATGTGCATGTGCATGCGCATATGCATGTGCATGTGCATGTGCATGTGCATGTGCATGTGCATGTGCATGTGCATTTGCATGTGTATGTGCATGTGCATGTGCATGTGCATGTGCATGTGCATGTGCATGCGCATGTGCATGTGAATGTGCATTTGCATGTGCATGTGCATGTGCATGTGCATGTGCATGTGCATGTGCATGTGCATGTGCATGTGCATGTGTATGTGCATGTGCATGTGCATGTGCATGTGCATGTGCATGTGCATATGTATGTGCATGTGCATGTGTATGTGCATGTGCATGTGCATGTGCATGTGCATGTGCATGTGCATGTGCATATGCATGTGCATGTGCTTGTCCATGTGCATGTGCATGTGCATGTGCATGTGCATGTGCATGTGCATGTGCATGTGCATGTGCATTTGCATGTGCATGTGCATGTGCATGTGCATGTGCACGTGCATGTGCATGTGCATGTGCATGTGCATGTGCATGTGCATGTGCATGTGCATGTGCATGTGCATGTGCATGTGCATGTGCATGTGCATGTGCATGTGCATGTGCATGTGCATGTGCATGTGCATGTGCATGTGCATGTGCATGTGCATGTGCATGTGCATGTGCATGTGCATGGGCATGTGCATGTGCATGTGCATGTGCATGTGCATGTGCATGTGCATGTGCATGTGTATGTGCATGTGCATGTGCATGTGCATGTGCATGTGCATGTGCATGTGCATGTGCATGTGCATGTGCATGTGCATGTGCATGTGCATGTGCATGTGCATGTGCATGTGCATGTGCATGTGCATGTGCATGTGCATGTGCATGTGCATGTGCATGTGCATGTGCATGTGCATGTGCATGTGCATGTGCATGGGCATGTGCATGTGCATGTGCATGTGCATGTGCATGCGCATGTGCATGTGCATGTGCATGTGCATGTGCATGTGCATGTGCATGTGCATGTGCAGGTGCATGGGCATGTGCATGTGCATGTGCATGTGCATGTGCATGTGCATGTGCATGTGCATGTGCATGTGCATGTGCATGTGCATGTGCATGTGGATGTGCATGTGCATGTGCATGTGCATGTGCATGCGCATCTGCATGTGCATATCCATGTGCATGTGCATGTGCATGTGCATGTGCATATGCATGTGCATGTGCATGTGCATGTGCATGTGCATGTGCATGTGCATGTGCATGTGCATGTGCATGTGCATGTGCATGTGCATGTGCATGTGCATGTGCATGTGCATGTGCATGTGCATGTGTATGTGCATGTGCATGTGCATGTGCATGTGCATGTGCATGTGCATGTGCATGGGCATGTGCATGTGCATGTGCATGTGCATGTGCATGTGCATGTGCATGTGCATGTGCATGTGCATGTGCATGTGCATGTGCATGTGCATGTGCATGTGCATGTGCATGTGCATGTGCATGTGACGCTAACTATTAAAAATAGCTTAGGCGTAAGCTTTGATACCTCAGACGGCGTAGGGTAGCGACACAAAGCCGCACGGCTCTCTCAATTACCTCGGAGAGTTTGGGAGGGTCAGAAAAATTGACTATAATTACAGATGTTTGATTTGGGCGCCACTGGCTTATATGTACCCAAGCCAGAGGGTCCTCGATGTCTGAGGAGCCGTCTGAGATAATTCCCACTGCAAAGTGCCACCTAAACAAATAATCCTAATAAAAACAAAAAAAAGAATGATTACAGTACCCACAAAATTTAGGGTGATCAAAGGGGGAAATGGCAGAAACTCAAGCTCCAAAAACAATAAACACTTTATTCTATATCAAAATCACAGAATATTTTTGTTCCCAAGAGGGAAGAGGAAAAAAATATATAACAGTTCAAAATAGGTAAGTAGTTGTTATAATTGTTAAGTTTTCAAGACTCGAGTCTTCCTAAGTGACAGGCAGTTATCCTTAAAATGTGTTAAACTGCAGCAACAAACAAAAAAAGAAAACTCTTATAACCGGTTGCAAATTCAATAATTTGTCTCTCAGGTTTTAAGGGGTCGTATCGACCGAAAATTAAAATTACAATTGGAATACCCTTCCCCTCAGAAAGAAAGCAATAAAAAAAAGTAGTAACGGGTCCTCGCTCAGCTATGAGGACAGTACCAAATATCTGGCAATGGTCGTGACGAATTAAGATAAATAAAAGGTACACAATTACCGACCGAGGTTGGTTGGTTACTCCCTGCAGCGACACAATCCGGGTACGTTCCGGGCCCCTGATGTATGGTCGTATCCCGGTCGGGAGTGCGGTCGGCGTTCGGTCTGCTCCTCACACAGGAAATCGGAAACTCTGTCTAACCTCCAAGTCAACCTGGCACAGGACCTTCGAAGGAGCCGGTGGGAGATCAGCACGTGGCCCGATTATCGATAATTCGCTCCGAACCTTTGGTACTCAACTTCCGGTCCTAAAAGCCGGACTTAAAAGTCGGACCTAAAAACCCTAGACAACGAGAAACGACCAGTTAGGTGACTGAATGATTTCAAACGTGGGGGTTACCTCTGCAAGAGGGTTTTCCTAGCCGTCCTCGACAACACAAAATGGCGGCACAGCTCCGCGTAGAAAATCCTCCAACGAGACGTCCTCCTCTCAACGTACGAATCCCAACGAGGACTAGACGACAGATTCCTACTCTCTCCCTTCGTATAGATCCCACACAAGGCAACGTCGAAACGAAAATTACGAGGGTAGAGAAACGCTTACGCTGTACTATCGCCGCCGCCGAAAGACAAAAAAAAGGAACACGTTCGATAAATCGGGACTTAAAAATGGCCGAGACGAGACGAAAAGATGACCTCGTCATGTCAGTCGTTTCATCGCACAAAGCATAGAACGGAGCAAATGTTAGGCGAGTTCGATTCGAACCACTAATCGTTTGTAAACGGGATTCGAACCGTTACAAATTCCACCCCCACTTACCCCAACGAAAGAAGGGAAAAAAAAACAAAACAGGCCAAACCAAATAAGAGAAGCTTAAGGCTTGTCCAAGAGCACTCGCCGAACCCAACATGTGTCACTAAGGGGAGACTGGGTAGGGAATTCCCTTTCCCGCCACTATCGTAGGCTGTCTCGACCCTTCTAATCACTAATCCTAGTAAAACTGACGAAACCTCTATCAGGAATTCCATAAAATTACACGTCAGAATGGGAGCTAGGGGAATCGGTCACCCCTAGTCCCATGTGGGGCATCAATACAACAAGGAAAAACAATAAGGAGACTCTACAAATTTACGCCAGTTCCCCACAATAACTGGGGTGCGCTGGATCAGAACCAACGTCACCTAACTTAATACTACTAATATGCGACATCTAGCCCCCTGCTAGACTCGCCTCAAAGGGTGTGACGCAGGAGTACTCCCAATCTGATCCCTGCGGACATGTCCCGCGACGCGGCACAACGCAGTTTCCCGGCATGCGAAGTAGTGCACCATCGCACCCTGCACGACCCTCAGACCAGCAACCCCACCCCGCTAAGGGAAGGACTGCTCCAAACCATTATGGTTTGTGGCCGGTGTCCCGGATACACCCCCCCCGCACACCGTCCACTACGCTGCTTGCTTAAAAGCTGTCGGTCGCGACCCTGCCCGCACACGAACCGGACCGAGCTCCTTCCGACCCTGTACTCGACGACTGACCGAACACACGAGGTGAACGGTCCAAGAGACGAAACGTCAAACCCTACACCCACTAAAACTAAAAGAGCTATGGAAGTGACAACTCCAAGCGACCAACCTCACAATGAATGATCAGTGACAATAAAATAACAACGTTCAAACGAATGTCGATAACCATAACGTCATGGACCAAAACTAACCCCAGTCGCAGTTAGAAACAACAGGGAAAATCCTTAACCGACGTAACGGACAACCTTAAACCCAACGTTAAATCCGCCTCAAGAAGTGACTTCCATATACGGTAACTAACCAAAACGAAAACTACCAGCTCACCACAGGGAAAACGACACACAACCCAAAACCACTTAACAACCCTTAGGGGCCTCTTACCCCAACCGCGGACTCGGTACAGTGGGATTCTAAATACAGCCCCCAACTGCAGGGCATCATACACTTAAGGGACTTTTACCCTAACCGCGGACCCGGTGCAGCAGAATTCTTACGCCCCATACTGCAGAGCAACATAAACAGGGAATCACAACACACGAATATACAAGCACGTGAACCATCGAGATCTTACAACTGGTCGCAAACAATCTTACAACTAATTCGCGGTCTCAAGTGCGATACTTCACAACAGCAACTTTACTGCCGCAGTGGAAAGATGGTTCTCATTCCCACTACTATCTGGGCAACTATCATGTTGCGTGGCTTTTAGGTTACCCAGGGACATCCAGATTATGCCCCAACAATTAACCTAAAGCTAACTCGAACAAAGACATCTAGACCTTCGCTTGGGCAAAAGGAACAAAACCCAACCAGACGGAACAAGAGAACAAGTTTGTCCCAACTACGAGATATAACCTCGATCACCAGACTACTGAAGAAGCAAAACTTCCTCACCCAAAACCATTGTGCTCGTGTTGTGACGGAAAATCCTCATAAGAGAGTGCGACTCCCCGCAACTAATTCCAAAGAATCCACAAAATCGGGGACGACGCGCATCCATTCATTACTCAAAATAAATCCCTCAGAGAGGTTGGTTCAAACCCAACATCCGAGTAATGAGACACTCCGAGAAGCACAATCCGATAATCTCAAGGGCACCATCGCGAAGAGAAGAAAATAAAAGGAAAGAAGAGAAAAAAAAGGTCAACAACTACATACACAGGCTCTATACCAGGCACAAGATTGAGGTCAGCATCAGATTTTACATTGGGCACGCTTTAAGGTC